>CP144043.1:0-600000 GCA_036426225.1 Cryptococcus sp. DSM 104548
CCCGCTAACCCCGCTAACCCCGCTAACCCCGCTAACCCTAACCCCGCTAACCCTCTACATCTTTGCTAATTTCTTGTCCCTCTTTTTGTTTCTCGGGTGGTGCACTGGAGTGGTAAGCTATATCTGTACCAGTCAACGTCATTTGAAAGAGGCTTTTCAGCAAGTGTTGCCTTACAGTGACTAGTAGACACCGTACTCGGACTCTCCCCTTACTGCTCAAGCCTGGCTCATTTTCTCTATGACCTTGCCCTGCTAAAAACTTTTTGTCTTTCCTTCTCTTTCTGTTACATCAGAGAATAACTGATGTGGTCTTTGGCCCGATCTCTTCTTAGAGCCCTGTCTCTTGCCTTCTTGGTTTTCTTTCTGGCCAACCCTGGTTTATTCGGCCCGATAGGGGGCTCGGCGTCATTGCCTCCCCTATTGTCGGCAGAATAGTGATCTGAAGTACCTGGCAGACTCTCTCGATGCGCCCCGTCTGATTGGAGAGTCTTGCAGGAAGGTTGCACATAGTCAGGGTTTGGAGAAGGAGCAGAATGCATAGCTTCAAGCTAAAGCCTGGCAGATGCGTGAGTGCTGGGAGGTTCGGCCTGGGGGTCGATGCAGGATGGCGTAGCTGGTGGGTGTGGAGGGTAGCTGGAGAGGTGGGAGGGGTAGTAGTCGATGAGCAAGCGGCGAAGGAGATAATAGTGATTGTGAAAGAGACACCAGAAGTATGCAAAGGCAACCAAGACACTGCCACGAAAGATGGAGGGTCACGTGAGTTTGTTGTCATCTTCGGACTTGGGCGTTTTCCTCAAAGTGTCTTGCTTTTTATCTCTCGTCGTGCTGTAAGCATTCATCTGCACTGCCGCCCTCAAGCACTACTCTAGACTCTCCTCCACAAGTGCCATCTACAATGTCTATGAACAACGCGTCTCTCGGGACAGACGACGACGACTGGGAGACGGTAAGTGCTCATCCGCCCTCTTTCCCAACACACTGTCTTACCATCTTTATAGTCTGACATCGATCCCAAAAAGTCCCTCCGCCCCACTGCAAGTGCATTCAACCCCATCGCTCGACCATCACCTCCTACGTGGCTCCCCTCTCAAGGAGCAGCTGGGCCATCGTATCTTTCAGCACAACAGCGCGTCGCCGATGGCGAAGAGGACGATTGGTTTCGGGGAGATCGGCGGCCACAGAACAATAGGCAGATATGGGATTCGGCGTGAGCTTCAACCTTGGATCTATGGAAGTGTGCTCATATTCTGGCAGGAATACAAAACCGAAGGCACCTTCCATACTCGCTCCCCAAATCCTGCCCCAGCCCAAAGTCCAACTCCTCCGCCGCACCCCGTCAAACTCCTCCCCCAACTCCTCTGGCGCCTCATCTCCGACTGGAGAGGCCAATAAGGTGAAGAGCTACGAGGAAAGACAAGAGGAGTACCGGCTGGCGCGAGAGAGAATATTCGGTGCCGAAGATGCCGTCGAGGGGTCGAGCAAGCCAACCCCTCCTGCCAGCTCTTTGTCTCAGAAGCAAAAAGGGCAGGGCACTCAGCCTCGTCGACAAGAATCTCCCTCTCAATCATATCAGCCCTCTCCCCCATCATTCGCCGGTCTCGTCCCTACCCAAGTCCGTTCTTCCCCCTCCCCTTCTCTATCTCCCAATGCGTCGCCGTATACCTTCTCTCGTCCTCCGTCAAAAACGCATACAAACCCTAGTGTGGCTGCCGGAGTCGTCCCGGGCCAAGGGGGAGGAGGCGGTTTGCTGAGACAGCCAATTGGGCCGGGGCAAGGGGCTGGATTCGGTGGTGCTGGCGGGTTCGCCGGTTACGGGAGAGGGGCGTAGTCAGAATACAAACTTCTTGGTGCTTGATGTGTCGGAGTCAAAGGGAGTATAGGGGGGTGATAGAGCTTGCTAGTGTTCCGATTAATGTAACTCTGTAGCATAACCCAAAGACCACTACGACACTCAAGATCCAAAGTAAATGCATACACAGCTCTCTCCAGCTCTCTCAGCTTCTTCCATAACCGGCAGTCCAGAAGACACCCGGCAAATCGCCAACGAAATCGCCCCAAGGCCTCTCTACCACCCCAACTTCACCCTCTGCTCCCAGCCATCCCACCCCGAGGATAGACTTGAACCTATCCGTCACTATATTATAGTAATCGTCCCTCCCCTCCAGATGCTTCAGCTCCTCCGAAATCGGTGTGGAAGGGACCGAGCCCGAGGGGGTAAGCGAAGAGAGATGCTCCCTGGCCTGCCTGGCCTCCCTCGCGCGCTTCTTCCTACTAGCCTTGCCCACCGACCCTGATGTCGACACCGATGGTGACTCTGAAACCCTTCTCCTCCGCACCAGACTCTCCACCTCGAGCTTGATCGTCGCGAGATAATCTGTGCCCCAGGCAATGGCCTTGACCGCCTTGCCCTCCTTTCCTTCCGAAGAGATGGCTGATGTCCAGATGATACCGTGGGCAGGAGTGTGGAGGCTCTCAAAAGCGCCGAGGAATTTTTCGAGTTCGGGAGATGGAGGGAGAAGACGGCGGTGTTCGAGGTGGTAGAAGGAGATGTTGTTGGTGGGAGTGAGGATGGCGAGTAGAGGGGTAGATGGAGGGAATGACAGGGATGTCGGTGGGAAGGGGAGCGTGGGGAGGGTAGCATACAGCTAGAGATCGGTATCAGCCACAGGTGAGAGAAGCGCGGAAAATAAAACTTGCCTGAAGAGTGTCAAGGTTGAAGACACTGATCCGTCCCTTCAAGTCTGCAACACCCAGCCACTGCCCGTCCGCACTCGCCGCCAAACTTGAAACCCAAGCCTGCTGCTCCTCCTTCTTCTGTACGACCTCTTCCTCCTCCTCATTGTCCTCTTCCGAATCATCCCCTTCCATCGAAACGTCCCCATTGACATGACCATTCTGCGCCCCATTTGTCTCTTCCCGTCCCTTGATCACCCTTCCATCCACGACTCTTTCTTTCCTCTCAAAACAGTTGACGACCCCCACTTCCTTGCCCTTGACACCTTCTTCGTCGACTTGCGGCAGTTCGAGGACGAGCACTTGTCCAGACGATTGGAGACCGAGGATGAACCGTTGAGAGTCGGGGGTGAAGAGAAGGGAGGTAGCGCCGCAGCCCTTTGATGGGATGGAGAGGTGTGCGAGAAGGGATGAGGAGGCGAGAGTGGAGAGCAAAGTGGTCACACGTTGAGGTTTCAGGGTCCCAGAAGGCTATACAATAATCAGCGGATGCCTCAAGGCCTGACAAAGAAGCTCACGGGAGATACAAGGTAGAAAAGCTTGGTCTCGTACAGATCTGATAATGCAAGCCACTTGCCATCTTCCGAGATGGCGGACGCGATCAGGTTTGTTCTCAGCTACGGCGTGTCAGCTGTATTCGACGCTTCTCGGCGCCAAACTCACTCTCAGCTCCATCTCCAGCACCTTCTCCCACCCGCTCTCGTCCTCCTGCACTCTCCAGATGCCCACACTCCTCTCCCTCCGTCCAACAACTAACCGTCCTCCCTTGCTCAACGCCACATATCCGCCCATGGGTCCACCACTCAGATACCCCATCCGTCTCGGGAAACTCTCTTCAAAGGTGACCGGCTGTTTGCCCAGCTTTGGCTTGCTCAACGCAGAGCGCAAGGCAGTGCTAGAGGGGGAAGCGGCAGAGGTGAAAGTCGGGGTCATGTCAAGACCACCCGAGACAAGTACGGGGGCGTAAGCAGGATTGATGGAAGCCGGGGCGAGGGGATGGTTCGAGGCGATAGGAAGGTACACCGGGAAGATTGCGAGCGCCTTGACATCATGCGCATGCACTCTCTTTCCCGAGACCATCACCCACTGGTTCTCCGCCGACAAGACAAACTGACAGATACGCTGATCGGGGCCAGAGGTGAACAGCGATTCGCCGCGAGGACCGATAGTGAGGGCCATAATGTCGGCCTTGTGGGCGCGGAAAGTCTGCTTTTGGGCAAGGGTGATGGGATCCCAGAATGTAATGTTGCCGAGCGAGTCGGTGGTGACGACGGAGTTGTCACTACGCCCCGTCAGCCATGCACATGGATCATGGATGGGACTTACGGCAAGACACCGACGTTCCAGACAATAGTCGCTTTTTGTCCACCAGCACCTCCTACCGCCTTTTTTCCTCCCCTCCCGCTCTTCTGCACCTTCTCAACCACCGCCCTTCCCTTCAAAACGACCCTGCTCGGGCCTATCCTCGACCCATCATTCGGCGGCGGAATCTCCCATCTCCTCCACGAGCTGTCCGAGTTACCAGTCACCAACCCCGTATTCCTCCATTCCCATTCATCATCCTGCTCTCTACCCACTCTCACCAACGATGGCGGCGAAAAGGCGATCGACACTGTCCGCGTCCTAGAGGGAAGCGCATCGGACCGGAGGAGGTGCGAGGGGGGAGGCGCAAGAGCCGGAGAAGGATCAAACATTGTCGCGGGGGGTATCGACAAAAAGTGCAGGTTTGTCGAAGTCGTAGCCATGACCAGCAGATCCTGCGTCGGCGCTACGGCCAGGCTCCAAAGCGGCGCCTGGGGGATTTGGTACGTCTGCAAGACCCGACCGGAATCGAGACACCGCTCAACAAGGTCGGAAGAGTCGGAGCCGGCTGTGAACAGACGGATATCAGGTATTTGGGGGACAGAGTATGGTTTAGAGTCGAAAGAAGTGGGGGAGCGGAGGACGAGGGCGATTTGAGAGATGGTGGGGTGGGTCAAAGTTGGGGGAAGGGTCTGACGAGTATGTTAGCGTCAAACGTCAGATGGATCGCTGTACGCACTTTTCGCAGCACCCAATTACTCGACATACTCCTCTCCTCATCTCTCACATACTCCCAGATCTCGACCTCGCCATTCTCCCTCGCCAGTACAAGCGATCCAAACTCTTCCTTGGGTTGTCGGGCGGACTGGGCGGGGACATGCGCGGGATTGACTGGGGACGGGAGGGGCTGCGGGGGGAATGCGAGGGCGGCAATGGGGGAGGGGTTGTGGTCGTAGAACCGTATGCGGTGGAGGGGCACTGTCGCCATTTTGTGCTTGTTTATACTTGTTACAGACGATAGAGCGAAATCATCAAAGTCGTCAAAATTACATGTGGAGGTATGGTGATTACGTAACTTGTGCCTCCACTCTTCGTCGACATCTCGACCACTCGAAAACGCAACTGACCATTCGACAACTATACTTCGGCACACCATGGAACCCCAAGACTACCCCCGAACAACACCACCCTCGACGCTCATCGTCATCCTCGACATCCACCCCATATCATGGTCCCTCCTCACCACCCTCCCCCCCGCGCCTCCTTCCGAAATCCGCGCCATCGACCTTGCAAAATCATCACCCACCCCCCTCTCCTCCTTCCTCACCACCTTCATGGTCTACCTCAACTCCCACCTCTCCATGCGGTGGGGCAACCAAGTCGTCGTATACGCCGCTAGCGCCGGGAGGGCCAAGCTCATATCTCCCTCAACCGCCCCGCGGGGAGAACCGTCAAAGGCCAAAGCAAACATGTATAGACCTTTCCAGGTTCTGGATGGGCGGATAGAAGAGGGCATCAGGGAGATGGTGGAGGAAGAGAGTAGGCGGTTGGGGGAGGATGATTTGGGGTTTATGAATGAACCGTCGGCGATCGTTTCTGCTTTGACGAAAGCGCTATGCTGTAGGTCTCTCTATTTGACCCCACTATAATACTCATGATTTGTGTAGTCATCACAAAACGTGGTACTGCTGCTAGCCAAATACCCACCGATCCTACAACAGCAGCGGATCAACCTTCAGGCGCTCCCGACAAGAACGAAACCCGCATCCTCGTCATCAACGCCACTCCCGGTTCGGCCGTCGGCTCGCAGACCGAGTCTAGCAACGGCGATGGTACACCAGGCGATACAAGTACGGGCAACGCGCCCAAGGGGGGAGGGCAAATGAGAGGCGGGTATGTGGGGTTGATGAACTGCGTTTTTGCTGCGCAGAAAGCCGTACGTCCGCCTCTTCTTTGGCCATCTCCGAGCTCATGGGTAAATGCAGAAAGTCCCTATTGATGTATTCTCTCTTCCCCCACCGACGATAGACCCCACACCGCCAATCTTTTTGCAACAAGCGGCGCATCTGACGGAAGGCGTTTATTGGCAGTGGAACGGGCGAGGCGGGCTACTGCAATATCTCCATGTACGGTGCCCCTCCATCACTTGGTCTGGAGCTGACGAGTGTGCAGAACATCTATCTTACACCCCCATCGCTTCGTCGGACACCATTCGCTGTACCTCCGCAAGACGCTGTCGGCTTCCGCGCGGTCTGTTTCTGCCACCACAACACTCTTGACGTCGGCTTTGTCTGCAGCGTCTGCCTGAGCAGTAAGTAGATGCATCGCATCTGTCTATTGCTGACAATGCATAGTCTTTTGCGAGCCCCGGCCCGTCTGCCTGATGTGCAAGACGCGATTCCCGATCAAATCACTGCCGACACTGCGCGCGTATTCTTCGTTGATCAACCCCATCCCAGTCCCCGACACAATTGTCGCCCCTCCCGAACCGAAGAACGTAGACAAGGGGCAGATCCGTGCACCAGAAAGATTAGCAGTAAGAGGTGGTGATGTGCACGATGCGATAGAGATAGATTGATAGCTTATGTAATACGGGTGTCGGAGATGGGCGGAGGGCGATAAGATGTTCGGCAGGCCGGGGGTGGCAAACACGTTGGCGGGGTCCTTCTGGGGCGGGTGTGTACGGTGTGCCTCTACTCGCTCTGACTCGCCTCGCCTTCCCCGCCCCGTCTCTCCATCCCCATCGCTCCATTCACCCCATCCAAGGATACGCCAACCACGTTCATCGCTCAGTGCTATCATCCGGCATCACCGGTCATTTCACCCGCATCCGTATCTCCCCCGCCCTATATAACAGCCCGTCTGCGTCTCTCTCCGCTCGTTTCCCCTCTTCCTCTCTCGTTCTTCATTTCTCAGCATGGCCGAATTGCAACAAGTACTCGAGCTTCTCCAGCAGCTGACCGCAAAGCAAGATGCTCTCGCCGAAGAGGTACGCAGCCCTTATCTCTCCTCCCGCCCTCGCTCACACGTCCATAGCTCAAACAACAGCAACACGCCTGCTCATGCGGCACCCACTCCTCATCCGCTTCTGAACAAGGCGTCACCCACTATCCCAACGCCACCCCCCCTCACTCTCCCCAGGCCAACACGGGCGGCATCGACGCCCTTCGCGCCTCCCGCAAGAACTCCATGTCGTCTAACAACGGTCTTCACGGTCTATCCACATCTCCCCTCACCACAGCTCGCAACTTTCTTACCGGCCTGACCAGCAGCGACGGCCTCAACGGTAACGGCGCGATTACGCCCGAGACGCCATACGGCAACTTGAGCTTGGACGCTGCTGCTCGCGGGGCTGGCGCGCCTGGGGGTCTGGTTCCCCCCGAGAAGGAGGATAAGGATGAAAAGAAGGGAAAGGGGTTGTATCCGAGTCGCGTGATCCTTACAAGTGAGTAGATTCAATTCTCCTTTGTGCAAGGTTCTTCTGTCGAAGGCGAGACAAGAACGTGCGCTGACACGCTTCGCAGCCTACCCGAGTCAGCATGGTATCAACCCCACCCCTCTCAACTGGGGCGCCGGTCGTGAGTATCCACCCCATCCCATCCACTCCGATATTGACGCAGTATCAGCTACCGCACGCGAACGAGGTCCCGTCGTCTGCTCCCGTATCAAGTCCAACCTCCTTATCCGCAACGCCATCGGCGCCCATGCCGGCTCATATTCCATCTACCGAGCCCTCTCCATCGGCATGGGCCAGCTCCGACCTGACTGGAGACCCGACTTGACCAACACCCACGTATGTCTTTCCTCGTCCGGCTGTGATTCAGGACTGATAAGAGTATAGCCTCCGTTTGTGCTTCCTCCAACGCAAGGATGGTTTGGAAACAAGATCGTATCGTTTGACCCTTGGGGTGCCATGTCGCAGGAGATCTGGGCAAAGGTTTGTCTATCTCCCCCTCCCCCTCCCCCTCTCCTCTCTTGAACGTGCACAGCTAACGCGATCGTAGGAATACGCCGAAGGTCTCGATGTCCGCCCCACCATCTCCCAAACCAAAGCCCACATCAAGATCCAAGAACTCGACGAGCTCTTCAAAAGAGGCGAGTTCCCCTGCGACGGCGATATCGTCATCAAATCCCCCGAGCTCCCCGCATTTCCCGGCGTCGACCAAGGTATCGAAGTCAACACCTACAAAGCCGCCATCGACCCCGTCTGGCACCTCCCCGGCGTCGCCGACCGCCTCGGTATCCAAGAATCCACTCTCCGCCGCGCCCTTTTCGAAGACACTGGCGGCATGTACCCCGAACTCCTCACGCGCCCCGATATCAAAACGTTCCTCCCTCCCATCGGCGGCATGACAGTCTACATCATGGGCGACCCTGCCAAGCTCCAAGATCCCAATACGGAGGTGACGTGCAGGCCGCATGACTCGTGTGCGGGGAGTGATGTGTTTGGGTCGGATATATGCACGTGCAGGCCGTACCTGATTTTCGGCATTGCGGAGGCTCTCAAATGTGCCCAGAGGGGCGGGGTGGGAGTGATCATTTATTTCCAGGTGCGTAGTTACCCTCTTGTATGACCTTGCTGACCCTGTACCAGAAAGAAGGCCGTGCACTCGGAGAAGTGGTCAAATACATGGTCTACAACCGCCGCAAACGCGGCGGCGACTCTGCTGCCGAATACTTTAACAACACCGAAGTCGTCGCCGGCGTCAAAGACGCCCGCCACCAAGCCCTCATGCCCGACGTCCTCCATTTCCTCGGCATCAAGCACATCCACAACCTGATTTCGATGAGTAATATGAAGTATGATGCGATTGTCGGGAGCGGGATCACGGTTGGGAATAGGTATGAAATTCCGGAGGAGTTGATACCGGCGGATGGAAAGGTTGAGATTGATGCTAAGGTGAGTCATTCTGATGATCAAGTTTTTGCTGCGTCGCTGACAAGGTCATAGATCCAAGCTGGATACTTTTCCAAGAAGCAACTCACCGATGACTTGGTCAAAGAAACCAAGGGTCGTAACTGGGGTACGTCCATGTCATTCTTTTCTCGTTTTCAGAATGCTTACCGGCTCTGTAGAGGACATTGTCCATTGATCACCGGGCTTTTGGATGTGGATCTTACACTCGTACTCTATCGCATTTTCAATCCCGTACATGTTTCATATCGTTGTTTATCTTGCTCTCTGCAATACTGTCTCGTCATGAATCTGTGTATATCATTGACCCGCCTCTTTTGTGGCCATCGACCCCTTGGTGGACTAAAAGGTGCTGCATGATGTAAGAGTGCTCATCGGTATACACAAATGCCGGGTATCATCTATCTTTATGTTCCAGCTCCCGCCTCCCACCTCCCTCATCACTCAAATCCTAGCAAGCGCCTCCTTCAATCCCTTGACGCCATCAAGCTTCTCGCCCCTCAAACCCCCATCACTCTGCGCACACGCAAGGGGACAGACATCCATCTCTTTCCAGTTTGCCCACAAATCGTCGATAGCGGTGAGAGGGGCAGGGTGGTCGATAGTGAGGAGGTATAAGGCGTCGTAGCCACCGGCTGTGATGAGTGTCAGTTATGGAAAGCGGCGAGAAGAAACGGAAATGGCGCATAGCGCAAAAGATACGCAACTATTCGATCCGAATATCAAGACTCACCTCCTGGTACACCCCCGCCCAATACACCCGCAACATTCCCACAAGCATCCAGCAGCCTGCTCTGCTCCTGGGGCTCAATCCCCACCCTTGACTTGTCAGACATCTCTCGCAGCAGGGCTCTGATTCTGAGGAGGGATTCGGCGAGTGTCTTGAGGAGGACTGTGGTGGGGGAGGGGCAGGGAGCGGAAGACAGCTACAAGCAGTATCAGTGATGAAATAAGAAAGGAAGAGAGGAGTGCGCACATCAGCGAAAGTCCACGCATGGGCCTTGCTTATAACTTCATCATACTCTTCCTCATTCTCCCTCCCAACCAACGCCATCAACACTTCCCTCAACCCGTTATTGGCCCCATCAAGTCTCTCCCAAACATCCCCCGCTTCTTCCGGTTTCTCCTTCCTCCATTTTAGCACCTGCCCAACAAAGCTCGGGGTGTCTGTCCCTGCGTCGACATCAGCGAGTACGAGGCGAAGACCTTTGGGGAGACGGAACGGTCGGACTTTTGAGTCCCATTCGAGAGGGTCAAGATGGGTGAGGAGCGGAGAGGGAGAGGCGAATGGGGGGAGGTCCATAAGCGGGGCAAGGACGTCGGGCGAGAATCGGGTGTAGACATGCGACCCATAAACCGCACTCGAAACGTCAAATCCACTCCCCACCTTCCCTTGCGCTAGGCAATGCGCCAACTGGCTGACACCGTGAACCACTGCCTTTCCTTGCTCGCCAATCTCTCCTTCAGGCGATTGGGGGACGATGGAGAGGTGGACGAGAAGAGACGCGACGAGGGAGGTGGTGAGAGCGGCAGAGGAGCCGAGGCCTGTCTTGTTTGTATGTGGGATGGGGCGAGGGAGGGCAGTAAATGGAGGAAGTGAAGAGAGGGAGGACAGACGGGTCGGGAGGGACAGAGAGGCGAGCTAGAGGGAGGATTAGCTTTGTACGGCAAAGAAGCGAAGCAACGTACCTGTTCACGTTGCGAGTAAAAGTCATTGTCTGCAAAGACTACCACCTCAAGACCACCTCGTATTCTCCACAAGAGCTCTTCCGACGCCTTCTCCTCGTTCTTGGTCGACAGCAGAATGCTCTCATAAGCATACTCTAGCACTTTGGTGACTGCGATGCCGATAAACTTGTTTTTGCCCACTTGCGCCTCGTTCGTCTGTCTGAGAGCCAGGATAGGCTCGTCTGGAGATGACCGTGAAGACAGTCTATACTCCCATGTTGACTGCTCTTTGGGAAATTGACCAGCGCGGACGGATATCGTAGCGTTCTGGGAGTCTGAGGGCGAGGAAATGACGGTCGAGTAGAAGCGGCTGGACGTGGCGACGACGAGGCCCGAGTAGGCGCGGTCGAGGACGAGATAGCCACCAGCGACGAGGACCTTACCGGGGGAAGAGACAGTGGTAGCCATGGAGGTATTTTGAATTCGAGTGGATGAAAGAGGACTTGGCAGAATCGCGAATGGGACGAGGATGTTGATTTGTCACGTGACAGCCACGTGAGGTGCTCTTATCAGCTCCATCTTGCCGCGACTTCGGTACGCTCGCGCTCATATCTCTTTCATTCTGTATTTTCCATTGGTACAACTGTGTATACCCCGTCCGCATGTCGAATCCACCCCACCAGCGGGATAGCGTCCCTATCCCACCGAACGCCCAGCGGGAGCACAAGAAGAACCGGAGTGGCGTACTGCAGAGCTCCCTTGAACTCGTCTTTAGCAGCTGTAAGTCCACCGTTATACTATGCTATAAGATCGCTTATGTTTCCTAGATTCACGGTCTCAGCAGCTACGCTATGGCGCCTCTCTAAATGCCCCATCATTCCTTGACGACAACTCTTTTCAAGAAGGCGAAGAACCGTTCGACGAAGAGCGGGAGTATGGCGATGACACTTTCGACGGCGGAAACGTCTCAAGCGGGTGGAACGATGTTGAGGCTACCGCTGGTACGACAGGAGGGGCCGGCGGCGATGCATGGGTGCAAGAAGTGTCAGAGGACGATGAAGACGACCCCGATGGCTCAAACATCTCGCGCAGGGTATCCGACGAACCGTCCATCTTTCACGCCGATGGCATGCCCCTATCCACCGCCCGAACAGTGCCGCACGGTATATCCATCCCGCCGGCTCCCAACGGCAAAGGCCTCATATCTATCGGCATGATGTCCCCTCGCCCTTCCCTCCCATCTCTTCCCGGCTCATACACCACCTCTTCATCGACTACCCAAACTCCCCGTGTCAAGACAAAGCTTGTGAGAAAAAAGACGAGGAGCTCTGGTGGAACTAGTGGGTTCACTGAGCGATCTTCGGCAGAGACTATGTCGGCACCTATTGGAGGGGTCGGGGAGATGACATCTCTATTGGGACACGGTGGGGCTCAGGTATATGACTCGATGGACGGGGAAGGCGGACGAGTACGGCCAAAGAAGAAGATACGCGTACTAGCGGGAAACAGCACTGAAGGTCAAACAGTACGTCCGCTCCATCACATTCGCTTACATCTCTGACACTTGTTTAGCTCTTCAACGCCACGGCTGTGCTCGTCGGTATCGGCCTGCTCTCTCTCCCACTTGCATTTGCCTACGCCGGATGGATATGTGGAAGCTTGATGCTGTTTGGATTTGGCTGGCTCACTTGCTATACGTACGTCTCTATCTCTGCACAAACGTTCAGTCTGCTGACATGCTGCACAGTGCCAAACTTCTATCTCGAATCATACGCGCCGATATGAGGTTGACTGGCTATACCGACATTGGCCAGAGAGCTTTCGGAAGGTCGGCCGGCGCTGCTATTAACTTTCTGTACGTCCACCATGTCTCGTTGAGGTAGCACTGACGATCCTCAGGTTCTGTCTCGAGCTGTTCGCCCTCGGTGTCGCCCTTGTCGTCCTCTTTGGCGATACTCTCAACGTCCTTTTCCCTCACATCCCGGCAAACACATGGAAGCTCATAGGCTTCTTAATGTACGTCCTTCCTCCCTCCCCCCCCCATATTCCTCCCCAACTAACCTGCAACAGTGTCGCCCCAACCGCCCTCCTACCGCTCCACATCCTCTCCCTCCCCTCCCTCCTTTCCTCCATCTCCTCCCTCCTCCTCATCATAGTCCTCCTTATCGACGGTCTCCTTTCCCCCTCTGCCCCGGGCTCTCTCCTCCACCCCATGCCTACAAGCTTCACCCCAGAGTTGACGGGCGGGAATTGGCTGGGTGGTATAGGGCTTATTTTGGCGGGCTTTGGAGGACATGCGGTGATGCCGAGTCTGGCGAGGGATATGCGGAGGCCGGAAAAGTTTGAGGGTGTCGTCGATAAAGCTTTTGTGAGTCTACTCTGTCATTCTCTTCTTTCGCGTTTATGCTGACAAGGCGTAGGCTATAGCGACGGGTATCTCCTTCATAGCAGGCGCTTCGGGGTATCTCATGATTGGCTCCACCGTCTCTGACGAAGTGAGTCATATCCTCTTTACACGTTTGTTGTGCCTAAGCTGACGAAGGAAAAGGTTACGAAAGATTTGATGCAAGAGAAGTACCACTACCCGCGCATACTCAACATCGTTGCTTTGTGGATGATCGTCATCAATCCGCTCACAAAGTTTGGTCTGTCTTCTCGCCCTGTACGTTCCTACATTCCGTCTTTGGTTGCTTTGTTCGACAGCTGATCCTCCGGAGCTAAATATCACGCTGGAAAACATACTCGGCATCTCCCCCTCCCTACCTCCTAATACAATGGAATCCGATTTCGAGTCTTCTCTCTCCGAGACGCCCAGCCACGGTATCGCCGATCACGAGCACGACCAATACACCCACAAATCATCGCCGACCCACAAGCCCCTCTCTCACCGACGACAATCGTCTCTCCCTTCCCACCACGACCCATCCATCCCATCATCCTCCCAGATCGCCCTCTTTGAATCCTCCGAGAAACGCAAGGGCAAATACAGAGTGATCTCTCGAATGGTGGTGACGGCGTTGTGCGTGGGGACAGCGGTGGTGTTACCGGGCTTTGGAAGAGTGATGGCGTTCTTGGGGAGTTTCTCGGCTTTTGCTATTTGCATCATCCTCCCTGTACGTCTCCTCCGCCTCCCCGTATAATAAAGCTGACACCACCCCAGCTTCTCTTCTACATTCGCCTCTCCCCCATCCTACTCCCTCCCTCTTCTCCTACTAAAGCTCGCCGTGCTCGAATCGTCACGCTCGGACAGTGGGTGTTGGTAGCGGGAAGTGTGGGTCTGATGATAGCCGGGACGGTGTGGGCATTTTTGCCGGGAAGTGGGCATGGAGAACTGGATCCTTGAGATACGATATGCTATGGGCGATGGCCGGAGAATGAGAAGAGTACTTATTTTGTTGTGGGATGAGTGCTCGGTCGAAGACGAAGGACACCTGATGCTGGTCTGACCATATACCTGCTGAATCAGACGAAATAGTTGTAAATCTTTTTTTTTTACTTTGATGACGTTGGTTTATGTAGATGTGAAACGTAATTGTATATACTGAAAGAATGGAAGAGGTATCTATTGATCCCTGCACCGTCGATATCGCAAAGACAGAGTAGACGACGCACTCGGGGAAATACAAGTACGTCAAGACATTTACCGCGGATGACTTCTGAAGCTTTGGTGTTTGACTGGGCAACCAATTCGTGAATGTGCGGCGATAAATTGACCTGCATCTGTTTAACGGCCTACAAGACACAACAAAGATCTAACAGAACCCACTGAGCAGCACTGTACAGTAGTAGTACCGCGAGTTCAATGTTGTCACATATCATTCAACTGCAGACACGACCATCCAGATTTACCAGAATTCTACCTATCCAGTTTTCGATGTTCATGTACTCTGTGGGATCCACATCTACAACTCCGAGCTCTTTCCTAACTTCAGTCTCTGCCGAAAAATGCCTTATACATCGGCAATTGCCAAGCCTCACTAAGCCGATCCATCTTTGCCCTGAAACCTGTCGTCAGAAAGGTATTATATGCCATTAGTTCGAGAACCATCTTCCCCAAGATCTTGTCGTTCACCTGTGAACCAGTGATGAACAGTTCCCGATCCTTCTCCATGAAAAAGAGCTGTGAACGAAGAGACTCGACGAGGCTGTCAACGCACCCATACCTGTCCATCAAAGAGTAGATACAGTCCTCCAAAGCTATGTTCAGGGCTAAGCCATAGGTATCACTCGCCCGAAAGACAAGGTTCAACCATGGCTGAAGCGCTTTTGAGCTACACTCGGGATAGACGACCAGGGCATCGATGAGTTCGCCTAGATCTTCTTGCTCTTCAAGAGACAGTTGAGTGAGGGTATCGAGCAAGGTCTGACTAGATACGGGAGCGGCAGTCTTCTTTGCGAGAGCTCGGGGAATATCGACCAGGTCTTTGAAGAAAGAGCTGCCAACGTGATCAGCCTCGTCCCCTCGACTCTCAGTAGGTAGCGACTCGAAATGGCAAAGAGAAGAACCTCGCTCACCTGACCACTGCAAGACGTTTGAGGTCAAATGAAAAAAGGACATTGTCGGATGTGATGAAATGGACATTGCCTTTAGAGAAGTAGCAGACCGGATTGATTGTGTACTCTTTCTTCTTTGGATCGACCGTCTCGGTGATCTCACTAGCTTGGGTGGGGATGGTAGGGCTAGACATGTCGAGAATTTGAGAGACAAAGAAAGATAAATGTCCAATCCCGCTCTAAACGACATTCCGACCCGCTTTGAAAGTTAACCCGCATTAATTCTTCCATTACTATGGAATTACGTGCGCACCAATGATTAGCTACCATCTTGATATGAAGCTATCAATCAGAGAGAAATCACGAATCGGACTGGGTGATAATAAGTACACGCAATGAAACAGCCAAATCAACACGTTAATCACCATAGCATGGTAGTATCATTCAACATCCATCTTCGCTATGTACATACCAGCTACACATCCCCAAATAAACCTGCCAAAAGATCCTCTTTCCAATAGTGCCAATTGATATACTCTGCGGGGCTCACACCGACTTCTTCGAGATGCCCCTTCTTCTCGTTGCAGCTATGGTGCCGATAACAGCGAGCCGTCAACTCCAGCTGAGGGCTCTATTGTAAATTGTTCTATATACAGCCAACGCCCAAGTATCACTAAGTGGCTTAATCCTTTTAGTCATAGCCCGCTTCCCCAAGAGCTTGTCGTCCACCTGCGAGGCGAGGATGAACAGTTCCCAAGGCCGGTCGTTCTCCTCGAGAAAGATACGCAAACGCAAGAACTCGAGGAGACTATCATCGCACCCATACTTGTCGATTAGAGAGTAGATCTCTTTGCACTCCTCCGCAGGACGTTCAGGGCATACCTGGATCACACTTTCCACCCCCATAGACGAGGTCCAACCACGGCTGTAGAGCTTTCGAGCTACACTCTGGATAGACGACTAGGACGTTTGTGTGCTTGCCGAGATCTTCTTGATCCTCGATAGACAGCTGACCGAGGGTATCGAGCAAAGTCTGACTGGAAACGGGAGCGGCGGTCTTGGCACCAGGAGGTTGGGGAACGTCGTTGAGGTCTGTGAAGAAAGAGCTGTCAATGTAATCAGCCCCATCGTCGGTCCCGCCTCAAGCACCTCCATACGAAAAGAGAACGAGCCGTGTACCTGACCTCGGCAAGACATTTGAGGTCAAAATAGAAGAGGACATTGTCGGATGTGATGAAATGGACGTCTCCTTCAGGAAAGTAGCAGACTGTGCTGATTGTGAACATTTGCTTTGCCTCGGCGGTCTCGCCGGTGGCACCGGCTTGGGTAGGGGTGGAAGGGGTAGACATGAGGAAGATGTGAGAAGAGTAGAAGATTAGATGACTTGATGCTGATGAAATACGCCGAAGGCAGCAGTAAGAAGCCTGAAAAGCCGACTCGGTCAAAAGTCCGTTTCCGCTTTCAACGTGTTTCCGCGCTGACTCTATTACCGCACCGATGAGCCATGCTTCTTGTTACAAAGCTATAGAGGATAATCAGAGGCCATTCTGATGGTCATTTCTGCTCGCTACAATTTCCACTTATACCCCAAATGTAGAATTGTCAAGACTTTCCCAAAAGAACGATGGTTTACCAAAAACAACGAGATGATGAGTCAAATGGACGAGCGAGATAGTTGATTGATCATAGAAACAAGCTCTCACGAGCCCTCATGGTGTAACGGTAACACGAAGGTCTCATATCCATCTCCCCTCCGAGATTTAAATCATGAGCTTCAACAAACGAAGCGCAATCCTCAGCCCTGAGTTCGACTCTCAGTGAGGGCACGTAGCTTTTTTGCATATCGTTTTCGTTGGGGCCTTGCATTGGGGCAATGAAAGAGAAGAGGTTGATATATGGCAAACGAAGACGAAGACACCTAAGGAGGATTATACGCAGGGAGTTGTCAGACGGGCGAGACGGGATAGAGTACGTCATGTCAATCAACCATCCATCTCCCAGTGTCAACAACAACCTTGCAAACCTCACCAAGCCTCACAGGACAGGACCACATCCCATCACACACATGCAACATCAACACCTCGACTAACCTCGCATCACCCCGGCAAGACCCAACATCATTTTCTAAACGTTGCATGGTTCCACCGTACATCCCCATCTACTCTTGTACCACGCCCCTCTCTACCCTAGCAGCTGCACCCTCATGGGCGTCTGTGATATACAATTTGAAAAAGGCAGGAGCTGATGATATCGAGGAAGGAATGTCGGAAGGAAACAAGGGAGAAGGGGCAGGCCTATTCAGCAGGTCGGACTTTGAGGTCTGAAAGGTCGACTTGGGAACCGACGCCAATGTTGAATGGGGAGGCTTGTTCGAATCGGCTATGATGATTGTCAGCGCGGGTCTCCAGAGAGATGGTATGGAGGAGAAGTGACGAGGGTGCTTGGACGCGAGGTTGGAGCTCGCGAACGCGCTTGACGTCGCCCCGCGAGCCCTCCACCCCCGCCCCTCCAGCAGGCCTCCACTCTCACAAAGCACAAAGACTCACCTAGGATACCTCATCCTCAAAACCTTTGGCCTCTCCGCCTCCTGGAACAACAGCTTCATATCCGCCCCCTCCTTTGTCAACTCCAAATGCCTATCCGCCCTCTCCTTCCACACCTCAGCCTTCTCCGTCTCCCTCACAAACCATCTCGTCAACCACGGCAGCTGCTCGTCCCTCCTCGCGGCCGCAAACTCTTCAGGGGACAGCGTGGGGGAGAGGTTGGCTTTGGAGGGGGTGGGGAGGTAGGGGAAGATCAGGGCGGCGGCGGTGGTGAGAAGGAGGACATTGCGCCATTTGGGGTTGAGGAAGGCTACGCGATGATCAGCCTTTGGCCCCATCCTCTGTGGGTCATGACGCACATTCTTTGGTGTAGTAATCAGCCTCCCCCTCCTCAGCTCCATGGTGCTCTTCATGCCCCGCCCTCCTAGGCGCCGAGCTCTGGATACTCCTCACGCCCACCGCGCTTCTCAATTGGGTCTGTCGTAAGAGGGGTCGGAGGGACATGGCTGGCGGTCTGTATGTACAGTCAAGGGCCAAATGCGCAAGAGATGATAGGCGGGTGCTTGATACGGCGGGGTTTGCGGCGTTACCGGCTAGGCGCCAATTTGATCCCGCTTTTGGCGTGCGCTTGCATCCAAGCTATCGAAAAACGCGTCTGGCATCTCATCCCGTGGTATCGCATCGACGCGCCTGGCAGCATACAAACGTCCACCACAGGGGGTGTCCAGCCAGAAGAACTATACTGGGCCTTTTTTCAAACGTCAAAATCGCGTCGGAACCCGGCTTTCCTCGCCTGTTCACATTTTCGGAACCCCCGAGTCCTCTCGTCATCTCCCATCTCCCCATCTCTCGCCCATCCCCAACCATCCACCACTCTCCATCATGTCCACCCAATGCATCAAATGTACGCCCCTCTCCTCCACTCTGCCTCCCAAGCTGACCCCTCCCCAGGCGTGATAGTGGGCGACGGCGCTACGGGTAAAACCTCCCTCCTGATCGCCTACACCTCCCCCTCCTCCACCTTCCCTCCCGACATGGAGTACGTCCCCACCGTATTCGACAACTATTCTGCCGAGATGAGCGTCGACCTCGGGCCGGGGCAGGGCGGGCGGCGGGAAGTGAATCTGGGGCTGTGGGATACTGCCGGGCAAGAAGACTACGAGTGGGTCCTGCTCTTTGGGACGTGGGAGGCATGCTGATGGATCATAGTCGTCTGAGACCGCTCTCCTACCCGCAGACCGACGTCTTTCTCGTGTGCTACTCTTGCGTCTCCCCAGCATCGTTTGAGAATATCAAAACCGTACGTTCCCTCCTACGTGGCCGCGCAGAGTGGAGGTTATAGACACTGACATTACCGTCCGTGCACCTTGATCGTACCTAGAAAGTGAGCCCCTCCCCATCTCTCCTTCATCTCCCTTCACTTTGTACTGACGGTTACCCCAGTGGATCCCCGAACTAATGCACCACGCCCCCCAAACACCCTTCCTCCTCCTCGCCCTCAAATCCGACCTCCTCACCCACCAACCCACCCTCCAAACCCTCGCATCCCGGCACCAAGCCCCCATTTCGACCTCTTCAGGCCAGGCCCTCGCGCGAGAGATTGGCGCGATAGGGTTCAGGGAGGTATCGGCCAAGACGGGGAGGGGCGTGAGGGAGGTGTTTGATGTCGCTGTCAAGGGGGTTTTGGCGCCGAGTAGTGCTGCTGGTGGAAGCGGCGTGGGGGGAGGGAGGAATAAAAAGAAGAGGAAGCAGTGTGTCATCTTGTAGAGGGAAGGAACGGACAATATCAAGAGGTCGGTAAAAGGCGTTATAATGTATGTTGTACTCTCCCGCTGTCACTTGCGTGCAGATGGACAAGAGGATTAGAGGGTTCATCGGCATATTTATACTGAATGTCCACGTATAGAAGAGAGTTATGAAGGAACGTCGAGATGCTAATAGAGGGGCAGCGGAAAGAGGTCGTAAACAAGTGCTGACTCATTCAGAGACGTCGATCAAAGCAGAGTAGCAGCTCCGACCACAACACCGACCAACCCCACCACCCCGGCATAAAGCATCCCCTCAACACTCCTCCCCGCAGCGCTCGAAGCGCTCGAAGCCCCCGACCCCGACGCCGAAGCAGCCGCCTCCCCACTTCCTCCCAAATCAGTCGACTCTGCCCCACTCGCCGTCGCCGCCGAACCAGACCCCGCGGTCGTCTTTGGGGACGACGTAGAAATCCCAGCGGGCGCTTCTTGCGACGTAGTACCGACTGAAGACGCTGCGACGGTCGAGCCAGAGACGAGCAAGGAGGGCGTGGCGGTGACGGCAAAGTTGGCCGTGTCGATACCGTTCGAGATGGTAGAGTACGTCACGCAATTAGACGTCTTGGGATAGCTACCTCCCCGTCAGCCTTGTCCAACCATTTGAAGGGAAGACTTACAGAGCGACAGTGCTGGGGGTGACAGTCTGCCCGACGGTAAACTTGCCAGTTTCGTCGGCATTACTCCACGTGCCCGTGTATCGCTGACGGAAAGTCGACGTCGAGCCGTTGGCGAGGGGGTACAGTCCGGGCGGAGCGGCGGGCTCGCCTTCGCAGGACGTAAATGAATTGTTGGTCTGGTAAAAGTTTCTACTCCATGTTAGAGACAGTCACGGGAGAAGAAGGGGACGTACTCGATAGCCATGACAAATTGGCAGCCCATTATATCAAGCTCGTGCTCGCACTGAAGAGCCGCAGTGACATTATTGGTCTCGGCGGTACAAACCCTCAAACAAAACTGATCATACGAAATCTACCTCCCGTCAGCCCCCCCCTCATATCAGCCAAAGAAGTAACTCACAAACGACATCCATTCCTCGTAAAAGACGTCTTTACCCTCGACGTTGGACGTGGCATTCCCGCCGATGGGGTTACCGAGGTTCTCTGCGCCGTGGGGGTCGAGTTCGCCGCCGTCGTCGCCATAGTTGATGTTGACCTGCGTCCCGTCCCAGACTGTGTGCAGTTAGCTCTGTGATCCGAGCACGAAAGAGGCCGACTTGCATCCCCAAATCTGTACATAAGTATCAGTCTTGATAAAATGAGCCGCCGTGATGGCCCCATCCGGAATCAACCTCGCCCCATTCCTCGGTTTCGTACAATATGCCACCACAACCGGCTCGACCGTGCCGATCTCGGTATCCACCCCAGTCCCCTTCTCGGGCGGGCCCCAGAGACAAAAGTCGTCTACGCTGTTGAGCGAGATGAGGCGCGAGAGGGAGGTTTGGTTGATGTATGAGCCGAGGGGGTAGAACTCGGGGGTGTCGGGGTTGGTCGGGCCGTTGGGGGCGGTAGCTGTGACCTGGGCGAGGGCGGCGGGGAGGAGGGCGAGAAGGGGGAGGATGAACATGATGGGCGATGGGGGGAATGGAAAACGATTGGCCGCATTATATACCCGTTCATTGCCAAGAGGTGGTGCTTGGCAGGGGGAGCCCAAACATCGGAGGCTTTGATCCCGGTACCCCACTTCCGCCCATTACCCTGCTGCAATCATCCATAGCCCATTAGAATCCCTTCCTCATACTGTTCTAATGCAGTTGTAATGCTCGCTCTGCCAGAACCAAACTCTCCCTGCAAGCCCGCCGGCCATCCTTACGTAACCACCTCCGCCGGCGAGCCACGCAACAACTTTGGCTCTGACTTTCTTCACTTTTGCATCTCATCTCATCACCCACGCACCATGTCCCTCAGAACAACGCCCCGCCTAGCATCCCTCGGCCTCCCACGCCGCTCCCCCCCTGCACCCCGCCTCCCCCGCTCCCCCATCCACCGCCGCCCCTTCTCCACCCCCTCACCTTCCCCATCCACTGCCCCCGAACCAGAGCCCACCTCCGCCTACGCCAAATTCAAAGCCCTCTCCAAAAAATACGGCTACTATGCTATTGGCATGTACTTTGCCCTCTCCACCGTCGACTTTACAGCCTCCTTTCTACTCGTACACGCCGTCGGTGCGGAGCGCATCGAGCCATTCTTGGATCAGGGCAAAGGGTGGTATAGGGAGAAACGGTATGGTGCCGAGGAGGCGAGGCGTTTGAGGGAAGAGGATGAGCGGGCTAGGGAGGAGGAAGCGAGGGTGGCGGGCAAGGATAAGAAGGAGAAGAACAAGTGGTTTGGGCGCACGTTCTGGGCAGAAGTCATCCTCGCGTATACCATCCACAAAACGCTTCTTCTCCCCTTCCGCGCCGGCCTCACTGTGGCTTGGACACCAAAGTTTGTGGGGTGGTTGACGAGACAAGGATGGGTTGGCAAGGTACGTCTGTTATTCCAGAGGTGGGAATAAGCTGATGGCGTGGTAGGGTGGTTTGACGCGAGCTGCTACGCATGCGCAGGGTAAAGTCAAGGGCGCCAGTGATAAAGTCAAAGACCGTGTCAAGAGACAACCTTAGGCTTCTCCAAAAGTGTTGTGGTTTGGTCATGTTGTAACGCCATGTCAAAGCTAGGAGCGATGAGGGTTCAAAAGCATGACATTGATAGAAACGTGCACCATCATGAAAACGACGCATATCTGCCCCAAGGATTTTGAATATGACATGATACATGCCATTACAATGAACGCCCAAGAAACGTCTACGTCCCCTACATCAACCGCTCACACCCCGGACAAGTCCAAGCACATCTCCTCACCTCCACTCCCTCCACCCCACCCCACTTGTCTTCCCACTCTCTCACCATCTTGACAATTTCATCCTCTTCCCCTCCCGCTGCCGAGGCAGAAGCAGGCGAAAGCGACGCTCGGTGCACGATCCATCTCGCCGAAAGAATCTTTCTCGCATTTCCGCCCGTGCCATACCCTTTTCCGCGAATGATCACCCCCTCGGCAGCAGCCAACACTTCCTCCCCGATCCTCTCATCCAACCCCCCTTCCCTCTCTTTCGCACTACCCCCCCTGGCTTCCGACGCCAACATCAAGCTCTCCGACAAGCCAATCTCGAGCAGCGCCTGCGTATCTTTTACAGACGGCTTGGTGTCTGCCGGTAAGCCTTCGGCTTGGGGGTTTCGGTGCGCCCAGGACCAAGCTGGTGTGAGGGCGCGCCGGAGGGCGGTTTGGCTCATACGTGCCTCCGGCGCGGCGGGGTCTTGCGGTCTGCCGGTGGGTAAAGTGAAGGAGGAGACGGTTGATGCTGATAGTGGGGGGACATGCGGGTGGGAAGAGGGGTCGAGGTAGGATGCGAGTAGAAGGCCAGAGGAGCGGATATACGCCAGGGAAGAGGGGGTGAGGGAGGGGAGGCGGTGGTCGTGTTCTCCACCAGTCCAGTCCAGGCACCCGAGGTGAAACCATCTCAGGCAGCCTACTGGTTGTTAGCTTGTATCGTACACAAGAGAGGCAACTTACCGGGATTGGGGCAGAGCGCCATGAGCTCTGGTTTGGCAGCGATGGGGAGGTAGGGGTCGCCGCAGTAGCACGATGTTGGTTGATATGGCTACCCTCCCTGTCAATTTCCCTCAGCATAATCGAAATCGGACGCACAAAAAGATGCCTCGCAATATGCCCCCTCCCCCGCTTCCCCTTCCCCTTCGCCTTGCCACTCTCCACCCCACTCCCCCCCACCCCCCCGGGATGAAGCAGCTCCATCTCCACCTCATTCGGCATCCTCGCTTCACTCCTATACCAGATCGTCTCGTCGTCGATCTCTTGATCCTCCGGTGGGATCGGGTTGGACTCGTCAAAGAGCACGACGGGGACGCGGCCTTCGACGGTGCCGACGGGTTGGACGGCGTCGTATTCGGGGCCGAGCATGAACATTTCGCGGCCGGCGGGTTTTGATCGAGGTCTGACATCAAGTTAGTGGTGGTGTCAGACATAGGGAGAGGAGACGTACAGGCCAGTCTTGACATCTTGCTCTTTCAATTCCTTGATCGTCTTACACATCCACCGAATTTTCCTACGCCACCCATCAGCGCCATCCTTCTCTGCTGCAACGCACTCACATCCAAACGTAGGTATTCCCCTTCGCCCTCACCTCGATGATCCTACCAATCCAATGCCCCGCCTTCCACATCCTATTCACCTCCCTCCTCTGCCTCTGCCTCTCCTCTTCTTCCGCCTTGTCCAAGTCTAAAGCCTCGCCTTCAGCAGAGCTGGTATGGCTTCCTTCGCGTTGTGAAGGAGTGAGGGACGGTCGCGCGCGTTTGGAAGCGGGGCGAGGGGATTCGGAAGTAGGCCGGCATTTGTCGTGGTGCATCCACACACTATCCACCTCGTCTATCAGCCTGGCACAGATCGAGTAGCGCGAGAAATGGTAGACGTACAATTCTCCAATGGTATAAGGAGTATCTAGTGGCACTTTTCCAAACCGGCTGAGTGACGCGCCGATGATGGGAGGTGGGAGAGCTTACTGATAAATGATCTACACGGACGATCAGCCACGCCTCCATGACCACAGTAGACACGATACATACTTGTACTTTCTAAGTCCCTGATACTCTTCCTCCGTACTACCAGAGCGGAAGACATCAGCACGGGCCTCTCGGTAGGGAAGAGAAGGAGCTGGAAGGTGGAGGAGATACGCACGGAGGGATCCAGTCGTCATCATCGGACGCGCTCGCCGCTGCAATGTGGGCAGACATGGTGTCAGGCTGGCTAGATGGTGCGCACAGGCGTGAGATCCAAGACGGATATGCGATGTAAGAAGATATGCGAATGCAACATGAGACGAGGAGACGCGACGCGACCGCATGGCAACCCACCCAAAGATAAAATAAAAAACAATTAAATTGATTTTTCAAATTATCGTGTTTGCACGCCGGCCGCCGCGAGATATTTCAAGTCCTCTTCATCCCTGTCATCTTCGAGCGTTCTCAGCATCGTACATTATCTATAATCACCATGATGCCCTCCAGAATATCCTCGATATGCTCTTTTAACCATATGGCCTCGTTTTTCGGATGTTCTCATCGAGCATACCCTCGCCACAAGAACCTTTCCAGCTGTAGAGCTTCGATACGCAGGTCCCACACGCTATCCCCAAGCGAGCTCAAGAGGTTGCTCCCCACCATGGACGATCTGGGCCTGAAAGAAGGCGATCGTGGTATGTTCTTACCTTCCCTACTCTGGGCACGAGCTGATCGTGAGCAGTCACGGTGGGAATGTCAGGAGGTGTCGACTCTGCGACGACGCTTGGGATACTCAAAGACTTTGTGAGTGACTTGCGTCAAGCTTCACCCGGTGTATACTAACCTTTCATAGCCCATCGATCTCGACGTAATCTTCATGCGTAATTGGGATCCTCTCCTCTCTGAATCATCACCCGACACCGACTCCTACTCCGCCCCCGAAATATCTCTCTCTTACTCGCCTTCTTCTCCCACCTCCAGAACCCCCAATCTTTCTCCGTGCGAATGGCAACGCGACTATGCCGACGTCCTGTCCGTATCCTCTCACCTTGGCATTCCCGAGTCCAAGGTCAGATTTGTCGATCTGAGTAAGGAGTACTGGAGTCGGGTGTTTGAGCCGGCCGTGGGGGTTTGGGAGAGTGGGGGCACGCCAAATCCAGATGTCGATTGTAATAGGTAAGCCCTCCTTCTCACATCCGCTCCTCGGAAGACGATTAATGGGGTGATACAGGGAAATCAAGTTTGGCGCTCTCCTCGATGTCTTGCCACAGAATGATCGGCATTTCCTCGCAACCGGCCATTATGGCCGCATATCCCACCTTCCCTCTCGCCCAGCCCGTCTCTTACGAGCAGCTGACACCTCAAAAGACCAAACCTACTACCTCTCCCAGATGACAGAGTATCAACTATCCCGCGTACGCCTCCTCCCTTTCCTCTCTCATGGTACCGTCACTGACCCGCTGCCAGACGGTACTACCTCTAGGCGGGCTCTTAAAGACGGACGTGAGAAGACTAGCAGCACACTGGGATTTACCGAACGCAAAGAAAGCGGAGAGCATGGGCGTATGTTTCATCGGCGAAAGAGGCAAATTCGGTGATTTCATATGTACGTTCCCTCTCCCTTCCATCCGTTCTTAGCTGACACGAAAAGCAGCACAATACACATCCCCTCCTCCTCCAGGCTTCTTTATAACCCCCTCTGGCACTCGGATTGCCCCTCACAAAGGGCTTTGGCACTACACTATCGGGCAGAAGGCGCGTCTGGGAGGGCAGAAGGAGGTTTTGTTTGTAGCGAAAAAGGGAGTTGGGCGAGAGGGCGAAGATATCATGGTCGTCCCAGGGTACGTCCTCTCATTAACTAAGCTTGAGAGTTGGCTGACGTGATTGGTTAGAGACCACCCAGCTTTACTTTGCTCTTCCGTGAGCTCTTCATCCTTCATCTGGATCCATGGGGGCGAGCAAGCGAGAGCTATCATCGAGGAGAGACCAGAAGGTGTGATGGTGCAAGTCAGACATCGGATGACGCCCATCCCGGCGAAAGTGCCATTTGGCAAGAATCTGTCAGAGTACGTTCCCTTCTCTTCCCTTCCTTCCCCCTGTCCTCCTCTCCATCCACCACCTTGTCAACGCCAGCGTATCGTTGAAGAGCTGAGCTGACTCTCAACCTTTCACAGCGTCAAAGTCATCTTTGAAGCCCCATTGGTAGGTATCAGCCCCGGACAGGTGGTCGGTATCTGGCATGAGGGATGGTGTCTCGGCAGCGGGGCCATCGAGGGTACGGAGTGCTTGGGAGAGGCTGTGGACCTAGCATAGTCGCGGCTGGGCTATCTCCCAAAATATCTACCATATGAGAGGAAGGAAATTATGTATCTTTCAATGATATGATATGAACAACTCAGAAATGATTTCAGCTTCACAAAGCTATCATCGCGATTGTGGTGTGCAAAGCGCAGATGCCCAAAACCAGCCATCTTTCATGGCCGTGTCAATGTTGGTGTACGCGACAGTAGACCCGTCTTGATGACCAGGTTCTGCATGACCACAAGTCTCCAGACTACTCTTCCTCCCCCTCGATTGATACGATCCCCGAATCCTTTTCGGCCGTTCTTTCTATGATGGTCTCCTTGACATGAGTCTTCCACTGTGATCGCAAAAGAAAGTCTTTATACCCCCCATCGAAAGCATCGCCAGTCATACCCGGTTCCACACTGAACACCGGGTCATCGGAAAACACGTTAACAAAGTGCCCTGCATCGTCAAAGACGCCAAGCTCCACCCCTGTGGCAGACTTGTATACGTCGCGATACGTAGGCCATAGGCCCATATCCGAAAGACGGTGTTTGGGTACGTTTCCAACCACAAAGTCATCCAAATTCGGCTCAATGACATCTAGCCCGCAGCGGATCGATTCCCCCATGCACGGCTGCTCGATGATTGTACTTGTGCCATTATTGAAATGTACTTTGCTCACAAACTCCCAGGTGGCTATCTTACTACCTCCTTGGAATGATTTTCCTGTGCGAAGTCTACTCCAGGGATCGGCTGATGGGGAAGAAGGTAAGAATGTGTCGGCTGGCTTCAAGTGTTTGGCGGAGAAGCAGGTGTGGCCACTTTGACCCAAGGCGCTCGACGGGTTGGAGGTGAGGCTTTCAGGAGGGTAAGACTTGAACTCTTCTGTGCTAGATGCTGACATTTTGAGGGTGCAGAATGATCTCAGCGGAAGTAAGACAGTTTCGAAAAGCAGTGAGGTTTATGTAGTAGGGCCCTTGGAGAGACAAATTCCCTCTCAGATCAATCTCAGATTCCCCCGGAGCTTGATTACTTCACAGCAGGTCCGCTGCCAACTAACATGCCGACTGTAAATACACCACCAGATTCTTGCTGATTGAGACAGGACTGATTGGAGAAAGGTATGAAATTCGATGTCCAGCGCGCGCACGAACACCGACTCGCTTCCTTTGTTTGATGTGCACTCTTTGGCATATGTGATCTGCCGCCGGAATGATCGCACGTTCATGGCACCACTTGATTCGCAGAGTCAAAGGTACTATACGCCTGCTGTAGTACGATCTACTTCATGTGGATGCCCCCAACTTGCCGGATTGATCGTGGCTCACGTCATGATGTTTCAGTCAACGAGACGCACGAAACATGTCAAAACTTCATTGCGCTACGACCCCATAGTATGCAAGGATGATGACTGCAGCTCGAAAGGCGCGCACGGACTGTGGACATGGCAGCAGTAAGCGGCGCTTGAAGACGAAAGGAATATGGACAATGGATTGTATCGATGCGAAAACAACATGTTGATTCTCTTGTGTTTGCAGACAAAGAGAAACATCCATACATAAATATGAATGGTCAACAAACAGGCAAAATTTCTCTTCCCAGGTGTGTAATCGCATATATATGATTATACACACCGCACAAAACATACGCCCGATATGACTAGTGAAGCTGCTCCTACCGATGACCAAAGAACAGACGAGACACAATGGTCGTCTTTTGATCAGACATCATCACGTTCTTCTTCTCCCCAGAACAGACTGGCCGTGACTAGGGGACTCGTCTCACTCTCTATGAATCCTCCACAACAGAACTACAGATCCCCACAAGAGGTTCAGCGGTCAGATGCCCGCACTGGGGAGGAGATACCCCTTTATACGGCAATTGAAATGGAGGTTGAGCCAAAGCGTAGAAAAAGGCGCGTCATCAGGTTTTTGGTCGACGAAGGCATCAACGACACTCAAAAGATGGAAAGGCATACCGTTTATGACTACAGAACACGAGATAAGAATGGTAATAAACGAGAATAACAACGAGGGAAGCCACTGGACGTCATCATTTACTGAGCCCCGATCTCATAGGCGTATCAGAAAGCCACCATAGGAGCATGCACTGATATGTAGTCTTGCCACTAGATGAGCTGCAGCACTTCGACACTGGAAAGGCAGCTCATTGATGGGGGCCGATAGATGACTCTGACGCATAGTACTTTCCTTTCGTATCACTACATGTTGAGCAACAACAATTCATAAAATGGACTCATTCAAATATTTTTTCGAATACTATACTGACTATCTGATCATCGCCTTGGGACCACTGCGACCTCTCAAACCACCTTCTTATCCTGAGGAGTATTCTCTCTAAACCAATCCTCCAAGCTCAGCAGCCCAGGGTGGATACGTCGGAGCTCTCCCACATCGGTAGCCTTGTAGCCAGGGTCGTCAAAGACTGACAAAAGTCAGCAGAAGGCTCATGATATCTTGAGGATGACTCACAAATGAACATCTGCCTGAAATCATACGGTAATACATTCCTGACCCACCTCGTCGCATACCTCGCAAACCAAGGCGTATGCCCTTGCACCTTCTGAATGGCCTTCGTGAAATCGTCCAGATCATAAGATCCAGCAGACAGCTGGAGGATCCGGTTGCGGAAGTGAGGACCCTCGGGGTCGAGAAGGGCTTTGCCGGCAAAGATGCCGATGTCGGACGTAGAGATGAGATCGACTTTTTTCAAACCGAATAAGGAGTAGAAGAGGCCGATGACGAGGAATCGGGTAAGGCCAGCTTCGGCGGGAAAGTTGTCCTATACCATCGTCAGACAGTGAAAGGCGAAGATAGATGGGACCCACCATAAACGCTACGGGACGAAGGATGGTGAAGCCGAGGCCCGATGCTATGAGATACTGCTCGACCTACAATCTGTCAGCGTAAGTTCAAGATTGACAAAATGGGATTTGCCTTGAGCTTTGACCTGAAGTGAGGTACTTCTGTAGCGACATCGGCGTCACCGACACTGGTGTATACCAGGTGCTTCACCCCCGCCTCCACAGCGGCATCCACAAAAGTGATTCCTTGCTGAGCCTCCTTCTCCTCGCCCACCCCCGCGTCGGTCACGAAGAAGGCTCGGCCGATACCTTGAAGAGCCTTGACCAGGGAAGCCTTGTCAAAGAGATCGGCCTGGATGGGAGTAGCGCCCTGTTTGGCAAGTTTCTGGGAGGAGTTGGAGTCCGGGTTTCGAGTGATGAAGGTGAGATTGAGATCAGGGTTGGATGTCTTGTCGGCGAGGACGGCTGCTGCTGCCTTGCCTCCTTGCTTGCCTGTGGCGCCGACGATGAGGATGTTGGGGGACATGGCGATGGGTGTATCTGTGAAGGCCGAAGTACGAAAGAGAAGAATCGCATCGTCAGCGATTGCCCATCAGCTCGGTGACGTAATGAGCCAGGAACCGGTAGCCAGCCTGATGTGCCCGTCGGCCTTGGCTGTGGACAGTGGCCGAGCGCTGTTACTCAGCCATTCTTTCGTACATAAGAAAGCAGCATGAGAACAAGTTGAATTATCCCTGTTTGCAGAATGCCCTCCAACAACATACTCGTGGTCGGAGCCACCGGCAAACAAGGCGGAGCCACAGTCCAAGCTCTCCTATCACTTATCGCATCACGCCTTTCCTCCGCTGCTACACCCCCCAAGATTCATTTCACCACTCGATCTCCTTCATCTCCAGCTGCTCGATCTCTCTCGTCCTTGGGCACCATCCCTATTCGTGCCGACCTCAGCTCCGTCGACGATACCCGTTCGGCACTTCAAGGCATCGATGTCGCCTTTTTAGTCACGGATAAAGATGCTGGGGAGGAGAAGGAAGTGGAAATGGGTGTCAGCTTTGTCAGGGCCGCTAGAGAGATGGGGGTCAGGCATGTGGTCTTTGCAAGTGTTGCCGATGGGGATGTAGCAAGCAATGTACCGCACTTTCGCTCCAAATACAAGGTGAACATCATTTTCTCAAGGAAGGGCGGATTCAAGGATTTCACTCACACTCGTTATCTAGATTGAAAGGGCTCTGATTGAGACAGGCTTATCTTACACCATACTACGCCCTGTAGTGTTCATGGTACGTCCGATTCAATCATGGTCTTATTTCAACAAACACCAAGTTGCGACGCTAACCATACTTGTACCGTAGGAAAACTTTCCCAGAACCCCATCCTCCTCCCAATCATTCAACGTCAGCGCCTTCTACTCCACATTCTTCCCCCGCCCCTTGGCTCTCATCTCCACACTCGATATCGGCCATTTTGCTGCTCTCGCGCTTCTGAACTTCGCCTCTCCCACCTGGAAGAACCAAGTCATCCCCCTGGCCTCTGGCGTATACACCATCGAAGACTGGGGGCAGGCGACAGAGAAGTCTGGGAGGAAGGGTTGGTTCTGGGCTCACCGGATGGTGGGAAAACTCGTTTGGTGGACTTTGCCGGTCAATTATCGAAGGATGGTTGAATGTGAGTTGTGTCCTTCCGCTACAATCCCTTCTTGAAGAGTCAGCTGCTGATGACTCTGCGTCATTTTAGACCTGGACGACCACGGCTTTGCTGTTATTGATGTGGCAACATTGAGAAAGATTCATCCCAGGCTGATGTCTCTTGAAGACTGGATTCAGTCAGGTTTTGCAAAGAAAGATGAGTAGATTGGCGACTGATAAATGTTTTGTGTCTTGCTACCACTTAAAGTCTGCTGTCTGCAGGCCGTGAAATGTTATCCTTGAATGATACTTGGTGTTTGGCACCGTAATAGTAAATGTATACACTCCGACCTTTTATCAAAGCAGCATGGCAATGATACCGTGTTTCTTTCATCGGGCTGAATGCAATCATTATTGGCAATCAGTGTCAAGCTTCATTCATTCGTCGGATTCGGCAGATCTATCTCCGGCATACGTGGAGTAATTTGGGCGTTTGCACTTCTCTCTGTTGGAAGGAAGTGCCTCGACATGGCCTTGCGCGGACTTATAGCAAAGCGCTATAACAAATTTGAGTATATTCTTTACTACTGGACTCGTCTTCTTCTTTGTACTCTTCCGACTAGTACCGGTGTCAGTGTCAGCTCAGATAGGCTTGTACTGAATATTATTCAGTTCCGACACATCTCCTTGGGAAGATATTGATGCGTCTGATCTTGACAGGGTGATGGACTAGGATAAATGAGACGATGAACAAGTCTCCGACTCCTTATCTGACCACGACATGCAGGACGTTGATACGATGGACGACGGCTTCGCCGAAGATGATGCAGGGCGGGGGCGTTCAGCAGCACTTTCTCTTACCATCGATCAAAGCGGGAGTCATGTCCCTCAGTAACACAGTTGTTCTCCTTCGACCAAACCGGGCACCCCTCTCGTAATCGCACGCAAGATAGTCAAGCCTTGACACTCTTTCCATGTTCTGAGTCCGCCAGAATGGGGCTCAGCTAGCGTCATGGACGCCTATTCTAGCTACAGTAATGATGCTAAAGGGAAAGTGATCTCGGTCATCAACACCATAGCCTCACAGCTAAAGCCCGATCTTGAGAGAATGGTAGAGGGCGCTTTGACTAATAGCCTGATTGGACGAATTCCCGAGAATCATGTCTCAGTAGATTTGAGGAAGCCGTGCTGATAGCCTGTAGATCAGTAGTGAGGTAGCAATGCCGAGTAGGGTCAAGTGCCGCCGTGCAACAAACAAATGTATATATCATGTGAATGAACACCATAGTGTGCCGGAAAAATCATATCACGATGTTGGATCAAGGTGATTTCACAAAGGGGTAGTAGTGCTGTGCTGTTTACTATGTGCCATGTCTGTATCCCCCATTAAACGGTTAGCAGTGATCATCGCGAGCCAACAACAAAGAGGTAGAGTATATCTGGACCGGAAGCATCAAGCCCCCGGCTTACAATTCTTTGTCAGCGATCTCCTGATGGACAAACACCAATTGTTGGACGCTCTATTGGCCTAAGCGTGCTAATCTTGGCGAGGTGATCTCATTGCAGGCGACAGTATGGACTAAAAGGTCGAGGAGAAAGGTACTCAACTTGACTAGATGTCGGCAGTTGGACTCTACACGGCCCTTTGTCAGGGGACTTTCCTATACATCTGACCAACTAGTCTTAGCTGCTGGGAGTAAGAAGCTGGCAGGTACGGCCAGTCCATGAAACGAGCTCCAAAGCGAAGCGAAATCGCCCCCAACTTGACTTGTAGAATCAGTGTCTCGCTGCTGAAGAAGAACATCAAAAAACATGTCTTCCGGCTCTGACGATGAGGAATACGCATATCCTGTTTACATCGTATCGTCCTCTTCTCCCTCCGACGATCGTCAGGCTCTGGCAACCCGGGAATACCTCCAAACAATTGTCGATGAGGACACAGGCTTCCGTCTTCCCCTTCCTCACGACTACGACGAGGAATCAATGGATGGTGATCATCTTGAAGACGAAGTGGACTTGAACATCACGGAGAACCCTCCTCGAATAGAAGACTATCGACAGATATTTACAGACGCAAACCATCAACGCAGTACCGCCGACCGCGGTCACTCTGTGACCTTCGTTTTCTCGCCCTCTGACACGGGTCGTTCGAACCGGCCAGAGGAAGAAGTCCAAAGCGTCACGCTCTTCCAATCGACCTCACTCACCAACCCCGATGGGGAAGAATTGAATAGTATGGACCGTTATCATGGTTATCTTCCCAAGGAGGACGGAGAAGGAGAAGAACAGGTGATGACGGGAGATGCTATTAGAGGGCAGCTTGCGCCGAGGAGAGACAAGACTCCTTTGATTTGGTCCAAGATTGAGGGCGCATTGACTGAGCTACCAGATGTGTTGGACGGAGATAAAACAGTGGATTCCAGTCTAGTATCCGACAACGGGGGTGTCAACGATTAGTCGGGTGGCTTAGAGAGCGATTTGGACAGAATAGTGCATTTGGAAAGGTAGATATGCATGCGATGAAAGAAGTGCTTATAGTCAATGAGGGTAGTGCTAGCCAAAAGACGGCTTCATGATCCATAAGCTCCTATAGCGCATATACATTTTGCTCGATTCCAGTTCTTGGAGATATGTCCCACCTGCGGCAACAAGATGTCAGTCGATCCCTATGGCGCAAGAAGAGCTGGCATATGACGTACTCAAAACATTGATCTCGGCGTCACTGTACCTCCCATGCCTTGAAAGCACATATCTGGCCGACTCTACAAAAGCGCGCATATTGACGAGCTGCAATTTTCCCAAACTCTCTCTCCTGCCTGTCACCGCGTCAGCGCGTTTTCCCCCGGGCCCACAACAGAAGAAGCCCGCCGGCAAGACAAGATGAGCTTCTTTGACGCACCTTCGTGAGCTCCGAGGGGAATAATGACCTCCCGTCGATCATACTCTGTACTCAGAAGTTTCGCTTCGAGCCTGTCCATATCAAACAAATGTCCCATCGCTCTCAAGCTCTTGTCGTAGGCATCATACCAAGCCGCCGTGCCCACCAAAACCTCCTCCTCCCCATCTCCTCTCCCACTCGAGCTTTGTTGAGGAGAGTATCGGACAAAAGGTCTCCTATGCCAATCTCCGACCCCTACCCAGCCCCCAGGTCTGAGCAAACCATAGAAAGCGTTGAGGTCGCCGATGGTGCGGAGCCAGGGATGGGCGGGTAGGGAGGAAGGGCGAGAGAGGTTGATGAGGGTGAACGATGATGGGGAGTAAGGTAGGGAGGAGGCAGAGGAAATGTCAAAACTGTCGATATGTCAGTCGCCGTATCGGGAGACAGAAGCAGATCTGATATGGATGGAAAGACTTACTCGCAATTTTGAGGGGCAAATTGACGTTGTATCGGAGCTGTATCGAGACTTATCGTAACTGATCAACGCTGTCGTTATTGATTTGAGGTAGTTGAGCTCACCCTATGACTTCCGCACTATAGATTATCAACATGTATACTGCCATAAAGCATGGCAAGTAAGGCTCACTGAGGCAACATATCGGCCAGATCAATCGCCCATCTGCGATACCGTTAACCGTCTCCTGCGTAACTATCCGGGCCGAAGAACTCACACCCCTGTCCCCTTGAATTGGAATATCAGTATACGAAACCACAAGATACTGTCGAGCAAAGACGTACAGTTCCAACATCGAGCACGCGAGGTTGGCCATAGCCGTTCGGCATGTTGAGAGCTTTGAAAACGGCAGCGGGGAACGGCACTGCGTGGCATGAGCGTCGGAATTGATACGTCAGTCCGAGACCTTACATCCGAGAGCTATTGCAGTACGTCAGTGCAATCAGACAAGGAAATCAATCATAGGATGACTTACACAATCGGAGGACATGATACTTTGCCAGCGTCAGATTACTTCTCGTTGCAGAACATTGGACGACGGACCTCGGATTCTTGCCTCTGCCATTCATGTCAGCTAGAAGACTCAGGCCAGAAGTGAAGAGGTGGTGGAATTGAGCTTACCTCCAACTCAAACTCATCACAGCACCATCCCCCACTGCCCACTTTCTTGATAGTCATTCCCCGCCACTGTTTGAACCACCTCTCATAGCCAGCTGGCATTATCCGTTGCCCCAGACCATTAGCTCGAGGAGTAGGGGTATAAGTTCGAGCAGAATGGGTAGGAGGAAGCGTGTGAGATAGAGAAGGGGTAAGGTTGAGAGGGGTCGTGTCAGGAGTGGCGCGCATTTCGATAGCCGAAGAACAGAATTGTTCATAGGCGAGATCACATAGAGTAAGAAGCGTTCTGGAAGGATCGGAGTTCACGGGGATTTGCATGTTGAGTCAGCGATGCATGCCACAGGACTGCCGTTGAATGTGCTAGGGACGAGGAAATAAAATGTGGACACAGCATCCGCGAGAGCACACAACCTGCCCAGCATCATCAGCATCCTTTCAAACTCATGTAGAGTTCGAAGAGTTGAACGCATACCGTACTGTTCATGCGTAGGCCTGTGGATTCCTGCTAATTAGTGACTGGGCAAACACTTGATATGCGCTAGGTCAGTTAGAAAGAGATGGCGATGGTATGTCCAGGCTTGGCCGTTGACCACATCTCTGGAAGTTTGCTCAAATACCCTGCAACGATATCTGTACTCGGATAAGGGCCTGCTTTGGGGTACTTGGTTCTCGAATATAATGCTGAAGCAAGGGGCGAGACGGGTTGCGCAGAATGATATCGAGAAGAAACTTGGACGATGAATTGACATCGAATGAGGATTCTGTGATTCCTCCACCTTCCATCATTTCGCCGCGCACTCGCATCTCCTTCTTGCACTCTTTCTCATCATCTGCCCCTTGTTCTCGGCCTCCTCCTGTTCTCCTGTCAGCATCTTGAACTATACCCTCCTCGCCGCTACACCCCGCCTTCACCCCTTCTTGACCCCTCCGCCCTCAGATACGCATCCCAATCGCCCCCGAGACTCCACTCGCGCACGCCGGGAAGCCTTCCTCTTACAACGAGGTGTGCTTCGTCAGCCTCTCTTCAGCCCTTTCAGAAAATTGAGAGCGTATTTATCTCCGCGCTACACCCTTGGAGCCTACAACATCACAGCAAGTGTATTCATGTTCGTCACTCAATCGTTGCTGATCAATCATCAGTATCATGGGTTCCTCCCAATCGCAGCCCGCTCGAACCCCAGCCGCCGACTCTCCCACTATCCGCCGCCGGTCTAACATCCCGTTGTCTTCCATTCGCCGCCTCTCAACCCTTGGCAGACGGGGCGCTTCCCCCGTTGCTTCCGCTAGTACTTCCCATGGAGAAGGTGAAGCTATGGAGGTTGAGCGCACGGCCAGTAGCGGCGGTGGCAAACGTTCGAGGCAAGGGAGTAGTACAGAAGGACATGTGAAAGAGACAGAGAGGAAGAAGGCAAGGGTAGGCGAGGCTGAAGTCGACACCGGCGGGGACGTATACATGGCCGATGCGAGCGAGTACAGCACCCCCCAGCCCGCCGAACCCTACCCGCAACCCCACCTCACGCCTCCCATATCCACCGCCTCTAGCTTTCACATGTCGCCCACGGCCAGCAATGACTCTCTCACAGAAGAGCGTGTCTCGACGCTGAATACCATTCGCTCTGCGTTGGGGCCTGACTGGCCGCCATCCGATACACCAGAAGCCGTCGAGGTCGAACGTCTTACTCGGCGTCACGCAGCAGCTAGGGCCGGGGAACCTTCTGCCTTCTCTTCCGGTCCGTCTCAACCCCCTCCTGCTCCGTCTTTGAACGGCAACGAGTCGGTGCTCCGCACGCACGACGGTACAGACCCTCACGTCGCCGAAGCCCGAGCCTCTCTACAACGCGCCACCGCCCAAGCCCAACTCCTCGCCGACCGCATTGCGACCCTCTCTCAACAACTCAATCGCGTCCCCTCTCCACCCTCGTCTCGCCCTTCATCCTCATCATCACGTCCTGCGTCCATTTCTCAGGCTCCTACTGCAGATCCTGCTCCAGCGGTTGGAAGTTCGAGGGAGGGAATGATGCGTCATCTTCATCGACGGCTCAACGACGCGCGGAGCCAGCTGAGAGATACGGAGCGCCAGCTCAATGCGACTAGAGAGAGACTGGATACAGGGGGTACGAGGAGGAGAAGAGTTCCGACCGGGGCTGTACTCGTTATCCAAGGTCTTGCCCAAACGCAGGGTGTCGGTGAAGAACCGCTGCCCGAAACAAGTGCCGCAGTGGACGAAGATGTGCCACTTAGGGGGGATGCTACGAGTGATGATGGTGAGGCGCAACCGAGACCGCGGGCCAGAAGAGCATCCGAAGGCGACTCTCGTCGACCTTCGGGTTCGGGCTCTCGAGAAGAAATACAAGACGCTTCTCTTGAGTCTCAAGCTCGCATGATTGGTGGTCTGCTCACGTATGCAATTTCTAGCACTTCACCTGTACACTTGCTGACGATAGGATAGTGTCGCAGCGGCAGCTACAGCTACGACCCTCCTGGCCCCCGGCGGCAACCGTCCAAGCCTCGCTTCTGCCCTCGCCCCACCCCGCCCCTCCCCTTCTTCTACTCTCGAATCCCTACTGAACCGCATCCGCCCCAATCGACAGGGAGCGGCAGAAAGACAAGAGCGAGAGGATCGCGAGAGGGAAAGGGCGCAAAGTGTGGAAGCAAGCTTGGGGACGTACTTGCGAAATGTTTTGCGCGACAATCGGGAGGGCTCATCTACTTCTGCTTCATCTTCCCCATCCATGCCCCCCAATTCTCTCAACTCTCCAGCGCAGACATATGGGTCTTCTACGTCGGAAACAACGGCAACCACGGCAGCCGCGGACGAAAGAGCCGAGGAAGCCGAAGAAGCCATATCATCAGGCTTTCAACGGTTCTTGGAGGACCTTCAGGCGGATCTCGCTGTGGCGGTCAGAGATTTTGCGGGGCCTTTACCGGTCGCCCCGGCTGGTGCGACGGATGGAGAGACTTCACAGGAGACGACGGGTACGAGTGGAGGTGAGGATCAGGAGAGGACGGATAGCGCGAGCTCTGCCAACCCTGGCAATCCCACTGCCACCTCGTCTTCTTCCAATCCACCCGTCCCCTCATTCCACCCTCAACTCGCCCAAAACCGTGCGTCCACCCCATCCTCGACCAGACCTACAGCACCTCAAGCGGTGACGGGCGGCTACGACGGTGTGCCAAGAAGGATGAACTTTTTCAGGGCGCACATGTTTCCTGCGATTGATGCGTATACTGCAAGAGCTGTTGAAGGGCCACTGGGAGTCGACAATGGTGCTCAGGCAGGCGGGGAGGAGCGAGGGGAAACGTCTGCGTCTGCTGCTGCTGATCCTCCCCATGCGCCGCAGGACGCGCCAGCTGAAGCTCAGGCCGAGTCTGCGAATGACTCACAACGACATCCTCCACCCGCGCCTCTCATACCAACGATATTCATTGGTGTCCGCAACATTCGCCACGACGCGACAATGTCTACCGAAGACCTCGTCTCGCACCCCAATTTTCCGTTTGTGAATGGTGAAGTGCCGGCGAGGGATTTGTCTGTCGATGCTGAGGCTGGATCCAGTCTCCGAGAAGAAGGGCCTAATGGAGAACAAGTGGTAGAAGAGTCTGCAGGACGGGAAGAAGAAATCGAAGGGGGCAGAGAAACCGAGAGACAGACTCGAGCGAGTTCAGCGCCGCCTGCTCGTCCATCTCTCCGTGAACGTATCTTTTCCCACCTCCGCAGGCCCCCCATCATCCCTGTGTCCTCATCATCGAACGCTACAGCCCCCACCGGCTCTTCCACCGCTCCGACCATCAATACTTATCTCATCTACATTATCGGCGCCAATTACCCTCCGGGCCATCCTATCCTTCGCATGCCGTCTCTTGTTCACGGCGGCGAGATGAGTGACGAAGAATTGAGACTTGTTGGGGAAATTCTGGGTCCAGTCAAAGCGCCGACGGTGGGCAAGGGGGACATTGAGAAGAGTGGCCTGCGAGTCGTGAAAGGTGGGGACATGGAAAAGGAAGGCGAGCAGGGGAGAGTATTGGAAAGCTGTGCTGAAAGATGTTTGGTATGTTTCCTTTCTACGATTCGTTGGTGCACATGCTGATAATTCTTAGGTCTGCTTGTCAGATTATGAACCGGACGACAATTGTCGCATCCTCGCGTGCCGGCACGCGTTCCATCAAGAATGCGTTGATCACTGGTTGACGCAGGGGAGGAATTCGTGTCCAGCTTGTCGGGCTGAAGGTGTGTCTCCTCAGTCTTTTGTTCCATCGAAAGAAGGCTGACATCGTATGCGTAGCCGTGGAAACGAAACCCTCATGGAGTATCGGAGACGCAGCTGCTACGCAAGGTCAGACTGTGCCGGCGGCGACGGGGACGAGTAGTTCAACCACGATGGGAAGCACTGCTCTAGATGAGTTGGATTGATAGAAATGTGGCGTATGGGCCGTAGCATCTTGACGTGTGTACAGATCTGTAAAGTCGAGTAGGGCATCACATTGTACAATTAGCTAGCATGAACTTAGTATGACGAAGCGGGATCTCCTTGAATGAAAGACAGACCAGGAGAACTTCAGGACATCTGATGGGTCTGCTTACTGGCCTCCGGGCTTTGAATCGCGTGCGTTTCTAGATTATGCATGGGCCATGAAGGAGAGACAATGGTGCTCAATTTCTGCCCCGTATCCTATCGCTAGTCCTAATATTCAGTACAAATGGCTATCCATGCCGTTGGGAGATTTCTCGGGCGGTAAAGAAGCTGTGATTCGCAGACGATGTGGCGTCGTTAGAGGGGATGCTAGAGGTATGGAGAGGAGGGGGGATTATGACGGTTGGTTGGCGGATTCAGAGGTGTATTTCGAGGTGTCTACGCCGTGCGAGTTGTGGTTGGCAACATTAAACCTAGCGAGGGACATTAGCAAGTTGATCATGATGACGATGCAGACAATGAAAGTTGCAGGAGATGGAGTGGTGGCGATGTCCTCATAAGAACCGACCAGAACGCAGCACGGTCGGGATCCCGACATGTTACCAGCGAGGGCAATTCGACCCTGCCTCGTCCAGCGCTCGTCTCCGCTGCCCAAGACGTCTCCCCTGCAAACCTCAAAGTCGGAACCAGCGAGAACGGGACGCACCAAGGGAAAGCGGCCAACTTCAATTGAGACCACGTAGAGTTCCTCGCCGCCACACCTTGAAGATAAGGATTCAGCTGACTCTCGCCATAGAGAGGTTTACCCTCCTTCGCGCGCTGGGAAAGCTCAGCCTGATCCTTAGCAACCTCGGCAGCGTTCTCTCTCCAGCCCCAGAATCGCACTGCAAGCGTGATAAGTTGACGTTCCCCGAAGGTCAAGAGGCGAGGGGCGTACAAGAGGAGTTCTGGTATGAGAGCATGAATCCGGCCATGAATCCGAGAATACCGCTGACTCGCAGAGCGCTCTTGAAGCTGGCGGGGTTGGACAAGGTAGGGGCGACGCGTTCTACAACATTTCGTTAGTTTCCACCTGGACAAATCGTCCTCCGTGTTTGTCCTTTTCGCGACTCCTTCATGACTCAGACACCCCTTCCTGTAGCTCTCATAGCCTCGTTTGCTCGGCCCTGCGCTCCCACACTCACCATACAGGTACAATAATCCCGGTCCAGCAGCGGTCGCGCCCGCCCACACTCCATAGTCGCTAGGTCGCATATAGCTGATGACCCTCTTGAAATGAGGGTCAGAGTCGATGAGGGGGTAGTTCTGGTGTACTTCCTTGAGGGGCATTGTGGGCGAATTGGCGGGGTAAGGGTGGTATAGCTGCTTCTGCGAGCGTCAAATCAGGCCAAGGTGAATGGTGGAAGCGATGAAAGGCGGCGGCGTTAGCCGGAGAAATTGGCATGTGGCAGGGCGTCGCGGGGGGCTTCATCTGTGACAAGACAAAAACATGACAGACCTCAAGCAGATATGTGGCTGCTGCTCCTTTCACTTGTCCGGCAGAGTGTGCAAATAAACGGCAACAATCTACATCATAATCGTCAAGCAGAATTCATACCCTAACGACCGTCTCCCCGACTTGCTGCGCTCCTCCTTATACTGCATATACTGTGACTGTTTTGTCATGCATCGCCGCCAGGAGGTCATCTTCGAGTTTGCCTACTCTGCAGGATTCGACTGATATGGCATCGGTCATCGTCCAGTATCTGGGACCGAGCATACTCGTAGAATGCACTCAACAGCGTCCCTTCATCAGTCATAGTCTCCCTGTCAACTCGAAACTCGGGCTCGTTGAACCATAATGAGAACGACTTTCCTTCCTCATCTAATGCGCCCGACTTTACAGAGATAGCCTTTCGAAAGGTGTTCTTATAGTCTCCGTAGATGCCCGCCTTCTCCATCTCCTCTCGTGTGACCAGACCTACGACATTTCGTTTGCTTCGGGCTCATCATTTCTGACGGAAAGCCGGATGGCAGCAACGCCGCATCCCTCACAAAGGACAGTGGTGGTACCGTTTTCGAACGTTACGACATTGACACAATCACCAGGAGACAAAGCTCTGCCCGACCCAACCTAATCTTCCCAGAGTCTTTGGGTTCCGAAAGGTCGAGGTGCATAGGACAATAGCACATATGGCCGGTATAGTTCTCGGCGGAGTTGCCCTTGCTGCTGTTGGGTGGAAACTGGGATGGATCTAGGGACATACTGATCTTCTGACGGCAGCTTGAATTTGTATACTTCAATTGCTTGAATTGCAGTGATAGGCTCGTGCCAATGGCAAGTGGGTACTTGGGTGTGCAGGGGAATCCAGAATAGTTATTTTCGCGTTGGGGATGACTTTTAGCAGATTCGGTCGGAACTCCGCCCTGTAGGGTAATGAAAGAAACCCGAGAGTACATAAAGCTGGGCGTACTGCTTCTCCCCAAAAGCCGACCGTCAAAGGGTAGCCAGTACCTGCCACGCGAGAAGGCTATCTTCTCTTTGCCTCCTTTTGATGAACCTATTAGCTGACGTTCCAGGTTCTTGTTGTTCATCATGCTCGGAGCATATGCACCCTCTCTGAAAAGATCATACCACACCACCATGGGCATGATGACCTACTCAGGTTTTTAACTAAGGTTGGCAGAGCGCTAAGTAACCTCACTTTGAATAGTTGAAGAGTGCCGCCAGCAAAGGCGTGACCTGGCTTCTCATAAGCTCAAGAAGACCCAACTTAGTAACGTAATACATCACCGTTACTAGCGAGCTTCTATGTAGCCAAAACTACGCAATATACGCCATGTTTAATATAGCTGACAGACCTCCTCGTATGTCGCTGGGAACGAGAAGCGTGCAAGGTATCCATATGATTTGCGATCTCGATGCAACAAGAGGCCTTAGTCAAGCATGAGCAACTCCTCGCGGTAGAATGTGAAAATCGGGTACCGACCAGGGACGAGCGATCACACGCTCAAGACAGCAGTATAGCATCCCTAGAAATATGAGGCAACCTGTCCTTGTAATCATACCCCAGGCGGCAATACCAACCATACAACTGCCTCCCATATCCATTTCACGCCCTTTCCAAGCGTCCTCACTGTCGGGTGTCTACCCCACTTCTTCGGCCAGTCTTGCCATACGCTGACTGTAGTTGGTAGTGGCGCCGGAGATAGATGATGGGTGTGAGATGGTGATTGTTGCTCAGGCAGAGGAGGGGTAAGGGGCGGGTCTGATGCTATTCTCGCACCCGCGTCACCGACATCGCCTTCTCTCCAGCCCTCTACTTCCACCCTCTCCCTCTCTTTGATACCCTCCTCCGAACCAGTATACCATCCATACCCTCCCCTTAGATCTCTCGCTTCCCCCGCTACGAACGCGACTTCATTGCGTAGCCGTTGGACCTGCGAGCCCATGGACAGGAGAAGCCAAAGAATGAAGAGGTGATAGAAGGTGGACAGGGAGAATAGGGTGCGAAGGGGCGAGGAGGATAGTGTCGCAGCGGATGAAGGTGGTGAAAGGGCGATGGTTGGTGGGTTAGATGTGGAGAAGGGGTATGTGAAGGTGGTAGCTGAAAGTGCACTGAGAGATTTCGACTTTGCAATTTGGACACCTGTTGTATCATTAGTTATTGTCGCAGCTATAGGACTGAATCCTTCAACTTACCTTCCCATCCTTCCCCGACAAGTTCAGCTCTTCCCTCTCCTTCTCCTTCAAACACAGGCAGTCCCAGGTCTATCCCGCTCCCTCCGATCTCGAGCACGATCTCCGCCAGTCCCCGATTCTCGCTCCGTCCAGAACCTTCCTTTCTTCCCATCCGTACCTCTACGCCTTCCGAAGAGGGGAGAATGCACCTAGGTACAGCCATACCATTCACAGATGCTCGGACAATCCGCGTCCTATCCACGTCGGTGGCGGAGAGCCGGAATCCTGTCTGTTCTTGCCTCGAAGAGAGGGAGAAGAGGACGTTCATCCTGAGCATCCCCCAAGCGTCACGCTGGACGCGTATCTTGACGTCGCCAACTCTCGTTTTCGATTCTCGAGCTCGGAGGGTCGAGATATGCGAGCTGTCGTGCCACGCAAACATTCCGACCGATCGGTCGACGAGAGGGACGAGCTGAGGGTCCGACGTTGGAATAGGCAGCTGGGAAGAATGATAAGTGGCGTTAGGGCAATGGATTTTGTATGTGGATGGTGGAGACGGGGAGAGGAAGGAGAACAAGGGTATAGGCTGAGGGAGGGTGGCAGGTACGAACGTCAGTGACTCTGGGACAAGGATCCCTGTCAAGACGAACCCGCGGTCTTCGCATCCGGCTTGCCAGTACAAATCAAACAACGTTCCTCCTCTCGCCCTGTGTCCGTCTCCTTCTGCGCCGGAGGAAAAGGATAACGTGCGACCCTTTCCGCTGGGCGTGCTCGGCACCGGGGAGGTTCCAAGAGGGGTATTGGGCCGCTTCGGCACCGGACTCTGCTCCCCGCTCATCTCGAAGCTGAATTCGCCCAGCTCATCTGCTATCGGCAATGTCTGTCTCATGAGGCTCACCGACGAGCCTGACGCAGGTGGGGGCAGATACGAGTTTCCCGTTGGTCGCAGAGAGGGTGGCAAAGTCGGGCGGGAACTCTTGCCGGGTCGGACTGTGGCAAAGGAGTCGTCTTGGGAGAAGTCCAGCGTGTCGTCCTCGACGTCTACGGTGCCCCAATCGTTATCGACCCCGCGCCAATATGCTAACCCTTCTCCCTCGACTTCCAATGCTTTCCAGACCCATCCAGAAGGAGCAGAAGCCTCGAGAGAAGTCATAGGTTCGGATGTAGGGGCGCAGGCCGAGAATTGGAGTGCTATTTGTGGATAGGGATGAAGGGATGGGGAGACCACGAGAGCGGGTGTCGTAGGGTCTATCATAGACGATATGAATGACCATTCGAGACGGAGAGCGTCCGTACTTTGAACATGTCAGCTGTATCGCGGCTGGAGATACTAGAAGCGCACCTTTGGAATCGCCCTTCCAGCCAGCTCGACCCTTCATCTTCATTTTGCCCGGTCACCGTCCCAAAATTGTCATCGCCTTCCTCTCCAAAAGTCCCATCTGGAAGGGCCAGCAGCTTCGGGTCCGTCAATATACTGACCTCGCTCGCGTCTTTCTCCCCGACACCCGGCGACAGTATTCGGAACCGGATGACATTGTCCAGACATCTCGGAAGCGGCAGCAGGACTTTTGTCAACCCGTCTTCCTCTTTTTCAAGCGGCTGTGAGACGGGAAGTACGACTAGCCAGTCACGCCTTCCATCTTCCGCCCCCGACCCCTTGAAGCTCCCCCGTCTCTGTTTGCTCCCTTCGCCGGTAGCGTCAACCACGACATACACCTTGCCGGTCGTGCTAGATACGTCGATATACGGCTGAGTGCCACTTTGAGATGAGGGAGGGTATGAAGGGGCGGAAGAGATGGATAGGAGTCTGCAAGCTGTAGAGAGTACGTCGGAGGTGGAGTTGTGAGGGAGGGGTAGAGGGTGGATCTGAGGCTGAGATGTGATGGCAGGCGGTGATGCTGTTGCTGCTCCTGTGTCAGTAAGTGTGGTCTATCATACATTGAAGGGGAAAGTCGTACAGTTGAAGATCATCCATCTTGCGCCAGACTTGGTCCCGATATCTCTCGGTAATGAGATCTATGGTTCATCAGCGTTGTTCGTAAACCGAGATGGTCGACTTACCTTCAGAGCGATGAGTCCTGTCACATCGGTCCCAGAAGCAGAAGCTTGCACTCCAAGTTTAGATATAACCAGGCCTTGTGGTGCCATGCTGTATCGTGGTGAGGATACTGCCCTAGATGTGTACGAATGAAAGAAGAAATGGCACCCGTCGCGCTCAGGTCGCGTTTGTTGATGCAAACAGTCACGTGACTGACGCGTCGAAGACTCGGAACTCAGAAGAGTATTGGGCTGGTCTCGGGACAAAGCTGAGAGACTTGATCAGGCCTTGATCTGCCTTCATTCTGCAATGCGTTCTGTCCACCTTCCATCTGCGGTCGCGATTGAGGGCTGTATGAGGAAATAATGCATAGATTATTCATTGAACCATCGAACTGTCTGATCACCCTCTTCGTCGGGACCGCCCAAATAAGATTATCAGACTTGTCTCTCTCTCATGGGCCCCTCACAGCTTCTCAGGTCTCTCTGAGAGAACGCATCAGAAAAAGAATTTACCAGTCTCTCAAATGACATCAGGATTCGAGTGTACTATGGCGGCGTACTTCATGATGATGAGCTGTAAGCTTCATTATCATGCTGCTCATTCTTCAGCCCATATGATGCATATACCCGTCGGACCTAGCATCTCCACTTCCAGAGAGTGTGTGACATACCCGACAGTGACCGTTTACGAAGTCACACCGCACATTGACATGCTTCATCCACTTTCATCTCCGTGGAAAACCTCCCAATCTTGCTCCCATTCCACAGCCTCTGCGAGAGCGGATTCGTCGTAAGTCTGACTGCCGATGAACTCTTGGTACATGGCAGTGATCGTATCGGGATCAGTCATTGTCTCTTTGTCGACCAGGAACCCAGGGTTGCCTTCGATGAACGGTACAAACTGTCCTTCTGGATCCAAAGCACCCAAATGGATACTTACCGTCTCTCGAAAGGTGTTCTTGTAGTCTTCATAGATACCAGCCTTTTCCATGCTCTCACGAGTGACATTTCCTATGACTGCCTCGTGAGCTTCCGGCGCATGAGTTCCGAGTGCAAATGATACTGCGGAGGTACCGCATCCTGTGCAGAGGATAGTAGACGTCCCATCCTCGAACGTAATGAGGTTGACGGGATTTCCTTGGTGGAGAGCTTTCCCCGACGCGATCCAATCGGCTACCGAACCCTTGGATTCTGAGAGGTCGAGATGCATTGCACAGTAACACATATGGTCAATGTGTCCGTCGTCTTGTGAGTTGCTGCCAACAATGCTGCTGTTGGGTGGAAATCTGGATAAGTCGAGTGACATGGTGATAATTTGGAGGTAACTCGTTGTTTATTGAATTGGCTAGATTCACGTACTGTAGTGAAGTGTGGTGTTGAATCGAGTTGGAGCAGAATCCAGCCCTTATATATGCGTTGCACTGCCTATAGACTACTGAAGCAAGACTGGTCTCGGAAAAATGCCATGAAAGGAGATAGATACTGCACTGTCGCTGTCAGACCCCATACTATGCTCCGCTGTGTCTAGCCGAGTCTGACAGTCGTTTGTCATATCGTCGGCAACAGAGATCAATGTTCCCAGAGTGTTGTCTATCGGAACCGCAGAAGACTTGTTGAAACCGCATTTCTTTTATTCGAAAAGGAACAACCTGGATATTATGAGCACGATTGTCCTCCTCTCTGAAGACCAACCAACGTGATCCTTTGGGTATGCATTTTATGTGATCCTCTGTTTGATCTATCTCTAAGATATGCTATCGATCTCATGGTCATTCTTCTCGGGCAAAGTTGAATAACCGTCTACCAGACTGCCAGCTTTGCTCCAGACTACTAATGACCATCTGCCGAACTGCAGTGTGCCGGGCATCATCGATAGGCCCAACATAGCTTGCGATGGCATCTTCTAGACTAATTCGTGGACCCAAAGGTTCCGGGGGGAGTCCACCAGAACGCTCTATCTCCGCGATCCAATCCCTTTGATTTTGGTATGATGCTCTAGTGGGAGCTCGGAGCTGCAAGTCCGAGTGTCCGCTGCCAGTCTGATCCGCCGAGAACATGAATGAATACGGTTCGTAAAACCTGCCGGTGACCGTGTCCACTTGCTGAGAACCAGAAGAAGGACGAGGACCAATTGGCGGAGGGCTCATGCTTTGTTCTTCTCCCCATTCATCAGATTCATAGTAAGAACTGTCGAAAGGATTCCGATCATCACCAAGATTTGACGGACCTGCTGTAGTTCGTGGGCTGGGTGCAGCAGTCTGTATAAGAGGAGAGTCTATACCTTCATAGTCTATCAGCGCTGCATTGTCGAGGATCAGATGCACCGCTGGCGCAGTTGAGTCATCATTGCTGAACCATCGCGGTTGGGCATTCTCGTCAATGGAACTGCTTGTGCCTGGCTCAAAGGCCTCGGAAGACCCGCGGGCGTCATCCGTTGGACTTGGGCCGTTCGATCGAAGGAAACGAGGGCGGAAAACGTCGCTATCATCAGATGATGGTGAGACGGTACGACGCGCGTGCTCGTCACTCGTAATTGGACTATTGGCTTCGTCCATTTGGGGTATTCTGAATAGTTCAGTCTGGATGATCCCTGACCTTCATATATATATCTCCAATCGATGCAATTTTTCATTTAAGCCTAGATGCAGATCTTGAAAAGCCGACCGCGCAAGCACAGCAATGAGCGGAGGAGATAGTCATCAGAACATCCTTTGTCGTGATTATTCATGTCAACTGCTTGAACTTACTGTGGCCACCACACTCCTGCGAAGGCGCAGATGCTTGTTGTGTGGTATGATGATGACCGACGAAACCCCGCCCTCCAAATTGTGATTTGTATTCCGACGCATCTGTTGATTATTGCTGGCTGATGAAAGACGACACCACATTCGCCGGGCCGTCGTTGTGTTGTGTAAGGCGAGCAATCTCCCAGGTGTACTGAAGCCTGCGCAAGCTGACATCCGGTAGCAGCCCCATGGGTAAAATTACACTGACTCTTATGCGTTATCCCCTATGCATGTACAAAACAATTCCAGCCATCAATCAATTAGTAGACTCGGGCAGTCCTCGGTTTTGGCCCAACGCCAGCAGTTACAGGACGCTTATCACGCAACCCATATCTGGCGCAAACAACTTTCTTTGCGACGTTTTTCACAGCTCCGCAATGTGGCATGACAGTATCCGGTACCTGTGCATTCGTCCATCGCCTCTGTCAATCAGGAGAATGACTAGGTGGTCACGCCGAATCATCTAGTGCAAAATTGAATGACCGCTCCCCAGACTGCCAGCTCCGCTCCAGACTGCTAATAACCATTTGTCGTACTGCCGTCCGTCGGTCGTCATCTACAGACTCGACTGAATGTGCGATAGCCTCATCCAAACTGATTCTCGATCCCGAACCTTCCGGAGGCGGCCCACCAAAACGCTCTATCTCTGCGATCCATTCGTCTCGACGACGGAATGATTCTCGAGTGGGACCTCGGAGCTGCAGTTCCGACAACACCGGCATGCCATTCTGATCTGACATTAATAATACGAACGAGTATGCCTCATGGGGCCTCCCAGTCCCCCGGTCCGCTTGGAAAGAGCCAACAGAAAGAACAGGAGGAGAAAGGGGGCGAGGAGGTCTCCCTGCTTCGATTTCTCCCCAATCATCGACAGTATGATAATAAGACGGGTCGAAAGGGTGCTGGGTATTGCCAAAGCTTGACGGACCAGCGGTAAGCGCACCTCTTGTACTTGGGTTGAGAGGGTTACCAATAGTCGAATCCAGCTCTGGACCATCGACCATCGGCCCAGAACGCTCCTCCAGGGATGTATGGCGGTTGTACGTAGGGCCCTGGCCATTTGTTGACGATGGATCGTATTGGATGATATTAGCTTCAATACTGAAAGTGATGGCTTCTTCTTCCGAAGATGAGTCATCCAAGAAAGAATAGATGGGATGAGGTTCCTCGTCCCTCGTAGCTGGGGGACGGCTGTTGTCTGACATTGTGCTTGAGTATAGTGTACAAATCTGTCCAGTGGAGCCTGTGTCTTTATAGACCACGAATCGAATTCCTTTGTAGCTTGGTTACCTGTTCAAGACGCCGACAGCAAAGCCCAGCTAGATTCTTGGTATTCCACCTTTCATTGCGACAAAATTTGGCAGGGTTTCTTCCCTGCCAGAAGTTCTCCCCTTCAAAACAACCCCTGATCCAGGCTCATATGCCTGACGACAGCCACATTCAGTAGCCACGTCGTGAGTTTCGTTTCGAAGAGCCCAAACTCAGAGAATGCCAGTTGAAGCCCTGTTCACTTCTCAGATGTTTATCTCTCGAGTGAAGTAGTCTTCTTGATCTATGCATGTACATACTTTTTATACAGCTCTACCGTGCGTGTGTGGATATACGGTACTTGCGTTCACCCATCGCCTTTGTCTGTCTATGAACACAAGTGGTTATAGTGATCAATCTTCTAGGTGGTAAAGGTCTTGTACAGGATGTACACATTCTCCAACAATTGTCTCGTTACCTAGGCGCTATTTGCATTCATGAATGATGCAAATACATGTAAGCTGTCAAGGTTCATCACTCTCTTGTACAAAGTTGTACGACCGTTGCCAGCTTTGCGCCAAAATGGTAATGACCATCTGCCTTACTGCAGTATGTCGTTCGCCATCTACGATGTTTGTAATGGCCTCATCCAAACTGATTTGTGATCCCAACGATTCCCGAGGCAGCCCACCTGAACGATCTACCTCTTCGATCCAGTTGTCTTGATTTTCGTATGATGCTCGAACAGGAGTTCGGAGGTGCAAATCAGCAGAATGCCCACTGCTGGTCTGGTCTGCCGAGACCCTGAAAGAGTACGTTTCATAGGCTCTTCAATTTCAGTCGGTCCACGTTGTAATTTACGAGGCGCATCCGCGACATGGCAGCAGCAGAAAGATGACGGCAGCAGACACGCCAACGACGCGACGTCGCATGGATTATGGCAAGCGGCTTCATGGTAAGCTGCTCACGACATTTTCAAAAGACCCGAAGTGTCCTTGTGACCCCCATCTATGCATGTACAATCTCCATCATCATTCAACTGGGGCGCCGCTCGGACCAACAGGATCTCGGCGGCCCGGTTCTCGGCTATCTCCCGCGGGAGTCCATCCACCCTTAACTATTTCAGCAGCGTCGTCCACATTTCTTTCTCTTCTTTACATCTTGCACTTTTCTCAAGCATCAGCAAAGTCAACACTTCTCAGACCTGTCACTACCCATTCACTCACTTCCAGCCATGCCAGCAGCAACAGAAGAGCAACAACACACCTTCCAACGCATCTCCACCCACTGCGGCTTTGCCCCCTCCCTCGCCTCTGCCATCCGTATCCTCGACATGGACGACATACCCGAGCCAGACGGAAAGGGCGCCAGGAAAGTCGATGGATGGAGGATGAGCTACGAGGGCGTGGTTACTGAGGGTGAGTGCTTGTCGTCTCCGGTGTGAAATGGGTGACCGACGGGCGAGAAGGAGGGCTGATGGACAGTAGAGATGACAAATCTGATTGGGAGTCTCCATGGTGCGGCTGTAGTCTGGCTAGTCGATACGTACGCCCTCACTTCCCCGCCTCAAATCGCCCCTCTAACTTACACTCTTGACCAGGCTCTCATCAGCAGCCATGATCTACCTCCACACCCCCACCTTCTGGGGACCCCCAATGATCGGTGGCGTATCACTCTCCATCCACACCGAATACCTCTCCCCCGCCAAACTGGACAGCAAGTTTGTCGTGACTGTCGATATTGTCAAGTGTTCCTTGAGTGTGGCGAGCTTGAGATGTGAGGTGAGTTTTCTTTTCATGTCTCAATGTTGAAAGAAGGGTGTTTGATTCTTGGTAGATTCGGGATATGAAGACTGGAAGGGTTGTAGCTATTGCGACGCATACAAAAATGTGGAAGCCAGTGCCCGCTGCGCAGGCCAAGCTGTAGAGTCTTCATCCGCATCAAGAAATCCTGTTGTACGAGGTATCGGATGGAGAGCTGTTTTACTGGATGAGCCAGAACGCTCCAAAGCATAGAGTGTACGCTCAAGCATCGTCTTACATTTGCAAACATACAAGAGTCCATGAAAGCATACGTTACACGGCCAGGCCAAAATCCGACCAGTATATCCACATCAACATGAAACTTTCTCAAGCCCTTGGCATATCGGTTGCCATATCCCGCTCTTCTATCTCATCCCACCTTGCTCGCCGGGCCCACTACTGCCCCTTCCCCATCCCCCCGGTGCTACCCTGCCCCCAGCCCCATTCCCACCCCCAGCCCCCGCCCCTCCCCAAACAGTCTTCCACTCCCTAAACTCTGTCGCCTGCCTCTCCTCCACCACCTCCCCTCCTGGCATCTGTCTCACCCTCGTCCGAGTTTGCGCCACTACCGAAGAAGTTTGTTCGGCGAGGTAGGGGGTGGGGTCGTATGTGTAGTTGCTGGCGTTTGCACCGCCAGGGATCGGGGTGGAGGTGGGGACGGGAAGGGGGAGGGGGAGGGGGACGATACGGGTTTCTGTGTGCGGGATCGATACTGATTCTTGCCACGGCCTTTTGTCGAAACAATCAGTCTTCTGCCACTTTTTCAAGAAGGGGAAGGAGAGGGGAGGGGACGTACGGTGGGTCGAAATGCCATGTCCGCGAAGCAGGGCTCTGATCAAATACCTTGGCTACCCTATTCGACTTTCTCTCCTTCTCCCTCTCCCTCTCCCTTTCCTTGGACCTCCTACCCTTGTCCTCCGCACTTTCTATCCCCAAACTCCCACTACTCCCATTCCAAGACCCACCAGCCCGACCAACCCCAGCCGCAACCCCCATCCCCATCCCCATCCCAAGCCCAAGCAGCCCCAACTCATCCCCGACCCTCCACCCCAACTCCCTCCCCACCGCCTCCGCCCCACTCCCATCCCCACCGACCCTCAACTCTGTCGGTATCCTCTCCCAAATCGCTCGTCTCGTCTTTTCGGAAACCCCTGAAACATCCCTCAGTCTTGCTATTTGCGCTTGGAGGAAGGAGGTGAGGTGGGCGAGGTTTTGGAGGATGAGGTGATGGGGCGGCTTTGGTGCGGGGTGGGGATTTGAAGAGGAGGCAGGGGGGCGAAGAGGGTGGAGAGTGCGGAGGGTGTTGAGGTATTTCATAGCGACGTACCAGCACAGCCTATCCGACCCCAATCAGCTTATGACCACCACCCCTCCGAATCCAAAAGAAGAGCTTACCGATCAAGGTTCGGGAACCTAAACCTCTGCGGCACTTTCGTGTCAATCTCAATCTGTCTCAACTTCAATTCTGCATCCCCACCATCAGTCACTTGTACCAGGTCACTGCGAAACGGTCATGTCGCAAAGCGGGGATAGGGACGTACGGGTATCGAGATTGTAAGAATGCAAGAAATTGCCTCCAAAAACGATCGTATCCACAGGTGTATACACGGCATGTATGTACCCCGTCGGTATTATCCTGCACCTTTTCATCAGCTGCTGCGTACCGTACTCGATTATTCGTATGGCAGAAAAAGAAGAACTAGCAGACGTACATGGTATCCCCCGCCCGCAGTTCTACCCGATAAACATGATCCACCAAATCACCCAACCACGTATTCGCTTGTTCTTCATAACTTCCCGACCCTGCGAGCCCCGCAACCCATCAGCCTTTCGCCCCATTTTTCAACCATACCGGTCAAACCCGAAAGACACGGGGAGGGGGGGGGGGGGGACGTACATTTAGCATACGCTTTGAGGTTGGCTTCGGTAGGTTTGATGAAGAAGAAGACTTTGGCGCCCGAATGGATCGTATAGTAAACGCTGGAAGCTGCAAAGTCCACATGCCAGTCTGTCCATGCGCCCTTCATACCCATCTATCCCAACCAAAAGTCAGTCGAGCTCAGACCACTCAACAGGAGACAGGGGGACGTACGAGGCAGTAAAGCTGGACTTTGGGATAGTCGACAGTCGAGTTTCGTTTGGCGTTTGCAATCTCATCTTCCTCCTCTTTCGCCCTCACTCCACCCACCGCGCCATCCCCATTCTCTGTCTTTACCCTCCCCTTCCCCTTCCCCTTCTTTCCAACCCCAAAGTCCCAAAAATTATCAACCCAATCAATCTCCCTCACAATCCTCGGCGGCCTCACTTCTTTGGCTAGGTCCGTATCCGAGATCTCTAGGGAGATTACATTGTACACTTTCCTCCTCTCCTTCTCCCTCTCTTGCGCTTCTTCCGGCGTCTCGGGCGGGGAAAGATAATCCGCCCATGCAGAGAGGGGCCAAGAAGAAGATTGCTGACTCGCAACATCAATCACATCCACCATCTTGCCCTCCCCCACTTTGCGCGCAATATCCTTGACAGTGAGGGAACAAGGCAAGTGCCCGCCTAGGGATGCAAAGCCGCCGTCGGAGGGCCGGATGATGAGCGGTGTACGATCGGGGCCGTGGAATATGGATGGGGAGGGGATGCCGGGTGGAGGGGAGGGGTTGGGGTTGGAAGGGGAGGGAGGGGGGAGGCATTCGAGCCATTCTCTAGTCAACAAATGTCCTGGCAGAGTCGGATAGTCCGCTACACCGCGATCAGTATTCACTTGCAATTGTGCAAAGGTGAAGACATACCTGGGAGGATGGTCCTGCCATACGCCTCTGGGTCGGCGATGATCTGGAGCCACTTGGCAGTAGGCGTAGCGATAGAGTTGTGCAGATTGTTGTAATCCGTTACTTGCGCCGCCTTTCTCTTTGGCCGTCCCTGACCGACGGCCTCATTCGTGCCACTCTCATTCCCTCCATGTATGGACCCGCCCGCTTCCACCTCTGGCGTTCTAGTGGCTTCGGTAGAGACTGACTCTGCCTTGACACTCGCCGTCCTCGCCTTTTTGGTGAGCGGCTCGACATGCGGATAAGCGGCGGCAGCGCGTTTGAGGGGCCTGGAGGCGAGTTCGACGTCTTTGGGCTGGATCCCGCTCCGCTTCAACGTAGCACGTAGAGGATGGCGCGGCGGGCGGGGGTTGGAGGGATCATTTGATTTCGCAAGACATGGTGCACAGTACCTGGCCCCTTCAATACAGCGCCGACAGATGAAGAGCAGACTCACCACTTGCCGATCCATTCCACCCAATTCGCCCACGGCCCCCGCTCCCCAAACGCCCTCCCAACCTCCTCCTGTACCCGCTCCGGCACCGTCCCCCTCCACTCGTCACCGTCCAACAACAAGCAGGCAGAATGGTACCACTCGTCGCACTTGGTACACGCGATCCAGACGAGGTCGACCTGGTCGGATGGCGAGGCGGTGGAGTCGCCTGGCTTCGGGGGCGGGGGCTGGGGTGGGCCGGTGCTTGGGCAGAGGGGGCATGGTTCTGGGGGGGTCTTGCGGTCCTGGGGGGCTTGATGCATGGCGATGTGCAGAGAGAGCGGCGGGTGGCTGGCTCAGTTGTTGTGACGGCAGGGCGGACATGGCCGCCGCGCACTCTTCGCTTTCTGTCACTTGCGCCTCTCTTTCGGATGTCCCCTGGCACAGAACAGCATGGCAGGTGAGCCAGCCACGTTCTTGCGATGCCATGTGCTGACCCGCCCAGACTACAGAGCCATACTAGACGAGGAATTCGAGGTCAGCATCCCCCTGCGCCCCCCGACCGTGCTGATGGAATGTCCAGGTGCTCGAGTCCATCTTTCCAGATGAGACTGAGCGTACGTCAGACCACTGCCCTTGCACCCCGGCTGACCTATCTTGCAGGGACGAGCGACACCTCCCTCTCCATCCGTATCGAGCCCGAAGAACCCAACTCTGCCCATCCATGTCAGCCCCCTCTCCCTCACCCCATCCCCAAGCATAAATCTAACCCAGCGCATAGTGGTCCTCAACCTCGTGCTTACCTTTCCCCCAACATACCCCGATACCATCCCCGAGATCGCGCTCGACTCTATCACCGACGAGGAAGGCGAGTTTACTGATGCCGAGCGGGAAAAGGTGTTGGCGGAGCTTACTACTATCGTACGCCCCTCTCTCTTTCTTTTGGCCCCTCCTCCTTCTTCTTGGCGGGGGCTAGGCATAAAGGATCTGAGGCTGACAAAGAGACAGGCGGAAGAGTCGATAGGTATGGCCATGAGTTTCACGCTCGCGTCCGCTGCTAGGGAAGCGCTGGTCGTAGTCATCGAAGAACGTATAAGGTGGGAGAAGGAGGAAGACGACAGAAAGACACGCGAGTATGAAGAGGTACGCCCCTCTCCCCCTCCCCCCGGTAACTCTACTGATAATGAGGGGCAGGCCGAAGCGGCGCGTACCCGCGGCACCCCCCTCACCCCCTCCGCCTTCCAATCCTGGCGTCTCGCCTTCACCGCCGAGCTCGCACAGAAACGCCGTAAAGCAGAGGAAGACCGTATCCGCGCCCTCCCCGCCAAAGAGCGCGAAGACTACAAGAAACGCCAAGCCCGGTTGACTGGCAAGCAGTTGTTTGAGAGCGGGAACAAGGCGGCGGTGGTGGAGGATGAAGGGTTGTATGAGGAAGGGGCGGAGGAGATTGATATGCGCAAGTATACGAGGGAGGAGAGGGAGGCCGAGAGGAGGAAGGAGGAAGAGGAGGAAGAGAGGGCTAGGAGGGGGTTGGTCGAGGGCGATAGTGATGGCGAGTAGCGTAGAGTGTGCTCTTGCAACGTCAATTTTCAATGTCAACGTGCTATGACCATGTGCCATGATTGCAAGATGTCTGTCTACAGTCTATCAAACTCCCCTCTCAGACCGCTCAATAGCCTCCAAGATCCCCCTCAGCTCTTCATCCTCCACCTCCGCCGCCCTTCTCTTTGCCTCCTCGGCCCTCTCAAACGCCTCAACCTGCCTAATAGCGTCCGCCATCCCCTCATCCATCTCCTCCCCCTCCCCCTCCCCACAGTTCTCCCAAGGCTCATCCTCATACACAGCGGCGCCCTGCGCCTCCATAGACAACATCAACGCATACTGCAACGCATCCTCATGGTCATCCAGCCCCATACCCTCGATCGCCTCTCTCTCCATCAGTTCGTGCGGGTTCGAAGGCCGGCTTTGGGGCAGGGGCGAGTCGAGGTCTTCGTCGTACTCTTCGTAATCCTGATGTAACGCCTTCACGCCTAGTCTTGATCAGCATCCAACGCCCAACCCAAGAAAGAGTAGGAGAAAAGCTTACCCGACCGAACCCCACCTTTCCCCTCAGCCCTCCTCTTCCTCTCCCCCTTCTTCTCTTTCCCCGCCCCAGCCCTCCACGCAAAAACCTTTCGCCCCAAAGCAGCTACCACCATATCGTCCTCCACCACCACCTTATTCACCGTATACCACCTTGCATCAGGTTGGTCTGTCCCTGCAATGAGCAGTTCGGCAGGCGACAAGTGGGAGGCATGGAATGATCGGAGAATGTAATTGTTGTCTTGGTCAGAGGACGATGGGGCGGAAGAGGGGAGGGGGTCGAGGATCTTGATGTACCCGTCGGCAGTACCGACAGCGATGATGGAGCAAGACACGTCGATGGCAGTGATCTTGGCTTCGTGCACCATCCACGTTTTCAACACCTTTCTCTCCCTCTCCCTATCTGCATCGTCCCAAGCCCACAGATGGAGGAAACCATCCTCATCACCCGTCAACACAAACTTGCCCATATCCCCACTAGAAGACTTGTGGGCGGAACCAAGCGAAAGGTCAAGGTCGGACATTGCTGGAGGGGTCACACCGGGGGTAGGTACAGGCGAGATGATACGCGCGAGCATGGGCGTAGATGAGCCGCTTTGCGGGAGGGATATAGAAGCGTTCGGCTCAAGATTGGTGAATACGCACGAAATGGGCGATTGGCTGGGCGACACGAGAATGGTCGAGGATACTTGGCCAGCGGAAGAGATGTCGTATCGCGTGATGACCGCAGAGCGATGTCGATGTATGACAATAGACACCTTATTCCCATCATGCTCGGAGCAGGCCATCTCCATAACCTTGACATCCCCCTCAACCTCTGCCGGTCCCAGATCGACTCGGACTTCCTTGGCCTCGGTCGATGCCCCGAAAAAGACGCGCAGATCCCCATCGGCCGTGACCCCCGCGACCACATCGCCCTTGGGCACATACCGTGCAAGGACGATTTCGTCCGGCCGGCTCGACTGCCGCCGCTTGACTTGCTCTGATCGATTGGGAAGGAGTAAAGGAGCGGGCGTTGACGTAAACAAGCACTCGATAGAACCTTCAACAAACGCATTCTTCTTGCCCTTGCCCGTACCAGGAGGGACGACGAGCCGCCAAAGCTTGACAAGCCCATCCTCTCCTGCGCTCACAAACTTTGCACTCTCACCATCCTGCTCCCCCGCCGTCCAGATATCCCTCACCTCCCCCGCATGCCCCGCTCGGGGGTCCGAATACACATTCAAACTCACCGCCCTTCCGCCTCTCCCCCCTTGCCCGCTTGGCCTTGTTTGCACATTCGTCCATACCACCCCGCCATCCCTCAGACCCCAGATGATGAAACTGCCCGAGCGCTTGGGGAGATGGACAGCAGAGGCTTCGGTGAGTGGATCAATAGTCGGGCGGAGATGAAAGTTGGCATCCCTGGAGGGACCCCAGAAGCCTTTCGAGACTTTGCCCGTGATCGGGTCCGAACGTACTACCCCGCCAGTGAACAGCGACGCAGAAAGCATATAAGGCGGGGACCGCGTGACAGATGGTGGCACAGTGTCGAGTCGCTGGCGAACAGTCGGCGGGGGGTGAGGCTGGTCGGCAGGGGCAAGCTTGGGGGAGAGTTTGGCATTGCGGGTTTTGCCCACGGTGAGACCTTTGGAAGGTGCCGGGACGTGGGGAGGGTAGGATAGGGAGATGGAGTGGATCAAACTGGTGGGAGGAGTGTGGACGACGATACTGGTTTTTGATATCTGCCATCGCCTGTCCCAATCAGCGCTGTCCAAGCCGAGCATGAAAGACTCACTCCAACATCCTCATCCTCTCCAACGCTTCTCTCTTCCATCCCCTCCCTCCCTGACCGATACAGCTCCTCGCAAGAATCTCCACTTCCTTTCTCTTGCCCGCGTTTCTCGAGATACCAGCGCCGAAATACCGGTTGATATACGAATGCCGCCAGACGGTGTCATTGTTGCAGTGCGCATTCAGCGTAGTGCACGTGGCCGACAGTCTCAAGAGTGATCTGGGTGGCAGACGGGTTAGGAGGAGGTGCAGGACATCGGTGGGTAGGTTGAGCAGATGGCTGGAATAGTCAGCATCCGGCACGTTCGTGACCGCTCCGACTCACCACTCGCCACCCTCTCCCGCCTTCTTCTTTCCCTTCCCCTTCCACCTATCCAAAGGAATCACTCCCCTCCCCTTATTCTCCTTCCTCCCCCCAGATGTCGACCCCTTCCTCGATTTCGAATGAGGCGTCGACACGCGTAGCTGGGCAAAGTCATCGTCGATAATGTGTTCGAGCTCGGAGGGGTGTAGTACTTGTGGTGGTGATGTGTGTGGTGGATGTGCGTTGTCGGTGGGCGGGGGTTGCATATATATAGTTGAGGGGTGGTAGGGGGACTGGTGGAGCTTGAGGCTGGGTCTGCAATTGAGCTTGTGGAAAGACAATGTAAGGATGAAACTGGGACCACTTTCGCGTTCTTGCTTCTTGAATCACCTCTCGACGGAGCTCACCGCCAGCATTGCCCTGTGGTGGATGCATGGATGCATTCAAGCCAGATTCAAGCCTTCCTGCATGGGCCCTTTCGATACAAGAGACTCGCCATCAATTTGACGTCTGGTAAACATATGAGATGTATAGCGTGCAATCTTTCCTTATCGACGATCCTTTGCCGTTTTACGTTCAATTCATCACAACGATCGCAGACGTTCTACAAGTCGGCGCAATGGCTCGCTGACATTCTTCATGGTCACCACTTTGTGTCAAGCGGGAGGGCTTCGGGGAATAGCCGAGCACATGAATTTGTTGTAGATGCCGCGTTGTGTAGGATTAAGCGAGTCTGGGTCGATTTCGGCGAGGGAGGTAGGCAGGAGGTCAGCATTTTGATAGAAGGTTAGCCCAAAGACATTTGAGGAGTGAAGGAAGGGGACATACCGAAGCTTTGACCAGTACTATGCCCTTCGAATACTCTCAAAGTTGATCTTTGGAGATATCTGCACACATAGTGCGCCGTCCAAAGCTGATGTCGATTGCTCGCATTCCCAATCTCGGCCCTAGCGGATGGCCGGGACGCTTTCGCCGCACGAAATAGCGACCTTTAGGGGGTATCAGGTCAGCGATACAAGCGTAAATCTATGAGCGACTCACAATGTGATCTCTGCTCCTTCACCGCCCATTCCGCCGCCTGTACCGACGGCGTCCAATGGCACTTGGGAAGGGAAATACAGAGGTGTCCACGCTCCGGCTCGACAATCGCTGGAGGGCAAGCCTACCAAGGGTGGATAGCGCGCGGCGCGTCGCCCCCGGGGAAAGAAAAGCACGTTCAATGTACATTCAGTGGCCGCATGCGTCGGCAGTCATTCCTTGACCGTTGGAACTGATTGGGGTGGTGGGGTGAACGTTGCACAACTCTGCCAGATTAGTTGATGCTCATATCAACTACCATCGCGGATGAAGTCACTTGTCGAAGTACTTTCAACACCCTTCTCCACTCTCCCAGTCATGATTTGCTCCTCGGCGGGGGAACATTGGCCGGCGTCAATGGGTAGCGCCGAGTAGACCCCCCGATGACCTACACGCACCCTCGCACTCCTTACTCCAGAGCTATATGATTGGGAATTTGTGGTTCGCCTCCGACATTGCACGACCACGGGCCATCGCACAGGGGCGCCCCGTCAATATAGTCCCACGGGAGATGAAGTACCCAATATCGAGGGTATCTGTCCTTGTGTCGTGGTGAGCTTGCGCGGGAAGGCGATGGAATGGGAGGTATGGCGGGGCATCGCGCGCTATCGTCCTTGCAGCATTGACTTGATGGACAGCTTGCGAGAAGCTATTGGGGCGCCCATGTGGTGGGTTGGCTCCATCAGCCCTTGTGGCGTGATGTGGAATGTTCAGAAAGAAAGAAGGTGGTGGCCGGCTCGTCAGATTACCACGTGGAGAGTGACGATGACCGAACATAAGGACACGTCACGTGACTGCCTCCACTTTCGAGCTGCTGATCGCCACCCAAATCGACATCTCCATCTCCAACCACCACAACCCCTCTCCATCAGCCGCCCCTCTCTCGCCATGCCTGAGCTAACTCCCGCCCAGTCCCGGCTCGCCGCTCTCAACAGGCTCAAAGCCAAGCAAAAACTCGCCTCGGGTCCCTCCTCCGCCCCAGGCGTCCAATATGTCAATAAACGACAGGCGGCCAATGTGCCTACTTCAGCGAGGAATATGGTGGAACATCAGGCGCAGGCGAAAGATAAAGATGGAGGGAAGGGGAATGGGAAAGAGGCGGAGATGCCGATGAGGAGAGACCCAGGATTGGTAAGTCTCTAGCCCGAATCGCAAGGTCAGTAAGCTAATGAAGACTGCAGGGCAAATACTTTGAATACGACCTGTCGAAAATGAAGAACTCTCGAGGCGGTTTCTTGACCGAAGAAGACATTACTGGCGACCGCATCAAATCCCTCAAAGAGCTCGCCGCCGAGAAAGAACGCGAGCTACGTCAGATTCGCGAAGGGGAAGAACCTGCTATCGTACCCGGCAAATCGCCGACGTGCGTGGAGTGCGGGACGTTGGAGGTGGATCATATCTTTGAAAGGACGTTTGGGGTGGTTGTTTGTCGGAAGTGTCAGAAGGAAAAGCCGGAAAAGTATTCACTTTTGACCAAGACGGAATGCAAAGAGGTACGTTCGCTCTCAGTCTTTAGCTTCTCGAGCCGACTCTATGACAGGACTACCTTCTAACCGACCCCGAGCTCCGCGACGAAGACCTCATTCCCCATCTCCTCCGCCCCAATCCTTACGCCTCAAATTACAGCAACATGATGCTGTTCATGCGCGCTCAAGTCGAAAAGGTCGCATATGCGAAATGGGGTGGTGAAGAAGGTCTGGATCAGGAGTGGGAGAGGAGAGAAGAGTTCAAGAAGAGGAAGAGGGAAGAAAAATTTGAAGCCGGTTTGAGAGAGTGAGTATAATGCGTCTTCAAAAGACTTGTGCTGACATATAGTAGTTTGCGAAAACGGACGCGAAACAACCTCTACCAACGCAAACAAGACGCCCAGCATGTTCACGAATACGAAGACGTCGAGCAGCTCTACGACGAGGAAGAAGGGTCGACAAAGGTCGTTCAGCGATGTTTCGGGTGCGGGGCAGAGCAGGAGATGGAGGTTTTGTGAGGTGCTTTGGATATGGAGAGAGAGTCCGACGTCACGGAACCTTTTCACCAGCTCATAGCCGAGACTATTGCGTTTTCTCGCCCGTCATAGGCTGCCCTCGACGCTCCTGCTAGTCCACCCTCATAGCAGCGTACGGGCTCCGAGCATTGTACGAATTGGTAGTCAGTACCGCCCTATCTGCTGCCCAGGGTGCTTGCCAAGAGCTATGGAAAAGCTTCGGATTACCGTTGACGCCTTCTATAGTCTTGGATGTATGTATAGCCACCTGGGCTTGTATGAACCTGAATGCGACTGGGGTCCACAAATCATTACCTGTAGTTGAGACCACTTGATACCGACGGATGTCTACCATGGCTTGCAAAGGTAAAGTCTTCAATGCACTTTACATCACCAAGAGATGAAATGGATTCTGCATACGTATGGATCTCACTAGAAGGATAGAGCTTGACCGTGGTGGTACAGCTCTCCATGTCTGATCAACAATACATACACTCATGTCCACGGACGCGATGATGGGATTCTTTTAGGCGTGCCATATAAGGGTTGTCAGAAGATGTACGATGTCGAAGATTGAGTCTGAACAAGCTATCGGGGCGTCAAGGGCATACGCTTCGAGTATAAACATACTCGGTACGTCTTTACAGCTGCTATGCCTTTCCGACCAGACAGTCCCCTTCTAGCTCGAACGTTGACGGACCTCTCAGCGCAGCGTCGATCTGACTATGTGAGGGACAAACTTTAAGCCAAATCAGCGCTGGACATTGGGTAATAACCATGCAAACATACGTACTAGTCGGAATAAGACCGATGACCAAGGTAGAACTCCCCCATAGTCCGAGTGCGTCCCAGGGCCCTGGTTCCGAGCACTTGATCGTCCACCTCGCTTTTGGCTGCAAACCCCACAAGCCTCATTGGGAAGTCTTTCTCCATCAAAAGTAGCTGCTCGCGGAGGCACTCGAGCACCGCAGGGTCGCAGCCGTACTTGTCGTTCAAAGTGTAGAGCTGGTCACATTGCTCGAGAGGGAGGTGGAGTGTTGATCGCTTTTTGGTGCCCGTCTTCATCTTTCTCTTGTCGTTTGCAAGCGAGACGAGAGCCAACCATGCTTCGAGCACGTGGGAGGTGCACTCGGGGAAGATGAGGGGGATGTTGTTGATACGGTTGGAGATGTCTTTGCGTTCTTGGGGAGGTAGTCGATCGAGTTTATTGAGCAAGGTTTGGCTGGAGATGGACGGTGTGGCGCGCGGCCAGGCGGTTGGGGGATATCGCCGAGGTCCTTGAAAAAGGAGCTGTTCAGGTCCTTGAGCTCTGTCCCATGTCCCCCGCTTCTACTGGGAAAGATTGATGCTCACCTCACTGTCGCGAGACGTCCAAGCTGGAAAGAGAAGAGGACATTGTCGGTCGTGATAAAGTGGACGTTTCCCTCGTCGTAGTGGACAGGGTGGATCGTGTAGCTAGCGGGGGCGACATTGGCAGACATGATGAGGGAGATGGGGTTTAATCTGCCAAAGAGAGATGCGATGGTAGTAAGCGTCGAATAACAGCGACGATGTGTTGCCCCGTTGCCCGGGGTTGGACAGGATGTCTGTTAAGAACGCACGCTTCAAGGAGAAACTCAAAGGACCGACATCAAGGTTAATGTTCTCAGCTGCAAAGAAGGAAGAATCAAGCAAGGTCTGCGGCACAAGACCTTCATCAACTATACTTGTACAAGTGACCCATACCAATGCCAAACTATGTTTCCAGCACGGGGAAGTTTCCGTCTTCCACTGAAACCGCCTCCCTACCCACCCAATGCCCTTGGTGACATCGGGAGACCGAGGCCAGCCCGGAGTCCAGCTGTCTGTCTCACAGAAATGTTGGTGCGGTGATATCCGGGGATGATGTGATCAGAGCTTATCACACGCTATCAGAGGTACATGTCTCTCGGACTTGCTTGCAGGCTTCATGGGCCGAGTGTCACTACCAGAGACACCTCCCCAGCATCCCCCGCTGCCCCAGGACCCAGCTAGCTCCCCCAATGCAATATCGCTCAAGCGACACGCAAGACGCGATCTCTCTGAAAGCTGGAATGCCGCGCCCGTATTGGAAAACGATAACGGCGTGCCTGTCAAGTATGCTGTAATTACGTGTGCCTGGTAACAAAAAATGGAAAAAGCGTCTCGTTGTGTTTTCCAATTTTTCGCTGCCTGCACGATAAATAAGGGGAGCCCTCTCTCTCACACCCACGCCCCATGCTCGCCCGCATCCCGCGCACCCTCCGCACCACGCGCATCCTCCCCCTCGCACGCCTACCCCGCATCCCGCTCCCCGCCCCGCGCCTAGCCCCTGCCCCCCGCCCCCTCTCCACCACCGCGCGCCTAGCAAGGATGAGCGACGTAGAGATGGCCTCGGCCACCGCAAAGATCATCGACGGCACTGCCATCGCAAAGTAAGCCCCCCCGCTTCTCGAGTGCCCGCTTCTGACTCGATCGGCAGGTCCATCCGCACCTCCATCTCCCACTCCATCGCCGAGCTCCAGGCCACCAACCCCACCTTCCACCAGCCCCACCTCGTCATCTTCCAGCTCGGCTCCAACCCGGCCTCCGCGACCTACATCCGCATGAAGCTCAAGGCCGCCGAAGAGTCTGGCATGACTGTCGAGCACATCAAGGTGCCCTCCGATTCCGAGTCTGGTGCCCCCAAGGGTTCTGGTGTCAAGGCCGTCCTCGAGGCTGTCAAAAAGGCCAACCAGGACGAAAACGTGTCTGGTATCCTCGTCCAGCTGCCCCTCGAGGGTGCCGGCAAGCAAGAGGAAAAGTCCGTCGTCGATGCTGTAGACGTGTCCAAGGACGTGGACGGCTTCCACCCCGAAAACATTGGTCTCCTCTCCAGCCGTATCTCGGAGCCCTACTTTACCCCCTGCACCCCTGCCGGCGCCATCAAGCTCATCGAGTCGACCGGCTTCAAGCTCGCCGGCTCCAACGTCGTCGTCCTCGGCCGTTCCGACATTGTCGGCACCCCCGTCTGCGCCCTCTTGCGAAAGAAGGACGCTACCGTCACCCAGTGCCACTCGCGCACCAAGGATATCGAGGGTATCGTCAAGCAGGCTGATGTGGTTGTGGCTGCGATTGGCCAGGCCGAGTTTGTGAGGGGCGAGTGGTTGAAGGAGGGCGCGATCGTCATTGACGTTGGGACCAACTATATTCCCGATGCTTCCAAAAAGTCTGGCCAGCGTCTCGTCGGCGACGTGCATTTCGAATCCGCCTCCAAGGTCGCGTCCTTCATCACCCCCGTGCCCGGGGGTGTCGGCCCCATGACCGTCGCCGAGCTCATGAACAACACCTTCCAAGCTGCCAAACGCGCCTTCACCTCCCGCCGCGCCAAGCAGCTCACCCCCCTCCCTCTCGAGCTCAAGGAAAAAGTCCCCTCCGATATCGAAATCGCCGTTGCCCAGACGCCCAAGCCCGTCGCCGACATTGCCGACGAAATCGGTGTGCACCCGGACGAAGTCGAGTCCTACGGGCGGTACAAGGCCAAGATTGAGCTCTCCGTGCTCGACAGGCTCAAAGACAGGCTCGACGGCAAGTACATTGTCGTGGCTGGTATCACCCCCACCCCCCTCGGCGAGGGCAAATCCACCACCACCATCGGCCTCGCCCAGGCCCTTGGCGCGCACTTGCAAAAGAATGCCATCGCCTGTGTCCGTCAACCCTCCCAAGGCCCCACATTTGGTATCAAGGGCGGTGCCGCCGGCGGCGGTTACTCGCAAGTCATCCCCATGACCGAGTTCAACCTCCACCTCACGGGCGATATCCACGCCATCACAGCTGCCAACAACCTCCTTGCTGCTGCTATCGACGCGCGCATGTTCCACGAGTCTACGCAGAGCGACAAGGGTCTCTTTACCCGTCTTTGTCCGGCCAAGAAGGGTGTGAGGACGTTTAGCAAGCCGATGCTTGCGCGCTTGCACAAGTTGGGTATAGACAAGACCAACCCGAACGACTTGACCGAGGAAGAGGCGGCGCGTTTCGCGAGGCTCGATATCGACCCCTCCACCCTCACTTGGAACCGCGTGCTCGACACCAACGACCGATACCTCCGAAAGATTACTGTCGGCCAGGCGCCTACGGAGAAGGGCTTGACGAGGGAGACGGCGTTTGACATTGCCGTCGCGTCCGAGTGTATGGCGGTGCTCGCCTTGTCCAAGGATCTGGCCGACATGCGCCAGCGACTCGGCCGTATGGTCGTTGCCTCGAGCAAGGCTGGCGACCCCGTCACTGCCGAAGACATTGGCTGTGCCGGAGCGATGGCGGTCCTGATGAAGGACGCTATCAAACCCACCATCATGCAGACTCTCGAGGGTACCCCCGTATTCGTCCACGCCGGGCCATTCGCCAACATTGCCCACGGCAACTCGTCCATCATTGCCGACCGTATCGCGCTCAAGCTTGCTGGTATCGAAAAGGGCGACGACGAGGCTCGGTCGGGCTATGTCATTACCGAGGCAGGGTTTGGCGCGGATATCGGGATGGAAAAGTTTTGCAACATCAAGACGAGGGTGTCTGGGCTCAAGCCTAATGCGGTGGTGCTCGTAGCGACGATTAGGGCGCTCAAGATGCACGGTGGAGGTCCTGCTGTCACCCCCGGCAAGCCTTTGGATGCAGTGTATGTGGAGGAGAACTTGGAGTTGTTGGAGAAGGGCTGTGCCAATCTGGGCAAGCATATTGAGAATGCGAAAAAGTTTGGATTGAAGGTTGTTGTCGCCATCAACAAGTTTTCGTACGTCCCCCCCTCCCCCTCTCTTTTGAATGAAGGCTGACTTTGTGGGGTAGCAACGATACAGACGCCGAAATGGCTCTTGTCCAAAAGTACGCCCTCGGCGTCGGCGCCGACTATGCCGTGCCCGCTGATCACTGGGCCCGGGGCGGTCTTGGCGCCGTCGACCTCGCCAACGCCGTCATCGACGCTTGCGCCTCCCCCTCCACTTTTGACTTTTTGTACGACCTCAACCAGCCGCTCAAAGCCAAGATGGAGATCATCGCGAAAGAGATGTATGGCGCCGACGGCATTTCCCTGAGCGAGGAGGCCGAGAAGGAGGTGGCGAGGTATGAAGCGCAGGGGTACGGCGGTCTGCCGATTTGTATGGCCAAAACCGCCTTGTCGCTGTCCGACGACCCGAGTAAGAAGGGCGTCCCGACGGGCTTTACGTTGCCGATCAGGAATGTGAGGTTGAGCGCGGGGGCGAGCTTTGTGTACCCGTTGGTGGGAGATATGTCGACCATGCCGGGTTTGACGACGAGGCCAGGGTTCTATGATATTGATCTAAACCCCGAGACTGGGGATATCGAGGGGTTGTTCTAGGTGGGCGCTGGTGTAGATAAAAAGGGATAGAGATCTCAACATCGGGTTATATACGTGTTTTTTCTTTTCTTTGGTCAACTGTAAATATAGAATGAGCATTTTCCCTTTCAGACAAACCCATATAGAGGGTTGATGGAATGTAACGCTTTTCGCCTCAACGGCGTCAACACTACTTGCAGTCTTGCTACTTTGCAGCTTGGGACGATTCCGTCGTACTGATGCGGTTGCAAACACATCAAGATTGTCTGCATGCGGTGAATATATATACTTTAGGTAATGAATCTACAAGCATCCCGAGGAGGATATTTTTTGCTATCGTGTTGTATGACGATCTTACGACTCTTTCGTCTATGCCTTCGACTTTTTATCATGCACGCTCTTTGCCATCTCCCATAACTGCGCCTCCTCTCCACTCTGCTTGCACAAATCCCGGAAAAAGCCACCTTCTTTCTGCAAAAGCTCCCAGGGAGTGCCGTACTCCATGACCTTGCCGTGGTCGAGGACAAGAATCCTGCACAGCGTTAGCTTTTCGGCCTTGACGGCAATACAAAGGGACGTACTTGTCAAGCCCACAGACAGTCATCAACCTATGCGCAATCACCAGCATCTGCACGTCCTCCAGCGCTGTCCGTAACACATTCTGGATAGTCGCGTCGGTAGCATGGTCGAGATTGGCGGTGGACTCGTCCATGATGAGGAATGACGAGTTGCGGAGCTTCAAGAGGCCTCGCGCGAGGGCGAGGAGCTGTCGTTGACCTTGGCCTGTAGACAAAGTCAGGCATAGTACAATGAAAGCTTGGGAGACATACTAAAGTTTTTGCCTCCAACAGCAACGTTCTCCTCGAGGGACTTGATGACCACCCTCTCCTCTTCCTCGCCTTCGCCGTCAACCTGTCCAACCTTGACGTCTTCCAGCTTCTTCTTCAGCACAGTCTTGACCAGCGACTCGTGCTCTCCAGCAGCCGGAGCGGCTTGCGCGAGGGAAGGCAAATCGGCCTTGGAGCCGATACGGCTAGGAATCCTGCTGGGGTATCGGGATTTGCCGACGAGACCGCATTGGGTAAGGGCTTCCCAGATGTCGGAATCAGAGTGCTGGTCAAAGGGGTCGAGGTTGTCGCGGACGGTACCGGAGAAGAGTTGAGCCTCTATCTTGAGTCAGCTTTATGTATAAGGTTGGGCAAGTGGGACAGACCTTGGGGAAGGATAGTGAGACGAGATCTCAGCGTATGAAGGCTGAGTTTTGAAATGTCTTCGCCATCGATGAGAATTCTCCCCGACTCTTGGAATAGGAAGCGGAAAAATGACAAAGCCAGCGCTACCATAACAAGTCAGCTTGGGGTCCATATTGACGATCCCGTACGCACTACTCTTCCCACTCCCAGTCCTACCGCAAACACCAATTTTCTCTTTGGGTCCAATAGTGAAAGAAACGTCACGGAGAACAGGGTCGAGCTAGCGTCCACGTCAGTCGACGTCTGGGATATTCCCAAAAGACTCACTTGAGGGGCATATCGACATGTGAGATTCTCAACCACAATAGATCCATCACTCGTCGGCCAGTAGGCAGGAGGCTCGCGTCCTTTGGCGTCCGGCTCTTCTTCTACCTCGAGATCAAGGTCTGTCAAATGATGTCAGCGAGTATCTCCCGGAAGACCCTCAAAGACTCACATTCCCCGACACGCTCGACACTGTTCATAGACATCTCTACCGCCGCGTACATACGTACGACCCAGAGCACATACTCGGTGAACGTCACTACATACCAAAATCAGCATTCCCTCGTCTGACGTACTCTTGAAACTCACAGGCATACCCCACACTCAGACCCACAGCTCCCGCCGTCATCTTTTCATTCTTTAATGCGAACAAGGAAGCAAACACCGTCACCAGCGCTCCCACATAATTCGACCAATTGTTTAAGACCCGGTTGACCTGCCAGAGATACCAGAAACATCTCGTATTTTGATCGAGCTCGTGGAAAAGTTTGCGCATGAAACGGGCGCTGTCGCCGTAGGATCGGATGGTAGACATGCCGACGAGCACTTCGGAAAAGCTGATAAAGATGGGTGAACGGGTGACAGAGTCGATACGCTTGATTTCGCGGTTCGTAGTGACGTAGAGAGAGCCGACGACCCAGTATAGGAAGCAGATGAGGACGAGCGCAAAGATGAAGGCTGATTTGAGTGAGCACTTGTTGACGCAGACAAGGTTGGACGTACCAGGAGTAGACAATGTCACCACTACCAAGATAGCACCCGCTGAAAGACAAGAGTTGACAAAGTACATCAGGCACTCGGCCGTCTCCTGATCGATGGACGACATGTCTTTACTCAGTCGATTCATAATTCGACCCCTGTAGAACATCAGTGCCATGAGATGGAGAGACCGGCACGACTTACGATGGCGTCGAGTCAAAGAACCTCATCTTCGCGCCCAAGATCCTCGAAAGCAGTTTCCCATACATCCCCCTACTCGCCTTCAGCGCCCCCACAAACGTGATCCCGACCCTGCCAGCGATAGAAGCCAAGTAAAAGATCGATAACAACCAGTACAACGTCAGGTAATACGCCGTACCGTGTTGTCGCTCAAACACTTCGGCGTGGACGTCTTGGGCGGCGGCGCGGATAGTGAAGAAGGATTGGTATAGCGCAAAAGTGGACTGGTCGACCAGATGATGGAGTGTAGAACCGGCGGGGGAAGCGGCTGAGATGGCTCTATCATCCGCGTTGGCCCATTCCTTGATCCAAGCATTCGTCGCAACCTGCAAAAACTGACTCCCAAAGAAGAACGCAAACATCCCCGCCCAGATTGCCAGACCACCCATGGCCTGGAAATACAGGCTATACGTCTTGCCTTCCACAGTACCTTGGGCTGCCGTCTCGGCGGCCACAAGCTGCTTGGACTGTTTTGCGCCTTTGTCTTTGTCGAGAGGGAGAGGGGCGGAGGAAGGGAAATCGGAAGAGGTGTGGGCATCAACGAGCTTTTTCTGTTCGGCGCGTTCTTCTTCCGCTGGCGAGTCGAGCTGCTCTTCAATGACAACCTCCTCAGACGGCTCATCAATAGCAATCGACGACGACGACTCGGCATTCCCAGCACTAGACTCTTTCTCACTCCCTTCTTCCTCGTACAGCTCGAGCACGCCAGAAGCCTGAAGCTCGGCAGGGCTTCCTGAAGCCGCGATACCGCCATTATCGAGCATGACGACCAACTCAGCAGCGGGGGCTACCAAGCTCACCTGATGCGTGACGAGCATCACTGTTCTGCCCTCAACCAGAGGCCCTTGGAGGACATGCTCATAAATATGCCTGGCGGTATGCGCGTCCACTGCCGAGAGGACATCATCCAAAACGACCGTCTTTGCCGACGAGTAGAACGCCCTAGCCAGCGCGATCCTAGCCTTCTGCCCACCCGAACAAGTCGTCCCTTTCTCCCCAACTTCTGTCTCGTCCCCCAATTCGAATATCTCGAAATCGCGCTCTAGGGCACAGGCTTTGACGACAGCGTCGTACCTCGGCTTGTCCCATTTCGAGCCGAATACAATATTTTCCCGGATCGTCGCTCCGACGAGCCAGGCGGTTTGGGCGCAATAGGCGATAGAGTCTACCAGCCCCGTCTCGGGATCGATAGAGCAGATGTCTCGATTGGCGTGATCATCCGGCATAAAAACTTGTCCCTTCAGGAGCAGCGTTTCACCGAGTAAACCGAGGATGAGGGTCGTCTTACCAGAACCAACAGGTCCGCAGACTAAAGTGAGTTTACCGACGGGGAAGGAGATGTCGAGGTTGGATAGCTGGAATGGGTCCGCCTGATCATCCCCCTGATGACTCGCCTCCTCCATAGTCAGATACCCCAGCGTCGCATTCTTGAACCCGACTTGCGGATCCCCAGGCCCAGGCGTAGAGAGTTGACGGTACTTCAACGTATCCGGTTCGTCGAGGTACGCCTGAATGCGCGTGCAGGAGGTATAAGCCTGTATAAGCCGCGTGATGATATCCTGGCCGAGCGCGAGGGGATCCTTCAACATGTTGAACAGAATCAATGAGGCGAAAGCCGTATCTGCCGTGAGCGGTTTCCCGAGCCACGCCGAATGGACTGCAAACGCGACCCCAGTGACGATCACTGGCGTACTCCAGACCAGCACCTGGAAAAGGATCGTAGCGCCAAATCGCTTCCTCAGCATCTTGAGCTCATTCTCTCTCGTGCCCATCATGCGCTCGTAAAACTTGCCCTCCCACGCATTGAACTTGATGAGCTTGATATGCGAGATGACTTCCGTCACCCCCTCGAGCCTGGCGTCGGTGGCCGACATGAATGATTTCTGGCAGTACATGTAGAGCTTGCTGACCAGGTACTGAACCGGCATGAGCAGGACGAGGAGGAGGATACCGGCGATGGAGGCTACACCGAGGGTCTGGTAGAGGAGAACGCAATTGACGGCGATACCGATGGGGCAGGAGAAGATATAGTAGCTGTACGCGCAGACTTCACCGGTGGTGAATGCGTCGACAGAGACGAGGTTGGCAACTTTGCCTTCTCCCGCGGTGTCGGCTTTTTGCTCTTCGCCCTCTTTTGACTTGGGCTTCTTCACGTCCCCAACCAGGTCCCTCCGTCTAAGCGCTTTGGCGAATACTTCAGAGACAATGATCGCGCGGATACGCACGCACAGCCGACGGCCTAGAGCGAGCGCTTGGCCGAGAAATACGACTGACAGACATTGGCCAGCGACCATCATCCCGACGTAAAGCACAGCGACATGGTTCGGCTGGGGCTTTGTTTCGCGCTCTTTGACGAATTGGAGAAGGAGTCGAAGACCGGTGGGGGGGAGGTACTGGAAAAAGATGAATATGAGTGAGTATGCCTGCTTTTGTATCAGCGTAGAACATTTGCCTAGAGTGAATTCAAAACTCACGACTTGCCACGCAATGTCGGGAGCGAAAAACAACATAAGATCCATCCCAATATGCCTCCTCCTCGACCCTTCCTTATTCTTCTTCTCCCATTCTCCATCCTTCATAGCCTGGAACGCCCTGAATCCACCGATGGCCGCGGCGGACGAATCATCCTCGCGGATAGCGGGAATCTCTTCAAGCGTAATGGGTTTGAGATAGTGTTTGAAAAGAAGAGGCAGCATAAAGTTGTATGATCCTCTGGAGAATGTCGAAGCGGGCTCCTCGCAATGCTTAGGGAGGTGTTTGCCGTACGAGCCGTTGGATCCTCCCCGGGCAGACTTGCCCCCAGCGAGAAGCCGGTCGAGCGACTCGTGGTAAGGCAAGCCCAGCAACGCGAACCAATAAACCATCTCCACCGCGTATGCAGTTATTTGCAGAGTGGAAGGGTTGGGAGATATGACGAGTGATCGGAATAGGACCAGAGATGAGATGGCGTGAAGCGTCACGAGGGGCGTGATATGAGAGCGGGGGATGATGGCGATGATGGAGATGTAGGCCGGGAAAATGATGCTCGTCCACGAGCCTTGTACGATCGCCCTAGCTAGCTCTGTTTCAAACCACACCACAGCCCCGATCAATCCCACCCAGAATCTCGCCCCTTGCCATCGAGCAACGTCCCGGCGCTTGCTCGCCCCGCTGACAAACTCTTCAATGATAGCTTCCGATTCACCCTCTGCGAGTTTCTCGCTGGGTTTATTGGCGGTGGAAGTGGGTGTGGTGGGGAGGAGGGTTGTAGCGAGTGATTCGAGGATGACTGAGGATTCGAGCTTGGCGAGGTCTGAGGGGTTTGTGGGAGAGACGAGCGTCAAAGCTGATAAGGCCGCTTTGTGGGAGGATGATAAGCGAGATGGAAGGGTCGAGAGGAGGTAGAAGATTGAAAGGGCTATCAGTACGTAGGGGGCATTTTGTATATACCTGAGGTGCGTCAGCACAGTGTTGTGCGGTGGTAGGGTAGACATACCGGTCTTTGAAGCAGGGGCTGAAATCTATGCCGTTCCAGACGGTGTCGCAGGACCACGGCTCACGGGCGAAAGTTGCCGCCCAGGGCGGGTGGGACATTGATGAAGGCTGGGCTAGAGCTCTTTTGTTAGGAAAAGAAGAGAAAGAGAAGATAGATGAGAATTCAATGGGCACCACGAAAAGCTGACGAAAAGTCATACTCCTCGGCCTGCCGTCGGGCCTGGCCGAAGCTCGGACGATTGCGTCATCACGTAACTCGATCAACAACTCATTCAACGTATCCGACTGGTCGTCTTGCAGGATGGCGCAGGGGGCGGGAGGCCGTGGAACAACAGCCCATATGAGGCTGGAAGATATCAGACACAGCATCTTGAGCTTTCATGACTTGTGTGGACAAGCTCGCTATCATCATTTTCAGCCTTCCCCCGGGCCTTCAGATACATACGTAAGAGACAAATGACGGCATTTGGTGCAACAGAAGTCTACGTTATTTGGATGATCAAGGGGTACATAGCTATTAGCCTCCATGACCTGCTGATGAGAGTCATCGTGGTCACAAACAATAATACGAAGTACTTGCACCTTACTATATAACCCACCACACTTACTGTCACGAGCTACCCTACTTTGACTCGGGAACGCAAAAAGTAGATGACCGTCATAAGTCAGCCCTCAAAGTAGGATTGACTTAAGACTGGTCTACTGATCAGTATATACGTGCATGGAAAGATCGAACAACAGAACAAGGCTCAGAGATATGACGAGAGTTGCAGAAGGGGAAGCTATTCGGAAGGGGAGGCTATTCGGTGGTGGAGGGAGGCGAATTCATAGTAAGGAGGGGTAACGCCGTCTGGACAGAGGCTGACCCCAATGAAAGGTGAGACACGAGGAACACAGATCCGCTGCACTACATGTACCCATAGTGGCCGCCAGATGGAGGAAGACTGGGAGGAAAAGAAGAACAACTTGAGATAAGAGCCTCGCAGCGCCGCAGTCGGGCCTACTACCTTTCGGGGTCGAAATTATGACAAAATTGTACTCTATCGAAGTCCTTTTAGACCTCAGCGAGCCAAGTCATTTTTCAGACCATTGGTATATACCAGAGAGGGATGTCTGACATGTCACGTCAAAGCCCCTACGCCCATTTCGAATCTCAACACACCTTTTCTGCCCCCTTGGAAGGTGGCCGAAGGATACTGCTTCCAGGTCAACATGTCTCTCACCTTGTCTAGATTCCCACCCAACAGCAATTTGGGCAATTTCAACACCGAGTACACCGGTCACATGTGTTACTGTCCAATGCACCTCGACCTCTCCGCACCCAAAGCCTCCATGGCCAGCTGGATAGCCACCGGCAAACCTCTCCGTCCCAGTGGATCTGTCGACCTCGTAACCTTCCAAGACGGGACGACCACTGCGCTTTGCACGAACTGCGGTATGGGCTCGGTTGATCTTGCAATTGCTGCCGACGATCGTGAACCTGCAGCGAACCAAGCGGTCATGTGGACCGTCACTCGCGACAACATAGAGACCGCGGGTATCTTTGAAGACTACAAAGATACGTTCCGTGGGGCTGTATCGGTGCAGATGAGTGTTATGGACCCCGAGGAGAGTTCTATTCACTACTGGAAGGAAGCCCGGTGTTTGTAATAGACAAAGACACTATGACAAATTCAGCTTCTCTTTTTGAATGAAGCATACCTAAATTTTATAAACGACCAGACTGTAGACAGATCCCGGGGAGCTACAGCTCACCAATGGGTGATACAGTATGGCGAGGAGAATAGCAACAACAGTCAACAATGGGATGATTGTGATGACGATTATAATCCTTGGTACTGGTAACAAATGCCCCAATGGAAAAAGGGGAAGCAGATGCTGCCGGTTAAAATTTAGTTTAGTTGATTTGATGCGGGACATGCATGGCGAAACTCAGATGATGAGCTAGAGAAGCAGGGACACAGTAGTTGGATTGGTAGGAATTAGCCAACTCTCATATTCGATTGATGATGTTCCCACAAGATCTGACTGATTCTTCTTGTCTCTCGATTGAACGAAGCCGTAGGAATACGCAGGTCCGAAAGTTGAGTGGAATGAAAGGAGACTGCAAGTTTGTATTTTGATGAGCAATAATAGAAATAATACTGGCTCCCATACTATGGAGGTCTACATGTGGGTCCATTGTAGACGAGAAGAAAGCGCTGTTATGTAGAGCGTGGTCTACCTTAGCTTGCATAGTCGACCTTCGACAGAAGAAGCTTGCTGACTCTCAGCAGGGCAATCCCTTGTATGCAGTGTTGCTCCTTTATACACGTACTGCTGGTACCAGAGTCCAAGCTGTCCTTACTATATAATCCAAAGTCGCCGCTTGTTGAGGCTGGTCAGAAACACAACTGCTTGCTCCTCATCGACGAGAACCAACCTTATTATCACCATGTCCCTCGACCTGACCAGTTTCCCCCCCAACAGCCGTTACGGCAACTTGACCAACGCTTACACTGGTCACATGTGCTACGGTCCCTCGCACCTCAATCTCCAGGAGGACTTGAACTGCCTCTTCTCGTCACTGTCGGAGGAGGATAGTTACAACGAGCTCCCTGAAGAAGAACAGGAGGATCCTGATGTCCGGCCTGTAGCCGAGTGGCTCGGAGACGGGAAACCGCTTCACCCCGGAGAAGCAGTTACTCTCGTCAAATTCAACGATGGCACATCAACTTTTCTTTGCTCTGGCTGTGGGGAAACGGCAGCCAGGTTTGCTGCTCCGGACGACGAGCCTCGCAAACACGAGAAAATTGCAGCAGGCAATGTTACTCGCGCGAGCATGGAAGCAGAGGGCATCTATGAACACTACAGGGACACTTTCCGGAAGACAGTGTCTATTCAACCGGGCTCTATAGACCCGAAAGGTAGATTTTTCACGGTATTTGTCGACAATTCCGAGTTTCGAGTCGACAAAGCCACGGCGGCTGATTCAGCCACTATACTCAAAGAGTACCGGGAATTCGCCAAATCGAAGACTATGCACAGACCCAGTGCTGTCACAGCTCGTGAGTGGGCCCAGGAGTATCGTGCAAACGGTGATGTCAGCGAACACTATGAAGGTTCCTTTGAAGAATACGCTGGCAGTGATGATCTTGACTACGTATGACCAAGTCTATTATAGTGTAAATACGGCTGTCATGGTCAAACCATATTCAGAAGATGGCCAGGGTGATGGACGAAATATGTGCCAATCCCCAATAGATATGCATCTGCAGGGAATGGACTGAAAGAACTTCTCAGCGGTTGTGGGTAATTGATGATAGAGCAAAGCTCGCTGTTCATTCATAAATCTGTTTGGTACACAACATCCATGCTGGAGAAGGTGCGGGGTTTTCAATGAGTCATTCTTCCCACCACAAGTCATCAGCTGATGTGGCTTGCTCTTGGGCCGTGGTGTGAAGTCATACTACATCTCCCGCATAAGAGTGATACCGCTGACATGATCGTTCGCCGCACATCCCACGGTGAAATAGACCTCATCGTACATTATTGATACCCTCTATCACGTTGGTTTTCATTCATGGACGACCCATATATTCATGAGCCCACCACCATCCAGAAACTAATCATAATAACCTATTCGCTGTTCTCGTCATCAGTCTAGCTGACAATCAAGTCATGTCAAGCAACCATGAGCAGCCCGTCTCCTGAGCCACAATGATCAAAGAGGTAAAATAAATGCACAAAATAATAGCACTGATCATGTGTGGAGCCTGTTATAGTGTCCATCGCTCAAGCAAAAGACAAATCATTGTTTGCATGAGAGGACTCAACAGAAAGGGCCCCTTTTTTGCCGTCAAAACGGGGTGGATTCTTCAAAGGAGCACTTTTGCATGCAATAAGCTCGTAATGATACACACTGTGACCGGACGGATCATCTTAAAGTGCAATATCGCCCTGTACGACAATGTAGAAAGGAGGAGGCCAAACATAATCGCGTCCTTTTTATAGGAAGAGTAGTATGACCGAAGCTTTGGTGGTCGGATTGAAAAAAGAATCGCACGAGATATATTGAGGTATGTGTCGCCATATCAAACTTCCGTCCAGACATAACAAAGCTCCCTTCATCAGATATCTTCAACAATCGTCCATTATAGGTTATAGCATAGGTAATATTTTGCTGGGCAATCCGCGACCACAACATCACAGACAACTTCACGCACTACATACCCCGAAGGTGTTCTCAATGTGGCATAACGACACCGTGCTCGAGATTGACAAGGACACTATAACAAACGAGGACACTCTGTTGAGTGCATACAGAAATCTTAAGCGGGACCTGGCTGTGAAGGAACCCCAGTCAATCAACGCTTTTTTCTTGATGGGTAGATTCGCGAAGGATGATGATGATGGTGGTGACTTCTGAATTCGGGTATAAGCGGGAAGACTGGGCAACAAATGCCAAAACCGGACTACAGGAAGAGGAACATGCATATACTACCGGCTCTTATCATAGTATGTGAAATATGCAAGAGTGTAAGCAGCATGGGCAGCAGCGGCAGGGCTGTATACTTTCCGCAGCGCAGCAGCAGTAACCGAAACATAGCTGCATCGGCAATTGGGAGCACGTCTTCGGTTACCTTTGAAAGTCTGTCTAGCTTAAGCATTCAGTCTTCCTCCGTCCCATAACAACCACTTAGTCGTTGCTCGAGAGTATCGTCATACTCTATGTTGAACGACGGAAGTAAATACTGTGCTTACGTACCACGCACCAAATACTCCCGCTCCGCTACTCTCCTCTTTCCACTCGATTTTTCCAAAAATCAGTCTGCTCCTTTATACGATTATCGACTCGGTTCTCGCCATCATTCTCATCCTCAAACTCGCCCGCCCCCTTCTTCAGCGCTCCGTCACCCCCTGCCGCACCTTATACGCTTATCGGTCCTACCGCCCCTACTCTACCCCTGCCTACGCACACTCGCCCCTCCGAAACTACCTCAAGATGGCCTCCCTCCAGGGCTCTGATGTGCCCGAGCACTTTGCCCTCCCCGCCTTGCCCGAGATCAAGGGTGTTGACCCCACCCGAAGCGTCGTCGAGGCCTTCAGAATTGCCGCTGCCAAGGTCGTCGCCGATGCTTGGGAGGAGGACATTGAGAAGATCTACCCCGCCGTCGAGCTGGGCAAGAAGGGTGCCGACCTGAGTGTTGCTGTTGTCAGGTTCAAGAGGGGAAAGCCTGCGGATATCTTGCCTTGGGTGGAGAAGATTACTGGATCTGTAAGCTTGGTCCTTTCTTTGCCTGCTTTATTGCTAACGCATGTGGTAGTTCAAGCCCAGCGTCTTTTTCTCTCAGGTCACTAGCCCCGACGGCAAGTTTCTCTGGTTCACTTTCAAGTAAGTCGCTTTGACAGCACTGTTCACGCGCACTGACAACTCGTTCAGCCGAGACGCATTCGCCTACCACATCCTCCGCCAGATCAACCTCACTTCTGCCGCCGCCCTCGCCAAGCCCGAGGAGCCCACCCTCGCCTACGGTACCACCACCGAAGGTGCCGGCAAACACCTCGTCGTCGACTTCTCCTCCCCCAACATTGCCAAACCCTTCCACGCCGGCCACTTGCGATCCACCATCATTGGTACTGTCATTTCTAACCTCTACGAGGCCAACGGGTGGAAAGTCACCAGGCTGAATTACCTTGGTGATTGGGGAACTCAGTATGGGCTGTTGAGTATCGGTTTCGACAAGTATGGAAATGAGGAGGAGCTGCAGAAGGACGCTATCAAGCATCTCTTTGAGGTCTATGTCAAGATCAACAATGCCAAGGCGGAGCAAAAGGAGAGAATTGATGCTGGAGAGACTATTCCTGATGAGGAAAACATCCACCTGTTGTCCAAGAAGGTCTTCAAGGATATGGAAGATGGTACGTCCTCTGTCCTCGTCTGCACGCACCCCTGACATTCTTGTAGGCGAACCCGTGGCTATCGCCCAATGGTCCCGATTCCGAAATCTTTCCATCGAAAAGCTCAAGGGCACCTACGAAAAGCTCAACGTCAAGTTTGACGTCTACTGGGGCGAGTCACAAGTGTCGAACGAGTCTATGGAGCGTGCCGTCAGGATCGTGCAGGAGAAGGGCATGACCTGTGAGGACAGGGGAGCTTTGTTGGTGGACCTGGTCAGGTTCAAGATGGACAAGGCTATCGTCAGGAAGGGCGGTGAGTAGATTCAACGCTGTGGGGAGGATGGCGCTGACTTGCGCAGACGGAACTTCAATCTACCTTACCCGAGATCTCGGTGGTGCTTACGACAAGTACCAAAAATACGCATTCGACAAGCACATCTACGTCGTCCAAGCCGCCCAGACCCTCCACTTCAACCAACTCTTCAAGACCCTCGAGCTCATGGGCGAGCCCTACGCCGACAAGCTCGAGCACGTCACTTTCGGTTTGGTCAAGGGCATGTCGACCAGGAAGGGTACCGTCGTCTTCCTCGAGGATATCATCCAAGAGGCGACGACGACGATGCACGACCAGATGAAGAGTAACGAGGCCAAGTATGCGCAGGTGGAGAACCCTGAGGAGACTAGTGCCATCATTGGTACTTCTGCGGTCAAGATCCAGGACATGGCCGGTAGGAGGTGAGTCCTGTTGTCCAATCATGGAGCGCGACGCTGACGGGCGGCAGGATCAACGACTACGACTTCAACATGTCCCGCTGTACCTCCTTCGAAGGCGACTTTGGGCCCTTCATCCAATACTCGCACGTCCGCCTTTGCTCCGTCCAGCGCAAAAACCCCAACGTCCCCCTCCCCGCCTCGGTCAACGACATCAACGTCGCCCTGCTCAACGACCCCAAGATCCTCGACATCCTCATGCAGCTCGCACAGTACCCCACCGCCTTGCGCAACGCGTACGTGCAGTCGGAGCCGTCGCAGCTCGTCACCTGGTGTTTCAGGCTGTCGCACTTGGTGGGCGCGGCGTGGGAGACGGTGAGGGTGACTGGGGAGGAGGAGGAGGTGGCCAAGGCGAGATTGTTCTTCTACATTACTACGAGGGAGGTGTTGGCGAGCGCGATGAGGCTTTTGAGTCTGACTCCTATTGAGAGGATGTAGTTGGGTTCTGGTAGAGGGGAAGTGTAGATTTCGTAATGCATCGTTAATTAACACTCAATCCACTATCATGGATCCCGTGCTGTACTGTATATATCCGTGAAGTGTTCTGCATATCATGCGAAATCATCACGAGACATGGTGCAGTGATGGATCAAGGCGGCGGACGGACACGGGACACGCATGGCGGCGCTGCTTCCAATAAACATGAACAATACATGTACAATAGAGAGACCTCATCGATACACATGTGAATCATACTACGTTTTACAGTACTCCAATACTCTCAGCTCTCGAGCTTACCAATAACCTCCCCTTCTCCCACTCAGAATCAGCCCGTCCGTCCAGCTCGGCCAGCCAGCTTACCCAGGGTATCAAGGCATCTTTGACAACATCAGCATTAGCCTTTACCACCCCTCAGGGAAGCTAGAGACAACTCACCCCATAGCCATACCCTCCTCCAACAAAGCCAACACTGGGATGAATCCTCCCAGGATACATCCCCCCAACACCCATCCCCATTCCTACCCAACCAGAATAAGGCGGGTGATACGGCCCCACATCCGGCCATATCCCCCTCGTATACCTGCCCCCTCCGATCTCACCATATCCCATATTGCCACCGCTCCCATAGTACTTGCGCACCTCGCCAGCACTCTTTGGATTGAGATGTTCCCGGATCCATTTGGAGTCCATCCAGACTCTTTATGGGGTCGGTTTTGGGACGTGTTTGGTAGGCGCTGAAGCTGGTTGGGAGACATAGGATGAGGGGGGAGGGGGATAGGCATCGCGGTATGCTTGGGACAAGTGCGTAGAGCGGGAGGAAAGACGAATGAGTGAGTTTGGGTTGCGAGGCGCGGGGTCCGGGTGGAGCGTCTCTTCGCCGTGCGAGCTGGTTGAGGAGGGTCTGTTAGAGCGGGGTTGGTGGGTGTAGGTGCCGTGGTTGTGGGAGGAGCGGTGGCCGTGGCTGGGAGAACGGCCATGGCGGGCGCTGTGACTGTGGCTAGGGCTGTGGTGGGTGTCGTGCAAGTATGGTGTCATGATGACGATACTGTGACTATACTTGCTGCAAAGTTGTCAAAATGGCAAAGAAAGAAGGAAAAAAGAAACAAGGATATGAACGAGGGGTTGTTATATTTGATCATTTCTGCACGAGAACAAGCTCATCGCCGTCAGTCAACTGATCGATTCCGGATTCCAGGCTCGTCAGCAGTCTCAGTTTGTTGCCACGCCAACCAGCATGGCCAATTCTTCTTCCTCACCGACTGCGCACCCGAGGCGGGGTGTTGTCAGGTTGTTCTCCCTTTTTTCGAGGGTGTCCATCCTCCCCCGGTCTGTTGAACTTGCCGGGCAAATTGCGTTCTGACCCCATTTCCAAACAAACAATGAACTTTTCGGTGTCCCTTCTGTTTGCGTCAAAGCCGGCGGTCGAGCCGTCCCGCGGAGGATCATGAGATCAGCAGAAGACGTCACCAAACACACCGTCTGTCATGCTTGTCTTGTCAGCATGTTCCTCACCCCTTCTCCTCGGGCCGTCCACGCAACAGCTCCTAACTCCACCAGGACATGGACTACATGCGAATAAAATCGATACAGGTGACCGAATGAGGACCGAAATGATTTGAGAAGGATGCTTCTCGTTTTGTTTGTGTTGCTGTTTTGCTTGGGTCGAATAGGGTTGAGGGAAGGATTGGTGGGGAGGCGAAGAGAACGATGAGGATGATGAGGATGGTTAATGGAGTGGTTTCACGAGTTCTTTCAGGTTCTTCGGAGTTATACGGCCCAGCCCTATGTCAAGTGTCAGCTGCAGTACCCTTGACCTCCTACCTCTTCTCCCTTCTCCCACATCCATCGTCCCGCATAGTAGCTGTCTCCTTGCGTTCTCGCATCAAGCCCACCCACCAACACCTTCCCTCTCTTCCCACAGCCAGTCTCGCAAAAGACAGGGAAGGAAGAAAGCTCACAAAAGCAGGCATCCCCCCACCATAATAGTACCTCGTCAACCCTCCCCCCGGTGCAACGCTCGGTGGTGGCCAAAAGTCTTGTCCCAAGCCTGGGGGGTACATGCCCATCTGGTCTGTGCGGGTACCTTTCTTGTCCTACCAACAATAAACAAGTCTGGGTCAGCGCATGTGTCTTGTTGTGTTGGTTGGAAGGAGTATGGGCGGAAAACAGAAGAAGAAGGGGGGAAAGTGGGAAAAGAGAAGGGATGGGATGGGAAGAGAAGGGAGCTTACATCACGCGTATTTGTCGTTTTGGGCTGTTGAGGCATCCTCCTCATCTCGTCAGCACCCCCCTCCAACTCCAATTGATAGAGCCGAATATACTCGGGAAATACACTGGCGCCCAGACAACACAGTCAGCTCCAGCGTAAACCCCTCAAGATGGGGCGATAGACGTACCCAAATTCATCGCCAAAACCAAAAGCTGGTCCAGGTCCATAGCACCCTCCGCGGGGGACGTATCCACCATACGTCCTACCCATAACCGTCAGCGAAACCGAAGAAGAGGGAGAGGGGAGAGTGGTTACGTACATGGGAGGTTGGGGAGCGTACAGCATCTTCAAGTCCGAAACAACGTCAGCACACATCCCTTCCCTCCCAAGCGCCCAACACGCGCTCGCGCCGCTCCCACCCACCCACGCAAAGCAAAAGAACGCTACTCACGCCATACCCCAGCGCCCCCGCCCCAACACCACCAACCACTCCAATACCAGGGTGCCACCTCCCAGCATACATCCCCCCCACCCCCCTCCCCACACCCAATCCCCTCATCCTCATCCCCCTCCAAAACTCTCTCACCTGCTTATCCTCCTTTGCCGGCGGGTTGACAGCGACCTCTTTCGTCGTAAATGGTGCCAGCTCAGGGAATGGTTTGGGGTAATACTTGCCGAGGGGGGAGGAAGGCAGGGGAAGAGGGGGGAAGGCGTCGTACATTGTTTGGGAGAGGTGGGTAGTGGGGGAGGGGAGGCGGACGAGCGAGTTTGGGTGGGTGGGGAGCGGGGCGGGGGGGAGGTCTTGGCGGGGAGGGGTGCGGGGGCGGGGGAGGAGGCGGGGGTTGCCTGGGTGGGATAGCTGAGGGGACATGACGAGTATGAAGATGAAGAAGAAGAAGAGAGTTGGAGTTGGAGTTGGGAGCGGGTGACTCGACTTTTCGCGGGACGCTCGGACGGACAATCAATTCTTGTCACTTGCGCGTATCACCTCTTCCATCGCAACATCCTCTGTCACAGAGAGTCTTGTTTCAGAACAATGCACCCGGGTGCTGCTGTATGAGTACGCCTGGTCGAATGGGATGTGAGAAGGACCACTTGACGCTTACATCAGCCACTTTTTCAACGCTGCGCCAAACACATACTCGTACTCTTTCCTCAGCCCATTATGGTAGTCCGTATGCACGGCAGTACTTTTGTATCACAATAGACATAATATCCTGCATTCTCCTTCCATCACTTCTCATAAACGATCCAAAAAAAGGCAAAAAAACGAAAACATCACCACCCCTCCTCCTGCCATCATGAATATGTAAAGAAGAAGAATTTTGGAGTTACACCATTCTGACACAAAGGCGAGAGCTGTATACAAAAGCAAAAAAGACAAATGGGTAAGAGAACACCTTCCCCAGGCGAGGAGAAGGGTTTGATGGTGAAGGATTCTGTACGCGTGATGCCGAGGGGCGCGGTCATGGTTCGGGTGGGTGTCGGACGGCTGTGGCGTGGGTGTTTGGGTTAAGCGTACCAGCCCTGTACCTTCCGTCAGCCTAACCTCTTGGCAAGCTCAGGCCATTCCGAGTCAACATCCACCCCCACTCCCAAGAGTCCCAATGCCCTCCTCGCCGAGCACGCCCCAAGTCCAAACCCAAACCGCCTCAGACAAAGCCAAAGGCTAAAGAACCAAAACAAAAAGCTGAAGAAAGAATAGGGAGACTTACATTATAAGGCATTCCCCTGCCATACAACATCGTACTACTCCCCGGAAGCGTATTCATCCCCATCCCACCGGGCATCATACCCATACCTGCACCATAGGAATCTGGCATGGATTGACGGAACGCGTGTTCCATGCTGGGCGCGCGAGTCGAGTCGGATTTTGTCGTTGAGATATATGAGGGGAGGAGTTGAAGAGGGAGGGGAACGGAGAGTGTAGTAGGCGAGGGCGAGCGACGGAGGGTACAGGAAAGCAGAAGAAAAAGTCAGTCAGTGCCCCAAAACGTCTTGATATCTTGATTCTTGCGCCTTACCGATGAGCATCCACATTATCATCCACAAAATTAGCCGCAGCTGGCGCCTATACACCCCAAGGTTCTTTTGTCAGCTTTGCTCACGAGGGATAGGACGGCGAGTGGGGGCGGTGAAGGCGGAGGGTGGAGGGGGGGTGACATGAGAGAGGGGGCTTACACCATATGTTCCCATCATCGGATCGTACATTCTATTCATCCATCAGCGGTGGCCTTCACAAAAGCGAAAGAAGAGGAAGAAAATGACGTACCCGCCATAACCGCTATAATCACCATGAATGGGTTAGCTGACACATTAGAAGATTTCGCCTGAAGGACATACCCGTACCCGCCGTAGCCGCCATACATCCTACAAATGGTCAGTAAAAGAAGCGCGAGAGGAAAAGGGGGAAGGGAGAAGGGGCTTACCCGCCGGCACCGCCGTATCGAGGCATCTACCAACGTCAGCACCACCCGACGAGAAGAGGCGGAAGAAGGCGAAAGAAGGCTCACTCCATAACCACCCATCCCGCCCATCCCCCCCATACCCATCCCTCCCATCCCCATACCCATCCCGCCCATCCCGCCCATCCCCCCCATCATACCCGGATACATCCCCCCAACCCCCATCCCGGGATACATCCCGCCGATTCCCATACCTCCTCCATAATAAGCCTTCACCGCATCGCGCGATTTCGGGTTGGGATTGTTTTTTTGCCATTCCGTATTCATGTATTTGATTTTGGAAGGCGGTTTCGGCAAGACGGCGTCGTCGTCGAGGGGAGGAGGGGGGTAGGCGTCGTGCCAGTATTGCGACAAGTGCGGACGTTCAGGCAGGCGGACGCGAGAGTTGGGGTTTTTCGGGTGGTCGGTGGGCAGTTCGGAGCGCGGGGGTTGTTCGGGGCGGGTGAGCATGGTGGAAGAGTGGTGGTGCGCGTGGATGTGGTGTGGTTTTGCAGAAGGTGGTGGGGAACGGGGTAGGCGGCCGCGGTTGTGGTCGGCAGGGTGGGATGAGTGGGATGAAGGGGGAGGGTGGAATCGTACGTTAATGTTGATTCTCTCGTCCAGGGGAGGGTGGGAACTGACCATGGTATATATGTAGAAAAGTGATTAACGCTTTGTGCGCGAGAAGAGTGAGAGCGGGCGCAAAGTGTGGAAAGGAGTGGAGTGGGTGGTTATAGCGCTGGGACGGTCTCTGAGAGAATGGTTGGGAGCGAGGCGGTGTGTGTGGTGATCCAGTCGAAGCGTGGCTGGAGCTGCCCAAGTGGGTAGTTCTACCTGTTTCGGAAGTGGCAATGTGCGTAGTAGCGCAGGGGGATGGATCGCCGAGGGTCGTCAAGCTGCGTTGCGTCGGGAGTCGGGTGGTGCGCTATGAGGGGGAGATTGTAGAGATGCAAATGAGGAAAGAGATACGAATGCCAGCTGTGTTTTGTGCCGGGCAGTAAGGGGACGAGGGGGTGATGGGACAACAATAGGATTCAGGTGGGCATGGGACGGGAGCAGATTCGAGAACAAGGCAGCGGGCACAAAGGACGTTTGCACACACCCCGTCCCTGTGCCCGGCTATCCCTTCCCGGGCGAGGCGGGCTGCCCGTGCGTTCAGCGTCATCACCATCACAACACGCATCAAGCGTCGATCAACATCCCACGCCACACGCTGCTTATGTAAGCACACGTGGATCCAACAACGATTCACTGATGAAAACATGATACTGTGCATAGGCGCTGTGTAAGCCTACAAACGACTAATGTGCTCGCTCACATCATGCTCGTCCGAACCTACCCCTTCTATGTCTTCTCACCAAAGCCACTGCTCGTATAGAAGAACGGCGCAGTATGATTCTCAGACACCCCTTTCCACCCAAACTCATAAAGCCCCCTCAACTCTGCCTACTGCACCTTCTTCTCCTCCCCTGAAAGACCATCGTCAGCCATCGCCTTGTCGTATGCACTCTGGTTCTCGTTGAGCATGTCTTGATAGCAGCCGTCATAGTCTGTCTCATAGACGGGCTCCCTGGCTCGTCGAGACCAGTGTCGAGTGAGCAAGCCGCGGGCCGAGAGCTCAAAGTCGGACTTGCCGGTGGATCGGAGATGCTTGAGTTGCGATACGGCTCGCACCTCTGGGTACCCCGTCAGCGCACCAACCTCGATCCGGAAAGCAAGACTCACCGATCTCTCTGCGCAAAAAGTGCGGGTGAGGTTCATCAACTCGTCATATACCTCTTTCGGCATGGGCAGAGTTGGAATGGAGATTGCGAAAAGGTGATGGTGTGTGAAGAACACTCGCCCAGCTCGCGTCTTATGATGTGACGGCGTTGACCGACTACCACATACACCATGACTCACCGTTATCATCCAACGTCCCCTTACGCTACGATTCCCTCGCGCCCAGGGGTCTGCGCTACCCTCGAGAACCTTTCCTCCTTTCATCCAGTCCGCCCACTTTGACGCTAGACTTGCGAAAGCATACTCCGGCCAAAGTCGCTGATTTGGTATCCCTCTTATGTGTGGTGAAAAGCAGATTCCTCAGTGGGGCGCATCTTGAGGTCGTTTCATTCATTGGCAAGAAAGAGACGTGGCGATATTTGTGCCATTCTTGGTTCCCTTGAAACAGAACTCATGCCTGATGACCTACATAGCTGATATGCAGGTAAACGCTCTCGACGACCTGCTGCGCGATGGCTACCGCCACAGACGCCTCTCTATACTATATCATGGTTTTACATTTGTATGATAGCAAGGCCTGTACGATGTATACAGGCGGGACTTTCATGTCCTCGTCAGTCAGCCCGAGGATAAGAGAGAATATGAGATCGACCATCCACAAAGCCGCTCGTCAAGGCCAGGCAAGCAAACTGTGGCATGCATGGTGTACAAAGCTGTCTTTCTTCTGCCCTTTGTTTCTCCTTTTCTCTTTTCCTGACCTCCTCTCTCCTAGAGGGAGCGATGATCAGAGAATCACAGCAAGCTCTCACCCGACCCCCTGATCTGGACGGGACCAAAAAAGAACGGGACCAGAGACACGACACCGCTTTCGGACGGAGTCTGCCGCCGAATGACGCGAGTTGCCCCTTTGCCGCTCATCTCCTCTGTCATTTCCATCCACCTCCTTCTCGACCCGTAATCGCAAGATGTCGCTCAGAGGAGCAAGCGGGAAATTCTCCCTCGCAGGCTTTGGCCGCAAAGTATCCGGCGTCGACCGACCCACCTCGCCCTCCAATGCTGCTGAACACAACTCATCTGGGTACGACGAAGACAGCTCGCCTGTCCGCGAGTCGCATGGTGCTGGACTTGACGGGTTTGGGCAGAAATTGCAAGGGAAGCTGGCTCATAATCGGTTGTTGCCGTCCCTGGGGCACAAGGATTTGAGATTGTTGCAAGAGTGAGTTCTTTTGTTCTGTGGGGATGGGTGGGATAATACGAGGGATGGAAGACGGGTGGGGAATGCGGCACGAGGCAGAAGGCTGACGTTGAGATAGCATCATCTCGTCCGAAAAGGGCGTGTTGGCGGGTACCGAAAAGCTCTCGAGCGAAACCGCCAAAGCATCCTCCGCCCTCCCGCCCTACGGCCAACAAGAAGGCCCCGACCTGCAAGACATCCTCACCCAATCATCTACGCTACTCAACCACCTCACTACCGCACTCACCACATTCTCTGGACATACCGCCCACATGCGCGCTTCCTTGAAGAAAGTGAGGGAGAGGGAGGAAGGGCTGATAGAGTTGAAGGCGAGAAGAAAGTCGACAGGGACGAAAGCCGAGGGGGCGGAGCGGAAATTGAGCAAGATGGGCCCGGAGAACAAGAGCCTGCCGCAGCAGACTGAACTGCTCGAGAGGCTCAGGCAAGAGATCCGCCAGCTGGACCAGGATATCTTGACAGAAGAAACTAAAATCGGCGACTTCAAACGACAAGCGATCAAGGAGGCGCTCTCGTACAAGTTTGGCGGGCTGGAAGAGCTCGGAGAGAAGATGTGTATCATTGGGGAGTTGGGCAAGTTGTTGTTGGAGGAGGTGCCGCTGGAGGAGACGCCGACGGGGTATGGGCGCGCGCCTTATACGGGGTATGACAAGACTGAGAGCGCGGTGAATGAAGCTACCAAATGTGTACGTCCCCACCTACTTTTGTTGGATGGCAGCGCTGACAATGGAGGCAGCTCGCGACGGTAGAGTTCCACGCAGCAAGCCACAAACCCAAACCCCCCGGTCTGCCCCAACCAGGTTTCGCCGCGCCGCTTCGTACACCCACCTTGCCCCATTCAGACTCAAACCACGACGAGCACGAGCGCGGTATCGCTGCTGCCGCAGCGTACGGCGATTACCCTGCCAATATTCCCCACAGCCCGCCTCACGCTCCTCAGGGGCATGATTATCTGGGCGAGATCCCTGGTGTTGGGCAGGGTAAGCCGAGGGAAGGGGGTTATGCGCTGGATAGCGCGGATCCGTATGGCGGGATTGAGGTGAATCCTTATGATGAGTTTGGGGGTGAGCGTCAGGTCGTATTCGACTCGCCTCACCACGACCACCCTACACACTTTGTAGCGCCCATCCCTCCCACTTCCACGATCCCTCCGGCCATCCCTTCCCCCGCGGCAAACCAGGAGCGAGAGAGGGAGCTCGAATTTTCAGCCCCAGGCCAAGGGCAAGGCGAGGTTGAGCACGAATACGAGTATGAGCAGCAAAAGGCGATGGAGGCGGATGATGCGTGGAGAAAGCTTGAAGCGGAGGAGGCTGCTTGGAGGACACAGGCCGAGGCGGAGGACTCTGCTGCTGCTTCTTTACCCCCGCCAGTCCCTAGCGACTCTCATCCCGCCCCGCCTCAAACCTCTACAGGCGCTCCATGGGAACCGCTCAGACTGTCTCGCCAAGACACACCCGACCACGCTTCCCGCTCCCTCCACGACGGCCCCTCGCACCCCACCGCCCCCCTCGGCCAAATCGTCCACGACCCCGTACCCGTACTGCCTAATCCGCACGATAACGTCTCTCCCGTAGGAAGCGGTAATGAGCTCGCCCCGCCGCCTTCTGCTTGGAACACCCGCAGCGGCGGTACGCCCACACCGAGCCAAGGCCATTCTGACGCATTCCACACGCCTATGGCGTCGCCCCATACAGAGGCTGTGACGTCGATCCCGCCTGTACCAGACTACCCTCCTGAAGGCGAGGAAGAGCTCGCAATCCCCCCTGCCCCTCCTGTTGCTCCAGCTCAGAGCATCACTCCCCCCACGCAAACTCCTCCAGCGCAGTCTCCACCTAGTGCGGTCACCAGCCCAACGCAATACTTTCCGGGGCAGGTGATTCCGTCAGCGAGCGGGGGCAAGATTTCGAAAGCTGCGTTTAGGCGTGGCAAGCCAAAGACGAGTCTGGGTCCGGGGGATGATGCCGCGTCGCCTTCTTCGGTGGGTTCTTCTGGAGCGACGTCTGCTGGGGCGGGGTACGGCTATGGCTATGGGGAGGAAGAGTCTCACGGAGCGCCTGCTGGTCAAATTGGTCAAGGGCAGGCAGTGAGGAGGTTGCCTGTACCGCCTCTCCACCCGGCTGGGGAAGAAGCTTTGGAGCGGGAGGGAGGGCATGTCAGTCCGCCACCTGTTTATCAGACGGAGGAAGAGAGTTTGAGGTAGAGCCGTGTTTGAGATCGGAGTATGAGGAAGCGGAAGAGAGAAGCGGAGGAGAGAAGTGGGACAGGTGGATCTTTTGTTGCGCTATGCTCTGCAAAGTCATGAATAATTTCTCGTTTGAAAGTCTTTCCTCTCTGTTGATGGTCAATGGTACATGCATATAGGGCGTCGTTTATGGCCGCATGTCGATGATGATGATATTGTATACTTGGTTGAATGAAAATATATATGGTATAAAGGAGAAGGGCGAAGGGTCTATAGAGGGCTTATCGTCAGCCTTCGTTTCTGCCAGACGTCGACTCCAAAGAATTTGTATTTGAGGGTCTACTTACCTTTTATCAACAGCAGACCGCCCACAACGACCCAAACAAGGGCGTCCAGATCGCCGTGAGGACGAGCGCGACAAAGCCCACTCGGTGCCCAAAGAAGAACGGGAGAGGAACAATCTCCCCGGTCACATATGCGTGAATGTATCAGCGAATCTCGAACGCGCTGAGTAAGACCAAGAGCCCGGTCTCGTTGAAAGCGGCGACGAGCCAGCTTGGGCAGCGGGGCATGACGTGAGATAGAGGAAAGCATCCAGGGGGCGCAGTAATACAGGACAAGACTCACCAGTGTCGGTCGAGGCGCTTTTCGTCGCCCATGAGAACGGCGTTGCGCAGGGGTTTGTCTGCTTGCCTGGCTATGATCCATCGGGCCCCAGCGCGGTAGTTAAAGCGGACACCAGCTTCCTCGATTGGCGTCGTCCAAACCCATCCCCCGAGTGTCTCCCTCCAAATGTTCTCTACTATCACATAGATTTCCTCGCCAGTCTCCCAACTCTGATTGGCCAAGGCGGTCGCGAGATGGTTGAAGGATGGCATGAGGGGGGTGGTTATTAAGGAATATATGGGGAGTGTGTGGAATACAGACAAATAAACACAGCTTCGCGAACTGTTTGTGCTGCGCTTCATTGACTGATTACTTCTACCAACATGTAATTAAGGGTCTTATAATATTAACAATTGCGGGACCAAGCAAGCCCAGCTCTTGCCGCTCTTGCCATCCTTCCTGCTTCCTTGATTCATCTTACCACTCAGTTGCCAATCTCGTCTCAATCTCGCCGTTGACGAAAGCCAGTCCAACAGCCAGAAAATCTTTCGAGCTCGTCACCTCCGCCATCCACGCTTCTACTCGAGTACCATACCCGCTCCTGGCCATCAGGCTTGCTCCATGTCATCGAGCGTGCTGCGTTCATTTGCCAAAAGCGTCGTGTCGTTTTTTACGGATGATGCTATACCTATATGGGTGACCCTTACTGATAGCCCACTGTATCTGCATCTCCGTACTGGGGAATATCAGTCCAGCAACCCATGTTTCGATATATTGCGTTCCAGTAGGATAAAATCCTACTACATCTGCTTCTTCAAGGCGCCCCATGGGCTTAGATGCGTCTTCCTCGATACTCGTGTTGAGGGCCTCGGCTACGAGTGAGTTACCTTTCTTTTGCGGCTCCTGAGTTGCAGCTGACAATGCGAGTAAGTCTCATTAGCACTGACATCTAGCTGCTTCCCTCCAGATCGTCCATATCACCTTTCCTTGCTCTCTTTTCACCATTCTCGAAAGTGCTGTCAACAACGTCCCTTGACACCCTACCAACCCTCTCCTGCCGCGAACAAGAATGATCTCAAGAAGGATTCTCGTTCCATTGCCACCTGTCTCTGGGGGTGCTTTCCAGGGCAAGTACTTCCCTCTCCATTGGCGAGACCGTCCTCAACGTCGCTTTTCGAGATAAAGCCTACCAAGACCGGTCTAGGTTCACCGAGTGAAATTGATTTGCCCGGCTAGTTGATATCTGCTGAGTTTGTTTCGCATGAGGCCAGGACGGGCTACCGGGACCATTAAGTACCAGGAGATGATTTGGCTGATTGCCACGCCTCTTTTCTCGAGAGCAGATCTTGAAAGGGCGGAGACTTCAACGCTAACGCATGTGCCTAGTACGTTTATCTCTTCTCTCAAAATACGACAATGGGAAGAAGCTGACTCTCACAGCTCGCAGAACTGAAACCGCGGTCTTTCCCAACCCGAACTATAGAGATACCGACCAGTGCCTCAACATCAACCATTCCGATAACGATCGAGCGTCGACCCTGGGGCTGGGCCGCTAAGGTTTGGGGGCAAGAAACGCCAGACCATACTTGCCTTTTCGCTTTACGACAGTCCCGTCCATCTTGCCCTCTCACCCACTGCTCGATCCGACGCCTACCCTCTGTCGATCTCAGAAGAATACGTCCTCCCTTATACCCTTCCGAGAAAGGAACCACCCCGATTACCCGTCCCACTCCTCTGTCAACGCTCTCGTACAAGTCCAAGTTTGGATGTTGGAAGAGTTTGGCCAAAAGACGTTTGACATTGGACCTTTTGAAACTGGAGAGAGTTCTCGCTTGGGGAAATACTGTTGGGCTTTGGCAGAGCTTGGAAGAAACACCGATGGGGCACGGCCTGGCGATAGTGTACGGGGTATGACAAGAGGGAGAGTATGATGAAGCTCCTGACATGCGTACGTCACTTCCTTTCTTTTTTCTCTGTTCTCAGTTCTTAGAAAAGGGGGAAGCTGACAGAGGGGTAGCTGGCGACGGTATCATTCTATGCGGTCATGCAGTAGGCCAGAAACCCAAGCCTCCCCGGTCTGCCACAACCAGGCTTCACCCGCTTTCCCTTCGGCCCGCCTACCCTTCCCACCTTGATTTCCCAGCCACGACCTTTACATTGACCATCACGATGACGAGCGCACGCGTGAATGTGAGCGATGGAGCAAGAGAAGACAGACCATATTTGTCATTATGCTTTACAACACTCCCCTTCCACCCTCGCCCCCACCTCCCGCGTGATCAAACGTCTACCCTCTGTCAAACATGTACAAATCATCAACCCTCCTGGCCCTACAAAGAACGCAACGATCTCGACCGTATGTCTACCACAGTCTGCATGGAATACCGACGTTTGCAGCGGGTGGGGCACCCACCTGGCGGGGTATGGGGAGAATGAGTGCTCAGGGCCAAGGGGACTCAGGTAAATCAGTGGGCATGGAGGGCTTGGAGAATCAGGGGCTGAGAGGGTTGCCTTATAAGACGGTTGGTCGGGAGACGGACGGGAGACGGCTGGAAGGAGAAGCCGGAAAAGATCGCCACCTACCTGCTTCTTTATTTCTCTGCAATGCGCTCATCACTATCATATGGTGCATGCATGTGTATGGGCGTCTTTTACTGCCGCATTTCGATGATCACTAGTACTATATCACAAAGTCGAATCATATTACAACTAAGGGTAGAAACCCGGTAGAAGAGTGGATCTCGTCAGCACAGTAAAAGTTCACACCGGCTCTCCGCCTCGAGCATACAGAGATTGACTCACGTATGCCTATAGGCGTACAAGAAAGCCGACAGAAAGGCAACCACCCCCCCCCCCCCCCCCCCTCTCACACAGCAACAACTTCCTAACCTCCAGGATGTCCCCGAACAGGAAGGGCAGAGGATGAAGGACCTCGTCGGTCACCCACATCTGATAGTAGCTAACGATAGCGGGGAAGCGGTAGCCGGAGACCAGGCCACCCATGGCGAAGGACACACCAGAAAGGGAGGGGGTGCTGTTGATGATGTTGGCAAGAATAAGACCTGTTCTGGAATTTACATATCACCCTTGTCGAGCCCAAACGAAGAAGAACAACAGAGGAGGAGCACGAGTGCGATGAATGCTGGCGGACAAGGTCAGTACTTGGCGTGGTAACTATCAAGACAAAGCTCCTCACCCTTTCAGCCGGCTCTGCTTGCCCGGTGCTTGTTCTTGAGACGCTGTTGGTTGCCCTGAATGTTGTCCTTGTTGTCGAAGCGGGTTGTGGGTCGGATGGCGAAAGCCAGGCGCAGGATAAGCCTCGACCTCCGTCGACGCTGTAAAGTTCAAGTCAGCCACCTCTGCTCGGATGTCGCCTTTTCCCGGATGGAAAACATTTGAAACTTACCGAATATCATTTGTGTACAATAACCAGAGACAGAAGCGGTACCAGCCAGATAGCAATCAACACCATATCGCTCAATGTCGCGACACGGCATGGTCGAAAGCGGCAGGATTCGAATGTGGTGGAGACAAGTGACATGGCGAGGCCACGCAGAGGCTGATGTCTGACAATATGAGCTATTACATATGTCAGTGGGAGCCACTGCAAGAGGTATGTGCAGCCCGCAAGGAGTACATTGAGACTACATTGATTAAGGTTGATCCGAGTTGAGAAGGTCCAAGATGACCAGGAAGACAACGACTCAACCAGCCACTGAAACTCGAGTCAGCCACAGCCAAATTCAACACTGCAGAAGAACACAGCCATACCTATCCTCGTCCAACCGCCTTTCCAAACCCCGCAGTTGCTCCTCAGTCAGCCCAGTGGCGCATCGGCTGATGTCTTTGGACGGCGCGACAGAAGATTTGGCGAATGTTGGGACGGGGCAGCATTGGCTGCTATAATGTTGAAGACTACCTGAATGGCGGCGTTGGTGTCTCTGGTCGCTGTATATATGAGGGGATGGTCGACGCGACAATGAGGGTGACGGGCGGCGAGAGGACGTGCCCAGCCAAAAGCCGTTGTCAAGGCAAGACAGACGCACCCCTACTATGTTCCGTGTCAGTGTGGTACTGTGGGTAGGGGTGAGTCCAGCAAACACTGAGTGGGGGGCGAGGGCCCCGGATGTGCTTTGGGCAGAGCGAGAAATGCAATGCTGGATGAAAGAAGAAGGGTAGATGATGAAAGACGAAGTGGAATTCGTCCTCCCTTGTGTTTGTTGGGGATTCTGCCATGTGGCACCCGGCTGGTGCTCGAAAGGTACAGTCACACAGTCGCCGACCGCCGACACCGTCATAGAAGGCGAGATTTTCACTGCATGATTCGACTATTGCTTGTTTTTTTGAATCGAAATACTTCTCTTCTCATCTCCTACCTCACTATCTCCTTGATTATTCGCCTGTGCTGCTCTTGATCTATGCGCTCGAAGTGTTTCGCCCACTGTGAGATGGCGCCGCCGTACGACCACCACTCCTTCTTGATAGCTGCATCTGTACCTCATTAGCCTCTTCTGTGGACAGCTTAGTTCCTCAGGGCTATAACTTTAGAAGATGTTGACCCGACAATCCTTGCCTCGATGGTGTACGGACGCGACGTTTTGTTAGGTCTGTTGCACGTATAACGGTCGCATGTACATGTATTGCTTGGAAGGATGCGAACAGTATTTTTATAACCTCGTAATTGTATCTTTGAGTACCTGCTTATGCACCAGGTGTATATAGGTCATGGCTCATGCTGCACATATACATAAAGTCACATCGCTCATTCAACGTGTAAGGAGCATAGAATGGTAGAGAAGATAGAAGAACAAGCCGTGACATGGTCATTTGAACCTCGGTGGTCCGAGCACAGGGCGCAGAAGCCGTACCTGAGTGAAGAGTCGGCTGCTCCGCGTCTTCGTCTCTTCCTTTGCTTCTTTTCTCACACCCGTACTCCTTGTAAAATGGACTTCCGCCAGCACCAGCAACACCTCCTCGCCAGCCATGTACCCTCCCAGCAGATGATGCCAACTACCCAGGGAGCGGCGGCGGCACCCCCAACGAAGAAGTTATACATGGGCGGGGCCTTTCTGCGACCAGCTTATATCGGGATGGGCTTGGGGCCGATGTACGTTGGGAGGTACCACCCTGGTATCGGATATGTCGCGAGCAATGGGATGATGATGGGTGGTCATGGGGTGAGTGACTTGTTCCTTGCAGGTTGATGTGGCGACTGTGCCTCACAAAGCGACCGCTGACGTTGGTGGGTACTTGTGGTAGATGGCCAATTGGTGTCCCGGAGGAGGGTAAACTCTTGTTTTTAGAATCTCAATCGCAGATGCTTACGGATATGCAGGATGTATGGATGCTTCGGCCTGGGTTATCAGTATGTTTGGTTTGCACTGGAAACTTCTGAAATGCCAGGGCGCGCCGTGGCTGACCATCGTTATGGCGTCCTAGTGGATACGGCGGGTACGTAAAGTTGTTCTCTTGCCCAATAGCAGTCTGACAGCTCTCAAAGAGTTGTTGATCCTTTTGGAACATACCCTGTGAGTCTTTCTGGCTTTTCATAGACGCCGTCTTCTCCCATCATTTTTGAGGTGACTCGCCGGGGTTGCTTTCTGGCAAGGGATACTTAAGAGCAGCAGGGACTAACAGTGTCGGATCATAGTTTGGTTATTGACCGACCGCTGAACGGATGCTTATCACCATATATGTAATGTAGGCTGTTTACTGCAATTCGCTATGCACGGGGCACTTTAGTAGTATGACAAGTATAGACTGCGATCATGACATGGTAACGAATACTGTTACTTTTCTTTGAAGTCAACATGTCTACTACCCCCGACGCGCCCTCCATCATTCCAGACAGGATACCCAAGCCCAATAGAACTGTCCGACAGCTTACAAGACCCGCCCCGCTCGTCGCTGATAGTCATATCGTCCCCACACCGCCATGAATGGATGCTTATCTCCGCAGAATATTGGTATCACAACTCCTTTCTCCCTTTTGCGCCGCCTCCCAGGAAAATATCGGACATTTTGGTGCCATACCCATCCGCGCTCCGTTCATCGCTTCATGCTGCTATCAGGCATTCCGAGGTCCATTGAGACAAGATAAATCTCGATGATGAGTGGTGGGCAGATAAGACGGATATATGGCTGACTCTTCCGTTAGATAAGGAAAGGAAGGCGCCGTTCAGACCTATATATGACCGGTGAAGCAGACACAGCTGATGAATCAACTCTCGCCCTTCACCCCCGACGACCCCTCGATAAAATCACAACTCACCCACAATCATGACCCCTCAAGACCTCGCCCAGCTCCAAATCTCCTCCCATCCCTCCCACCCTCCATCAGCACTCTCTCCCTACCTCCCCACCCCTCCACCCGAACCCGCCACACCCCTACTCCCAGCCACGCAGGCAACCGTATACGTCCCCACCCCCATCCATCCCGCTGCCTTGGCTTACGCCCGGACCCGCTTTGCTTGTGTCCTTGCGTCGCATGAAGTTGAAGCTGAGGAAGGGTGGGCCCGGGCAGATGGTGTGGTGAGCAGAGCTGCAAAGATAGGGAGAGTACAGACTGAGGCCGGGAAGGGGCAGAAGAAGTTGATGGGGATTGGTATTGTCGGAGTGGGGTATGACAGTATCGATATCGAGTGTTGCAAAGAGCGCGGTATCACTGTCATGAGTGAGCTTTTCTTTGCTCAATTCGGTTGATTAAGCTTACACGTCACTCAGACTGCCCAGGGGCGAATTCTCAAGCAGTAGCCGAGCTGACCCTGTCCCTCACCCTCGCCCTTCTCCGCCGAGTGGCCGAGCTGGACCGGCGCCTCCGCCACGGCGAAATGATGTTGAGTATTGACAACCTGGGCCGAACATTGAGGGGAAAGAAGGTAGGGATGGTCGGTATGGGTGCCACGGCCAGAAGAGCTGCTGATATATTCCATGTACGTCGCCCCGAGTAATAGTATCCAGGAAGAGCTGATGAGTATCAGCACGCATTCGACTGTGATATTCATATCTTCTCTCCTACCTCGCCATTCACCAGATGGTCTAACTCGGATCCTTCTGGATCTCTTCCTCATACCCGACACTCATCTCTTTCCTCGCTCCTTCCAATCGTCGACATCCTCACCCTCCACTGCCCTTTGACAGATGCTACCCGGAACATGATCAGTACCCAAGAGCTAGGATGGATGAAGCCAGGAAGCGTCATGGTGAATATGTCGAGGGGCGCGGTTGTCGATGAGGTTGCGTTGAAGGAAGAGCTGAGTAAGCCTGAGCTAGTTTGCGAGGACCAAGGCGAGGGAGTGAATGGGCGAAAGCTTTGGGCAGCAGCTTCCGACGTTTTCGCTTCCGAGCCCATCCAAAAAGACCACGCTAATGGGCTTCTTGACCTCGACAACTTTATCGGTACACCCCATATGTGAGTCCACTCTTGATTGCCCGACATAGAGCGGTGGCTGACGAAAGACAGTGGGGGGAGCACCGTAGAAGCGCAAGTAGATGTGTGTATCCAAGCTATCGACCAGCTTGCAGACTTTTTCGATGGGCATCAGGTGAGGAATCGGGTTTGTTGAGCGAAAACCAGATTCAAGGGTACGTTTGGAGTGAGTATATGGTGTGTATCGGTATATTGGATGCGCAAGGGGTGGAAGTTGTTGAGATACAGCGTGCGAGTTGGTAGGCCATGAGACTAGCCTGTAGACGAATAGGACAGCGGCATCGGGCAGCGAGGTCGGGAAGACAATATGAAGATGTGCTATGGACCTGAAATGCGAGTAAGTTTCTGGTGCAAGCTTTGATACAGACGCATGTCAATCGGAGATACATATTCAAGCAGACAAGGCGTTCCACATCTGGTCGCTTTTGCTGTGAATTCAAGGTAATCAGGCATCGGTCTTCGCACTCCATCTATCATCCAAGTCAGCTTGCACTTCCGAATCTCAATCGGTGTACGAAAAGCCTACTTGAGATGATCTTCGTAGAATTGAAGGACTTTGTAATGGAACCTCTCGTACGCCAGGTCGCGTGGGATGGCTGCTTTCGTCCCCTTCTCCCTATCATTTGCATCAGCTAGAGCCCCTTCGACGAATAAGATGAGGAAAAGGAAAGAGGAACGCACATGGTGACCAGGACGACGATTTGTCCCTCCTCGTTCAGGTCTATCGTATCTACCGACTTGACCACCTTGTCCCAGTCCTTCATCTTCATATACGTCTCATAGTCGCCTTTATACTCGTCCTCGTCGCTCAGGGCTTCCTCCTCATTGTCGGGCTCTTCGGACGAATCTTTCACTACCCGCTTACGCCCATTCACCCCTGACGTCCGCGGCCGCTTGAGGATGGGTTCATCGTTGTCTGTTGCCGCTGGTGGGGCAGATACGCGGGAAGAGTTCGCTCGAGTGCTTTCTTTGGAAGGGCGACCCCGTTTCTTCTTGGGGGGTTCGGATTCCTTGAGTCCCGATTTCTTCTGTTTGTCCCAGTAGACACGGAGTAGTTCTTCTGCGTGGCTCCTGCGATGATTATCAGATGGATACCTTCATAGAAGAGGAGAGCCAACTCACACGTTGGCCTCGGGCTCCCAAGAATTGTGTGTAGGGTCATAGCCTTTCCACGATACGAGATCTGATTTACGTCAATAACGTCTGTGGCTGTAGTAATATTCGCGTACATTCCAGTTTGCCCTGCAGGAAAGGATCAACCTCGGAGTCTCAGGTTACGTCGACGCGTCGGCGACTTACCCTACCAGTCTTTTTGTGCTGCAGAATCTCATCCACCTCGTACTCATCTTCTTCTTCACTCTCAGATTCTGACTCGACTTGTTGCTTGGCTTTCGGCATATTAGTCAACAATTGTTGTTATGGCTGTTGTTGACATTGCGCGGAGATGAAAGAGATGAATGGATATCATGACGATGGAAGCTAACGTTATTTATTTGTGCTTTTCTCGCTTTTCTCCGGACGCGCGACACGGTTAGTTCTATGACTTCGATGGTATTCCAATTTACCCTATATCCTCAAAATCTATCCTAAAAATGGCTTCAGGACACTCCATAGGCCCGGGGGCCTCCATCTCAGACAGCTCCTTCACCGACAAGGTCCGTTGACATTAGTCAGGAGGGGCGCGTGCTGACTTTGACTGTAGGGAAGGGGCCAAGAAGTTCGATTGTCGAACATGAATGCTGCTAAAGGTACGCAGTTCACCAAGGGGCGTGGGATCTCATGCTGATCAATCTAAAGCTGTTGCCGACGCTGTGCGAACCAGTTTGGGACCGAAGGGAATGGACAAAATGGTAAGCTCGGTGCAGTTCCTCGCGCTGTCATCGCTGACACAGTGACAAGATTCAAACCGGTACTGGGGAAGTCGTCATCACAAACGATGGTGCTACTATTCTCAAGCACATGGCAGTACTCCACCCTGCTGCCCGAATGGTTCGTTTCATAATTCGTACCCGAATCAGAAGCTCACCCTTTACAGCTCGTCGAACTGTCTCAAGCTCAAGACATTGAAGCCGGAGACGGTACCACCTCCGTTGTCGTTCTCGCCGGTTCTCTCCTCGCCGCTGCTGAAAAGCTTCTCGCTCAGGGTATTCACCCTACCACTGTCGCCCAGTCTTTCCAGAACGCTGCCGCCAAGGCTGTCGAGTACTTGCAAGAAATGAGCACGCCGGTGGATTTGAATGACCGAGATAGTTTGTTGAGAGCTGCCAAAACCAGTTTGAACTCCAAGGTAAGCTTAAACATCTGTGATATTGCAGGACTGACGGCCATGTAGATCGTTTCGCAATACTCTTCCACTTTGGCTCCCATTGCCGTGACTGCCGTCACCCGCCTCGCCACCGCTGCCTCTACCAACGTCGACCTACGCGATATCAGAATAGTAAAGAAGGTTGGCGGTACCATCGAGGACACCGAGCTTGTTGAGGGTTTGGCTTTGAATCAGCTCGCGATGACCAACGCCGGTGGACCCACCAGGATGGAGAAGGCCAAGATTGGTCTGATCCAGTTTCAGCTGAGCAGTCCCAAGCCTGACGTATGTCCTGGCCCTCCTTCTTAATGCACAAAGCTAATGGAAAGGGCAGATGGACAACCAGATTGTTGTCAACGACTACCGACAAATGGACAAGATCTTGAAAGAAGAGCGTCAATACCTCCTCAACTTGTGCAAACGCATCAAGAAGACCGGCTGTAACGTCCTTCTCGTACAAAAGTCCATCCTTCGTGATGCCGTCACCGACCTTTCCCTCCACTTCCTCGCCAAGCTCAAGATCATGGTCATCAAAGACATTGAGCGGGACGAGATCGACTTTATCTCAAAATCTACTGGGGCGAAGCCGGTGGCGGATATCGAGGCTTTCACGGAGGACAAGCTGGGTTACGCGGAGCATGTGGAGGAGGTCAGCCAGGCAGGAGCCAAGGTTGTCAAGGTCACTGGTGTAAGGAACCCAGGAAAGACCGTGTCTGTTGTGTGCACGGGTGCAAACGAGTTGGTTCTGGAAGAGAGTGAGAGGAGTTTGCATGATGCGCTGTGTGTTGTGAGATGTCTGGTCAAGAAGCGGTGCGTCCGTCCTATCTTTCTTCCGGGATTCTATTGACAGATTTTGAACAGTGCTTTGATTGCCGGTGGCGGTGCCCCCGAAATCCACATCTCCCGCCTCTTAACCTCTCACGCTCACACCCTCAAGGGCAAAGAAGCCTACTGTTTCCTCGCTTTTGCCGAAGCTCTCGAAATTATCCCCACCACCCTCGCCGAGAACGCTGGTCTCAACCCTATTGCCATTGTCACTGAACTGAGAAACAAGCATGCGATGGGCGAGAAGAGCGCGGGTATCAATGTCAAGAAGGGAATTATCAGTAATATCTTGGAGGAGAATGTGGTACAGCCGTTGTTGGTGTCCACTAGTGCTATGGAGCTGGCGACGGAGACGGTGGCGTTGATTTTGAGGATTGATGATATCCAAGTGAGTCTTATCTCTCAGAGTAGGAAGGACGGGAGCTGACAATGTGTTTAGTTTGCACGATAATTGTTCTATACGAGTCTCGAAGGTCATGCATCTCGATAAATGTTATGGAAGACGTGCTGCATCCCGCCGTCAAGAGTTCGGCATAACATTTCTTGTGACCGGAGCTCATGGTCTCGACATAGCCAAATTATTGACGCTGATCAGTAGCAGGTTTTGTCAGAGAGTAATCTACAATCGGCAGAGTTGTGATTATTGTGGCCCAAAGATAGCGACGCGGCAGGTTCAGGCGGCATGTGCTTTCTACCAGTAACTTTGGTACTCTTCATCATTGCAAAACCTGATTGAACGGGTAGGCAGCGGGCCAGGTTAATTGATTTACCACCCCAGACGAGCAACGTACTCGTACGTACAGCACGTATCAACATCTCGTGATAGCAGTTGACATTACGTCCAGAATCCAGAAACGACTATGTAGCCGGATTTGGCGTACTTATTTTGCAGTCTTGAGAGGTATGATGATTGAATGCCGGCATGCCTAGAGGCGGGTAGGCTCTCGGGTCCCTTGGTACGAACCGTATACGGAGGGCTCTGAGCTCTTATATCCTCGCCTCGTATATTGTCGGAACAGTGCCGAAGAGCAGGTCACTCGAATAATGTACAAGGATAAGAAAAAAGACCAGGGTCGAACTATATCACAACAGAGAGAACCGAGGTCTCATGTCTAGTTTCCTCCTCAGTAGCCTTCGTGCGCAAGCTCCTGTTTCATCTAGCACGAGTACGTATCCGAAAGGTGCTGTCGTCTGTGATGATACTCCTATCATTGAGACTAGAAAAGAAGCATGTACCGCAGATAGTAGAGTAGAGTACGTAGCGCAATGTTCAGATACCGGGCCGCCGGGGCGCGGTTGGGATGGAGAGCATTTCGAAAAGGGAGAAGAAACCTTGGGGCCTGGGACCGACGTGCGACATGCAGGGGCATGGTAAGCCGATGAAGAGCATGTATAGGGCAATCTATACATAGATCGCCCAGCTGTCATACATATATCTCTGACGCATGAGAGGCCGTTCATCACTAATCGACTAGCCCGAACCAATTAAGCCGCCGGCATTCGGCACTCAGCCGGGAGTGGGAGGGCCCGCCCACGGCATCCTCCAGCACAGCTACTCTTCCAGCTTTACTAAATACATTGTATCATCACCATCTGAGATATCCGCGGTGCCCTAGGTACCGACCCGATTACTGTAAAGTTCCCCCTTGACATGTACTCAGAGCTCACGCTGCCGCGGGCATAGCCCTGCAGTAGATTCTATACGTAAAACCGGGCTTCCCATAATGATTTCAACATTCATTCTCCATTCCCTCCACCACAATCGTCATTCTGTATCGTACTCCACCTTCTCACCAGCGATATAGTGAGTGATAGTCGTCCCCTCTGTCACGACGACAACGCTTTTATGCCATGTCCGCTTATCAGCTGCCCGCCCTCGGGAGCACGACGATCAAGAACATCACGACGACACCTCGCACCGTATGGCTCTATCACAGCTTGCCGCTGGACCGGGAAGCAGTGTTACGTCTCATCCACTAGTCTCCACTTGCCGATCAGGATAGTACCGCATCCAAATGGTCATTGTCCCACGAAGGCCAAGAAAAGATATCTCCCGGGCTGCTTACACCGCCTGTCTTGCTGCTGTACGGTAGCGGTAGGATCCTCTACATAAGATCTTATGAGATAAATCACTTGCTCGGCTTACGGTGCCTTACTTGATGGTGGGCAGCAGGCAACCTCGAGGGTCTTGAGGGCGGTGTACCGCTCTGACTATGCGGGATCGCCGAAGGCTGTCTTTTTCTCAAGCCCATAGCCGAGAGGCGTGGACAAACACGAGTATATAAGCCAAAACTTGACTGCCGACATATGGCATCCGCAGTAGACAATCATCTCATATTCACCTACACACAAATCGCGACCACCCTGATTCCGAGTGATGACATAGCCAGTATACATTACACCCCAGCACCCCAGTAAGCTTTCCGCCTTTTCCTACTCGAAAATACTGATAGCAACAACAGGGCGATACCCAACGAGATATACTACGTCGACGAGGCTTCTATCAGTGAGTTTTTTTGTTGTTCCCAACTCTTGACTGTCTTCTTTGGATCCTCCGTTGCTTCCTCTCTTTGCCTTTTCGCCTCCGGCGCGGCCTTGAAGCAACCTCTTCTTTTGTCTCCATACCGGAGTCGTCCAGTCCTAGATCGCGACTCGGGCAGGTCCTTCTGTCCTTGAACGACCTTGGAAGAGCTGAGAACATTTCTGGCTTGTAAACAGCTATTCTGTGAAAGGACGTCGTTCTGAAGCGTATGGTTCTCATTACTTGCCCTTTCATCTCTGCTGGCGGTACTCGTCAATCGTTATCACTGTTCTGCCTCGTTTCTGCCTCTTCTCTCATACATTGCTTCTGCAAGCTTTCGCTTTCCTACGGATCTTGCTTCTCTTTGGCTTTTCGCGACCTCAATCCCAAAGTTCATACGTTCCTCGAGACCTCTTTCCCCACTGAAGCAAGCTGACACTCCTCTGCAATGTAGCTGCTCTGATTATACATACCCTCAGAGAACGAGATGCACCACTCCATCAGAACTTCCATAGCTCTGGCTCTCTGTACCCCTCTTGCTTTCGGACGCGCTTTGAGCCCTAGACCAAACGAGTAAGCCCGGCCGTCCAAGCTTTCTCCCAGATACACGGTCCGCGACATTCATTTGCTTATATCTCCGAACGATAGCCTGCCATCAAGAGATGTCAATGTACGTTCATCAGGCCTTGCCACCGCCGACCAAACGGTGTTTGTCCCCTCGAAAGACTTTGATATCAACTCGGACGCGGTGACGAGAGAGTTCACTTTCGACATAACGTGAGCTTCCTAATTTCGGCTTGCGTTCTCTAGAGACATGGCCTGTACTGACACTTGGTACTCGTAGCAATGCACAAGCGTCCCCCGACGGCTTCACTCGCGACATGTACGCCATCAACGGGATGCTCCCCGGACCCCTTATCGAAGGCAACCAAGGAGATACCATCGTCGTCCACGTCAACAATTATCTCGATCAAGGTCAGGGTATTCGTGCGTATTACTCTTCTTGTTCACCATCCCAAAAACATCAGAAGGCTGACTTGCAAGTAGACTGGCACGGTTTGAGGCAGAATGGGACGGGCTATATGGACGGCGTTCCCGGTATCACCCAAGTGAGTCTTCTCGTCTCCTTCCCTTCCTCACCCAATTTGACCCCGTGCTGACCGACCTCAAAGTGCCCAATCCCAGCGAATGGCGGCTCCTACACTTACCAATTCGTCCTCGACAATCAAGCCGGCACATACTGGTATCACTCCCATTTTGGCAACACCATGGCGGACGGGCTCGGGGGGCCAATCTTGATACATTCGCCGGAAGAGGGGGTGCAGAGGGGGACGGACTATGACGAGGAAAGGATTGTATGGGTTACCGAGTGGATGTGAGCCGTCCCAACGATAGTAAGGGGCACAATACTGACACAGGCCATCAGGCATGATACCTCGGACACCATCGTTGCGGCTCTGAAGACGACCGAGGGTTACAGAGGTGTATGTCCTTTGCTGCTGCCGTCGAATGTGCGCTAACGTTGCGCGTAGAGTGGCGCCCCTCCCCAAGGTGACGCTGTCCTCATCAACGGAGTTGTACGTGCCATCATCCCCACTTGTACCATGCACTGATGTCAGCTGTAGGGCCAGAATTGCACTGGCACCGACGACCCCTCTTGCCTCTTCCCCGCTCCTGCTGAGATTCATGTCCCAGTCAGCTCTCGTATCCGACTCCGCTTCATATCTGCCGCCGCCCACGCCATGTTCCGTATGTCTGTCGACGACCATTCTCTGGAGGTTGTCGAATCTGACGGGACGCCGGTGTGGGGGCCTACGGTTCATGAATTGCAGCTAGCGCCGGGAGAGAGATACTCGGCAATCATCGATACGAATGGAGGGGCGGAGGGCGATGCATTTTGGCTGAGAGCTACTACAGCGCTGGGTTGTATGCCGAACGGAAGGCAGCAGGTTGGGCTGGCTGTGTTGAGATACGTCAGCGATGGCGGGAACTCTACCGTTTCGAATTTCCCGAATACTACTGTTTGGTGAGTCTGCCGCCGTCATGCCGAGAGCTGGAGAAAGTACTGACGAGGGCTGTAGGGACGACCTTTCAGCTGAAGATGCACCATGTCTGGGATTTGATCAGACACAGAGTCTCTCGTAAGTGCCGCCTACATGTCAATCTTCCGTCGCAATCCTGATAATTTCACAGTCCTCGCGAAAGCATTAATGCAGACAGTTACGCTATCACATCCCAGTTTCTCAATAGCAAGCAGGGCACCTTTGTGGACCACGACGGAGTCACATTTGCCGGTCAAGTAAGTTATACCATTCCATTTGCTCCCGATATGATCTGATACTCCTGATAGGGGTTCAACAATATCTCCTACCAGAACCAGGTCAACGACCCCCTCCTCAGCATTCTCCAATCCGGTGGCTCCTGCAACGGATCCCTCGTGGCAAACGCTACCTTCACTTCCATCGGGCCCGGCAACATCATCATCAACAACCTCGACGCCGCTATCGACCACCCTTATCACGTCCACGGAAACGAGTTCCAGATACTCGCTCGAGGCTCGGGGCAGCTGACCGAAGATGGCATTAATGGGCTGGGCCTCCGGTTGAATAATCCTGTGAGGAAAGATACGCTGTGGATCCCCAAGGGGACTTGGGCGTTGTTGAGGATCATCACGGACAATCCTGGCGTCCATGCAGTTCATTGTCATATTGGCTGGCATCTGGCGGAAGGAAAGGTGAGTTCCCGCTGGTCAATCTGCCCTATTAGAGTGGCCGTTCGCTGACATTGGTGACCCAGCTGGCCGTTGTAATCGTCCAACAGGACGCTGTCCAGAAATTGAACTCCCCATCCGAGTGGTTGAGTGTAAGTCCAGCATTCTTGTTCTGCATATAACGCTACACAAACTCACAAGACCCCCCTCACCGCAGCTCTGCGATGGTACCGACCCCAACGCCTTTGGACCTACCCGAAGGTCTCTCGAAGACAAAGACAGAAGACCAAGTGCTCCCTTTAAAAAGATTCGCAATCTCGGCTATCTTAGGTAAAGGTTATCCATATTGAGAGGGGAGGAGAAAGTATGAGTTTTTTCGGTCCATCACAGACTGAGCGGAGAGGTGCTTCTCTAGATTGATCGTCTGCGCTTGATATACATCGCAAGCTACGGGCTAAAGGCCCAGGTATCCTTTCAAATTTCAGGTTTCGTATCTTCTGCCATCTTTGGTGACTTTTTTGCGTATATGGGCGTACGGACAATGCTTGAAGTATATATGCTGCTTGTCGCTGTGTCAATGTTATCATGTGATCCTGGAAATACAGATATGAATCACCGTGACCGACGAGCAATGACCCTTTTGAGTAGGCACCGTCGTCGTTGAAGAAGCAAAGCGCGTATGTATTGCCGCTTTCCCCTCGCATGCCCGCTCATTCACCATCCTTGTTCGATACATATGACTCAAAGGGCTCGTAATGCCACACAGGTGCCACATGCCAAGGAAGAGGCCGTCTTTCAACCAGCTTTAACCAGCTTGCTACCTACCAACCAGCTACTAAATGGGGTCAAGGTCATTCGCGCCCCGCACTTACGCATCGAAGATAAAAGGGCAGACTACTCGCTGTGCAGATGTTGACGCGTTTTTACGGTATGTATGTCACCCAGTGATGATCTCTCAACACTGTTTGCTGCGATAGACAGGAACCCGACAGCATGTCCATACCTATCCGACCTGGTGCGCGGCGTGATAAACTCCCAGAGATCTCAGACCGCCGCCTCAGAGCTCCGGCGCGGTCCGCGGTGTCCTGAGCAGCCCGAGCAGGGTTCACTCTATATCAAACACCCCGAACCCTACCCTCACACGGTCATAGCCTTATAGCCTCGCAGTCTGTACTGATATCTGCATCGCAAGTAGATAAGGACGGAGTACCGCCGAAGACGCGAATAGTGATGGGAGTTACCTGCATCAGGCCTCATCAGGTGAGTTTGCCTTCACTGTCTCACAACGATGGCTGAATTGTGTATGCAGTCTATCGTCAAGCACCCATCAGGGAACCCTCTTCCGCATGCATCGCCGAATTATATACAATGTAGTCGGTGAAGAATATTGACAAGTTTCTCCGCACACTGCATCATTGCCGTCCCCGCTTTATCTACATACGCGCCCTGGACTAAACTGGCAACTTACGAGGTGTGGGTACAAATGTTTCGTCCCAGCCCATCGCGCGGACCTCGGCCCCCATATCGGACTCGGACGTTCTCGTGCATATGTACGCTACTACCCTCCTTCTCAAGAGCTCATCCCATCCAGTGCAGAGTATATATAGGGTAGAAAGCGGGAGGGAAGGTGAGCTTTTTCCATTCCATCTTTCGGGTTACCGAGCTGAACAAAGATAGCAGCTTCGGAATAGCACTCTATCTATAGACTCTCACTCTCACGATTATACAATCTCTTGGATCTTCTATACATGTTTCAACATCCCATGGGCCGCCGTGAGTACCACCAACTGCTCCGTCTCACCGTTGCCCGGCTGAGACACTGGCAGATCGTTGAAATCACACTCTTTCAAACATAATACTACACCACGACCTCGGTCCATCATTCTGGCATCATGCACGTGTCCAACATCAAGTCATGCGTTACACTCCTATTAGGCATATCCTCCTTTTCCCTCGTGACTGGCGCCGCATCCCCCAGGCGGTAAGTACTACACCATCCCCGACCCCGAGCACACACTGACGAGGATTACCATCCAGCCGAGATCACAGGCCTTCATCCTCTCCCTTCTTTTTCCCAAGGACCATCTCTAGCTCCGCCTCTCTCCCTACCGCCACCCCCAATCCCGACTCTCTCATCCTCTCTCCGGACTTTGAGATAACCTCCACCCCTACCAGGCGCGAGTACTTCTGGACCATTAATCGCGCGCTCGCCAGTCCCGATGGTTTCGAGCGTGAGGTCACTGTGGTCAACAATCAGTTTCCTGGACCTCTGATTGAAGCGAATACGGGTGATACTATTGTTGTGCATGTCAACAATCTGATGGATACCCCGCAGACTATTCGTGAGCACTCTTCCAATCAGGGAGACGCCGAGGACGGCTGATGGAGATAGACTGGCATGGTATCTTTCAAAACTCTACGCCCTATATGGATGGGGTGCCGGGTATCTCTCAGGTAAGGCCCCTCCTCCCTTCAAGCCTTTGAACGACCAGCCCTTGATGACCCTCTCCAAGTGTCCAATCCCTGCAAACGGTTCCTTCACATACGAATATGCCGTAAACAACCAAGCCGGTACATACTGGTGGCATTCCCATTGGGCTGTCACGATGGCTGATGGTTTGTTCGGTCCGTGAGTTTCTTCAAGGCTCGGGCTGGGGAGGACAAGGGTAATCGTATGTGATGTAGACTGATCATACATTCGCCGGATGAAGCGCTCAAAAGAGGGGTGGATTATGATCACGATCAGATAGTGTTCATCAACGACTGGATGTGAGTTCCTTCTTCTCTCCTTCTCCCCTGTTACACCCTCTGGTATCGTAAGGCTGATAGGGGCTGCAGGCATGATCAATCGGTCAACATCGTCAACGGTCTGACGAGTGAGGCCGGCTACAGAGGTGTACGTATCTCCACTCTTTTTTCTTCAAGTCCCGGGTGCGTGGAAGACAGAAAGCTGAAGGAATGAGAATAGACCGATAAGCCTCCACAAGGCGACTCAATTCTGATCAATGGTCTTGTGAATCCTCTGACTCTTGCTCTATATGGAAGCTTCCACTGACCTGGTACAGGGCCAAGCAGACTGCTCCACCTCTAAAAACACGTCCTGCTCCAGCCCCCTTAACACTATCACCCTCCCCACTAACACCACCTCCCGCCTCCGCCTCATCTCCGCCGCCTCCCACGCCATGCTCCGCCTCTCCATCGACGACCACCCCCTCTCCGTTGTAGAGACGGACGGGACAGAGGTATATGGGCCGGTTGTGCATGAAGTGGCGGTTTCGAATGGAGAGCGATTCAGTATTATTGTGAATGGAACGGGAAGAGGGGAGAGGGAGACTTTCTGGATGAGGGTGGGGACGGCGGCGTATTGTTTGCCGAATGGGGTGGAACAGGTTGGGAAGGCTATTGTCCGGTATGGGTCCGGGGACAATGCGACTGAGACTGCTGAGCCTGATAGTGTGGCATGGTGACTCTTGAAGACGAAGTTGGAGGGTAGAGTTTGCTGATGGGGTTGAAGGGATGATCTCAAAGCTTGGAACGGCACCTGCACTGGGCTTGATGAGGACTATTCTTTGATGTGAGTTTTGCCCTTTTCTCACACATCTGCGTGACGGTTCAAGGCTGAGAACATGCTCTAGCCCCCGTGTGTCTCAGTCCGCTTCTGCAGATGCATTTACCACCCAGATTTTCGACAGCTTGGCTGGAGTCTTCACCTATGTCAACGGCTTATCCCTCAATGGCTTCGTGAGCATCCCCGCTACCCATTGCATTCAGCCTTACCACTCACCTATTCATCAAAGGGCTTCAACAACATCACCTACCAGAACCAAATCTACAACCCCCTCCTCGCCCTCTCTTACTCCGGCAAATCGTACAACACCTCCCTCGTCCCTTCCGTCACTTTCGACTCTCTCAGCTCTGGTAACTTGATCATCAACAATCTTGACGCCGCTGTCGACCATCCATATCACATGCACGGGAACAGCTTTCAGATTCTCGGACGGGGAACTGGACGGATGGATGAAGGCCGCTTGGCGAGCGCGAATCTGACGCTAGATAATCCGTTGAGGAAAGACACGTTCTGGCTGCAGAGGAATAGTTGGGTGGTTTTGAGGCTGGTGACTGATAATCCGGGTGTATGGCCCATGCACTGCCATATTGACTGGCATATGGCTGAGGGCAAGGTATGTTTGCTCCGCCTCTTCATCCAAGTGGAACAATTGGCTGATGGGGCCGTCTAGCTTGCGGTGGTTGTTGTCCAGCCTGAGGCGCTCGAGGGTATGGATGGGCCTGAATCCTGGTCCGATGTGAGTGCTCGTTTGCCTACGTCAGTAATAGGTGGTGCAGGCTGACTTCTGGACTAGCTTTGTGCCGGGACAGATCCGACCTACATCGGCCCGGCTTGAACATCGGAAAAAGGGAAGAAGTCGATCTAATCTCACGGACAATCAAACGCCCATATACTTGATAGCATGCATGGACCCTTATAAACGTTTTCGCTGTCTCCTTCTCGTTGTAAACACTAGTCTAGTATCACTCACTTTTGTGGTGAATCGCTGTTCAACAGCCGAGTCATTCAACGTCTGGTGCCCGGCGGCGACCGCCCCCATGGCACGTGACTGCGCTTAACGCGTTGTAGCCGTAAGCGCGGAGAGCCGCTCGTTGTTTTTCCATTTCGTCAATCTTTGTCACCCCTTTGTCTCTCCCTCTTGCTCCACTCGCTCTTCTTTCTTTCTCTTCCTTCTCCGCTCCCATCATCCATACGCCATCACACCATGCTCGCCCGTGCCAGCCCCCTTCTCCGCCAATCTCTCGCCGGTCCTCTGCGTCCATCCCGACAGGCTCCTTCTCTTCGCCGCACTTTCACTAGCTCCTCTCTCACCGGAGCCCCGAAAGTCACTGCCAAGCCTTCCCCAGACTCGACTTTCACCGCCCCCAACTATGACTACAAGTTTTTGAACAAACCTGCTACAGCCACCGTAAGTACAAGGCATCTATTTCTTGGGTGCAATGCGCTGACTTTTTCGGTCTTGTAGCTTGTTGGCTGTCCCTTCAGGTATGTTTTGCAGCGAGCTGCAAGTATGTGAGCTAAATTCTCTTGCAGCGGCGGCCAAAGAAGAGCTGGTGTCGACCTCGCCCCCAACAAACTCATCTCCGCTGGCATCATCGACCAGCTCACCGGTCTCGGCTGGCACGTCAACTACGAATCTCAAGACACCTTCCTCGAGATCCCCTACAACCCCCTCCCTTCCTCTTCCCCCGCCGCTACGGGTACAGAAGCTGCCCCCTCATTGTCGGGCGAGAGGATGGTCCAGAGGTTGCCGGACCCTGATATCGGGATCATGAAGCGCCCGAGGTTGGTTAGTGCTGTGAATGAAAAGGTGGCAAAGGCTGTAGGGGATATTGCGGCGAGGAAGGAGCTGCCTGTGACCCTTGGTGGTGACCACTCTCTGGCTATGGGAACTATTGCTGGTACCAAGAGCCAGTACCCTGACGCTGGTGTCATCTGGGTGAGCCCTCTCGAAGAATCTTGGGTTGGTTATTGAGCTGATGTGGCTCAGGTCGATGCGCATGCCGATATCAACACACCTCTCACCACCGAGTCTGGTAACCTGCATGGATGCCCTGTCTCTTTCCTGATGGGTCTCGAAGGCTGCGACGTCGAGCCGTTCAACCAATGGCTCAGACCCTGCCTCAAGCCCCAAGATATGTACGCCTCCACCCTCCCTTCTCTGTACACTTACTGACCAATATATCTAGTGTCTACATCGGTCTCCGTGACATTGACAATGGCGAAAAAGCCATCCTCAAAAAGCACGGCATCAAAGCCTACACCATGCACCATGTCGACAAGTACGGCATCGGCAAAGTCATGGAGCTCGCCCTGCAACATATCAACCCCACCGGCGAGCGTCCCATCCACCTGAGTTTCGATGTCGATGCACTGGATCCTACTGTGGCGCCTAGTACTGGTACACCTGTGAGGGGTGGACTGTCGTTCCGGGAAGGTATGTTTTTTTCGCCTTTATTCTAGGGGTTGGGAGAGCTGACGAGCGGGTACAGGGCACTACATCACGGAGGTCGTAGCTGAGACGGGATGCTTGGTGGCTGTTGATATCATGGAGGTCAACCCGTCGCTGTTGGACCCGAAGAGTGTGGAGATGACTGTCGCTGCTGGATGTTCCTTAGCGCGCGCAGCGTTGGGCGAGAGTTTGCTGTAGACTTTTTCGGGCCTTCAGAGAAAGAGAGCGGGATGAGAAAAGGAGAAAAAGAAGAGCAGAAGAAACACAGCACTGGTTACCATGCATTTACTTGTCTTGTCGCGCGGCTTCATGGGTGTTCGATCTATATTCGCTTTGATCGGTTGGGCTTTCTGAAAAGGACATGCAAAAAGCCATCTGCGACTTACGAGATAACAATCTTTCATGCCTGTAATAACTCGAAGCTCGTCTATGGCCATGCTTGCTGCCATCGTAGACCTCGAGAGCTGTTCAACTACGATATATGTTCACGGCGTGAAATCTACTATGATACAAATGTGAAACCTTAATAGAGTAGTGGGAGACGTCTGTGGCGGTAGCCATCGCGCAGTAGCTCATCGAGAGCGTCCATCTGCACATCAGCTACATAGGTCATAACGCATCAGTTCTGTTTCAAAGGGACCAAGAATGGAACAAACATACGCCACGTCTCTTTCTTGCCATTGAGTGAGATGACCTCAAGGTGCGCCCCACTGAGGAATCTGCTTTTCACCACACAGAACTGGGATACCAAAGCAATACCTTCAACCAGAGTGTGCTTCCTCAAGTCTAGCGTCAAAGTGGGCGGACTGGATGCAAGGAGGAAAGGTTTTTGAGGGTAGCGCAGAAATTCTCGAGTTATTAGAAGAGTGGAAGCAAGCGCAATGTTGCTGACAACGGGCTTGAAAACTGTCATAGGCGGCGCTCCTATCCGTTGACAAGGGTTGTGCTCACTCTGAACTCTGTGCTCTTCGGAGGGTATATACATATGCCGTGGAGTGGATCCGTCGACGGTGCGCCATATAAGGGTGCAGTGAAGGGACGAAGGGAGATGCGAAAGGCCCGGAGCAACATCTCCAGGTGCTCTAGTATTGAAAATAAGAGAAAGAAAAGAAGATGAGATGAGATACAAATGGATGTGTACACGCCCCGAGGAGGCAGCGGTCTGAGCGCAAAGCGTTGCTTGACTACCACGTTGTTTGCAGATTTGTTCGCCCCGCGGGTTCCTCTTCAAGCCGCAATGGTCTTGTCCACCACATAATCATCCACAGCAAATTGAGATGCATAGGTAAAGAGAAACGCTGATTTCCTGGTCAATAAGTCGCGTCGTCATCAGGCACGGAAGCCGAACTTTTGCGACGGCCGAACGCTCACATGGTCTCTCCATCTACATCTCTTACTGTTTTCCATCCCAGCATGTCCCTCCTCGCCTCCGCAAGACACATCAAGCCCGCCCAGCGGCTCACCCCCCTCCTCAGGAGAAACAACTCCTCCGCCAGCGTTTCTCCGCTCTACCCCCATGCCCCCGTCTACTCCTACGCCATGGGCCTCTCCTACGCCGCCAAGTACTCTCCCCCGTTCATCAGCACCAAGCAGGAGATCAAACCCTACGGTTTGGATCAAAAGGAAGACGAGGTGGGCGAGTGGGTGCGAGAGATGCTGGATCTGAATGCTGGCCGTGGAGATATCCGGGCGTCGCTACAGGAGATCAAAGAGGTCAGGAGAAAGTACGGAGCTGGCGAGGACTTTTTTGGAATGACAAGTGCCAGGGGGGATGTGAGTGCATGCGGCTCTGGCAATAGCATGGCTGACAGGTACCAATAGCTGCATTTGGTAGTCTCGGACGGAGTCGGCGGATGGTCCGAAACCCTCGACGCATCCCTCTTCCCCCAACTACTCTGTTACTACTACACCAAAGCCGTACGCGACCTCTCCATGTCCACCACCGGTTCCGTCGACCCCAAATCGATATTGAAGAAGGCGTACGAGGATGCGTTGGCGGACAAGAGGGTGCTTGGGGGCGGGGCGACGATGGTTAGCGCTAGGCTGGATGAGGATGGGCAGGGTGTCTTTTCCAAGTGAGTCTGACTCTTGTATATGTAGTGCTCAACTCATGTCATTGTAGTATGGGCGACTCTGGATATCTGATCCTGCGAGGCAACGAGATCTTTGAAATCTCAAAACCCCAAACCCACTTTTTCAACTGCCCCGTGCGATCCATCCTCTTCCCCTTCATTCGCAGACTAGCTAATCATCAATCAGAAAGCACTCTCCAAGATTCCCGTCGAGCTGCGCCACAAACAGCTCATTCATGATGACCCTAGCGTCGCCGACATGAAATCCTTCGCGCTCAAAGCAGGCGACACCATCGCCCTCTACGTACGTCCTCTTCTCCCTCACCCCATCTCCCAGCTGACTTGGCGCAGACCGACGGTTTCTCCGACAACGTCCCCACCTCCCACATCCCTTCCCTCTCCACGCTACTCAACCGCATTCTCGACGACCCCGCCAACGCCGGCCTGTCCCCTTCGGAACGCGCATCCGAACGCGCCCGATTATTCGCCGACATGCTCGTCGGCTATGGTAGATCAGCGATGCAGAGGACTGGTGAAGAGAAGGGCGCGAATGATTGGAAGACGCCTTTTGAGGAGGAGGCGGCCATTGCGCAGCCGAGGTGGAAGTGGAAGGGCGGAAAGTACGATGAGTGAGTTTTCCTTTCTCTGTTATCGTGAAATCTTGGGAGTGGCAAGGAGCTGATGGGGGTATAGTATCACTGTTATGACTGCGGTTGTCACAGAGGTCGACTCATGATACACAGGATAATGTCATTTAGATGAGGATGTACAGTAATTGCCAAGGCCCAGATACCTAGCTTCTCTTGACTGGATTCGAAGGACATCTCATAACCCTGTGATTGCGAAACGCAACATAAATATAGGATCACTTTTCCCAGCCAGTAGAAGGGATAACGGCACTTCGGTATGTCCGCTCGGCTCGTGTCTAAATTTAGAGGTCGAGTGAAAGGTGTCTTGCTTTCCATTCCTGGGCTATTTTTGGAGGTGGCTCGACTTCGAGTTCGGGGCTGCACAGTCCAGTTTCCGGGCACGTCGTATAAGAAGCGCTCAAGCGTCGTTGTCCGATGATGTCCGGTCATAACACAGACCAGAAGAATGGCAGAACAAATTTCCAACTCGAGGGAGGGTCTAGAGGAAAGACTGCCGCCTGACTCTATACCCGGCCTCTTCCACAGTTTCGCCATCACCGGAAGTCTGGATATCGCCGATTTCACTTACAGCCCCGAAGAAGGCGCTCATGATGGCACTAATGAAGAACAAGACCCGTCTTTGTTGGAACAAGACATTTCTCATTATCAACCCAGGTCTTGGAGTCTTCAGCCTCGACTACAGGCCAATGAGTTGCCAGCTGCAGAACGGAGTCTCTTTGAGAAACTGTCCGAATCGCGGGCGTACTACCACCGACGTCGAATGACCATCGGCCTAAAGGAACACATGCCTTCTTTCGCAGTGCTCAATGATGACGTTATTCCAGACGAACACGAAGTTCATACGATTTCGTTTATCCAGTTTGAGATTCCAATTGGGCACCCTGAAGGGACCTACGAGGTCCAGCCAGGCCCTGAGGATAACCAGTTGTTGGTGACTGGTTTAGGCTGGCCTTCAGACGACGAGGAACTCGCTTTCGACGATGAAGTGACCTGCTTTCATCGTCTCTCGAGGGAAGGCTCAGAAACCGGGCGTACACTCCGCCACACAATGGATTACTATATCACGAAGGAGCCCATGACGATTATATCAGACCTGCCGTCGTTCAAGAATATGTTTGACCACGTGGCTCACGAGACTGCGAATGGGATGTCTGTTGACCAAGTGCCGGACGAGTCAGAGAGCAGAACCTTGTTTTTAGGAGAAGGCCCTTGGTCGGAAGAGCTTCCACCCATCTTTGAAAGCAATGTCACCCTTGTGCGACGTGATAGATCCGGTACCGAGCACCGGCATACAACGACCGCAACTCATTTCCCCAATAGGAAGTGCGTCACAAGACCTTCAGCCCATGATGACTGCAGCTTTGTGGAGGTTGTCCGAAGCTCTCCTGGAACTCTGAAACAAGTTCTTTTCGTGGTTCCCGAGGAGGCATCAAGGCTAGCTGTGGAGAGCGAGGCAGACGCAGAAAGAAGGGATCGGCTAAAAAGCTCGGGTATCTTGGAAGCGTTGTGTCTTTCTGCGGACGATAGACAGTCGAAACCTGAGAGATCGCATTGGATAGAGGAATAGAGTATGTGTGGAATAGGTCACACATGGATACGAGTTCAATACTCGTAGTAGTGTACATAACACTGTTGGCATTCAGAGAATCTTTGTGAGGCTCAGCTCTCCCTCTCGAGAAGCCACGACAAGAAGTAGGGCGCTAGATGGGAGCTGACAGTACATACTTGTAAAAAAAGCATGGCACCTATCCCTGGCGCCACTCGACGGTCCTTGTGATGATGCTTAATGTCCCTGTTACAGTTGTGCACACTCACGAGGGGCGTGTATCACGTTAGACGATTTGGCTACAGTGTGGCATTATCTGGACGCAAAAGACCTTTTCAGAGTACGACGGGCCCAGACAGAGTCACATGAGATCCATCACTATCGTGTATAAATTAAATTCGGCTTACCTCATATTTGTATATGGGCCGCAGGAGAAAGAAGGGTTTGATGGACTTGATCGGGTCAGCAGAAGCACATACACCCCATTAAAATGGGGGTCTGAAATGTCGGCTCATGTCGATTGGACACTTGTCTGCCCATGAACATCTGGACTCGCCCCTTTGATTCGACAGATTTCTATCTGAAGAAAGCTTGGTGGCGGATGGGAGACCTGAGTTCGAACGGATAGAAAAAAGGTATCTCAAGATTTGACCCGACGGCACAATTTGAACTCCGGAGAAGGTCTGATTCATGGGTCTCAAAATGCTTTGTGGGTCTCAACAAGAGGCGACGAGAATTCAGTCACCAGTCTCGGAATATAGAACGATCCCCGAGCTCGAAAGAAGGTCTCGATGAGAGACTACCGCCTGGTACCCGGCGTCTTCCACAAATTTGCCATTCGTGGAGGACTCAGTATAGTCGACTTCAATATCATCGAGAACAAAGCTCTCAGCCTAGCACCGGACACCGCAGCATCTCACTGACGAAAACAGTGACCTCTCACTCTTCTAGACAAGTGCATGGAGTTTTCAGCCCCAAGCCCGAAATTCCAACCAAATGACAGATGGAGAAAGGGCCCGGGTAAAGAAATCGACGGCAAGTCGTGTCTACAACCACCCACGACAGGTGAGAGTGACTCTGAAGGAACCCTTGCCTTCTTACGCAACCCTCAATGACGACGTGCTTTCAGGGGTCCATGAAGTTCACCCTGTAACCTCCACTGAGTATGAGATCCCCCAAAGACATCCTGAAGCAACCTACGAAACCCAACAGTTGGCTGACTCTGATGATGCGAACGAGTTATCCATAAATAGCGTACACTTTCCGCAAGAGCCAATCGGTTTCGACTGTAAAGTGACCTGCTTCCATCTTTTGCCAGAAATAGGATCACGACAAATCTCCGTCTCTCACTCATTGGACGTCTATGTCACAAAAGAGCCCAAGACCGTTACCTCAGACCTGACATCATTCGAGGAACTGATTGATCAAGTAGCTCCCGAGCCTGTGCACGACAAATTAGTTGACCAGGTTTCGGTGGAGCCAGGAAGCAGAGAGTTGCCTTTCAATGTATTTCTGTCAACATAGGACCTTCCTGATCTTTCAAGTAACATTACCCTGGTTCGAACGGCTAGACCTGGCAAACGGCATCCATATTCGACTTTGGCAAGCTTTGTTCTCCTCCGGAAGAGCGTCACAAGACCTACAGTCAATGACGGGTGCCGTTTCTTGTCTTTCAACCGCAATGGATCTGAGTCTCTGAGCGCCGTCACTTTCCTGATGCCGGAAGAAATGTCACGTCTGGCTTTGGAGAACGAGGCAGAAGGCAAAAGAAGAAGACGGCTTACGGGCTCTGAAAGCTTAGGGGGATTATGCGCTTCTGAAATATAGATTGGGGCATCTAGAAGAGACTGCAAACGGAAAGCAGAGTTGTGATGGGCGGTGATGAACCAAAGTATCTTACAGACAGCGGTCATCCACACGGTCTAGTCTACTATGAAGCTGTCATGCAGTTCCTCCTCCCGGATCAGGAGGGTTGACTCTGTGGAGTTTGTTGACGGCGACTCTTCATTCAAAGATAACTAGACCCGTCCGTCCAACAACAATGTTCAATATCTTGCTGTCGATGGAATCTGTTGGAGAGGAATATGAGGCTATTCATACCGTGGTGAGAACAGATGGTGAAAACAGAGTATATGAAAAGGCCGCTTGCGGGCATCATACGGTACGTCAGGCGCGTTGTTGTTTAGCAGGAGCAAGTCGCGTCCGCAGCAGCCGTCTGTGTCGCGTTGCAACCCCGAAGCCTCCCTTTTATCAGGGGTGATATATTTTCCCTTGCTCTGAGAATGGGAGTAGTACTGGTGGCAAAGTCTGCAAGGGGTGGTCGGTAGCATACACGAGCTCCGGTCCTCATATGTATGATGGTGTTCAGCGCGAGCTTGGTCCGCAAATTGTATCACTATCTTCTTTGAGCTCTTCCTCTCTTGAGATCTGAGAAACGTCATTCTGATGAGGAAGACATAATATGAAACGACCCGGTACGGTCATGCGGACCCGGAAGCCACCACCATGATGTTGATGACATGCACTTGTTTCTTTATTAGGCTATATTCGGCTTTCGCTTTCGCTCCGTTGATATTCAAGTCACTCAAGGAAGGGTCTTCGGGACAGCTTTCAGTCCCGCCAATGGATCTCCTTCCGGGATGCTCGACACTTTGAGTACTTTTGAGCACCTGAAAGGTACTTTGCTTATCGTGGTTGAAGACATGGGACAAGAGCAACAGACTGCTCTCCGGACCACCCATTTGGAGATCTTTGCGCTTCTTCACTGTGCTCGAGACCGCCTCCTCTTACGCATCACAAAATCACCAAATGGCAGAACAAGATCCAGACTGGAGAGAAGGTCTTGAAAAAAGTCTGCCGCCTGGTAGTATACCCGGGGTATTTCACAGATTCGTGACCCGTGGGGGTCTCATTGAAATCACTGATTTCGTAAATCAACAAGGCTCCTCTTATGTCCGCTCTCAATCCCGCAGCTCTTCATTATTGTCGACAGAACCAAGTGACGTTGTACCTTACCATCCGCAAGCTTGGAGTTTTCAGCCTAGAGTCCGGACCGCTAACTCGTTGACGGTTGAGGAGAAGGAATGGTTCAACATACTATCCAAGGATCGCGTCTACAACGACCCACGCCGGATGAAAGTCAAGCTGAAGAGCCCCATCCCCTCCTACGCTGCGATCAATGACGATGTGCTTGCGAGGGTACATGAGGTCCAACCTATATCATCCATCGAGTTTCAAATTCCTTTGGAACATCCAGAAGCGACGTACGATTTACATGTGGGCTCTAGCAAGGAGACAGATGAATTTTTCCTAGGCAATCTACTATGCCCGTCTTCAGCGGTTGCTTTCAAAACCGAGGTGACCTGCTTCCATCATCTCCCAGGAAGGAGCTCAAAAAGTGGGTCAATCGTCCACGTTAAGAACATCTACGTCACAGAAGAGCCCATGACGATTATCTCAGATCTGACATCACTCAAGAGTTTGTTTGATCAAGTGGCTGACGAGATGGATGTCAACGGAAAGACGTTCGTAGATCCGGAGCAACTAGGACGCACAGACTTGCCTTTCAATGTCGCCTGGTCAACTCTAGAGCTGCTCAAATTTCGAGGTGAGATGACCCTTGAGCGAACTGATAGATCAGGGCATACACACCGGCATACCACTATGGCAAGCCATTTCCCCAGCCGGAAGAGGGTCACGAGGCGTTCAACTGAGGACAATTGCGGTTTCGTGACCTTCATTCGTACTCCCCTCGGCACTTTGAACAGCATACAATTCATGATGGCCGAAGAGGCTTCACGGATGATCTTGCAGAGTCAGGCCGAAGGGGAAAGAAGACAACGACTTACAAGGTCTGGCATATCTGGACAATGTGGCTCGGAATTCTGACTTGGGCCAATCGATAAGAACAGGGGACATCATCTAATGTACTGCACTGCCACGTAAAAGCCCGTGTAAATTGCGGGGCGGGACTGCTATCTGCTTGCATCCTTCTAACTGCGCCGGGCTTGCTGTCAAAGCAAAACCGAACTTCATGATGACAAAGGAACTCTGCCACCATTCTAGCACGACTTCCTCCATGCATGGTGTCCACGGTGAACTGTCGTGATCTGGACAGATGTGTTTGTCATAATCCAGCGGCGGGTAATGCGGGGGCGGATTTTCTTGCCAAATCATTACTATCCACTCGTGACTATTATTATCTGCAGCTGGAGGCTCTGCTAGTTACAAAGAGGCGACCCTTTTACACGCTGCACTAGAGGACCTTGGAAGATAAATGATCTGATCTGGTCAGTGGATGTACAACGGTGTCAATGGGACCTCATGAGCCTGCTATAGTGCTTCTGAAATCTAGCTCGGGTATATAAGAAAGGAGGACTGCATCGGAGTAAGATCACACAGGCCGGCGCTTAGCTTTCGTACATACGTAGTGGCAGCGCTGCTTTCTTCTGACGTTTAGCGGGGTATCACGACATACTTGTGCAGTCCCAATTTCCAGCATACGTAGTGGATCCACCATCTCATTAGCCATCGCGATCGCACTGATAGACTGGGCCCGGTGAGGTGTTGACCGACATCAGTCTTTTGGTGCCGGACAGGGCTTCGCGGATAGCTATGGAGAGTGAGGCAGAAGGCATGAGGAAAGAGAGACTGACTGCAATTGATTTCCTTGGGTCACCTAGTTCTGAGATGTAAGCTAGACACGGGAGGGAAATTCACTGATGCATGTTGTTGATCAGGGCCGAGGGTTGTGGTCACTGTTATTAACTTACTTGTTCAATAGGCGTGGCTGAAGAGCAGATAGAGCTGCAATTGGGGGTGAGAGAGGGCGGATCTGAAGACTCTATGCATATTTTACCAGTTCGTTACAAGTTGCTCATTATTGACCGTCCATCCTGAATTCGTACTTGCCGACCGCATAACCCAACCCGAACCAAACAACCTGGTGAAGCGGTTTTCGCCGCCTCTGTGTTTCAGTCGTCTAGTGACGCCCCTTCCAGTGGGCATCTCAAATGGAATCTGCATGCATCCAACTTTTCGACAACACACAACAGGAGTGATGCATGATCAGCATGCGAACGGCCCAACAATGACTCCCCATCGCCACTTGTCAATAGCACTAGCAGTCTCCCGGTAGGCCCCGCGTTTCCCCCTTGGCGTCGGATACCAAACAGATGCGTAGCAGACCACAGTAAATAAATTGTCCGCCTCGACCCATTCAGCCATCTCAGAGACGCCCCCTCCTTGTCGTCATGGCTCTCCTGTGGGGTCTGTCGAGCATCGCTTGGATTGGGCCCTTACGTGGTCACCGGCCTTCAGCGCAAGAATCAATCGACCCGGTCGGAAAGACGCGGGGCGGCAGGACTCGCCCACGAGAGCTTCCGGCTGTAGTCGTATTACTTTCTCTGACGACTGTGATATGAGAGTGCTGCTGAGACAAATCGCAGGGTGTTACAGGGATCACACTCTTGCCTTTTGGTTTCTCGGTTCCTGTGCTTCGTCGACAAGTGGCTTGGTGACGGTTGCGAGACAGCCCGAGGCGATGCGATTGGATGCGATACGACTTCTTGAGCCTGGTATAAGAAACGTCGCTGCCTGGTACTGACCATCGTCCTGCTCCATTCCAGCTCCCAGTACACGCTTCGCTTGCCACCGCCCCATAAATAGCACACGCCTCCGACACTAGTCAACCAATCTCCACCACAATGGTTACCAGCCACCAACTCTCCATTTCTGGCGAGGACACCACCAAATCTTCCACCGCTCTTCCCTCTTTTGGGGACCTTATGAAGTCTCTACAACAGACCTGCGAGGAGCACCACACGCTCCACAACCCCTCTCACTCTCCTCACTCCAACTGCCACGCACACCATCGGGAGCCTTACCCTACCCACGGGCACCACCATCATCCCGAAGCACTTCCCCGTTCCCCTTCTACGCCCCCAGACTCCTCGAGGTCCTTCTCCCAGCAACAAGGTCCCTCCCCGGTCTCCCACCATCTTTACCATCCCCACATCCCCCGCGGTCGTCCCCGGTCCAACACCGCGCCGTCTGTTTCCGACACCCACCCCTCGTCACCTTTCTTGCACCACCGGCATTTGGTGAATGCCGAGCACTGCGCTGATAGGGTGAGGGCATTGAAAGATGGGGATGGAGAGTGGTCTATTCTTGATTCGGTAGCACCATCAGTGTTGCCATACGTGAGCTGATATGCTTTTGTTGCGAGGTCATGAACTGACAACAACTCAGCACGCCCGCCCTCATCTGCACACCCGCGCCTTCTACTCTTCCTCCCCCTCTCCTTCCTCAGAGTGTTTGCCTCACCATTGTTCCCATCTCCACAGTGCTCCCTCCACACCTCCATGTGCCTTCTACCGCCCCCACCACGACCGCACCCCCTCCCTCTCCTCCCAGTCATACACCTCTCACTCTTCGCCCCTCTCTACCGGCGCGCCGCTTACCCCGAAGAGTATACAAGGCGCTGGCGACGATGTAGAGCTGAGGTCGGGTGGCACGAGGACTCCGACGCCTATGTATGGCCTTGGATTGAGGAATGAGAAGTTAGGAAGGAAGGAGGTGCAAGAGGTCAAGATCCCGCAGTTGCCGAGGATGCGATGATAAGGGCCAGAAGGTTAAAGGCAAGCGAAGACGAACTGGCGGGCTGGTCCTGCTGGATGTATTTGTACGAATGAAGGACGACGCTGCTGGCCGGTAGTCAGTCTCTTCACTTTGGGCTTTTAGCGATTTCAGCGACCAACCTTTATCAGCATCATTTTCATAGCGAACATCACTACCCACCAATCCGGCTTTCATTCCCTATCAGAGTACATTCTCGTCGACGAGTATAGTGTGTATCATTATTTGAAGAGTTTGATTGGTTTCGAGTCTCTATGAATCATCAATCCTGTATGATGCCCCATTTGCATGCGCGAAAGAATGCCTTTGGACATTTGCATGAGAAGATTCAATTATACCAAGATCGCTACAAATGTGACACGTTTCAAGGTCCATCTCACCAGCTACTCCTGCACCGACATCGCAAAAAAAGATGCGAAAGCAAAGTATATAAAAGACGACATCTAGAGCTCTGAATAAGATCTCTTGCCACCTCCACGCCCCCGCTTACTACCATACCCATAACCGGCTCCATACTCTGCTCCATACTTGCCCCTCCACCCGCCCGACTGAGCAGAAAAACGGCTAGCGTCAGAATAATACCTACTTCCGCCATAGGAAGAGTACCCGCTCGACCCAGACGAGTACCTCCTCCTACTACTCCCACCCGAAGAGGAACCTGCCGCCTTGTTACGCGCGATAGCCCTGCTCCTTGCCTGCCTCCACCCTTCTCCCCCACGTCCACATGGTTTCGCCTGTTGCCCCTCGTCCTCTTCCTCCTCGGATTCCGATTCCTCGGCCTCGCCCGCGGCCCTGCTCGCCTCGCGTTCCGCCTTTTCCTTCCGCGCCTCTTCGACCTCGTGGATCTTGGGGTGCGAGCCGAGGACGTTGGTGATGTCTTTGTAGAGGTCCACGCCCTGTTTGTATACCCAGACGCTGGATGGAAATTCAGTCCAGAGTCGTTCCAGGTCGGATTTCTGGACGTAGCCTATCCCGAGGATAGCCACCGCTTCAACCACATAATTTCTAATGACCAAGGTCAATCGCGGGCGGCGCAAGTAAATAGAGAGAAGACTCACTCGATAGTTTTCTCCTGAATCCCCTTCTCTTCCCCAATCTCCCAGCAATCTTTGCCAGACATGAAATCGTTCAGCGCGGCCATGCGAGCGGGTGAAGGGGGGTTAAAGCCTAATTGCGCTTCGGTGGGGTACGGTACCCTGGGAGAGGGATAGACGCGAGGTCCGGGGGGCGCAGTCTTGGCGGCGGGTGCGGGACCAGTACGAGGCTGTCGAGCAGGGGGCTTCATCTGAATAGTGGTGGAACCGGTAGTGGCAGCTGGTGTGGCCGGGGCAGCAGCCGCACTAGCAGCGTCCGTTACTGTTCCGCCCTTTTGCGCCTCCCTTTCCTTCATCACTCGCTCCCTCTCTTTCATCCCCTCCTCAATCGCCTCAATCTCCGGGTGCACCCCGAAAACAGCAGTCAAATGGTCATACAGCGGCTTGTTTCTATCGAAGAACCATGTCGTATGCGAGAATTCTTTCCAGATACGTTCGAGATGGGCGGGTGGGAGGGCAGATGTGCCGAGGATGCTTAGGGCTTCGGCGACGTATCCCCTGAGAGTTCACATCAGCCCTAGCCTTTGTAGGATGGAGCATGGTGAAGGGGCAAGTGGCACGTACTCGATCGTGATTATTTTTACATTCTTCTCCTTTGCAATCATCTTGCAAGACTTGCCGCCCATGAATGCGTTTAGAGCAGCCATCTTTGCAGGCGTGGGAGGTTTGACACCGCCCGGCTGTGCTGCTGGGGCAAGGTTCGTAGCAGCCTTCTTTGGAGGAGGTTTCATCGATACTGTCTTTGGCGCTGGCGCTGGTGCAGGCTGCATCGACACCACCCCCGACACCGGTCCCGACGCGTAAGATACCGCCGCATTCTGCTCCCCAAACATCTTGGTCAGCTTCTGGTGCAGCTCCAAATTCTTTTTGAGCCTCCAAGTGCCCGGAGAAAAATCGACCAGAAGGCGCTGGACATGCTCGGGCTTGAGGATGGTGGTACCGAGGATGGAAATTGATTCGGTTACGTATGATCTTTTGCCATCTTAGATGAGCAACAGTTCACTATACAAAGGGGAAGGAATACTAACTCGGCAACTGTCTTTTTGATGTTGGTAGCTTTTGCGATGACCTCACAGCTACTTCCGCTCAACCACTCATTCAAGGCTGCCATCTTTTCCGGCTCTGGCACTTTCCCACCCGCCCCTTGCTGAGGCGGCTGCACGCCTTGCACACCAGACACTGTCGGGTTCGCAGAATTCGCTTGGGAAGTGAAGGCGTTGGCGGGCAGGGATCGAGTGGGGCCGAGGGGCTGGGCGGGGACATGGTTGAGGTTGCTGCAGTACAAGTCGTGGTGGAGGGTGATGCCCCGCTCTTGAGCAAGGTTCTTCAGCTTGTTGTATATTTTGATGGCGACGACAACGTCGTTTGCCGCATCTATCGCTTTTGTCAGCTCCAAAGATGCAAGGCAAAAGATATTTGTAGACGTACAGTCGCGTTGCCTCTCATTCAACTCGCCTGCCCAATTACCAGCTCTCACATTCTGATCCTTCTCCAACTCTTCCCCCAGATAACTCCTAGTAAGCGTCGCCAGCGCTATCAGCCCCGTCCCTCCTCTTTCCCCAATCCGCCTATAATCGACAGCTTTGGCCATCCAAGAAAGCTCAAAGAGGGAGGTGGGGCCGCGGCCGGGTGGGAAATGGTGCGGAAAGTCTCGCGCGAGCTTTTGGCCGTCGCCTCGGCATTGAACGCCGAGCTTGTACTTTTTGGGGTCTCGGATGAGGGCAGCGACTTTGGAGGGGAGGTCTGTTGCTTTTGTCAGCAGTCATTCCAAGATTCGTAGATCCCAACTCACCCATGTTGTTTTGGAGATGGATCAAGATTACTGTCTGCTCATCACAAAGCTGCACCAGCGCCGTCTTGCCTTGTTGATATTTATATCTTCTCTCTGCGCTGTTCCACGTCTTCTTGCCCCATATAGGCCACTCCATGTCGAACCCGATGATGTCGCCTTGGAGGGTATCGACCAGGATATCGGCTTCGTCAGGGGAGCGGGTGTATTTGACGGTGAAGGGGGAGGGAGAATTCTTGTAGGTGAAGAAGGGTAGGGAGGGGTCTGGGTCGGCAGGGAGGGAGAAGGTGGGGACTGGGGCTTGGGGCTGAGGTTCCGACACGATCGCAATCTCCGCAGGCGGAAGCGGGGTTGGGCTCTTGGGAATCATGGTAGACATCCCCCTAGCCCCATCAGGCATACTCTGCGCCTTCTCGAGTGGCTTCTTTGCCAGACGTGTGCTCATTCTCCTCGCCGGAGCTTCCGTCTTTGGTGGGCCGTCTACTTTGATCTTGCCTAGATCATGGGTCAGCTCTTTGATAGAGTCGGTGCTGCGGTGGCTGGAAGCGGTGGAATAGACAGAGCTCTGGCTGGCGCTGGTGCTTTCGCTTTCGGCTTCGGTACTGGTGTAGTTGGGTACGTAGCGTGGCTCTGTGGGCGTTGGGGCGGCACCTCTCTTCCGCAGGAAGAACGGGTGGATTCTTCTCGCTGGACTATTGGCAGGTGAGGAGTGCTGCGGTGGGGGGGTAAACGCCGAGCGGGAAGCGGGCGAGTTGAATCTGGGTACCGCTCTGGGGCGGTAGCGATGAATTGGAGAAGGGGAGGAGGAGGATACACTGATGGGCGAGTCGCTGGCAGAGGACTGGCTGCTGATTGATATAGGTGTTTGCGGTCCACCTCTTGATCTGACTCTGATGTTACCTTGGATACTTGATCGATGTCATACTGGTCTCACGATGTAAAAACTATGGGTCCTTCCCAAACTCCGATTCCAAGATCTGTGTGGCTGGGTGGCGACGACAATGCGGCGAGTGTTGCGGGTAGTCTGTTACTGAAGTGGATAGCCAGTGTCGTCCGTGATATGAGCATTCGACGAGAGCGCGAAAAGAGAGAAGAGAGAGTCATCGACGCGACGGAAAGGGCGGCGCGTCCAGAATTGGTCCCGTAGAGGCGGCGGTAGAGCCCAGTGGGTGGGTGGAGAGCGGTGGAAAGAATGATTCAGCAGGACTAGGACAGAAAAGGGTGGCAGAAAGAGTCTCCAATCGCTGCACGATGCATGGCCCAACCGCCCCGTCAAGGGATCGTCAAAGCCTTGATGCTTGGACCCTTTCGGCGGCAGCAGCAGCATATTCTCAGACTGCAGCGATGAGAGAAATCATTATTGGAAGCCACAGCGACGCGCATGTGTACATGATTCTGGCAGCGACACAAGGACAAGAACATACATGCAGCCCAAATGCAGCCTTCGAGCCCGGCGATAGATGACCGTAGGAGCCCCAAACGCGTTCCTCGGCGTGATTCACGCGACGCGCTCGGCAACTCTTTCCTTCAGCTCACCTTCGTAGCTTACACATCGCGCGCACAGAACATGATCCCAAGATGACACTCCAACCAGACATCCCCGCCCCGGCCCTCCCCACCCCGGAAAAGTTTCCCTTCCCCTATCCAACGCCTTACGGTATCCAGGTAGACTTCATGAAGACTGTCTTTCGGGCTATTGAAGATCGCAAGATAGCTATAGTAAGACCCCAAAACTACGATAGTACATGACCACATGCTGACTCGTTGGTAGGTCGAGTCGCCAACGGGAACTGGCAAATCCCTCTCGCTACTCTCCAGCACTCTCACCTGGCTCACCCAGCATACCCACCGCCTGGATAGGCATACGGAAACCTCCCTCCGCGCCCGACTTCAAGCTGAAGACCCCGACGACCCAGCGTGGGTCATTGAGCATGCGGTCAAATCCCGTATGGCCGAGCTTCGGCGGGAGAGAGAGCTTCGGGAAGAGAGGTTGGGGAAGGTGAGGGAGAAGGAGAGGAGGATGAGGATCAAGGAAGGAACGGGGGCCTTTCGAGGTGGAGGCAAGAGGGTTAGGGTGGGGTATGATAAGCAAGTGGAGGGTGGCGAGAAGGAGGTGGTGGAACAAGATTTCTTGCCGGAAGATCATGAGGAGCCGGAAGACGATGGGATGTACCTCTCGAAAGAAGTACGGGAGCTCATGAGCAAGTGAGTGCCTTCTCTATCTCCACAATGTCTTTATCTGATTTCGGTGGACAGATTCGAACCTTCCAAGAGCCAGCAAGTAACAGAGGAAGAAGAAGAAGAAGACGTCCCCAAGGTCTGTATCTCAAAGCCGTCATGATCTGTATACTAACGCCTGTCTAGATCTACTACACTTCCCGAACCCACACCCAGCTCCGACAACTCACATCCGAGCTTCTCAAAACCACCTTCGGCAACCCTTCCCCCTCCACCTCTTCTCCCGAGGACGACAAGGAGCCCGGCGAGACGATGAATATCAGCCTGGTCCCGTTGGGCAGTCGAAAACAACTTTGTATCAATGACAAAGTCCGGGCTATGGCAAAGAGTGGTGGGGATGAACGGATGAATGAGGCTTGTTTGGATATGCAAAAGTCGGGTACGTCTTCTTCGATCATCGATGGGAGGCCAATGGTATTGATGATTTCGCAGGGAAGGCGAGGTGTGAATATCTCCCGGCCAAAGCGGAGGAAGTGCAGCTCCTCGATGCAAGGGATTCTATCCTGGTAAGTGGCTTCCAGTGAATTGGGACGCAGACTTATGTACCTCTAGGCGACAGTCAAAGATATCGAAGACATCGTGACCTCTGGTAAGAAGGCCTGTGTATGTCCTTACTATGCTACACGGCGCGCTGTGAAGTCTAGCCAGGTATGTCCACTCACCGCGAATAAAAGATCAGGGCTCAAGTTCGGCGCGAGATTGTCACCCTTCCTTACAATCTGCTTTTACAAAAGAATGCTCGAGAAGCCCTTGGGATCAGCTTGAAAGATCAAGTCGTCGTTATTGACGAAGCCCACAGTAAGACCCCCTCTCCAGTAGCATTCTGCCACAGACTGACAGACCATCAGACCTCATTGATACCCTTCTGAGCATCTACTCCACGTCCCTATCTTCCTCCCACTTGAGCGCCGCCATCTCTCAGCTCGAGCAATACCTCGCCCGCTTCAAGACCAGGCTCAAGACTGTCCATGCTCTGTGGATCCAACAAGTCTTGACAGTCCTCCAAGGTCTTGTCAAAGTCTGTGACAGATTTATCGCAGACTCCAGGGGTCCTGGTCCTGGGAAAGGGGACGGTGGAAAACCGGCTTTTGGGAAAGCCAAGACGGAGGTGTTGGGGGCGAATGAGTTGATGGAGAGGGTTGGGGGCGGGAGTGATCAGGTGAACCCACTGGAGCTGGTCGGGTATCTCAAGGAGAGCAAGCTTGCGAGAAAGATTAGCGGGTTCTCGGAGCATGTTACAGAGAAGGCTGCGTTGAAAGGTAAGGGACATGGTCTTATTGGAGCGCAAAATACTGAATACGAAAAACAGAATCAAAGACCTCCCGCAACGCAGCAGCTCGCCACGCCTCCATATCCTCCTTCCACACTGTCGAATCCTTCCTCCTCTCTCTCTCTGACGCCAAAGACGACGGCCGGGTCATCCTCTCTCTCGAGGATGTCTCTAAAGTGGCGCCGGTGGTGACCATCAAGTATGTCTTGTTAAACCCGTCGGAAAGGTTCAAGGAAGTAGTGGAAGAGGCTAGGAGTGTTATTTTGGCTGGGGGGACTATGGAACCTGTACGTCATTTCTTTCTGCCATGTGGTGAGATGCTGATGGAGGGGGGAAGGTGTCGGACTTTATGAACCAGCTCTTCCCCACTATCCCCCGGGATCGCTTCTCCACCCTCTCCTGCTCACACGTCATCCCGAAACAAAACCTGTTGACTCAAGTTGTCTGCTCTGGCCCTAGAAAGACAGAATTTGAATTCAAGTTTGGGAATCGGAACGACGACAACCTGGTACGTGGTCACCTTCGCCTCTAGGGGGTGGTATCTGGAACTGAGGTTTCGACAGTTGACGGATCTGGGTGCGTCGATCTTGTCGGTGATCAATATGGTCCCTGATGGGGTTGTCGTCTTTGTCCCTTCGTATGCGTTTTTGGACAAGGTGAAGTCATTCTGGACGAAGACGGGTTTGCTGGAAAAGTTGGCTGTGCGCAAGCAGGTACGTCTCGCGCTCCGAAATGAAGGTTACGAATGACCTTCGGTCAGCTGTTTTACGAGCCGCAGACGTCTGGCGATGTCGAGACCATCCTCCGTGACTACTCTCTTGCTATATCTACTGTACGTTCTCAACATACCTCCATTCAAATTATCCTGACCCATTCCTAGGCCCACATTCCACCACCAGGCGAAAAATCCCGCAAAACAGGCGCCCTCCTCTTTGCCGTCGTAGGAGGCAAACTATCCGAAGGCATCAATTTTTCCGACAGTCTTGGGCGGTGCGTGATTATGGTTGGTTTGCCGTTTGCCAATGTTGGAAGTGTGGAGCTGCAGGAGAGGATGAAGTATGTGGAAAACATTCCCGGAGCGGCCAAGGGTGGGGGCGGGGGGAGAGAGTTGTATGAGAATTTGTGCATGAGGGCTGTCAACCAATCTATCGGTGAGTCGTCTTTTCCTTGCGACCCTTTGCTGGATCCTGTCGCTGACGTCGACGTCCAGGCCGAGCTATAAGACACGCCAACGACTATGCTACCATCCTCCTTTTTGACAAACGTTATGCTACCCCTCGCATCCGGAACAAGCTGCCGAAATGGATAGGGGAGGATGTCAAGGTGGAGCAGACTTTTGGAGGGGTGATGAAGGGTGTTGCAGCGTTCTTTCGGGATAAAAGAGAGAGGGGGCTGGCTTGAAAGCCTCGGCATCTGTTGTCTGTTTGCAGTTTTATAGACTGCTGGGTTCTGGTGACATGTGTATTGCATTACTTGTTTGCATGATGTGGTCCCACACTCAAGGACAATACCAATCATGAGTGATGGCTTTCTGGACTCTTCACTCTGTCCGTGTAGCATATCACAACGGGATCATGAAGTCAACGTATACTTATGAGCGACCATCATCAGTAGTGGGTGGGGGGGGGGGCAGCCTGATGCGTGATATGTCGAGGTGCAACACCCACTGCATCACGTTGCCTGTCTCAACGAAGACGTGGGCGAGCCCGAGTCTTTCATGTAGTAGCACGATAGTTCCTTCTAGCACCCAGGTGATGACCCTGCGCAACTTGTTGATACAGCTCCTTCTTTGACGCCCATCAGTCGACCTCGAGCGTCACTGATATATGATGTATTGTACATGCCGTGTCGATGCTAGTAGATATGCTTGATGGAAACCCAAGTCTACGCCTCTCCCATCTCTTCATCCTCATCCCCGCTTTCACTCTCACTTTCGCCCTCGCTGTCGCTCCCACTCTCACTATCACTACCCTTCTCCCCCTCCTTCGCCTTTTCCAAAATCCCCACCCAAACACTTTCCAACTGTCCCTGCAACTCTGCCCCTACCTCCCTCCTCGCTGTCTGGTACAACTTGTAACCTTCGGCACCTTTGCCCGTTTCGACGAGATACGTCAAGTGCGCGGTAGAGACTTCGAACAGGTCGGATGGGGTGCGGGCGAGGGATTTCCAGCTCTGGAAAAAGTCATCCATTTCTTGAGGGGATGGAGATCGTTCACTGAACTTGAGGGTTTCGAACAATTGGGCAAAGATTCCCGGGGAAGGCCTGTACCGCTTCAAAACACTCTTGGCGATCGCACTGAGCCCCTGGGTGGTGTTCTCGTACAGCGAGAGGATGTACACCGGCAAAAGCTGGTCATGCAATCCCACCACTGTCGAGCCAATTTTCAAGGACAACTTCAAGATATGCCCCCACCTCTCCTCGAGCTGCTCGGGAGAAGAAACATCATTCTCCCAGCTCGCCCATGTTTTCCAAATGGACAGCACTCCCTCTGTATCGTCGCTCGAGATGACAGAACGCGCGACGGTCTCGCACATCTTTCTTGTCGCATCCTCGTTCTCGGCAGAGGCAGAAGAAAGCTCGGAAGAAAGACGGATAGATTGGATTGTCGCGTTTGATGGGTATTGTGCGGAATGAGTGCGGGCGGTGGGAAGGAGTTCTGGGGAGGAGATGGAGGAGAGAAGGTGGAGATGAGCGATGAGGTACGAGGCCGGGGGGTGGAGGGACGATTTTGTAAGACTGCCAGCGAGTGAAAGGAGATAGTCTCTCTGCCCTCCTGTTAGTGCTTGTCCTTGATGAAGAGCAGCGACTTACAAGTTCGGGATAATCTTCATGCTTTTGAATACGCCCAATCAACCATTGACCAGCAACTTCTATCCACTGCTGACTCTGACCTCCCTTGGCAAATTTGCGGATATCCTTGCCGATCTTGCCAAACTCTTCCACGAGCTCAACACCGAAGAGGACATACTCTCCTTCCTTCACAGGCTCTTCCCCTTCGACGTATGTCTTCTCATAGAGTCTCCTAGAGATGGCTAACAGTCGAGCTTGAGAAGCAACTTTGAAACCGGAAGCAGCAATCCCCTGCAGTTCCTCATGGACCACCTCCAGACACTTTGCCCTCAACGGACTAGGGTATCCTCTGAAAAGATCCAGCAGCGTCTCGCGATACCACATACCCCCGCCCTTCTTCCCTTCTATGACAGCTTCGGGCTTGATCGCCTTGAGCGCTGAAGTAAGGGCGTGGATGACCAGCTGCCCCGAAAGAATCTGTTTTCTCGCTTCTTCCCCTTCCTCTCCGAACGCTCCTTCTCCACCTCGAAGGGCATCAATGTCGCCCTCGAATCCCGAATCTTCCACTTGCTTCCCCTTGCTATTGATATCATTGATACCCAGTACCTTCCACCGCCTCCTCAGAGCTTCCACCCATCCCAACTCGATCTTGATGTACTCGGTCCAGATTTCCGGCGAGGCGGGGACGAGACGCAGGCCCATGAGAAGCGCTGTACGCGCGGGGGAGATGCCTTCGATGACAAATACAGGCACATCGTCGGGGTCTTGTTCTTCGAGAGAAAGGGTCGATTTGGAAGAGGAGGGGAGGATGGAGTCGGGGAAAGGGGAGGAGGGGTGGAGGTGGTAGTATGCTTGGAGGAGATAGAGAGTGGAAGAGGTGGGGTGGAATTGCATTGCCCTGATATATCGTGAGTATTTGCAGCAGACAGTCAAGAAAAGAGCTTACTTGACAATACCCTGTCCAACAACCTTCCTCATCCCTTCCCGGCTCGCATATTGGATATAGGTCAACCAGACTGACATGTCTTGAGGAAACTTGCTTGTAGCCCGCTTGAGAATATAAAGTGTTCTTCTTTGGATAGAGTAGGTGGAAGCAGAGGGAGGAGGAGGGTTGATGTGGTAGCGGAGCTTTCGCCATCGGACACGGCGCAATCGTTCGAGGTTGATCTCGTACTGGGCATATCGGAAGAAATCTTCCTTCCTCTGTATTCTGCGGATAAGGGCGCTCTCAAATGCCGTCCTTCTCCTGGTAATCTCATTGATTTCGTTCTATTCAAAAAGTCAGCTGTGCTCAATCGAAAGAGTGACTGCACAAACCTTGGTAAAGAGCCCCTTCTCGTGGAGGTCCTTGAGCTCCGGGAGCGTCGATTCGAGCTGGAATTGAACCTTGTCCATTTTAAGACGTACAGCAAGCTTGTTGCGATGGGTATAGAGACAAGAGCTGGCGACTTGTATATAGACCAGTCATCAAAACAATCGTGAATGAAAGAGGAGATGAACTTTTGCTGGTGATGTGGCATTTTCTCGCGTGATAAGCCGCGCGCACTCTCCTCTTTCATGATTTGCACAAAAGTTCAGCCTCCACCAAAACACCGCCATGAACCGCACAACACTATCAAAAGCGCTCTCCCGCACCCCCAACCCCTCGCGCCCATCCTCCTCTTCCGCCTATGCCCCACCCAAAAAGGCCACCGGCCGCGCGCTCTCTGCGTCCACCCTCCGCGATCTCGTCTCCCTCCACCACTCCTCAGCCTCTTTCCTCCACTCCCCAACAGAACTGCCTGCAGGCTTCGAGAATGCCTTCAGACACACCAAACCCCCTGTCTTTGACACCTACGACTCGTTCCGTAGATCGGTCCACGCAACCCAGGCCCTCCACCCACCGGGAGGGATGGAAAACTTGGTAAAGAAGGGGGACTCGCTGGAATCGTCCGCGGCGGGCGTGTATGTTGCCACGCAAAAGGCGTTCAAGGAGCTGCCTTCGGAGAAGGGTCTGGTGTCCGAGACGGATGGCGTCAAGTCTTCGGACAGAAGATTATCAGAGAGGCAGATGAGAGTCAAGGAGGCCATCTATGGCACCTGGGAGAGAGGAGGTTTGGGAATGAACAAGGCCGAGCCGGGGCTGGATGGTGTGCTGGAATATATCGAGGCGAAGGGCAAGACGGTGGGAGAGTACGCGCAGGAATGGGAGAAGAGGGACGCCGAGTGATTTGCATATGCATCATAGAACCCCAAAAATGATTTACCGTCTCTGCACCTGCTGGACCCTCTTGTCGCCCTTTTCCATCCTGGCCCGCAACTTGGCTTGCTTGCGCGATTCTTTCTCTTGCGGTTCTTGTGCCGCTTCTTGGGCTGCACGAGGGGCTTTGGGGCCGAAGAGGGAGGGGAGGAACATGGCGAGGAAGGGGCGGATGGTGTTGAACAGCTTGTAGGCGCCGAAAGCGGGGACCTGTCGCCAGATCAACTCCATGTTCTCCCAGCTTTTTCCCTCTAGACTTACAAGAGCCAAGAGCCACCAGACTCGGTCACCAAACAAGGCACTCCCAATCGTACAGATCCAAGTCATATACACCCTGCTCTTCGTTAGCTTATCACAGGACTGCGCGGGAGAGATATTCACCAGTCCCAAGCCAACTCTACAACCCCCTTCCCGCCAAGGTCATCTCCCACCCTGACATCTCCCCTCCCGTTGGGACCCCTCTTGGGTGAGCCGATAGTGACGAACCATCGCCAAATGAACACGGTGGCTGTTGTAGACAGGATGTAGAGGGTCAGAGGCAAGAAGCGAGGGAACAAGGAGCGGGTGGTGAGTATGGAAAGGAGGAAACGGAGTGCCCAGGCGGCTCCCTATTGCTAACCATCAGTTCCGAGACAGCTTTTGGCTTGAAAAATGCCGCACGTTGACGATAAGGAGGCCGTTCTGGAGGTTACGGAGCGCGGTCTCGTTACCTGACGCAATACGTTTTGAGGAAGCGTTCGCCTGTGAGGTGAGATGTCAGTCTGACTGGAGGCGGTATACGAGTACGGCTGGATAAGAAGGGCACTCGCCATAATGGAAGATGTTCAGAATGTATATCGTCTGTATCTCACTGTGTTATGGGGAATGATGGCGATTGCAGCAAACGTTTTTTAGCAGTATAGATATAAAACGCGGTGGCAAAAAATTTATCCTGCAGTGTTGACCGAGGGGTTAAGGTGTCGGCCTTAAGTTAGAGAGCTTATATCCGATTGGTTTTCACCAGCGAGGGTTCAAATCCCCCACACTGCATTATTCTGTTTTTGTTTTTGTTTTTGTTTTTATCCTTTTGCACTTTTCGAAGCCATATCTATATACTACATTACGTACTGATGAAGGCGGATGGTCACCCCTATTCCATGCGCGTCTGTACAAACGGTTGATGTCTTGGACATAGCATGTTGACGATACGAAGAGTATGGGCCAGATTGACTCAGACCTTCTTTTCTTGTCGTCGTCGGGTCGTACAGTCTCGTCAACGATCTATGTACGGTTACAGGAATCTGCTCCACACAAGTACCATTGATTGTGCTTGCTACAACAATTTGCTTGCGCCAAATTCACAGGCAGCCTCCGGACGAGTCGTCTTCCAAACTCATTTGGCAAGCCAGACCCCGCAACGTCCTAGCACATTTGACCGAGTGGTTAAGGTGTGTGACTCAAGCAAAGCGATTAGCTTATGTAATGAACGCTTCCCTGATTCCAGGGTTTTCACATGGTCTCTGTACCGCGCAGGTTCGAGTCCTGCAGTGTGCAATTTCCTTTTTGCTGCCCATGTACCTGATGTATCTTCCGGAGGTCCCGGAGGAGGTTTGCACAAGCTTGGTATAAAACATCACGAACTCATGATCAATTGAGGCAAAGAGGAGAGGCTTCGGCCTCTTTCTCGAGCTGCTGCTGAGCCGCGGTTTCCAACTTTTGCTTTCGTTTACCCGACGGGCACCTCCGCCTGCTCTTCTTGCTGCTGTGTGGTTCGTGAGTTTCAGAACGTTCTACCGCTTTCTCAACTGCCTGACCCACCGTATTGCACACGGACTCCGCTCGACCTAATCTCTTCATCGTTGATGCCTACCGTGCGGCCGCACCCTCCAAACCCACCCAAAAAATGATCAGTTCCACCATCTCTTTTGACAGGGGTGACTCCGCTGCCAGTGAAAAGGTATATGATGCTCGGACAGTCGCTTACATATCACGACCACTGACCGAGATGGGATGCATCTCCATCAAGTACTGAACACTATTTGCAAGCAAACGTCTGACTTCATCGCGGGCTTCCATACCAAACACACGCAGACTACATCAGCGATTACGTACAGGGTGAGTTTTTCATGGCGTGATATCGTCGTTTGAAGCCTGATCAACATATCAGGTCATGCGAGACGTCACAGTAGCAGCCAGGTTGTTACCCGGTGACTTCGGCATGGTGAGTCATAACGAGACACCTATGAGAATGCAGCTGACTTGTGTAACGAAACCTTTCCTCTTTGCTACCTTCGCCCTCTCCTTCTGTATCGACCCTCTCTGGGACTTCGGCTTCTCGATTCGGCTTCGGCAAAGCAAACCTCCACCAGTCATAAAGGCGTCAAGGGAGGAAAAGAGAAAAGTAATGGCTTTACAGACTTGTTTGCATACCTTTCAATTTCTATAAAACAGGAATCTTTGCGAGTACCTTAGAGTGACTTTTGACGGTAGAGTGCACCAGGAGAGCAATCGGTACGAGTACAATAGTAGAAAGTGAAAGAAGAAGCCTAAGCATAGACCTTCTGCAACCTCTCAATTTCCTCCTTACTCTCCTTCTCCCCACCCTGGAAAAGAACAAGCGCATCCCTCAACCTCGTCCTCGTCACCTCATCCTCCTCATTATACTTGTCCAACACCCCATCCGCGAGGTAATCCACATCAGTACTCGCCATCTTCCAATCCTTCTGCATCAATCCGCCAAGCGGGTCCGCCTTGGCCATCTCTGCCATCCTCTTCTTGCTCGCAGCAGGCTCGGGCGGGGTCCAGTTGGCCCATTCGGTGTTGGGGCTGTCGGCGGAGAGACGCACTTGCCATTCGCCGCCTTTGGTGTAGACTGGGAGGCGCGAGGTGGAGAGGAGGTCTGCCATGCAGCCGGAGAGGATGGTGGCGTGGTCGGCGCCGAGCTCGACCATGGCCATGGCTTCGCGGGCCGTGATGAAACTGCGGATATCGTCAGCCTGTGAAGAGAAAGAGGGAGGAGAGATCTAGTAAGACGGTGGACGTACGAGGCAGATTTGATCAAGGGTTGAACTTGGCCGGTCTCCTTGTAGAGACGGTCGTAAGTGTCGCGGATGTGGCGCATACGGAACGACATGGGGTGCTGCGTCGCAGGGTCGGCCACGTCGGGCCAGAGATCATTCTCCACATGCGCGCGAACCTCTACAGCAACACCTTATCAACTTTGTACCAGATACAAGAGAGGAGAAAGGCGTACCGTTGTAGTAGGGCGAGATGGAGAGCATACCAGCTTGAGACGAGGCGATAGCCTGGGGCAGGGAGAAGAGGGATGTGCCGAGGGTTCGGATACCTTCAGCATTGAGGACCTTGGCGGCTTGGACGCCGGCGGTAGTGGCGGGGACCTTGATACAGAATCGGTCGCTACCCTCCACGTCAGCTACCGCCCGGAAAAGAGGAGAAGAAAGGGGGACATACCGAGAGATACCCTCGGCCTGGAAAGCCTTGTCGTAAGCCCTAGCGTGGTCAATGATGGCTTGCTTGTTGAAGGGCTCGCTGGGAGAGGTCTGAGCGAGGACGCGGCCTTGGATGTGGGGGAAGACGCGGGCGGCGAATCGGGCGGTCTAAGACGGAAGGTGTTAGCAACATGTACTCGCTCGCAGGCTCGCTTGTCCCCCGTCCCTCCCCCTTCCCACCACCTCCTCGCTCGCTCCGCTTGCTTGGGGACTCACTAAAACAGTATGCACATCCAACCACCCCTTCCCCTTCAACTCCCTCACCGTCTTCTCAACCAAGGCCTTGTTGTCGGGGTTGATGAGCTGTTCCTGCACCAACAGCTGGTTAGAAGTCATATCGTGGGCCTTGAAGGGGAGGTTTGCTGCGATGGCGGGGTCCATTGAGTCGGTGTCGACTTTGACGCCGGCGGCTTCGAGTTGCTCAAGAAGGGTGGGCTCGGGGCGGGAGATCATTGTGAGTGAGTTGAGTGGTGGGATGGGGAAAAGGGATAAAGTTGGGGGGCCTTATATATGCTGGCCAGGGGATACGACGGGTGGCATCACATTCACCGAGAAATCTACGAGGCTCGTGTGCATGCTGTGAATGTATTGTGCGAGTCTCCGCCGAGCACCAGATCAACAGCTCTTGTTGTGCCTGGAGTAAAGGCGGCCATTTGATAAAGTGCAGCTGATCAAGTGTCCAGTGATTGCGGAACCAAACATATCTCCAGCAATTTGCCGAGTATATGCCTCTATCAGGTGCCACGATTTCTCCGCCAATCCTCCACCGGTGTGAAGATCCCACGATCACGAGACACGAGCCGCTGGATCCGCTGTTTGCCGCTTCCTGTCTGCCTGGGGCCCAATGCGGGGCCTGCGGGGCACAGACGGGGCACAGTGTTTGGGTGCCTCTCGTTCATCTCTTGCTTTGTTGTGTCATGACAGGTCACGGGGTAGATGGTGGCTTGCCGCCTATTCACCGCACTTGTATTTGGTCCATTCCGGCCATCCTCCCGGTCTACCCCTACCAGTATATAAGGCAGTGTGAGCGCCCACCATGGCCCCTCTTATCATCACCATCTATCGCCACGCACCATGTCTATCATCCCCCCAGACTCCCCCCTTCGGAGCGAGCACTCCCTCCCCACCAGCACGCACAAGCCGGATACCAAGGCCGACATAGACCATCTCGAGCATGTCGATGTGGAGGCCAGGGATGATGACCTCAGGAAGAGAAACCGCAACGTCAATGCCAAGTGAGTCGAGCGCAGCGAGCAGTGTATCCTCCAAGCGAGCAAAGCAAGTTTGATAGGGCAGATGGGCGGGTCAGCTAACACTACTTCAACTTAGGATCCAGAACCCCCTCGCAGGCCTGTCCAAGAGCAAACTCCTCGACATGGCCGACCAATTTACGCGAGAACATGGATTCGAGGACAAGCAGGAGCTGTTTCGCCGCGCGGCGCTGGTGTCGCAGAACCCGAATCAGTTTGAGCTCATCCCAGAGCTCGAGGAGGAGGACAGGTATTGGCTACGACGAGAGGTTACAAGTGAATCTCAGAGCGAAGACTTGTATATGGGGAGCGATTACTGACTCTCGGGGTAGACAAGTGGGACCAAACAACAGCCTTGTACTTTCTCGTCATCGTCTGCAGTATTGGCAGTGCTATTCAAGGATGGGACAAGTAAGTCCCCCTCTCACTCCTCCTCATTCACGTCTCCACTCTAACCGATTCTCTCAGTACTGGAGCGAACGGCGCCAACCTCAGCTTCGTACGCCTTTCCCCCCTTTTGCTCTCACAATCATCAGCTGACGCGACGGTAGCCCACTGAATTCGGGATCGTCGACAATACTTGGCTGGTCGGAATGATCAACGCTGCCCCGTCCATCACCGTCGGCGCATTCAGCGCCATGCTTACGGACCCCATCAACCACTACATTGGTCGTCGAGGGACGATCTTTGTCACTGGTTTGTTTTGCGTTTTCCCTGTCTTGGGACAAGCGTTTGCGAGAAATTGGTGGGAGCTGTTCATCTGCCGAGTCTTGCTCGGTGTGGGGATGGGCATGAAGATCACCACAATTCCGATTATGACTGCCGAAACGTACGCCCCTCTCGTCTACATCCTGTATATCAGGCTGACGGTGGACTCAGCTCGCCCGCAGCGATCCGTGGTGCCCTCGTCATGTCTTTCCAGCTATGGGTCGCCTTCGGTATCCTCGCAGGGTTCTGCAGTAACCTCATCTTCTACAGGATCGGCAAGAACGCGTGGAGAGTCCAGTTGGCGGCTGCTTTTGCGCCTGCCGTGCCCCTTCTCTTACTCAGTACGTCACTGTCACAAGAGGGTGGGCGAAAGCTCACTCGAGGGTAGTCTGGTTCGCGCCCGAATCCCCGCGCTGGCTCATGAAGAAGAACAAGTATACCCGGGCCTATGCCTCTTTTTCCCGCCTCCGCAAATCACCTATCCAAGCCGCCCGCGACATGTTCTACGCCCACTGTCAGCTCGAGGAAGAGAAACAAGTGTTCAAGGGCACGACATATTGGACGAGGTTGGCAGATCTGTTTGTCAAGCCGAGGTTGAGGAGGGCAAATTTGGCGAGTTGGGTGGTTATGATTTCGCAGCAGCTTTGTGGGATCAATATCATGTGTGAGTGCCCTTTGCATGTAGAGGGGTGAGATGCTAATGGGGGGTAGCGTTCTACTCGTCGACAATCTTTTCCGAAGCAGGGTACGACACCCGCCAATGCCTCCTCGCCTCCTTCGGTTTTGGCCTCGTCAACACCATCTTTGCCCTCCCCGCCATCTGGACCATCGACACATTCGGCCGCCGCAACCTCCTCCTCACCACCTTCCCCCTCATGGCCCTCATGCTCTTCTGGGCAGGCTCCATGTTCTTCCTCGACACCTCCAACGCTGCGCGCGTGCCAGTGCTCGCTACAGCCGTCTACCTCTTTACCGCGTTCTACTCCCCCGGCATGGGGCCTGTACCCTTTGTCTACGCGGCAGAGGCGTATCCGCTCACCCACAGGGAGGCGGGGATGAGCTGGGCGGTACAGCAGAACAACATGTGGTCGGCTGTGTTGGGGCTGACGTTCCCGACAATGTTGGCAAAGATGCGGCCGTGGGGGGCGTTCTACTTTTATGCGGGGACAAATCTGTTGGCCTGGGTTTTGATCTTCTTCTTCACACCTGAAACTGCGTACGTCCCTTCTTTGTCGTTTTGGGCGTTGAGCTGAATTGGAGGAACAGTCAAAGAACGCTTGAAGAACTCGACTATGTCTTTGCGGTGCCCGTGCCAGTCTTTGCCAAGTACCAAGCCACTACCTTCTTGCCGTGGTTCATCAAACGATACGTGTTTTGGCAGAAGAAGGCAAGACTGGAGCCGTTATACAAGCTGGAAGGGGTCGCGAGCGAGAGGACCGTGGTGGAGAGGTTTCATTGATGGCTCGTCTTTCTTTGGGTTGGGTGGGTTTGATTAGTCAGAACTTTGGAGGATGTTGGGGCGTCGAGAGCTTGGTGATTGGTGATCAAAAAGTGAAGTATGTTGATTCGAAATGTCTGTAGTATATAAGTCTTCCTTCGGGTATAGTGTAGCGCTTCTCCAATTTGTAGTCGTATTAATGACATGTTGTTGCAATACGGATCTTTCGCGTTGGTCCGCACCGAGACGACAAGTGGTAGTAGTTGTGAGTTTACAGTAGGTATCCATTTAAGTGCGTCATGGGGTACAGAATCTATCTCTAATGTCTACGTTTGGAAACAGGTTGACAAGATACAAGAGGGATGCGATGGATGCCGGCGTTTTGGGATCCGAGAAAAAAGCGACAAAAGAACAGGGAAGAGAGAAAGAGAAGCAAAAATACCTCCTCAACAAGAAAGATCATACAATGGGGATCTACGCAAAGATGGGCTCAGGCTTATTGTCTTCGAGGGCGAGGCGGACTGGGTCAGCCAGTGAGAGGTGGTCGAGGATGGTCTGTCCAAGACGTCAGCTGGTTGGAAAACGAGAAGGAGAAGAGGGACTGACCTTGGTGTTACCGATCATCTTGGAGATGATCAAACTGGCATACACGGCGTTGGAGGCATCTGCCACATAAAGGTCAGGGATGCCGGGAAACGATATGAGACGCACAATCTTGTCCCTCAGACTCTTCTCCCCATCCCATATGCAACCACTTGCCACAGAGCTCCTCAACCAACCACTGCTCGGTCTTCGCCCCCGCAAAAGGATACACAAAGCTCGTCAGCCCCAGCAGCGACGACGGCATACTAGAAGCGTAGGTGGTGGGGAAGGAGGTGGGAAAGTCGGACAACAGTTTGGAGGCTTTGGCGGGGGCATTGATGCCGACTTTGACGATAAACTGGCTGCAGAGAATTTCGACGAGCTTGGAGGGGAGTGCTGATCAAGGGTTAGTGTAAGTCAAAAACGAGAAGGGAAGACATACCGTCAGCGTCTTGAAGGTCGATGAGAACGACTTGCTTCTCGTCACAGACTTGCACCATGGTAGTCCTCGGGACGCTGCTCTCCGGCACGAGGGGCCTGTGAAGGTCTCTGACCCCATCATGCACGACCATGCTCGTATACCTGTCCGCCTCCCAATCACTCTCATGCCTCACTGCAAACGTCGGGCCTTGAATGTCGAATCCGACCGTGTCGCCCTTCAACTGGGCCAGCGCACAGTCGGCCGCCGCGAGGTCGGAAGTGTGGGTGACGTTGGGAGGGGAGGGGAAGAGGAAGTGGTGAAAGGACGAGTGGGCGAGGGAGGAGGAGGCGTGGGGCTTAGGGGGAGGAGTGATAGGGAGGGATGCGAGGTGGGATTGGGTGAAGCGGCGGGTGGTGAGACTCTGGTCACGGTTCTTTCGTGGGTTTCTGAAAGAGATCAGTCATAAAGTCACGTCGTTACAAAAGGGCGCTTACTGAACAACGGGGGAGCAAGAGAAGGTTCGCTCGGGAATGCGAGAAATAGTAGTCCTTCTGGCAGAGAACAGAGAAGTGCTAGACCTGGCGAGCTGGTTCCGAAGCATGTTGGGGGACATTTTGGGTGATTGCTATCGTGTTGTGGTGAAGGAAGAGACTTGAAGGTTGATGGGCATTTCCCAACTTCAAGAGTCCGTATTTATATCTTCCAACCCGCACGAACCATGTGAAAGTCAGCTGAGCAGCCCATGCGGCCAACGCACCACGTTGAAGGGCCAGGCTAGACATCGTCGAGATACGCAAAAGTACGCATCACAGTTGGCTAGAGATTCCTCACAGCATCTGATCTCATATCAATGGACTCGTATATCGCCATCACAACGAGTACCTTTCATCCAAGATAGTGCCTGGGTTAGTGCGATCCTCCAGGTTCTGGATGTCGCAGCTGGCAGGCTTGGCATCGTGTGGGGTGTTATGGCGAAATTTGGTGTCAAGTCGAAACGATGTAACGGACTAGTGGCCTTGACGATGTCTTCGTCGACCTGCTGTTAGTCTGTAAGCGCTGATGATCGACAAAATGTCGACAAGATGGAAATAAGCTATGTTTGAAGTTTGACGTAAGCTCAGATCTCTAGTGTGAGGTGTTTGACGACCAGACCATCGCACCATGTCCATATCAGCAATGTTGGTACGAGGCCCCGGTAATTCAAGTAGGGGGTCGAGGTTCATGTTGTGCCATTCGTTCTGCAGCATTCCGACACTGCAACATGTCTCGAGTGATGCTGCATCGGCCAGGCATGGAACGCAAATAGAGGCGGCTGGCAAGGTGGGCACAAGTGTGTCTCATCGCTGGCGTGTCGACAGACAGCGCTGGAAACCGTTTCTGAAGATTTCGACCTCAAGCTCAAGGCTGCGCACAAACGAAGATGTTTTACCTGGGACATCCAGTCTCTGCCCCTCCTTACAATGCTCAACCTTTCTCTGAGCCTCGATGCCTCGTGAAGCGCATGTCGACCGCCGTCATGTACCTGTTTGGATTGAGCAAGAGACCTCTGTGGAAGGCCATTTCTTGGATTTTGCGAAAGATGAGGTATGTCGCGTGGATGTGGTTGGCCGCATCTATCCAGATCGATCAGATTTGAACATCTTCTACAGTGATGTTGAAAAAGACTCACTATCGATCTTCTCCTCAGTGATAGGCCCCGCCCAAAAGTCGTTCATCCTCACAGACGGGTCCTTTGTCAACACCTTTCCGACATACACCTGGCACATCGCCGACACTGTCATCCGTACATCTTCCAGCCACGTCTTGTTGTGCGGATGTATGTGCTGCGCCATCCCGGGGAGGTCGAGTAGCCTTTGTGGACTGCGTGTGGGGGTGAAGCAGTGGGGGAAGTCGCGGGTGATTTTGATGGCTGTCTTCAGCACGTTGCCGCCTACCTTGAAGATGCTAGGAGTGGTGAGGAGGCGAGCGATGCCATCGGGAAGATCTTGTGTCTATTTGTGAGTGGATATAACTAGGCGGACAGCGAGACGCTCACCATCAGTGGAACCTATGGGTACTAGCAGGATCAAGTTCTTGCCGCCAATGGTGACCATCGTCGTCCGTCCCGCTTTATACCAGCATTGATTGGCCCCCCTCACCGCTCCCCTCTCCCCTTCTTCGACAAGTTCCGACGGGTACTTGATATCGACCGCCAGTACATTCCCGCCAAAGGTCCGCAAAAGATCATCGATCTGAATAGGGTCGGACGTGCAGACGAGCTTTGGTTTGGGATGGGGGCTGCCTTGCGGATTCAGCTTATAGTCAAAGGTCGGCACTCGTTGGGGACGTAGGACACGGCTGGAGGATTGTTTCATGGATCGATTAATGTTGACGGCCTTGGGCTTCTCAGGGGGTGGATTGCTCTGAGAGGTAAGGCGTCGATGCCTGTTCAAGATCAGCGTCGAGCCCAGGGCCAGATACAAGCTTACCTGATGGGTGAGACGGATGAGCTAAGACGTATAGATTGCCGCGATGACTCTCCAGCCGTCCTGACGAGGCCACGAAGATGCTGGCAGAAGGGGATGGCCATGATGATGGAACAAAGAGGCTACAGGACGAAGTCGAGGTCGAATTTGCTGTGATTCTTGTAGAATGGATGTTACAAGTCTATACTCTTGATATATGATGATGTAATCTGTTGAGACGGTAGATGAATGTAGACAGATGTTGTACATACTGTACAGTCGCATTGCTCGAGAACAAAAAGCGGAGGCACAAACGTGACGCTGCCGGCCGCCGATGCACTCTCTGCTTGACCCAAACGGCTGCCCAGGCTTGACCCATAACGAACGTCGAGGGTCGACACGACAAAATTGAGCTGCATTCATGTACAGATACTTGCGTACAACACTAGTGCTACAAGATGGCCTCCCCATCATGGCTGCCGGAGTCTTCCACCTTATATAGCAGCAGCTCTTTCGACTTTTTACAAGCCTGCGCATACCTCCTCGGCACCCCCGGATCATCCGCCCCCATGTAGATGCTTTCAAATACCTCAAACATGCAGTAACCTATCACAGGCTCGTCAGTCATCCCTCCTTGTACACTCAAAGATGCTCACCTCGCCAGCCGGTGCTGAGAATCGCTTTGAGCGTCTCTACCACCCTAGCAGCATCACTCTCTCCAACCTTCTTCGCCACATCTTCTCCGTCTTGCCCTTCTCCCAGCCCACCATTCGGTCCCACCAGCGGCACAGGTCGGGCATAGAATACCCATTTCCCTCTCGCATTCTTTCCCTGCCCATACCCCACATCATCCTTTACAGCTTGCTCGTCGAATTTGGACCCTCCGTACAAGGGTGGAGAGGGCTGGAGGACGTCGGAGAGCTCGAGGTAAAAGATCTTTTCTTTCCGTAGGGCAGAAAGGCGGGAGATCATAGAGTCGTATTCGGGGCGAGACCAGCCTTTACGGGTAAGGGGGTCCCAGCCGTACGTTGGCGAGAGCGCAAGCTGAGCAGTGTCAAGGCAGAGTCCTAGGTTTGGATGATCCTTATATGTCATCAGCAGTTGCTTGAATGCATTATCAAGCAAGACTATTGAACTCACAGCAAGCTGAACGATCTTGTAAGTATACTCCCAATCACCCCTCGAGTCGCCAAAGCACCAGCACTCGTATGCTATCTTGACCGGCGGGTCTTGTCTGGCGCCCAGTTCTGCGAGCCAGCGCATGTCGGAAGCTGTCTTTTCGTCTCCTGCAGTAGCATCTTTCCGATCATTCCCGCCGACCTACATCACCGACTGTCAGCTTCGATCTCACCTAGCATCACGTAGCGTACCTGTAAGAACTCTACTCCAAGCTTTGCACACAGAAGCAACCACCTCTCCGCTTTTCTCCTCACCCACTCACATCTCTCGTGCCCTTCTGGCCATCCTTCAAAATGGTTGAGGGGCTGGAGCACGACAACTTTGAGGCCGTGCTCGGCGGCAAGCGTAGTGAACTGCCGGGCGAGGTCGTAGAGGGCTGTCCAAATTGCTTCGTCCGACGGGTCTGGCTCTGAGAACTCTGCCCAAGCTGCGGGGCATGTTGACTCGGGTCTCACCACAGAGTCAGCTTTCCCTCGCCTACTCTCTGCACCGGGCCAGATTCGACTCACAGCCCCGGCCTTTGTTCCCGCACCCACCCAATGTAATCGGCAGTCAGCACCTCGCAATACTCGAATCCCGCCTTTTGCAGCTCTTGGAATTTCTGGTCGAATTTGTGGGAGGGATGAAGGCCCAGGAGGGCGGATGCTACACCGAATTTGAGGGAGGAGTCCTGTTTCTCGAGGCGGGCAGGCATGGTGGTGGTGTGTGGGTAACTGGGTAAAAGATATGAGATGCGCGATGCATCCGAGATGTTATGTACGAGCGGCATGCACCATGTGACTCGACATGGGCAGCTGACAATTATTCCGTGGCAGTTGGCACAGCTCCAATGAGCACTGGGCCAACCCAGTCAGCTGGGAGCTGATCAGCTGCAGAGCATGCGCGCGGGGTTTCACGTTACGTAACACAAAATGAGTCCTGGCCTGTATGATGTCGCGGTCGTAGGGCAACGACTATGCTTTTGATATGGGTTGGGGGAAGCCTAGATACCACAACATGTAGCTGTAGAGGTGCCGCCAATAGGACCGCATGCCTAAAGTAAATACTAAGATAGGCTTCCAAAAGGGGACCAAATCTGCGCTCCCAAATGCCGATGCAACGAACTATTCAACTATTGTAATCAGCTGCAGATGAAAATGTCCCCCCTGCCCCCTCCCAGTAAGACCCCCAACTCCGTTACGGGAATCTTCAGCTTCCACCATGCCTCGCAAATCCAGATCTGCGAAAATCGCAACTAAAACGCCAAGTATGGTGATCCTCCTGCCGACTCGACGTCCAGCCGCCAAAGAGCAAGGTAGTGAAGGAGCCGGCAGCAAACACGATGAGAGTAACAGTAAGACATGCACAGCGGGGCCAGAGCGCTGAGAGACTATCAGGAAGAATGCGCACAGGGACAGCGGTATCACAGTCGTAGAGTGACTTGGAACTCCGTATCAATGGCTACAACGCTGACAATCACTTACTATAGCCTGTGTGGGCTCGTGTCAGCTTCACTGGGGGGGGCTGTTTGTCTTCGGGTCTCATTACGCCACAGCATATATTCGCACCGGTCGGTCTATCCGACTCTGGCATCTACGGATGGATTGACAGCGGCCGTGCCTCTTGTCTCCCTATGGGCGATCGTCCTGTCCCGCTACACACCCCGGCAGCATCTCCTTTGCGCTTGCTAACCACCCCCCAACGACTCTCTCTTCCGCTCTTTCCGTGCTCTCCCCTATCAATGATGTCCCAGCCGTCAACTTCGCCCTCTCTATCGGTCAATTGATCGACAGTGGGCACCTGTCCGATGTCTACCCCATCACGCCTACTGTCCCCATCCTTCAATCTCATGACTTTCCTCCCCTCGTCATCAAGATCATGTCCCCCGAAACGTTTAACGATGCTGACAACGAGGCAAGGTCCAGATCGCGTGTGGAGGCAGATGAGGCTTGGGAGCGGGAGACAGGGCTCTTCGCCGGGAAGCTGTCTGGCCTGCAAAGTACCACCGTGCCGCAATGTTTCGGTGCTCTACAAGGTCTTCTGTATCTCAGTGACGAGTTCTACCCTGCCAATTTCCACTTTATGCTTTTGGAGAAGCTGGGCGATGCTGTCTGCCGCTTTGACAACTAATTGCGTTTGCTCCCACACGGGTCAAAGTGAGTTGCACCGCACAGTGACTTGTCAACGATGATAGGCAATAGTCTCAGGCTCTTCATACAGGCGCTCTACAAGTCCTTGCATAGCGTACGGGTCGTTCACGGTGGTATCAAACCCCGTCATATCCGACGGCGTGCAGACGGTAGCCTGTGCATCATAGGCTTTCATCATGCGTCACTCGTCTCGACTGATGAAGGCGTCGACGACAAGCTGAAGGAGCAGATGGAGGAGGTGGAGGACCTGCTGAAGCTTTTGGTATAGCGTCCTCGGGGCTATTATTCTTTCTTGCTTTCATCGATGTTTTCTGGTGGGGTAAATATCCTTTACTCAAACACATCCGGCTGTCCTTGTACTGTGGTCTGTACTCCAGTACGAGCACGTGGTTGCCAGTCTCTCGACGTATACACAACTGAACACAATGCAAAATGACATGTGATGATTTAGGATGGCCTGCATTGTATTGTACAACCTCTACACGTCGTAACCCTTCACTTTGCCTCTACGTTGACCCCTTTGGCCTCTTCAGCAGCCTCCTTCTTCGTTTGCAATACAATCTCCTCACCAGCCTTCTCCTCAGCCTTCCCCACCGCCTTCTTCTGATCCTCCAGCCTATCCCTCGCCATGAAAGCAAGCTTCTCCATCACCCCGGAAGCCTCTTCATCATACTTGTTCCAAGGCTTGTGAAGCCAGCCCAAAATCAGCTGCCTCTGTCGTCTTTGGACCTCGTAAAGCACCTGATCTTTGGTGGCGGGACCTTGTTTGGGGTGGGCGGCGAGAGCTTGTTCTTCGGTGAGGGGACCAACGGGCTTGGAAGTGTTGGCAGGCGGGGCAGGGGCGGGGGCGGAGGTGGTAGCGCCAGCGACTTGACGAGGAGCCTGAGGGTGAGCGTCGAGGTAGGCAGCAACCTTAGCCCTCTCCTTTTCCATCCTCTTCTGCTCGTAGCTCTTTCTTGGCGCAGCAACCTTCTTCTGATGGTGTTCCAAAGCCAGTCTCTTGTTCTCGCTCGGCAAGAGGTAGGTCACATTGTCAAAGCAGCCATTGCGCATTTGTTCGCGGAGGAGCTTGTCTTTGGCGGCTTGATCCTTGGTCATGGGACCGATAAAGAGTTGGTCGAGGTAAGGGAAAGCTTGTTTCAACTTGGCGTCAACGACCGCTTCCTTCTTCTCTTCCAGCTTCCTGATCTCTTCGTCCTGCTCCCTCGTCCTTGGTCCATGCGGCTCCGGGGTCGAAACAGGCATGAAAACGTTCGGCCACTGGTCCAGCGTCTCTTGCGCGTCTTCGACATCCTTCAACTCATCCTCCAACTCGTGAATGACCTGATCATGGTTCCAAACAGCATCCTGACCGGGAAGGTACATGTTGTTGCTTTGGTCCCACCGGAGTCGGGCGATGACATACTTGAGGGCGTAGGCATGCATGCCACGGAGGGCGGCATAGGAAGGGGCGGGGTTGGGGAGGTTCTGGACAGTCTTGGAATTACGGCGGGCGGGGAGGGAGGGAGTGGAAGCGAACATGGCGGGAGTGGGGGCGGGAGGGGAGAGGTAGGTGTAGTGGGCGGGGTGGGAGTGTTTGGAAGGGGAAGCAACGCAAGCGGCAGCCATAATGGATATAGTCTGGGATGAGAATGCGGCGGTGGAAGTATGAGTGGTGATGGATTGGGGGAAAGAAATGTCGTGATAATTATGGGAAAGGGGAAGATGGATGAGTCGGTTGAGGGTTGGGATTGAACGTGTGATAGCGTTGGTAGGGGTCTTTAAATGCCTGTTGAGTCAGTAGGTCATCCTTTGATGGGTGGCTCGACTTACTCAAGTTTGGTAGATCCTTTGGCAATTCTGACGCGTATTCGATCAGGCTCGAGCTACTTGAAAGCCTCCTATGAGTGATATGAGTGATTTAGAGATGACATAGGATGATAATGTCTAGCAGCCTGAGGCCCGGCAATGTCCAAGTCGACACGAGACAAGACGAGACAGGGAACATGAAAGGGTGAGCATTATACGGGCATACATACTTGATACGTCGTGGCAAATTCGTAAAGGAGAGATCAGGGAATCTATAGCGACATTCGTTTCGACGGAGCTTGACAATGTAAGCCGAAGGACGACATGACATGGACAGGGGCTCACCTTCGCCATCGTCATCTTCAGCCCTGCGCTTGTGGGATGTATCGCTCTCGTCAACACCCATGTCCTCCGCTTCAGGGACGGTATCCTGAATGCAGAGTCAGCCTTCCGCATGTCTAACGATTCGGCAGTACACACAATGAGTAGACTGGCGTCCCTCACATCATCCGCCTCCTCTATCATCACCTCAAGCCTACCCTCCAGGTCTGCGACTTTGCCTTGCTCAACGGCCAGATCGAATTGGAGCGCTTCGATGGTTTGTTGGGACTGGGAAAAGTTGGAAAAGAGGTAGGCAACTGCGATGTTTGTGAGCTTAGGCATCGTCGAGTTTGTCAAACAGACGTACTTTGTTCCGTCTGCTTGGCATTTTGCGCAGCTAGAGCATCGATTTGAGTTTGCTGTTGGGCCATTTTCTCCCTCATTTCTGTCTCATCGTCAGCATATTGAGTCGGGACGCGACAAGGAAATTCACCTTCTAGTCCCTCGTTCTCACGCTGCACCGTCTGCATGTCATCCTCTTCCTCCTCCGCATCGTCTATCCCAGACAGCGTAATATCCCCGCTCATCATGCTCCGCTCCCACTCCACATACGCGTCCATCTTCTTCTGCAAAGCCGGTACTGGCGGGCTCTTCATGCCCTCACGGATGGCCGAGGCGCTGGTGCCGGGGTTGGATTTCGTAGGGGTGGAAAGGGGTGCGGAAGATGTAGCATTCGACAGCGTGGCTTGACTGTGAAGTTGGAGATGAATTTGCGTGAGGCGCTCGTCCAAAGAAGTGACTAGTAGACTATCAGTACAGCTCAACCCGCCTTGACCAAAACTCACATCTATCCCTGTTGACCTGGGCGTTGCACTCCACTCTCTTCTCCAACGCCTTGAGCTTCTTCAATACCACACCCTCATCTTTGCTAGCCAAGTTCTTCACCATCTCATTCTTGCCCTTGGTACCCTTCCCCGAGTCATCTTCGTAGACGGCGGCGCCTTTAACACCCGCGACCTGGACAGACTTGGATCGGGACGAGCGGACGTTTGGGGCAGTGTTGGGGGCGGGAAGGCGGGATGCGAGGGGTGCTCTATGGGCAGTTGATGATCCGAGTACGCTGCGGTCCATGACTATTGGGATTGGGGCGAGATGGTCTGAAAAGAAAGCAAAACCAGTCCCGATGCGCGTGTTGTTTTGACCTTTGCTTTTGCGGACATGGCCGTTGCTGAAATGCTAAAATGCTGCAAGCCTGGAATGCCTGCTTTTGATCAACAAAGCAAGCATAGTAAACGATGCTCTACCACTTATACGCAAAGGCTCTATCTTCACCGTATGTACGATTAATTCAAAGAGAGAAGAAAAAGGGGGAAAAAGAAGACAAAAAGGAAAAACAAATGTTTTCCGTGGGGGAGTCGAACCCTCGACCGGTGTGAGAAATGGTAACCGCATAAGCACACAGCTCTAGACCTCTGAGCTAACGGAAATAATTTTTGCAAATTTGATTTTTTGTAGTTTATAAGCGTGTGAAGCAATGTACGTAAAGAGGCGCCACATCAACATGCACGCCGTACATACTGTACTGAAGTAGGTCGTACAAATGTGAGTGCATTGGGTAAAGGTACACACAAAATGTGATGGCACCTTATAGAGCATACTTGTCGTTATATTGGTTATCGCGACTCCCTGAATGCATTGACCATTGACGACGACGTGGAAATAAATTGATGTGTTGTGTGTAACCAATCTCGCCACTGAAGCTTCCATTCTGTATTCGCTCCCATGGAGCGTACCCATGATGTTCATGGGTAGCCAATTATATGGCTAACTCACACCGTCATTACATATGGACCCGAATGCGTTCCATGGGCTGACCTCTGCCTTCGAAGTTCTGCAATCACGTTATCACATCAACTGTGCCACTCAACTCGTCACTGCAGTCTTAATGATTAGAATTCTAACTTGAAAGACAAATATATGATCATTGGGCTAAATATCTGCTGGATATAAGAAAGTAGAAGATCTCATGAAGGTTGATTTTTTGTCGACACGATGCGTGGTTATGGAGAGTTGTCGGTTCAACCAAGAGAGTTGGAAGAACAGATAGCCTCAATCACGTTTCGTTTCGGTTCTGCTGTCGCCTGTAGAGTTGCCTTCGAGGTTATTGAGTGAGGAGGGTAAAGTGGAAGGATGGCTATGAGTGGTGTAGGTAAAAGAAGATAATTATAAGTGACATAGGAAGCTATCTCTACTGTCCAGCAGCTCTCTATATATACCCTTTGGCTCCCCGTCACTCCCGACCGTCGACCACGACAACGACACGGGGTCGTGGACCCCGACGTGTCTTCACTCAACTAGTCCCCGACTATCCCGACAGGCACTCCCCTTATACACAGGCCCTACCCCGTCACAGTGGTGGTGCTCAGTCAACGTTCACCAGTGCGGCTTATGCATGTGGCATGGGCAGCAGCATTGGTGCATTGTTTGAGTGTTATATTTAGGACATGGCAGCTTTTGTGTTTCTCCTGGAGTCGCATATCTTTCATCATCTACGCCGAGCTAGAAAAAGGAGGCTACACCGGTAGGAATACGACGCGAAGAATCGATCTACATCATATAAATATATATACATATATATATCAACCGACCTTCACGGTCAGAAGGAAGACACCATCGTCGGGGTGATCATTATTCATTGTCCTATCTTTTCCTCGATACCGATAGAGAGTGCGAATATACATAGTGGAAAGTATACGCACTGCTGCTGTACCCCCCCGCCAAGTTATTATCTTCATCTTCGGAACACATTTAAAACGATTCATGAGCCAAATGTCTCAAGAAGGCAGCATGTCCGTAGAAAAAGATTAGGACCCTTTCGCCATTCCCGGCGAAATGAATCTCGTGTTCGGTCCCTCAACGTTCGGTGACGCCTCCGCTGAGAAGGACACTACCCTGGAATCTGATGACGAACCAGCAAGTGCTGAGGGAAAAGATGATCAGGAGCCGATCACCAGCACCCCAGTTGTTTGGCAGGAGCTAAGGACAGATTTTACCACGTTTATTGTTGAGGTGGAAGGGGAGCCTTTTAAAGAGATTCCTGACGTAAGCCAAGCCTCCTCATCTTCACTCGCTACAGCCTTCTTTTCATGCGTTTTCGCCCATCCTAACTCTTTTTCGATTGTAGGTAGCGATCCGAAATCTCGCTGAGATTAATAAATCCCAAACACCCTCAGAGCCCTCAGAGCGGAACTTCGCCGACTCTGAAGCGACGTCTGTAGTAGCAGCATCATACTATAACGCGTGAAACCCGTCGTTCAGTAGTCTTGCGGAGAATAGGAGGCCTGGTTTTAGCTACGTGGTGGCAAATACGGCTGTTACTTTCCCATTCGACCCGGACCAGGAAGAGTGGGAAAGGAAATATGCTGCGATGAAAGCTCGGCTTTAGGAGGAGGAGGAGGAGGAGGAGGAGGAGTAGCGGGTGATTGCCGTGCTCAAATCAGGTATTTTTGATGTTTGAACAGCCGAGGTCAAAGGCTATAGACTTTGGGGCCATACATGGAAGGCTGATGATGCTTGTGCAGCTTGGCTAGGATACCAGCTCAACAGGCTACTTTTATGATTTGCGAAAGCTATCAGCCATCAAGAAGACTGCCGCTTTGCATTCGCTCCTGAGGGCCTTGTCACCTTACGGGGCGGTCGTCCAATTGGCAAAGGGCATCAGCCGCTGTGTGGTTCCATGCACTGGTACTTTGAATGAGAAAGGAAGGATGAAAGGTTAGATGTAAGGCGGCTAAACATACAGCAAGTCCTCCAAACAAGAAGCGTCACGGCTAAACGAGTTTCCCAGTTAAAAGGACGTCTCCTGCCTATCCCCTCCGATTCTCCTCCAGTCACTATCTTTCATCTCAGCCCACTACTAAGAGGGATCGTAAATGGAGCTAGAGCACAGCTTATTCATATGATTCCGCTCTTCTCTGAGCATAATATACCACCCCCAACCCCACGTCCCGTCTGCAAAAACTCACCACAGAACCCAATGTCTCAAGACAGAGAAGAAGAAGACGATTTTGCCCTACCCGGCGGCGTCAGTCTCGGTTTCGGCCCCTCAACCTTTGACACGTCCGCTGAAGACACTGCTCCTGCCGCCCCGGAAGCTAATTGGGCCCAGGACGAGGCCGAAGATGGCCAAAAGCAGATGAGCGTCGTCAATTGGCAGGATATGAGACAGGCTTGCTGGACTTTTATCTGTGAGGTGGATGACGCCGCGGAGGAGCCTACAGATCAAGTGCACGATGTGAGTGTTCTGCCCCTTCTACAATATACACTTTATACTTGATCTGACCAGCAATGATGTGTTGATAGCAAACGGCCCACAATTTCGCCGCGCTCAACTACACCACCCCCTCAGAGCTGAATCCCACCTATTCTGAACAATCTGTGGTAGCCGCTTCGTACTATGATGAGTGGAACCCTCCTTTCACGAGCTTTGAAGAGAACGGTAAACCTCAATTCAGCTATGTGGTTGCTAAAACTATTTTCACTTGCCGCTACGAACCGGATGAGGCAGAGTGGAAGACCATGTATGCAGGGACCCTAGCTGGTGGTCGAAGGCAGAGTGGAATCAATTAGAGTACTCTGAATGACAGAAGAGCAGCGGCTATAGACTCTTCGATGTCCGGATGAGAAGAATGCGAAGCAATGTGAAGCGACGATAGTGCGCGCTATAGCGAGGTATGAATCGGTTCTTCCTTTTTTTGCCTTTAAAAAGACTACCTCTGTAAAACTAGGAGGAGCCATAGATGCGGATGGAGAGTGTAGTGATCAGACCTGTCCCGGGGAACAGCTGTAGCAAACACCAAGTGTAATGTGGGCTTAGTCCAGGTGTTTGGGCAAGTGACAGGTGTGTGCGCTCGGTCTTGAAGGCAGAAGTGGTGTGTGAAGGCGGAAGAAGGATAAGGGGTGAGGAAGGAGAGTCAAAAGGATTCTTTGAATCTCAGTCCTAGCACCAGCTGTCTCCTTATATACATGAGAGTCTTGACGTAACTACGTAAGGTCTGCGGGACGCATAAGAGCACGGATCAAGACGGAGCACGGATAAAGGTCTAGAACAATAGGATAAGACAATGTATGAAGCAATGTCCGTAACGGAAGAGCTTGGCGTACGGTCTACGTTACGCGAGTACACAAGGTAAGATAGGCAAGACGGGACAAGGACACTAAAGAGAAACGGAGACCGAGGCGCAGACGGAGACGAAGGCAAAATGGGGTGTGCGGATGGCTAGCACGCTACAGAGAGGTGTTCTCATTGTGGCCAACGACCCCGTCTTGCAAATGGACAGAAACAGTATGACTAATGACGCCACGGTGCTGAGTGCATTTCTATACTTTGCCCGGCCCCTGACTAGACTTTACCTGGCCAACCCCCTCACGTTTGAAGATGGTACTTCAACCGTCAGCAATGGTGGTCCGGTTGTCCTAATCAATTTGGACAATCGGTGGCTTTCAAATTGTGATAACGGAAAGACCGGACACCCAGCGTTGTGCGCTACGTTGCACTGGACCAGCAGGACACATTATATGTATCAGCTGTTCGCATTTTTCCACCTCACAAAGACTGCACAAGTCAAGCTGCATTCCACAACAAACATGATACCACCTCGCTCCTAGGCCTTCATCCATGCCTGTCGCACATTACTACTCGATTCAACCCCCATAGTCATCTCCTGCCATTTCTGAAGGAAGTCTTCTTCCGAAGGCTCTGACATGCATTCAGAGATGGTACCAATGATTGCGTCATCGAGTTCTTGGGGCTTGGACCAATTGGTGTCCCAAGTCTTGTAGAGTTCGGAAGCTTCAGAAAAGGTGGTCTTGCGCTCTTCCTCCCTAGTCTTCTCATCGTCTTCCATTTTCACAAATGTGGATAGTGGAACTATTCAGCAGGGTTCTCTTTGACCATCTTGTCGAAACGTGCCACCGCATAACACGCTCGCCTCAGCTCGTTCCATTCCAGAGGAGGAGGCTTCCCCTGAAGACTACTGGCCCGGTTGCGGAAAGCTCTGGTGGACGATGGTGTCCTATCCCTAGACCTTGAGCCTCTAGAAGGTGGACTTGCGAAGGGCGAGTTTTGGCCCGGCGTACCGCGGCCGGAAGTGGGCAGGGCTTGGGAGAAGTGACTTTGTTCGAGCGGCGGGGTATATGGGGCTGTGTTGTGATTGGGGGGATAAACACCCAGTTCGTAGCCTGTTAGTATGCTTGCCCCAGCAGGGGGGTGCTCGAGGTAAGAATCTGGTTGGGTTTGGCTTTCCGAGGGGGGGTTCTCTTCGGAGGACATAATTGTTGGTCTTTGCAAGAAGTTGAAGTTCGTTACGAAGAGAAAGAGTGTGCTCGTCGGGATAGGTACTTTATACTCCAGATGCGGCTGCTACTGATAGAAACAACCACGATACGAGCGGCGGCTATAGAAAACGAAGTTAGAGCTCTGAGTCAACGCTACAAGAACCAAAAGGAATGCGGCGGACTTGAGAGCCGTTCGCAGCCGTAGTATGCCAATATAAGCTGAGTTCCGGATATATACCATTGTAGGCCGAACAGAAGACCCCCATGGATGATTCCCCCGAAGGCTGAGTGGTAACAATGAGCCCAAAGAGTGGATGCATGTATAGGAGAGGAATTGTTGGTATCCGGGCTGATCGTCCGAGCCGAAAGTGCGTGCCGAAACGAGTCGGCTTGTCCGTCATTTGTGCCTTGGTAGGCCTCCCTGGGGTAACCCCGGAGGGGTGCGGGGCACTTTTTCTGCCCCAGCGCGCCCCTCTCTGCGCAGATCAAGCTTGAAACCCAGCGTCCACCTTCCTCCCAGCCTCACCCAGAGCTGCTGCCTCCACTCCCCGCTTGTTCGGCACACCCCCCGCGACTCATCCCGAACGTCTTGTTACTTTTTGTCGTTAGATACTCCAGTCCCTTTCGCTCGAAACTTTCTTCGCATTGTGTACGTGTACTCCCCACCATATAATCCCCCTCCCGGCCGTGCACCATGGGGTGGAAAATCGTCGAAGACCGCCCGACCCCCCCAGAAGTGGTACGTCTTCCGTGCAACCCCCCATGCCCCCTGCTGATTGGCCCAGTACAACTGGAGACTGTACTCTGCAGCACTTCTCATCGCATGGGGCGCCATTTGCTTCGGATATGATGGGGCATTCGCTGGGACCACTATCGCACGATCCTCCTTCAAAGCGTACTTTCACATCGATTCCCTCTCCGCCAGCGACTATGCCGATGTCTCCTCAAATATCACCTCTTGCTTTCAAGCAGCGGCATTCTTCGGCGCAGCCTTCTCTTGGGCGCTCATGGAGACGTGGGGGAGAAAGATCACTTTGCAAATATCGACAGTCATCTTTATCGTCGGGGCGATCTTGCAGACGGCGCCGCCGAGGAACCTTGATTACATCTACGCTGGGCGCTCGCTCTGTGGAGTGGCAGTTGGAGGTATCACCGGTACTGGTGAGCTGGCATTCGACTTGAAAGGCGTGCGCTTACAGGCTTGGCAGTGCCGGCATATATCAGCGAACAGAGTGTCCCCAGTATCCGTGGTCGATTGACTGGTCTTTTCGAGATTGCGTACCAAATTGGTTCGCTCGTCGGTTTTGTACGTTCCCCCTTGCCTCTCAAACTCTACGCTTACACGTACCAGTGGGTGAACTATGGTGTTTCCCAACACATCGACCTCGCAAGTGACGTCTCCTGGCGTCTGCCCATGGGCATTCAACTAATGTACCTCTTTGCTCTTCCTTTTACGTGCCACTGCTGACTTGATCCCAGTCCCGCTGTCATTCTCCTAGCCGGCACCTTCTTTCTCCGCGAATCGCCCCTCTTCTACATGAAGAAAGACGAAGACGAGAAAGCCCTCGAAGTCCTAACCTACCTCCGCAGACTGCCCGCCGACCACCCGTATATCCAAGAAGAGATCTCGTTGTATCGCGAGAGGATCTTGCATGAGCGGGCGGTGGTGAGTGGGAAGCCGGGGTTGTGGGGGTACTTGAGAGGCGCGGCGAAGGAGGTGGTGTTGAAGGGGATTAGGAATAGGATAGCACTGGCTTTTATCATGTTGTAAGTCCATCCTTCACTCTCCCCTAATCATAGCTCACTAATCTGTCCAGTATGTGGCAAAACTACTCTGGCGCCAACGCTATCAACTACTATTCTCCAACCCTATTCGCCTCCCTCGGCATCACCGACGTCAACCTCTACACCGGCATCTACGGCCTCGTCAAAGCCATCGGCTCCATCATCTTCTACGTCTACTTCATCGACATGTGGGGCCGCCGCCAGCCATGGATAGTGTCCAACATTGCCTGTGCCCTCTGTCTCATATACGTCGGCGCCTACGTCAAAGTGGGGCACCCGGCGGATAGGGACGTCATTGATCATTCGACAAAGATGGGGGGAACGGCGGCTACGACGTTGATCATGTTTTACTCGGTATTTTGGTCCTTCGGCGCGAATGGCTTGCCGTGGATAATCACGTCCGAGATCTATCCTCTCGGTCTCCGTGGATTGTGTGGGGCTTATGCGGCTATGTGTCAGTGGTTATGGCAATTTGTCATCACGTACGTCCTGTTCTTTCATTCCCTTGGAGCAAGCTGAGCTGACAGGGAGAGTAGAAAGACCACGCCAAAGATCTTTATAGCGATGGGCTGGGGGACGTGGATCTTCTTTGCAGCGTGTCTCGTAGGTAGCGCTATCTGGTCATACTTTTTCCTCCCCGAGACCGTACGTCCCCCATCTTTCCTTCTCGGCAGGATTCAGCTGATGCCCTTTGCAGAAAGGTCTCCGCTTGGACGAGATGGACGCCCTCTTTGGCTTTGCGGGACACAAAGACTCGGCATTCCAGCATCCGGATGTATATCAGGCGCAAGATCCAAAGGCGAGGAAATTGGAGAGGGTGGAACATCGGGAAGATGTGGGGAAGGCTACCGAGCTGGAGGAAGTATAGCTTCTTGTCGGTCCTTTGTTTGCGGGTGGTGCAATTGTTTGTTGTTCTCTTCTAACCTGAGGTGTATCAGACGTTATCTTGTTGCCAGCAGGGGCGCTTCAAATGATTATAGGTATACAGTAAATAGAAAAATACCTAAAAGATTGAACGTTGTTTGAGATAACCGGGTCGGATTTATCATTCATCATAATCGTGCATCTCGATCATCCTTATCTGCCCTTTTGCCTCTATAGAAAAAATCAGAGAGAGAGAGAGAGACAGAGACAGAGACAGAGAGCGGTATTGTACGAGTGTGGGGGGCAAGTTGGTGTCGAGCACAGTCCGAGAGTCCCTGTCCGAGTCGCGCGCGCGTCAACGACAGTAAGTCTCGCAGCTTCTATGTATTGGGTTGTGGTATGTATCGTCTAGTTCTCAGTAGGCCTGGGACACTCAGCCCGGCTGATACGCCTTCTCATACCTCTTCACTGGAAGTTCAGAGAGCTGACATGGACATTTCTAACTCAGCACCAAAATGTTGCGGTCGGGGGAGTGGCGAATAGCGCCGCTCGCGCTCACGTAATCTGAGACAGATAGGGTATATAAGGCAAGCTGTGTGCCGTTTCCCATGATATTCCACTTGTGGCCACTGTCTTGTCATTCCCATCTTCTCCCCACCTGTCCACTCTCTTCCTACGGTTGAGATCTGAGTACGCCATTCTTCGTCCATCCCCTATCATCCCTTCGCCGCTTTGGTGACTGAAACCGCGACGCACAGGTAGAGTCTGACTAATCGTATTTGTAGTAAAATTGTCATTGACTCTGTCAGGCTCTACCCACGCCTCTCCGACTCGTATTCGCTACCTCGATACCCCATGGCCCCTCCTGCTACATCCCCCCTCGGAAGTCTTGAGCGTACCGCTCTCTCTCGACCTCTCCTTGAAGGCACCGAGGCGGGTGGCCACAACTATCCTCCTTCCCACGACGATATCATGAACGCTGGAAAGATCTCTCTTTCCCAGAATTCACCGCGTCTCGACACCGCACCCACTGCGATACCCGCCGACCCCATCTCCAGCGAGCTTGTCCGCGTCATGCGTCAAGTTCTTGAGCGTTTGGAGAAGCGTCTATCGCTCGCGGAGGCTTCTGCTGCAGCGCAACCTAAGCTCATCTACACATCTGTTGAGCTGGCGCGCGAGCCCCCCACCTTTGGGGGCAATCGAAAGAAGCTTGAGCAGTTCATCATGCTCACCCAGCTGTACTTTGATGCTTATCCTTCGTCCTTTTCATCCGACCACCGCAAAATCATCTTCACTCTGAGCTACTTGCGTGGCCCTGTGTTTGAGTTCTTTGTGCCCTTCATGAAATATCAGCCGCCTCCCCCTTTTCTCAAAGATTACAGTCTTCTCCTCGCACAGCTTCGGCTTTACTGGGGCCTCCCTGAAGTCAGTGGCAGGAGGCGCAGGAATGGTGGTCTCAGGACCAAGCACTGATTGTCACTTGCGGATCCTTGAGATGTAGCTAGGTTATCTTCATACAAAGCTTTCGAGTAGCTCGAGTCGAGATTATCCAGGATGTAACAGTACTTGGTAGAAACCTATACAGGCGCCGACCTCTTCTGAGCTCGCGACGTGTCCAGCATGCTGATGAAGGGGCCGTGGAACCTCACTACCTGGCCACTGCCGCAGCACCTCAACCTATCGTCAAATCCAAGCCCTCGCCAGATACTAAAGCAAGAAGCGTCGTTCATGCTGACCATCCCTCGACGTTCTTCACTTCTGGTACTCTACCTCCTCTGACGATTACCCATTTCACCTCATTGTCTCCCACATTGGCCTCCTGATGCTCTACCCCCGCTGGTATCAAAGCCCAATCACCTGGGTTCATCTCCCTCTTTACTTCTTTGCCGTCTTCAAGTGTTATCAAAGCTCCCAAACCAGATATCGCGTAGATGATTGTATCCTGTGACTCATGATGGTGGATAGCGGATATTGTGTGAGGCTGAGAGATCATCACTTTTAATCACTGTCAGCTTGGAGACATAAGTAGTATAGGTGGCGGAGACGGACGACTGCCAGAGATCTGGTCTGAAATGTCGACGAGGGCATTCCGGCGATCCATGCCTCCCGTTTGGCCGCCGCTAGTCTGCAGAGATGATGCCGTTACGTGGGTGATGCTCATGGCACGCTATGCTGTGCGGACTTGCAGAGGCAAGAGGATTGATAGATGCAGAACAGACTGACGATAGATGACGAGCTTGCTGCTCAGGTGGACACCCTCCACCAGGCCACCAGCGCCTTCTTTTTAGCGCCCCCCATTTAACCCTCCTCTTTTCCTCATCTCCTCTTTCTCTCTCGGGGCACTACAACATCCATCCACCACCGTCGGCGTTCCTCCCCCTGTACCCCTCCTCTCCGACCTCCGCCCAGCAAGAATACGATAGACTAAAATGGCCAACCTCGGTGTTCCCGTCAAACTTCTCCATGAGTCTTTGGGGCATATCATCACGGTGGAATTGAAGACTGGCGAGGTGAGTTTCCGTTCAGTGTGCGCCTGATGGCAGAGGCATCCTGTCGCTGGGAAATACATTATGGGTTATTGGCTGACATATGTGCTGCGTAGATGTACCGAGGAAAGTTGATGGAAGGTGCGTCTCAACGTCTTGTACGCGAAGCCTCCGCTGACCGCCTTTCTCCCGCCTCTCTTCTTGCTTATATCCCCTCTTCCTCCTGCTCACGCCCATGCTACGCCCTCCGTGCCACCCGATCTTGAACACCACCACGGATAACAGCCGAAGATACTCTCAACATTGCCCTTCGAGAAATAACCGTCACCGCTCGGGACGGTCGAGTCTCCCAGCTGGAACAGGTGTACATCAGGGGAAGCATGATTAGATTCATCATCGTGCCGGATCTGCTTGCTCAGGCGCCTATGTGAGTGACTCTGTTTCGCGAAGAGGGGCGTGGGCTTGTGGGAGGATGTTGGCATGCGAGCTGAGGCAGGACGCAAGGAGACGGCGATGGCGACTGAGCGAAGAATCGAGAGCGTAGAAAGAGAGATGGGTCATCAGAAGGGATATGGCTGTGGAGAATATTCGTAGCGGACGAAAGCTAATGCACGTGTAGGTTCAAGCGAGTCGGACCCAATGCCATGCGAGGAAGAGGTATCGGAGCCGCGCGTGGACGAGCCACTATTCAGCGAGGTAAGCATCTGCGCGGGAGTATATGCTAGAGCATGAAGCTAACGCGATCGCAGCCAACGCCCGACGAGGAACAACGACAAGGACAAACCAAGGTGTCAGGCGTTGATTGAGTTGTTTGGATGGGATGTTATCCTTTTGGATCGCCAGGAGGTTGGTGGTGTCGGTTCTTTGAGACACAAAGATCGCAGTGGGCACATACAAGGAAGAGAGGCAGTAGTGCGATGAGTGGGGCGCATTATATCCTGCTGTCTGCCAAGACGCATGTACTAAGACATGAAAAAGACTTGCTTCTGCTTTTCTTCAGCTAATTTGGCGCGACCGGCTTCGGAGCAAAGGCGATGGCATTGGCAAGGTCAAACGCGGGCAAGAGGGTTTTACTGTGACATTGTGACAAGTGTGTATGGTTATATGTATGTGGGCGTTCAAGACTGCTTGCCAACTCTTACTCGACTTCCTCATCGACTTCTCCCCTTACTTGCGCCAAGAGTGCCCTTGCACTATCGCTGTCCCCCCACTTCATCAACTCTTCAAGATCGCATTCCGCCTCCCTCCACCTCCCCATACCCTTCTTAGCCAAAGCCCTTTGGTACAGTGCCTTTGCGTTCTTTGGGTCTTTACTCAACAAAAAGGTACAGTCAAGCTCGGCGTGCCCGTGTAGACCAAGGTTGTTGTAGGCAATGGCGCGATTGGAGTAGTAGACCGTCTTTTTGGGATCCAGCGAGATGGCGCGGGTGTAGTGCTTGATGGCTGAGGAGTGGTCTTTGGAAGATGACGCGTCGTTTCCCTTTTCAGCCCACATCGTCTCATCAGCCTGCGCTCTTTGTCTCTTGCTGTTGATACATTCCCCCGCTCTGAGAGCAAAGCGGATGAAGCATAGAAGAACACTCACCTTCTTTCTCTCCTTGCCCCCAAACTCCTCTCCCCACTTGTCCATACAGGCTTTCCACTCCTTTGCTTCCTCCGGCCCCCACCTCCTCTCCACCGCCGGCTCGGCCAGACGACGGTACAGTGCCACAGGGTGCATCCGCTCGAGCTCCTCGATATCAGTAGGGTAGTCGGGGTGGGAGAAGGGTGAAGCTGCCATTGCTATTTGATGTAGCAGCTAGTCCATGTCAGTTGCGCACATTTGTTGCCAAGAGAGAGTTGGTACTTTGACGAAATGACGGAATGTAAGGACAGTAGCCGTATTTCTTTCTGACGCCGGTACGTCTGTCCACTCTTTCGGCAAATAGACAACCACCTTCTTTGCCTCCTTGCCATCCTTCTCCTTTTTCATATTGTTTGCGGATACCGGAACGCGACGAAGCTTGCCCTTGCCTTTGACTTTGGCCATCTTCATGTTCTTTGTCGGCGTCGTGTTTGCACTCGGCTTGGGCTCTTCTTCAATCTCTTCCGGCACATTTGGCAGCCCGATGCCCTCCAAGGCAATCGGATTATTCCCCGAAGGCCCATACCGATTCTCCACAGCCTTATCCCCCGCTCCCAGCTCCTTCAACCTCCATCTCAGATGCTCTTCCACCGCCAACACATCCGTCATCTGCGGATGCGGGAAGATCTGCGGTGGTTTCGGCAGCACCTTGTTTTGCTCGAGGTTCTGTGTCTTTGTAGCTGTTGGGGGTTGCGGTTTGGGCATTTGTATAAAGCCTTTGCCTGGTGGGAGGACGTGAGTGGTGTGGTTTTGCCGGCGTAACGACGCCTGACGCGCGCGTGCGTGGGCTTCCGTCTCGACCCCTCCGAGCCACCCGTTCGCAGCAGGCGTATTCAGCAGCTCGTGCGGTAACAGGCTGATGGGTCCCCGGCGGTAGACGGCATAATGCCCGAAACACACCATGCACGTTGTGAGCTGGCAGAGACATGCGCCGTGATTATCTTCTTCCTCGGGGATCCCGTGTTCGCATGCGAGGTTGTGGAAGCAGACGCCGTCGCGAAAGATGGGCGGCGCGGGGGGAGGCGGGGCGGCAAAGGGGAAGGGGGAGAATTTGGAGGCGGGGGCGGAAGTCTTTGAGGGCCCCGGGTCGGCGTGGGGACGGTCACCGCAGAGACGATGTTCGAGCTCTTCGAATAGAATGTGGAGCATTTGGGATTGGAAGAGATGGTCCAGCGATTGTCCGCCAAACACGACATTACGGCGGAGAAAGGTGGGTGTCGCGCCAGACATGATGAGGTTGATGATGAGTTCCGGCAGAGTGTGCGTAAAGACGTGGTGGAAGGCTTCTTGCCTGCAACGCTTGTTAGCGGACGGGCAGACGACATTGAGCCACGCACCAGCACTGTTCGACCCAGCAGTCGTATTCCTTCCTCAGCACCATCGACAGATCACCAACGAAATGGTCCACCTCCCATTCATCAAACCTGCCCAGCTTCTCGCCAGCATGCCGCTGCCGCTCCTGCCACGGCCGCTGCTCCGGGCAGCGCACAACCCCCACGCCCGCGCCGTTGGGCTGCGATCCCTGCCTGTCTTTGGGATCGTGTACCGGGTCCTGGTGGCGCATGAGATTCTGGGCTGGCGGGAGGGAAGGGGGAGGGGCTGGCTGGCGGTAGGCGTCGGCTGCTTGGGCGAGGAGCTGGGGGGGGAGGCCGAATTTTGAAGGGATTGGTGGGTTCTTGGAGGACATGGTCGGCGTCGTTGGAGAGCCAAGAAGAGGGGGACCCAGGGGCGATGGCGAGGTTGAAGGGGCGGGCTGTAGACAAGAAGAAGAGAAGAGAAGAAGAGAAGAGATGCAGTTATGGATGCGATGGGCGAAAAATGGTAGAGCACAAGAGTCAAGTGGTATTTACGTAAACACGCGTTCTGTCCAAATCGCTCTTTGAAACGCATCTCGCCTTGCATCCATGCATCCGCGCCCAACATGGTATACAACGGCGGTGAGTGCAAGGCAGGGGGTGGGGGGTGATGCTGACGCCTCTTCAGACGAAGTGTCCGCTCTCGTACTCGATTTTGGCTCTTATACCACCCGAGCTGGCTATGCGGGCGAAGACTGCCCACGCGTAGTGTGCCCTTCCTTCTACGGCTACGAGGCTGGGACAGAACAGGGAGAGGATGTGACAATGTCCGAGGAGCCTGCTACGGAGAGCAGCGAGAAGGGCAAGGGAAAGGCGGGAAAGAGAAAGTACTATGTAGGTGAGGATGGAGTTGGGGTGTGGAGGAAGGGGATGGAGGTGGGCAACTTTATGCTCGATGGTCTTGGTGCGTGGTCTTGTATAGTCGCTAGGTGAGATGAGCTGATGATTGGATGCGTAGTGAACGACGCCGAGCCTGCTGCTGCGCTGCTCCACCACATCCTCCATGACCGCCTCGGCGTCAACCCCCAAGAACACCCCGCGATGATCACCGAGCCTGCCTGGAACACGCCCAAGGCCAGGGAACAGTTGTCCGAGATGATATTCGAGGGCGAAGGGATGCCGGCGCTGTACTTTGGGTCCAGTGGTGTGCTCTCGGCGTGAGTTGTGCCGTTTGAAGTTGGATGGGGAGCTGACGACGAAACAGTTTTGCGGCAGGCAAGCCGACGGCGCTCGTCCTTGATATCGGCTACGCCCAATCCAGCGCTGTCCCCGTTGTCGAAGGCTACGCTCTCCGAGCTGGTACGATGCACCAGCCCCTCGGCTCCCAGCTCGTCGTCTCTCAACTCCACAACCACTTTTCCAGCCCCTCCCATTTGCGAGCCGAAAGGCTGTCGCTCCTGCCCCGGCAGCTGATCCAGAAGCGCGAGCCGACTTCCGCCCCTGGCGTGATCCCTAAACCGCTTTTGCGCGAGGACCGGTTCCCGTTGACGACCGAGTCGTGGAAACACTGGGCCGAGCAAAACACTGTGGAAGGCTGGAAGGAGGCTTGCAGTGAGGTTGTCAATTACCGAGGATTCGACTTTAGGACGGCGGCGGATTTGCCGCAAGTCCCGTACGAGTTTCCGGATGGGTACCATCAGTACTTTAGGGAGGAGAGGTATAGGTTTACAGAGATGCTTTTCGACCCTGACCACTACTTTAACCGCGTACGTCGCTTTTCTTTCATACGTTCTGCCACCAAGCTGATATGGGTTCAGCAAATCACACCCCCTACTTCCCTCCGCGCCCCTCAAACCTCGACGCACACCCGCGGCCTTACAGACGTCGTCCCCCTCTCCCAACTCGTACACGACAGCATCATGGCATGCGACGTCGACGTCCGGGCGAGTCTCTTGCAAAACATTGTGGTGGTGGGTAATACGAGTTTGACGAGGGGTCTGGTGGAGAGGTTGGATGTGGAGCTGGGAGCGACTTTGCCTAGTGTATGTCTTGTTCTGCTTGGGATGGGGGCAGATGCTGACAGGGGATGTAGCAAAAAATCAAGATCCACTCCCCCACCATTCCGTTTGAACGCAAGTACGCCTCGTGGGTGGGCGGGTCCATCTTGGCTTCGTTGGGTACTTTCCATCAGCTTTGGGTCACAAAGGAAGAGTATGAAGAGCATGGAATTAGCGTTGTTAACCAGCGTGAGTCTTGAGTCGTGTTGAGATTGTTCTAGTGGTGCTGACTCTGGGCTAGGATGCAAGTAGAAAGGTCGGAATGTTTTGGGGTTGTTTATCGTCTGCAAGAATTGGATAGACATGATGAATGGACTATATACCCTGGTTCTGTTTGGTAATCTTGACATGCCACTGTCTCCTACATATGAAGATCAGAAGCGTCGCTTAGGCGTCGCAAGAAGCGCGGCGCCTACCTGAGATGGCCGACGGCCTTGCTTCTATTTGCTCTTGTCGATATCGTGTCTTTCAATGCTTGTATGCTATATTGTTCTGTTCTTCTACATTGTTCAGCAACTGGGCGCTGAGGAGAAGAGCAGATGCTGAGGCGGGCGTTGCAGGACGTGGCCCGTGCACCGCCCCTTCTGCTGGCTGTGTGCGGGGCACCCTGCGCACGGTCCTCGTGAATCACAATGCAGAGAGATGCGAATTTGATTCCTTTCTTTCAACTGTACTTCATCTTTCAATTCTCTTCAGCATGGCCATAGATCGCATGGCGCTCGCAAGAGCACTTATCGGTGAGCAACTCGTCCCCCGTGGCCACCGCTGACCCCGGCAGAGTACGACAATGACAGCGACGAAGAGGCCCAGGATGACACCCCTTCCGCCCCTCGCAAGGACTGGCGCCAGTCGGCCATGTTTATCCCCTACCACCAGGCCCAGCAAGAAGCCAGGCGCCAAAAGATCCTCTCCCAGCCCGCCCCCGTCCTGCCCAGCCCGCTCGAAGCCACCTTCCCGCGCGGGGACAAGACACCCACTGCCGCAGCCCCTTTGCCTCTGCAACAAGAGCAGACCCGGGACGAGGAGGATATCGCAGATGCCAGAGACTGGGGGCTCCCCCACCTCGCAAGTGCCGAGGAGGAACTCTCGCCGAGGCGACGAGTCACATCCCAACCAGTCCCCCAGCCTGTGCCCGCGCTCATCCGTGCCCAGTCGCTCTACGCCTCCGAGCACTTTCAAGACGACCCGCAGCAAAAGGTGCATGGTGGGAGGCGCGTATCTCTGGATCAGTATGGCACGGGGCAGGGGCTGGAGAGGCGTGAGAGGAGCGGTACGGTGGTTGCGCGGCCGTATACCGCCATGGGCATGCAGGACACCACCCGCCCAGAGCTGCGTGACAGAAGGATCTCCAATCCCGTCATGATTCCCCTCCCTAGCTCGCCTTCTCCCACTACGACTCTCCTGCCTCTTCCACCCCTCGACCTTGGGTTTGGCGTACGAGCGGAGGACGAGGAGGAGGTCATTGACGATGGACGGCCGAACCCCTTTGCCGTGGCTGCTCCTCGACCTGAATTGGGGTCTCGCTTCGACCCAAAGGTACTGCAAGAACAAAGAAGGTCGATGGAAAGCACTCGACCCAACGCCTCACGTCCTCTTAGCCTCGCCTTGACCCTCGACGGCAACCAGCCACTGTCAGACTATCCCCGTCCTCGCCAGTCTTCAGACCTCTCCAGCCTACCTCGCCAATCAACGCACCTGTCTCATCTCTCCCGTCCTTCCATGGACTCTTACACTTCCTCCTCGGCGCTACACTTTCCTCGCAAGGGCGAAGAATACGACGAGATCCCTACCCCACAAGCATTCGGTCGGCCACTCATGCCGCCCCGGTATACGACCAGCGCCGTGACACGTATGAACCGCAATTTCCTCCGACCGACCATCCTCGTCATGCCCTCTCCTCTCGCCGATACACCTAGAGAATATGACCATAAGGCCCGAGACGGCTTCGTCCTCGGCGAACGCCCTCTGCCCGCCGACGCCAAAACCCAAGGCCGCCGGCCTGGTGTCGGTATCCCCCTAAGCCTGAGCCAGCGGACGTTCAGGAGTAGCTTGATGATCGACGGGCAGAGGGATGATCCTGGGTGGATTGGCGGCGCAGAGGAGGAAGGTGAGGTTGGGGTGGAGAGGCGGGATACGAGTGAGGCGTTTGTGGAGAGGAAGGCGGGGAAGCTGTATGGGAGGAGTTTGATGGATGAGCTGGAGGCTAGGAAGACTAATATGAAGGGGAGATCAAGGTGGGTCCTTGTTTCGTTGTTTGGATCCCAGGCTGACGGGTGATAGGACGTTTATGGGCGATTCTCGACCGGCGATGATGTCTCGCTCCTCAATGCACGTCGACTCGATCTCCCTAGCTCCCACCTCTCCCTTATCGTCGTCCAGTAATCGGCCAGGATCATTCCACCCCGGCGGTCGTCAACCTCTCTTGCTTATGGACTCAAACGCAGATATCCACGCGCTCGATCCCCCGGAAATGAACCTCAGAGGAGCCAAGTCGCAGTCTGTCTTTGGGGTGGACCATATCTGGGAGAGGGAGATGGTCAAGCTGCGGCAGTTGCAAGAGCAGGAAGCGAGGGTACAGAAGGTGCAGGAGATGCAGAGGATGAGGAAGGAGGAGGAAGGGAAGAGAAAGAAGGAAAAGAAGAGAAAGAGTCGGGGAAAATCCAAGTTGAGTGAAGAGTGGACGAGGGAGGACTGGGAAAATGTGGAGGTTTCGGCAAAGCAAGAGAAGACCGTCGAGCCTCTGGAGAATAAAAAGGCAGCAAGTGCCGTGGGGTCGGACAAGGAGCAGGACGGCGACTCTTTTGTTGCTGAAGGCTCTGTCTCGGGCAGCCCCGTCATCAATGAGCTGGTGGAGGAAGAGGACTCTGACTCTGACGATCCCGAGGCCAACGTCCCTCTGTCAAGGCTTGCCAACAAGTCTGCATCCCTGCGATCGTCTTCTGTCCATAATGCTTCCGGATCGGCTTCCATCACCCAGCCAAGCGCTGCTGCCTCGATGGTGGACGACGACGACTCGGACGAAGACGTGCCCCTCTCCCGCCTCGCTCGCAAATCACCTTCCGCCACTTCCTCCCACCCGCGTCCCCCCAACACATCATCTCCCCTGCGCCTCTCTCTCAGCTCCTCCTCACCGGTCCCTTCCAAATCGTATTCCGAAGAGTACGGTGCAGAGGAAGACGACCTCCCGCTGGCTATCCGCCAAGCCCAGTCCAAGGGACTGAAACCGCCGACAAGGGCGGAGGTGGTGGAGGATGATTTACCGTTGGGGTACAAGCATGCGGATGTTGTGCAGCGGCAAATGCAGAAGAGGAATATCAGCGGGATGAGTGGGGTGGGGATGGGAATGGGGATGCCGATGGGCAGCCCTTACAACTTTATGTGGGGTATGCCGCAAATGCCGATGGGCCAAATGCCAATGGGGATGCCATACGGCCAACCTCCGATGGGGTGCGGAATGGGCATGGACATGCCTCCAATGGGGATGATGGGGCAGATGTCGATGCCAAACCCTGTTCCCGGGGCCGGGGGGGTGGCGGGAGGAGATGGACAGGAGGGGCCGGCGGCGAATATCGATAGTTGGAGGCATGAGGTGCCGGTGGGGAGGGGGGCGGTGAGGTCGAGGGAGGGGAGTGTTTGACCTTGTTACTTGTCATGTGTTGTACATATAGTGGGTTTTTGCTCTGAAATAATCATGTTATGTTGAGCACTGGATATTGAATGTTGTGGTAGGCATCGAGGCTGTGAAAGTTGATCAGTTGTTGTCTGTCTAGGTCGTCCTCGTCGAACGAGTTGGAATGGTGGCTGGTTGGTATCGTCAGAGCATGTTGGGAGGGGACGAGGAGAAGTTGTGTTGAGGCTATACCACATGGGTCCACGATGCTCTGTAGCGCTGCCCTTGCAATGATGTTTGAGGTGAGGAGATAGGTTTTGCTATGAATTGCATCATTGTGCTGGGACATAACGGCTACCACATGCCGTGATACAATAGTACATGATACATAATGGCATAAGCAAGCCTGTGCTGAGGGTTTCATGGAGGGCTTGTCCAGTGCTCGTACCCTAGTTGATACTCGTTGTCAGTGTTTCCATTCGCAAAAGAGCTGCCGGCCAGACTGTCCACCTACTACTATGAGGTATTAAGAAGGCTGACCGCTTGCTACCGTGAAGCGGCTGATTCAAAGCGTCCATGCAGTTGTTATGGCCTCGGAGAAGAGCCCAGTAAGCATACTCTACATAGCAGGCTCTACTACAAGCATGAACAAGGCCAATACTGATTAATGAGGAGAGTCTCCCTCCTGGTAACCGTGAAATCTAGGGAGCACAGGTACATACAGCGACGCCAACCCTTTGCCGACTGCGTGCTCCCAGCTTCACCTCTTTGTCCTTTGCCAAGCCAGGAGACGATAAAGGGAAAGACGGGATACCCTGTAGCGGTGGCAAGTGGGCGACGATTCGACCGACGACAAGCGGGGTTTTCGCGAAGTAAGAGCGACGCGTCGGACGTTTTGTATCGAGGCCCGAGACCTCTTTTCCTCTTCTTCACTGCCACCGCCATGGGCTCCTCTTCCACCTTCTCCCCCAAACTCAAGGGCAGAAAGATGGCCTACACCCCGGCATACGCTGCCGACCCCGAGAAGGGGCTGCCCCCCTCTCCATCGCACATGGCCCGGCGCATCCTCGTCCCCCGAAAGCCCAAATGGGTCCTCGGCGGCATCATCATCGCCGGCTTCATCCTCTACTACCTCGCCGGCCCCCCTCGTCCTCCTCCCCGGCATGGCCATGGTGACGGCAAAGGCTGGGGCCCGGGTCCGTGGGATGATGGTGGTGAAGAGGAGCCGGCGAAAAGCACAGCCCCGGGCAAGACCCCGAAATGGAAGGACGTGGTGGTGGACGAGCATGGAAACCACTTCATCCGAGACTGGGTGCAGGATATCGCTCCCATGCACCCGGACGTTTCCCTTCTTCCCCTCCCCGCCGACATCTTTCCCGACCTCAATGTGTCGTATTCGGAACTACCCTATGGCACCCCCTTCCCCGAGGAAGACTTGCGCAAAATCACGTCCGAACCGCCAGACCTGCCCGACGAAAATGTCAACCCCATGCCTGATGATGCCTGGTCTCAGCTATGGAAGGCGCCCGAGACCTGGGATGACAAGAAAATGGAGGACATCAAGCGGGTACAGTGGGAAGGATTCGCCGGTGGTCGGGATAGATGGGAGAGCGAGAAAGAGAGAAAGGTGCGGGTGGAGAGGAAGGAGGCTGTGAAAAGAGGTTTTAGGCATGCTTGGGAGGCGTACAAGACGCATGCTTGGGGTGAGTTGTCGTATTATCGACAGACACGCAGGCTGACTCGTTTCAGGTCACGATGAGGTCCGACCTGTATCTTGTACTCCTTCCGACCCTTTCAACGGCTGGGGCGCGACCATCATCGACTCTCTCGACACTCTCCTTCTCATGGGTTTCTCTGAAGAGTACAACCTCTGTCGACCCCACATCAATCAGCTCAAGTTCCAATGGGTCAACGGCCGTGACTGGTCGCAAGGCTTCGTCTCTGACGAAATCAACGATGGGGAAGTGTGGGCTGTCCAGCGAGACAAGGCTACAGGTCTGCCTGTCTTTGAGACTGGTATCCGATATCTTGGTGGTCTTCTCGGCGCGTATGATCTTTCTGGCGACCAGCTCCTCCTCGACAGGGGTATCGAACTCGCCGAGATCCTCTCTACCGCTTTCAAAACCGGCTCTGGTCTGCCCACTGGCCGTATGGACCCTGGTACTCATGACGAGATGATACGCCTCGGCACTGTCTCCCTCGCCGAAGTTGGCAGTATGTCCCTCGAGCTCATTCGCCTTGCCCAGATCACCAAGGACAGGAAATGGTTCGACCTCGCCCAGCGTGCTATGGATTACATCCACGAACGCGTCATCCCGCGTACCGTCCACGAGCCTCTTATCCCCATGTGGTTCCAGCCCGACGGGCCTCTCAATCAACAGATTCATGGCGGCTTGACCTTTGGCGGTCTGGCAGATTCTTACTACGAGTACTTGATCAAGACCTACAAGCTCCTATCTGCCAACGAGGTTTCCAAGGTCTGGAAGGACGTCTATGAGAGATCTATCGACAAGGCCAAGGAGTTGCTCTATGTTGATATTGACATTGTCCCCGACCATGACCTTTTGGCTATCGGCAAGCTCGAGAGCGGCCGCCTCATTCCCGAGCTCGAGCACCTCACATGCTTTATCGGCGCCATGCTCGGCCTCGGTGCCAAGCTCCTCGACCGCCCAGGCGACATGAAGGACGCCGAGCGCGTGACGGCCTCGTGCTACTGGCTCTCTGCCAGCACCCCCACCGGCCTCCAGCCTGAAGTCATGGAGTGGTTTGAGCCCCATCAGGTGAACGAGATGTACGAGAACGTGACGCTGAATGCTGAGCGAAACCACCCGCTCTTGTATAGCGATGACGACAGAAAGGTGCGGGATGGGATGCACAGAGATACGGCGGGGGTCTTGAGGTGGAATGGGGATAATGATCCCGTCTTTTATGCGGACAGAAAAGAGAAGGGGGGTGAGCCGATAGAGTATGCTCAGAGGCTCAAGGGGACGCCAGCGGGAGCCAAGAAGGTCTCCACGAAAGGTCTCAACAGGCCCGAAACTATCGAGTCCATCTTTTACATGTGCGTTCGTTCGATTTGTGATGGGCCCCTAGCTGATGCTCCTGCAGGTACCGAATCACCGGTGACAGAAAGTGGCAAGATAAGGGCTGGAAGATGTTTACATCGTGGATGAACGCGTCGACCGTCGACGGTGGCTTTAGCAGTCTTCACGATGTGACTGCTTCCAAGATCAAATTTGGCGACAATATGGAGAGTTTCGCTTTGGCCGAGACCTTCAAGTACGTCCATTCTCGCTGTATGGAGATGCATGCTGACCCTCGTTAGATATCACTTCTTGCTCCAGTCCGAGCCCGACGTCTTGTCGCTGGACGACTACGTCCTCAACACCGAAGCCCACCCCTTCCTCGTCAACCCCAAACTCGACCCCACGGCGCACACCTCCCACACCCGCATGTGGACTCCTCCCCCCAACCACCAGTCCGACGACTACGTCTCGTCACTCGGTACGCGCGGGTCGGGGACAGACGTGCAAAAGTTTGCGAGGTTGGAAGTTTTGGAGAGAATGGGGTCGCCTTTCCAGGGGCCGTCGGGTGGGCAAGGGCAGGGTGGGAGAGGGATGGGAGGTGGGGGGAAGCCAAGGCCGAAGCCGGAGCCGCCCAAGCCACCCGTGATGCGATTCAAGCCTGGAGAGAAGCCGGGAGGTCAGAAATCATAGACGCAACGAGAAGGAGAATGGGTTCAGGAGGCGAGAGGATTCTGTGAATTCTCGGAAGCGCTCACGACATAGATATGATGCCAATATATGTATCCATAGGATGTCTTGCCGTGAAGACTGCAACATGCTTCAAGCTTTCTGTTCATTTCTCCGCCTCTACACTGCGCCGTGCCGTATCATCGTCTACCGACAAGTGCAACATGCTTCCTCTTCGAGGGTAAGCTCATCATGTCTTGCCATTCCTTATAGAGAGCTGATGAGATTCTGGCGCTCTCGTGTGGATGGTGAGTTTGTGGCCAGCATGTGTCTCAATTCGTTGCTTCGTGCTCCTCTTGCACTATATTTGATGCCGCTCCGTTCATCAACGGTACTCGACGTCAATCACAACGCAGCACCCAGCCCTCAAATCTTCATGATCTCTACCTCGTCCGAAAAACAACCCAACGAAATGGTGTCTTTACTACGTCTCACCACCCTGTCCCTGTACAAGCCAGGCCTTCTATCATTTCGCAGCTCTTCTTTTCCTCCCCGCCATCAGCGCAAGATCGTTGCTGCCTATGCTAAAGAGGCTCTACTCGGGCGGTAACAAATCTCGGAATGAGCCCGCCACTCCTATCGCTCAGCCAGAACACACCGCAGAACCCAAAGCGACGCCTTTGAAGGTATGTGCCATTGTCGTGCGGCTTGTAGGACGCTTCTGACAGAGAAATATTAGAGCTCGGACAAGTTTTGCCATGGAAACGCTCATGATTCCCCTTTGTACAATATCAGCGAGAGCTGTACTCCTGTTTCTCGTACGTCAAAACCGCGATGTACTAGGTACCTTCTTGATGCTGACCGCATACTGTCTAGGACAAGCCCTCGCTGAATGGCGAATCAAGGATGACCCGGCAGACAGCGACGACCCTATCATCGATCTCATCATAGAAGAAAATAGTGAAGACTACTTCTACAACATCGCGGAGGCTTTTGTCATGAAATATGCAGATGGGGCGTTCGAAATCAACCCGTACGACGTCGACCAAGCCATAATGGACATTGCAGAGGAATGTGAACTCTACCCCCGGGAACCTTCCCTTTCGTCCAGCCCCAACCCCCCCACCACTGTGACGCTGGACTGAGAAAGCACAAGCCAGCAGAAGGGTTGGCATTGATCACGTTCTTTTGTTTGGTGAAAAGCGCGAAGCTGAGTCCGGTGGAATGCAATGTCATCTCATACCAAGGCAAAAAAGCAACCCGGCGTGACGTTCTGTTCTCTTCTCGATCACTGGTTCTGATGTTTACCATCTCATGTCCTGTGTAGCTACTTTCGTAGGTGACGCTTCTCGAAGCCATCCAGGCCACTGTATAGACCCGGGGAGCATGGACCAATACTGAAGCTGTGACATGCCCTATGGGATATTTAAACTGAGCGAAATCAACAGATGGGGCATCTGGCTGGGTTCATCTCCATGGCCGTTTCTCGTAGTATCATTGTCACTATGCTATAAGTGTGGTTATCGGGTACCTGCTGATGTGAGGCCTTCTGGGTAGCTTGCTGATGGTCATTACTGGAACCGCGACGATATATGGTGTAAAATGTGAACAATTACAGAGAACATCGAAGGGGCAGTATTGTAAAGGCTCGTCAGCCATGCTGAAAAGTGTATCAACAACACGCCCGAGTGGCGCTCCACATATGATGCCGTTCAGCTCCTCAACTGTGATGAACAGTCGGCGTAATATCACAGCCTAGTCTGTAACACTCATAAAGCGAGCCTTCGTCGTTCAATACCACACACTTGAACACAATGATCACTGAACTATTAGAATAGTACTATTGCAACACTGTGGAGGCGCTACTGATGAAGTATGCACATGATACGCCCGGATAATCTGCGACGTTGATCGAGCCATGATCGGTCTTGAAGAGGATTTCCAGCTATACTTCTCTTGGGACTTTACTACCCTTCCGTCCAAACCAAATGGCCTACTATGACCCTGGACTTGAGAAAGCACACTCCTGTCAATGGCCTGGGCCTCCACTCGTTCCTCTGCTTGGTCGAGGATATTTGTTCTCCAAAATTCAAGGTCATCTCGCACCAAGTCTCCGTTCTGCCTTGGTGCGAGTTCAAAGCTCACTTTGTTCATCAGTCGAAGCATATGGCAGAGCTGACCAATCCATATTACTCTATCATGCAGCCGACTTTTGCGATGAAGTTTTCGATGCTTTGGATGTCAAGGGATGCCTTGAGCGAGCAAGAAGCTTTCTACATGTATGTCATCTTCCATCCCAGACGTCGTATTCCAAGGTATCACGGGGAGTTCAAGAATATTCGATTGAGATCAGGTCGTATCTTGGTAGTATAAGTCTCTGAGGATGTATCAAATTGACATCATCGCAACAGTGAGCACATACCTGACTGACATCAAGCGACTCAGACTGCGAGTGCTCTTCAAGTCTTCTTGTCCTTGTGGCAGGGTCCGTGACCCCGTCGTATCTAACTCTGTGAGTGCAGGCGTTCTTCGGCGAATGTGCCGCTGATACCGCTGACCGCGATGATCCGCTGATAGCCGTGGCAGCCATCCAGGCACAGTTATCTTTGTCCAATCGGGACCCATTTCTGAGCGGAGTCCAGCCTTATCCTTGTGTGGTGTCGAGTCCGACCTCGATTCCGAAGCAGCCGGCCGAAAGATCACGCGGTACTGTATGTTTGGCAGAATAATCAACTATCTCGCCCTTTTATTTTCTTCCTGCATAGTTCTTGTATTGCTAATTCATACCTTGAACGGTTGTAATATACACCATGGCGACCTCAACCCTCGACAAGGACGCGGACGACAGTTACTATGGCAGCCAACCACCTCTCGTGTCCAGCCATCTGGTAGAGCCTAACAAACTTGACCTGAACGATGCGGAGCTAGCACAGACCCACGAGGGAGAGTTTGGTATGAAGCGAGACTTGGTGAGTCATTTGGTGCCCGCCAACCTGGAAAGCTGCGCCTGGAGTCGATGGCTGAATATCGGGAGGCCATCAGAAACCTCGAGTCGTTTCTATGATAGCTATTGCTGGGACTCTGGGGACAGGTAGGTTTTGTCAGCCAGTATTGACAGGAGTGCTGACCGCATGGATCAGGGCTATTTTTAGGAACTGGGAGCTCTCTTATCGTAAGTCTACAGAGTGGATCAGAAGCGGCGGTGATCAGATCAGATGTAGATGACCAATGCAGAATGGCGGACCGGTGGGGATGTGGCTGGGCTATACTTTGATGGGACTATTAGTCGGCTCTATGATGATGTGTCTGGTGAGTCAAGCCCGTCATAATTCGTTTTGTATGAGCCAAGCTGATAGTGTGGGCTAGGGCGAGATGTAGGTTCAGACAAGGAAATCTCCAGGCCGAATCACTGGCACTGACTGAAGTGCAGGATGTGTTTTGCCCCGAATGTTGGAGGATTCATCGCCATGGGTACCCAATACATCGACCCAGCCGCCGGATTCATGCTCGGTATCTCTTGCGTCATCGGTACTGGCCTCACTGTCGCTTCAGAGCCTACAGCTATTGGGATCTTGGCTACCTTCTGGGACAAAAACACATCGCATGTGTATATCTATCTGGTGGCCACACTGGCGCTCATGATCATCATGAACATTGTTGGTGTCAAATAGTAAGTCCATGTCTGAGATATGAGCATCGCCGGGGCGTTTCGTACGGATACTGATAGTCGTTACAGCTTCGGAGAGATTGAATTCGCATTCGCCATTCTTAAAATTGCTCTCATCATTGGCCTCATCATCTTCGGCCTCATTGCCGACCTTGGTGGTATTCCTCCCAAACACGAGTACATTGGCGGCAGATACTGGCGGGACGAGCCCTTCAACGATTCTTTCTTCGACTTGACCCCGGTCTCTAAGGCTCGTTTCCTTGGGTTCTGGTCTGTTTTCACTGGCGTGAGTGCTGCCTCCTCCCCATTTGAGACTTGTGTATTCTTTACAAGAGCTGATCAACTACTAGGCGGCGTTCAGTTACGCGGGTATCGAGACTCTGGCGATCTTGGCCGGAGAAGCTTACAATCCGAGAAAGACGATGCTGGTCGCCGTTCGGACCGGTAAGAGCTACTTGAACTCTGTCAGCGGGGCGCTCAGAGCTGACTTTGACTATAGTCTTCTATCGTATTGTCGGCATCTACGTCCTCAGTACACTCATCATCGGTCTTGTCATCAGCCAACATTCTACAGAACTTGCAAGCGGTGTGGATGAGGGTAGCGGAACGGCGGCCGCTTCGCCGTTCGTGGTGGTCTGTCAGCAGATGGGCGTCAAGGCTCTCCCTTCAATCGTCAATGCTGTGGTAGGTCGATACCCTGGTCAGTCTTCACATGGCTGACTATAGACCAAGGTCATCACTTCTGCGCTTTCGGCTGGTAACGAAAACTTTTATGGATGCTCCAGGGCGCTCATGTCCCTCGCCCGACAAGGTATGCTTGCCCTACCCCCCAAAAGTAGCCACTCAGAAGCTGATCCTACGGCGCAGGTTCCCTGCCAAAGTTCTTCCTGCACACTAGCAAGAGTGGTATTCCCTACTTTGGCGCTCTGGTGGCCGCTGCTTTCGGTCTTTTATGCTTTTTGAGCGTTTCAAATGGGTCCAATCAGGCATTCACTTGGCTCAGTAACCTCACTGCCCTCAATGGTCTCATCACGTGGATCACGATCTGTGCAGCATATGTACGGTTCTATCACGCTATGAAGGCTCAAGGTGAGTCCCCTCGGAGGACTTTCGCTGCTCCCTCTGTCCCAGCCACTGATATAGAGAGCAGGGATCGACCGAAAGAAACTCCCCTTCGTTGGGTGGTTCCAGCCTTACCTCGCCTATATCTGCATCTTCTTCTTCACCACCATCCTCATCTTCAACGGCTTCTCAGTCTTCATCGGTGGCTTTGACGCCGTCAACTTTGTCGCTAGTTATATCACGATCCCGTTCATGACCCTCGTATACGTCGGATACAAATTCTGGCGCAGGACAAAGTATATCCCGTTGGAGGAGATTGATCTTAGTATTGGGCCGGCGGAAGCTCTCCGGGGGACGAGATATGATCTGGCGAGCCAGACGTTTGTGTATACGGCGGAGGAGGAAAAGTATTGAAATCCGGCGTGGCGTACGATTTGTTGTTTGAGGCTATGTGAGGTCAGCCAGCAGGAGGGCTGGGAGTTGTACCACCGGGCGGCGTACCGGGTGTTATGGGCTTTATGCATGATGTATTGTTCGCTCTACCGTCGCAATTTTAGAAATGGCTGGGGTAGAACAGGACAGAAAAGAAGTCACGCTCCCTGGCGGCCGCGTCCGGCTATGGAACCTCCACCCGGCTACTCTGCACATCAATATCCATCCGGCTTCCGTCTATTCTCTTGTTTCTTCTACGCCTGTAGCAGTTCCAGAGATACTTGCCCCTGCTATCTCCGATCTCATAAGAGCAACACTGGCATAGCGCAAGGATGAGCGATTCGGCGATCCATGCCCTCGCGGGCTCTGTGGGTGGATCAGTCGCCATGGTATGTTTCTCAGGTATGTATCTCAAAGGGACGTAAGCTAAAGATATTTGATCTTACAGGCATTGACTTAGTGAGCATAATGTACAGGCAACCCGCTGAGTTATACTGACACGTCACAGTCCTCTCGTCAATCTTTCCACAAGAGCGGCCGTGCAGACCAAGAAAGAAGAACTTGTGAGTCTAGCTTTCTCACTGATATAATTCAGAGCATGTCACCTGATTGACGATGATTGTCGGCTCGATAGACTACCAGGGAGGCTGTTGCAAAGGTCATCAAATCTGAAGGTGTCATCGGCCTGTACTCTGGCCTCACGAGCTCGCTCTTTGGCATCGCTTTGACCAATGGAGTGTATTATGCATTCTGTGAGTCACACCTCTTTTGTGGTTCCGCATGTGAATGAGAAGCTAAGGGCGTGAGAAGACGAGGAGATGCGCTCGTTGCTGATCCGCCGTCGTGGGAACACTTCCACCTCATCGACTAGCGCCTTGACTACTACTGAAGGGATTCTGGCAGGCTTGATTGCTGGTATGCTCTTCATTATCGCTTGGTATTGGTGGATCGACTGACAATTCTGTAGGCTCCATCACCACCCTCACTACCAACCCCATCTGGACGGTGCAGACGGCCCAAGCAACCCACGCCACCACCATCCGAAACGCATCCGGCGCAATTGAGACTGATGTGGAGGGGAATCCAAAGAAGGCCAAGCCGAGTGCTGTCAAGGTTGTGAAAGAGATTATGGAGAAGGATGGAGTGAGGGGACTTTGGAGGGGCATAGGACCCGCTTTGGTACTGGTGCTCAATCCGGTTATCCAGGTTAGCTCCACTTCATACTTGCTTTGCAACGGGCTCTGACATTCAGCGCAGTACACGACGTTTGAGCGACTTGTATCCCTCCTGCTTGGATTCCGGCTGGCCAAACAAGGGGCCACTCCTACCGGCAAGACCGCACTTGGCCGGAGCTCTCTGAGTGATTGGGATCTGTTCTTCCTGGGTGCGTTGAGCAAGCTCGTTGCCACCAGTGGTACCTATCCTTATGTGAGTACCTTAATCCGTGCTGTGGCCCGCCTACTGACCGATCTCCCAGATTGTCGTCAAGTCCAGACTTGTGAGTTCCATGGCTTATATGATAGATCATCAGGTTGATCGAATAATAAGCAAGCGGCGACGCACAAGTACAAGTCCTCTCTCAAAGCTGTGCTGCATATTCTTGAAGCTGAGGGTGTGAATGGTCTGTCACGAAATGTGTTCCTTTGGAGGCCGCTGCTGACACTTAAGTACTAGGGCTGTATGCCGGTTTGGGACTGAAACTGCTTCAATCTGTTCTCACCGCCGCTTTCATGTTTGTCGCTCAACGTCGAATCTACGAATTCGTCAAGAAAGTCAGTTTCCTCCCATCAAATCGTCGCCTAGCTTTCAAGACGCATGCTGATTGTGCATAGCTTATCGTCCTCGCCGCGGAGAAAAAGAAACTCGTTTCAAAGGTGTGACCTCTGGTGGTTGTTACACGTGTACCACAAGATTGTAGTTCTAGTTTGATGACATTTGAGGCTTGCTGAATTCCTCTATGCATTTGACATTCGTATGTACAGCTTTCATCGCATTTTGCACCGCCAGCAGGGGGAAGCGGGGATGGCCGCTTCGGGTAGTTGTTGTAGCCGGGTTCTCAAACTTCTACTACTCACGCTATATAAAATCCTTACCACATAATAATCCACCCCCCACACGTGCACAATGCCGCTCACCACAGAACTCACCCGCCTCCTCCACATCAAGTATCCCATCGTCCAAGGGGGCATGCAGTGGGTCGGCACACCGCCCATGGCAGCAGCTGTCGCCAGAGCTGGAGGCCTCGGTATGCTTACGGCTCTGACCCAGCCCAGTCCGGATGCTCTAAGAGAGGCTATCAAGGAGACTAGGCGGTTGATCGATGGAGAAACGAGCGGCCGATTTGTGAGTGCCGCTGAGCGAAATGTGCAATGGAAAGCTGACGAGGCCTGCGATGACAGGGAGTCAACATCACTCTTCTCCCCTCCATCAATCCGCCTGATTAGTAATATCCCTCTACACTGGCCGGGATGTGTGCTCATGTGATACAGTGCTGGGTACGCGAGAGCAGCTATCGAAGAAGGTATAGACATCTTTGAAACCGCTGGAAATAACCGTTAGTAATTCGTTCTCCCTTTGATCCTTGCTGATGTTGCGATTAGCCAAGCCGTTGATCGAGTTCATCAAATCGCACAGACTGGATGGGAGTTCCTCGGCCCCGAAGCGCTTCGTTATTCACAAATGTGTGACTGTCAAGCACGCTCTCTCGGGGCAAAAGATGGGGGTGGATATGCTGAGTATTGACGGATTTGAGTGTAAGCCTCTCATCTGTTCCTCTGGGGCGTTCGCGCTGACAGTTTGCCTACAGGTGCTGGTCATCCTGGAGAGGAAGATATCGGTGGAATCGTGCTAGTAAGTATCTTCCCCAGACACGTACACTTGCTAAACTCTTTCCAAAGCTTGCTCGAGCGGCTAGAGAACTTTCCATCCCTTACATAGCCTCTGGTGGCTTCGCCGACGGGCGTGGTCTCGCTGCTGCTTTATCCCTTGGCGCTTCTGTAAGTCCTCGCACCTACCCGCCCGATGTAGCTCATGCGGTGCCATAGGGTATCAACATGGGCACTCGTTTCATGTGCACAGTGGAGTCTCCTATCCATCAGAAGATCAAGGAAAAGATTGTGACTTCCACGGAAAGAGACACGGTCCACATCTTCAGGTGTGTTGCAGCTTATCGGTCAGATACTATTGCTCAAGAATCTTTCAGGTCGCTGAAGAATACTGCTCGCGTGTTCAAAAACGCCGTCTCTACAGAAGTCGTCCGCCTGGAACGAAGGCCCGGAGGCGCCAAATTCGAAGACATCCGAGAGCTTGTTGCTGGTGCTAGAGGTCGCAAAGTGTATGAAACGGGCGATCACGATGCGGGTATCTGGTCGTAAGTCTGCAACTATACCCTTCCAAAAATTGCGACTTTCTGACATCTTGGGTAGCGCTGGTATTGCCGTCGGTCTTATCGACGACATTCCCACTTGCTCTGACCTTGTGGAACGTATCGACCGGGAGGCGACAGAGGTCATTGAGAGATTGAACGGCATGGTGGGAGCTAGAGCTAAATTGTAAGGGATTCCATATGACTGCTGTACACATCAATTATTACGACTTTGCATGTTGTAGGCTTGTGCCGTGCGCGATGTATCAAATGAGCATCACTTCGTATTATCTTGTTACTAACTAATTCGATTTCTCAAGTTATATACAGGTTCTTTGACGAATGTGCTGAGCGCCAAGCTATGGCCCCGCCGCCCGAAGATGCCTTCGTCGTCGGGATTCGGCTGAGAAGCGACAATAGGACGGCGACAAATACGAGACAAGCCGAGACAGTCCCCGCTACCTACAGATCCGGCAAAGAATCAGCATTATTAGCAAGTTGAATCATCGGGGAGAGGGTTTCACAGGTGCCATATCCGAAACGTCGGTTTCGAAATGCCAAGTGTTGTAGGATAGAACGAGCGCCTTTTTGAGCGTTTTTCGATACTTGTTGACGGGTTTGAAAGCCAGCCAGGTCCATACCATCATTGGTACCAGCCCTAGCATCGTCACGACATGCAACGGCCACAGGTAAGGCTGGTACATGAAAGTAGACGACGAGACGGGATAAGCACCGTCACGCAAACAGATCATCGACAAAGTGACTCACCTGATTGAGATAAGCTTGGAAGTTTAAGGACGCCGCGCTCGTGGCGATGTTGGTGGTCATAGGGTAGCCTTTATCCAAAGATGGCTGGGATGTGTATTCACCATCCTTGTGGTCGAGACTGGAAAGAGCATACACATCAGAGAAGGGGTCTTTGTGGCCATCATTACAAGCTTGTAATCGGAAAGAATGTAAGACAATCGAGAAGGGGGCTGAAGATGATTTATTGGTTGCGGGAATAAGTCAATCAATCGTGTGATGATGACACCGCTTTTGGGCAATGAAAACAATGCCACTGCAACAAGGGACGTTGGACCTAGAGCACGATATGTAAGTTGTTTCAACCTTCCATAATAACGGTCCGGCCGGTGCTGCGTATGCTGTATCCGCTCTTGCACGTGCCCACATGCACATACCGAAGAGAATATGATTGATAGGAGTCGCATGTGATCCAAGCCACTATGTATCGCCGCTTGTCCGTTCATATATCAATTCCAGCCCACTCTGATAGACAGTCACCCAGTTTCGCTCTTTATTCTAGTAAAATATTTCACTGACATTGCTCCCAGGTCTATCGTCATCACAGAACTGGTTTTTCATCTGCGGCGGAAATGGAACCTCATTATCTCCATACGAGATTCGTCTATAGCCTGGCGCTGGCTAAACTCCAGGTACGCACTCGCCAGCGTGCGCTCATCAGTGATGGTATCTCTGTCGATTTGGAACACGGGATCGTTGATACACAATGGATACAGCTCTCCATTCGGATCTATGGCGCCTGTTTCGACAGATATTGTTCTTTTTCTAAGGTGTTTTTGTAGTCTTCGTAGATGCCCGCGGTTTCCATCTTCTCTCGCGTAACGTTCCCTACGACCTTGTCGTTTGCTTGGGGCTCGATGGTGCGGAAAGCCGGACTGCAACTATACCGCAGCCATCACAAAGGATGGTGGAAGTACAATCCTCGAACGTTATGAGGCTGACATGATTGATCCCCGGGGATTAAAGAATTGCCGGACCCAACCCAATCGTCTATAGAGTCTTTGGCTGTCGAGAGGTTGAGATGCATAGGAAAGTAGCTCATACGACCAGTGTAATCAGTGTGAACGATGTTACCCCTGGAGCTGTTGGGAAGGAATTGGGATGAGCCGTCGAGGGAGGACTTGACGTTCTGAGGATCGTTACAGATGTGATGGTGGTGAAAAGCTTGGACAGTAATGAATGTATGGTCATTAGTAAAGCGGTTGCTCAAGTCTGCGTCAAAGAGGGCGACATTCGTGAGATTTAGGTGGCTATATCGGCTCGCAGATTGTAACAGACAATCAAAAAGTGTGAATTTTTGTCAAAGGAGCCCGAGGCATTCAGTAATCTAGAGTATTTTAAAGAACTTGGTCTGCTTCTTTTGAATCCTTCTTCTGACAAAGTCCGATTACTAAAGGAGGTTGAATACGCAAAGAGACTATTGACCATTTTATCCCACGATACACACATCTTCTTGGCAGTAATTTACATCATCGGTAGTATGGTGGTCGTCGCGTTGTCGGTTATCTCTTTCTACAGCTTCTCTCCAGGTACTATATTTTGCATCAAAACTACAATTGGACTCTTGGTTCTCGTTTCTTGAGGCTCGACAATGAAGTCGTTTGGCAAAATCGAAGATGAAGGGCAATGCAGGAGAATGACGAAAAGCATAATTGTGGCCAAGTTATGACACTCGAATGGGAGACTTTGGTGGGAGAGATACCTTGGGGACCCCCCTGGTGGCTGTGAGCATTTGCCATAACTGGCACAAGCACGCAGGTAAACGATGAATACAGACAAGCCGACAACGTTGAAAGACGCACGCGTCGTCGGCAACTGCCACAATTTGGGCGGGATCAAATGCCTGCCGGTTTGCTGGAGACCCTTGTCCGTTTGTCATCTTCTCCTTCTTTCTCTTTTCCACCATCCCTCCATGAGTACAGCGCACGATCCTCCTCCAGAGGACGACTTCGACGACGACGACTTCCCCGCTGCCCCCGGTGGCAAGAAGCGGAAGGTTCCTGCATACGGTCAGCTCAAATCTCCAGACGAATTAGAGCACCACCACAACCCTCCCGACTCCTCTTCCGCCCTCTCCACTTCTTCCAAGACTGCAGCTGCTCCCGCCTTCCCTCTCAAACGCAAGTTCGCGAGGACCTTTGCATATGCCCTTTGTGAGTTTCGCAAGGGCCTCTTCTTGAGGAGAAAGGCTGCATTCATTGCGCTCTACATCGACGCTCAGGCCGCCATCAATGCGACGTCGACTGCTGCTGGGGCAACGGGTCCGGCGGCGGTGGCGGTCGCCAAGTACAAGGCTTCGCTGCCTGATGTGACTAACTTTGAGAAGCTGCTGCCGGCCCTCGAGGACGTGGGCGTCAACTCGTGGACGCCCGACAGGCCGGGCTGGAGAGAGGACAGGGCGGAAGAGTGGAGGGTGAGGCCAAGGAAAAGGAAGGCGGGCGGAAAACGTGTGGAGCGGAAGGGTTGGGCGCCTGAAGGTAGCTTTGAGTTTGAAAAGGAGTGCAAGGGTAAGTCGCGCCCACCTTTGAGTTGTGCATTACTCATCATGCATGCTAGCATCGACAACTTTGCGGTCACGGGTGAAAGAGCAAGGTGCTCTCCTGAAGCTCGCCTACGAGCTCAGGGGTATCGTTCTCGCCACTCACAAGCCCACTTCTGTCGTCAAGTCCACCACGGTCCCGCCTGCCGAAGACAAGCCTCCCAGCAAGAACAAGCGCAAGATCGACAGGAAGCATGAGGCCTCTGCGCCCATTCCTGCGTCTGGGCCTGTTCATGCACCTGCCCTCGTCGCACCCACCCCTGCCACCGATCCTACCTCCACGCCTGTTCCTGCCCAACGACCTGCTTCTCCCGCCATCTCCCAGACCATCTCCCGCGACGAAGACGGTAAACCCAAGAAGAAGCCCAAAAAGAAGAAAAGGAGTGTCCTTGCAAACCAAGGCAATCCTCACCATGTAGATAACTGTACGTATTCGATGCTTGTGATTGCTGCGGTGGCTAATGACGATGCTCAGACCGCCCCTCTCGGACCGTCTCACCTCAAGGCGACCCATTCGAACCCTATGCCTATCATTTCGACCTCATCTCTCCACCTTCCATGCGATTCCTTGCCACTCGGCCGGAGCGGGTGACCGCTCCCCTCCCCGGTGCGCCGCAGAAGCGCACGCTGGTCCGTCCGAGTGAGGACGACTATGTCTGTTGCTTCTGCGAGTACGACCTCTACTATGGTTCCGAGAGGGCCCGTAGACGTGCCATCCGAAGCAGGAAAGCGGAGCTGAAACGGAAGGAGGCGATCAAGACGAAGGCAAAGAATGTTGCCGAGGGCAGAGGGACGTTCAAGAATGAGAGTGACGAGGAAGACGAAGAAGACGAGGATGAGGAGGGCTGTGAAGACGATGGGCATGGGCACTGCACGTGAGTTTACTTTTAGGTGGGACTGTCACTTACGATAGAAGGTGTGGACGTGCATTAGCGCCTGCGAAACCCGGAGCTCCCGAAGCCGGCTGACATGAAGGGGCTGCATGACGCAGCCCACGTCTGCGATAGGCGTCTTGAAGGGGTCAGCGGAGTTGGACACATGTCTGGAGAGAGATACGATCAGTTGTAATAGAGAGTCTTGCCGTGTTTATAGAGTAACGCAGCGTCACGAAGTCATATCAATCGTCATTTATCTTGTACTTGTAAGGCAATGCGTGGCTCATTTGGAAGTTTATCATCTCCAATGGAGATGCATCGTATACAGTAAAAAAAAGCTCATTCAGATTCCATCTATTGGCACTTCAACTTCTCACAACCCCAAACACTTCAGACATCGTTTCCTTATCAAGACACCGAACTCGTTTAAAGGTTGGCAGAAGTCTGCGGCCATTGGCTAAGGATTGGCCGTCAGCAATGCCATGTGCGGAGTAAAAAATCAAGGACTGACTAGTTCTGGGAGGCTCGCTTGAAACCGTACTTGGCGGTGAAGGCGTCAATCTGCTTGGGACCTCGGGATCCGTAGTCATAAGGCTCAGGCTTGGGGGCGTCTACCGATCATGTCAGCGCGGTTCCACAACACCATAATGAGAACTCACCGCCGTTCTTGCCGTCGATCCAGTGGAGAATAGGGGTAAAGATCTTCCAAGCAACATCCAACTCATCATCCCTGACAAAGTTCGAGTGGTCTCCCTTCAAAGAATCCAAGATAAGGGCCTCATACGCCTGGGGGATGGGAGCATCGGTGAATCGCTTCTTGTAGGTGAGGTCAAGCTCGACGGGAACAGATCGGGTCTCAAAGCCGGGGAGCTTGTTGTTGACTTTAAGGTAGACGGCTTCGTCCGGCTGGATTCGGAGGACGAGCTCGTCTCGGGGGATGTCGGTGAAGATGCCTTGGGTGGCGTCTTTGTATTGGATTCGGATTTCGACCTTGGCCTCGTTCAAAGCTGCGCCGTGTCAATGTCAATTCCGATTCTCTTCGCCCTGTAGATAAGACTTTGACTCACCCTTACCGGCCTTCATGATGAAGGGGACACCCTCCCATCGGGGGTTGTTGACGAACAATGTCATGGCAGCGAAAGTGGGGCAGACGGAACCCTTGGGCACAGTGTCGTCGTCGAGGTAGCCGGGCTTGTCGCCGGTAGCAACGTATTGGCCAAGCAGGACGTCCTTCTTCTCGATAGGGGGGATACATCGGAGAGCCTTGACCTGGAAGAGGGTCAGTAATGAATGCAAAGTTCAAGGAGGGGCGCACCTTTTCGTCACGGATGTCCTCGGCAGAGAATGAAACGGGTCTTTCCATGGTAAGCACGGACATGGCCTGCATGAGGTCTAGGCGCGTGTCAGCATGCAATCGACAGTGGTCAACTATACGCACGGTTCTGGCAGACATCACGGATGATACCAAACTCGTCAAAGTATCCACCTCGTCCCTCGGTGCCGAAGGGCTCCTTGAAAGTGATCTGAATGTTGCTGATGTAGTTCTTGTTGAAAGAAGCGTCAAAGAAGACATTTCCGAAACGGAGGACAAGCAAGTTCTTGACCATCTCCTTGCCGAGGTAGTGGTCGATACGGTAGGTCTCGTTCTCTGCCCACTCGCTCTTAAGCTCGCTCATCATCTCACGGCACGAGTCGAGGTCCTTGCCGAAGGGCTTCTCGATAATGATTCGGTTGGTGCCCTTTTCAGAGTAGACGTTCTTCTTGAGGCCACGGGCGACAGTAGTGAAGACGGAGGGAGGGAGGGCCATGTAGAACACGCGGTTACGGGTGTCGCGTCCGTTTTCGAGCTCCTCCACATGCTTGAGCAAGTTTTGGTATCCACTGTCCTCGTCGTAGGGACCGGCGACATAGGATGACAACTCCTGGAACTCCTTGATCTTGCTCTCGTCGCCCTTGATGTACTGGACCTCGCGCTTGTGGAACTCGGGCTCGTCCATCTCTGCAGACCACGATTAGTACGACGTTCGCTTCGCGGGGAATCTTTGTCATGGCGGTCGACGTCATCGAACGAGATGGAAGAAACGTACTGGTACGGGCGTAGCCGACGATGTGGGTGTTCTGGGGGAGGAGACCCTGGGCGAAGAGGGCGAAGAGGGCAGGGAAGGTCTTCTTCTTGGCGAGGTCACCGCTGGCACCGAGGACGATAATGACGGTCTCGTCGTTCAAGGCCTCGCCGGAGGCCTCCATGGAGGGGATCGAGCCGGATCTGGTGTTGGGGGCGGGGGACATGCTGAGGGGGCGTGAGCTGGGGTGCAGGGGGCAAGGGGGGGTCTTACCTGGGCTTATTTTAGTTGATAAGGAAAAATCGGTTTGTGACAGTGAGATGAACGGAGTTCGGGCCTTGCCAGCCGAAGGATTCTGCGACGGGATCAAATCCATTCGGAATGGCTGATGACGCGGCCGGATGAGTGGGTGCGCATATAATTCGGCGGCGGGGGACGGTCTTCTGCATTGTTCAACTGTAGAACTGTGCAGTAGTTGGCTGATGGAGGGCGGAGTAAGAACATACCGGGCTGCTGCCCGTCATCTCGCTCATCTTTGCCCTTTCTCACTCTTTTGAGACACATTCCGCCTGGGCCCCCCTTTCGTTGGGTCTCGATCAACGCGCTTGAAACGGATGATGAGTGAGGCTTGCTACACAACTGTCATGGGGGTACCAGGGGTGCCAAGCGACGGTTGAACTGCTCTTGAACAAGAAGGCTATGTATATGAATGACTTTTGAGCGTATATCAGATGGAGTGGTGGCAGCCACGTGAACATTGGGTGATAACGCCTGCCCCTGTGGCGTTTGTGTAAAGAGTCAACACTTATATCGGTCCATCCAGCGAAGGAAGAGCAAGGTATCACGAAAGTGCTGGGCGGTCGACTGACCCTTGCATGTGCAGCTCGGGGTCCAAGGGGACGAGCGTTGCTGCAAGCGTGCAGACGGCGTGTAAGCAGCGTGTACGTGGCGTTGTGGTCCAACGTCATCAACGGTCTGCAATGTGAAGCATGCCCACCACCAACGTGTTCCTGTCATCAATACTCGAGCACTCGTATTCCATCGAACAGCTGCTCCATGCTTGTCTCAGAATTGTCTCGTCATCCAAGCCTGTCTTCGGTGTGCGTTTAAAGGGGGAGCATGAATAATTCAGCGGCGGTGGAGGCGCGGTGGAGGTGGTCCGAGCTGGATATGCACGGGCTGATGGTATGCGCGGTGATATGTAGATGGACAAAGACTGTGGCGTACTGCATGCAGCATGCCTCCCCCATACACCTTCACATCCCCCGTCTCCTTCCGCATCACCACCACCGCCGCCCCCCCGCCGCCCCACTACGACAACTCTTCCAAACGCAAGAGGTCCGCAGGGCTCGAATTGGTACTATCCTCCTCTCCCTGCATTTGCCTCGAGCTGACCTCGTCTAGCTCCGATCGAAGCCAGCCACAAAAAGCACTGCTGCATCTCCAACATCTCCCACCTTCCCACTGCCCCTCCCTCTGATATCACCGGCTCTTCCCACTGCTTCATTCGCCTCTTTTTCGACACCGCCTGAGCCATCCCAGGAGCCGTACGATCAATTTGCAACGCAGAGAGCGACCTTGAGACGTGAGTGATGCCATTTGTGGCCGGTGCTGACGAGAGCAGATGCCAAGTCGATACCCCATCTGCTACCCCTCGATCTGCCCCCACCACTCCCAGAACCCCGGAAATCGAAAGAAAAGAAGCGAAAGCACTCGACAAAATGGGAGAGGGGTACCCTGGAGGCCCATCTAGAAGGCACAGGAGGAAGATACGGGGGTGAAATACGCATCTACAACCCCGTCTGCACAGTTTTCCATCACCCGCTCGATGGCTTGGTCGATCACTGTCCCTCAGTAGAGGACGTGACAAAGGTCCACCACTCGGTCTATGGCCATCTTCATACCCTCTCCTTCCGGATCCCCGCTGTCAACACCCCCGAGTCTGCAGAAGGTCTGCCCAACTATGCTCTGCAGCGGAATACGTCGAAAAGCAGGCCAGGGCTCTTGTCGAACCTCTTTACTCGGCGCCGACGAGGCGTGACCATCTCTCTCGCAGATTCTTTTGCAAAAAACGTCAGTTCCGGGGCGCTGGAAGAGTATCCCGATGAGCCTTCCTCGAGCGTACTGTCAGTCGGCTCCACTGTACAATCAGCTACGTCAGATCAGAGCGAGCCCGATGGCAACGCAGATACGCTGGTTCTACTCGTCTTTGAGGACGCCCAATCGCTTGACGAATGGTACATCCTCCTCAAATCATTCACCATCAAAGAGACAACAAGGACACTACGCCGGTTGCATGTACGTGTCCTCGACTTGCAGGAGACTGCTCCCGCCGAGTCTTCGCGCGAGACGACTTCGTATGGAGTTCAGCTGGGATTTGGGTCTTTAGATATCAGGAGCTCAAAATCGAGTGACGTGACGGCTCCGGGCGGGAAGGGTCTCAAGCCGGGATGGGCGGCAAAAGAGCATATCTGTGTCGAAATGTATGTTGTGGAGAAGATATCTGTGACCAGAGGCTGACCCCGAGGCAGCTGGACCGACAAGACTCTTATAGCACGGACAACATGGGCAAAAGCCGAAGAAGACTACGGGATCCCTTTCTGGGCGCAGCCTTTTGCCTTTGAAGATCTTCCCAGCTTTTCCGAGTGCAGCAAGTTTACATTTTCTGAGGCTTGGGCCATGCTGATGCTCCTCAGGAATGTTGATTTGCGTTCTCCGCTCCAACAAGTCCCATCCGATAGCAACTGTTCCTCTCTCCCTGGTCACCAACTATTTCCCCACCAAAGACGAGCGATATCCTGTAGTGTCTATCGCCAACGAGGCTGTTGTAGGCGAGCTTAGGATGGCAGTGTCATATCAGGAGCTACCCGTCCTTCCTCGTTCGACCTATGTCACTGAAGTAAGTTCTACTGAGTTATGGGAGGTGGAAGCTAATTGTGAGCAGCTGTATAGTGCTGGCGATTTTGGCGCTCGAGCGGTGTACGCAATGTCTCTGAGAGGTCACTTTGAGCAAACACACGACATCTTGTTCAAGATTGGTCTTGCGAAGGACCCGTCCTTCCCCTGGCTTTTAGAGATGGTCGATATCGAGGCCAAATCAGGTATGGCATGCCTTTCCCTTCCTTCTCCTGTCCTTATGTCATTGCTGCATAGCTGATCGGAGGTGAGCAGATGGTGCCACTCTCTTCCGGAACAACACTCCGTTGACAAGGAGCCTGGAAGCCGCCATGAAAGTGCTTTGCGCCGACTTCTTGAGGCTGTCAATAGGACCGACAATATCGACCGTCTTGGAGAATGATATAGAGGTGAGGGGTCACAACTTGAACGTAATGGACAGGCTGGTGACGGGGTGCTGGGGAGACATGTATGGTGAGCTGAAGTTTAGCTTTGGCAACTGTGGATGCTGACGCAAGATGTAGCTCAGAGAGGCAAGTTCCCAAAGTAGGTTTGTCGCTGCGACCCTATTCATGTGCTGACAATGTGAGGGTAGTCCTCTGCGCAAGATATTTGCACATTTGTACGGGGCGGTCAAGCAAAAGCATGAAGAGTTGGTATTTTGCAGATCTCTGGAATCCCAACTGACCCTCTCATAGTCAAATGCTGCATTACAAAGCAGTATCCTCCTTTCTCTTTGTCAGTTTTCATTACCGTGCCCTAAATATGTGGCTGACGTCTTGGGTTTAGCTTCGATTGATCGGCCCCGCTCTCATGCGCCCGCACCTGTTTGACCTGGCTCGCGGCCTGCCTCGCGCCGGTATACAACGTACACTCACGACTCTCGCCAAAATCTTGCATGCCATGGCGTTCTTTTCTGATCGAGACATCAGCAGGGATCCCGAGCTGGGCAAATACTCGCGGTTTATCAAGGCCAGTATTCTCTACAGCCGGTCAACGACTTCATCCTGACGCTTGCCTTGCAGAGCACGGCAAACTCTGATATGATGTTTGACTATCTTGCAAGCTTCTCGACTCCTCTCGACGAGTTTCAAGCCGCGCCCCCACCCCCTTCTCCCGTTACCACCTTTTTCTTTGAACGCTATCCCCTCCTGACCCCGACTGAAGGAAGCTACATCGTACTTCCGACTCCCGCTGGATCGGTGGACTTGCTGGGGGAGGGAGCACTTTTCTTGGAGACATTGTATCAGAGGCGGAAAGATGTGGTGGGGAAGGAGTTATATGATGAGCCTGTCTTGGACGAAAGGATCAGGATGATGGATGCGTTTCATGAGAAGGTGCATGATACGGTCTTTTCCCCACAGAGGGCGTCGTCGGAGAGGAGGAAGAAGTGAGTCGTTCAGTTAGAGCCGTAGAGGTACTTGTACTTATTGGTAGATCTGTGCCACCGGCTTCTCTTGCTCCACTCCAAATTTCAGTCCCGCGGGCTCCCAGCCATGAAGACCCCAGGATGGTGCTGGGCACTCCGACTTTCTGGAAGGTCCCCTGGATGTGACTGTAATGAGGATTATGTGTAATGTGCTGCCATTTTTATAACGTCTTGAATGTCTTGATGCTCTATGAGATAATGTCGATCATGCATATGCCGGTTGTATGCCCACTCGCGCGGCTCACTCGGAGTCTATTGTATGGCTCCTACCCACTTCATCCAATGAGCCTGACACTCAAGCACAGTCTCGTCCACGCTGCTCACAACAGGATCTCGAACCAGGGCTCTCCGTTGGTCCATCAGCTGTGAACACACCGAAGAGTTGAGTTTGCCCGTTCAAAGACACCAACGATCACTCTCTCAGCACAGTATGCAAAAACTGATACACATACATGCTCTATGCCATCGTCTTGTTGACGTTGCTGTATCCCGTACCGATACAGCTGACCATCACTTCTCCTGTGCTCTCTTCCTCGTTCAACTTGTACTTTGTCCCGAAAAAGACAAACATGTCCCGGAAAAATTGGACCCTGCACTCACATCAGCTTCCAGCCTTGCGCCACAATGATCCAAGAACTCACGTATATGGCGTCAACTTGCCAAACAGACACTTGCTCACATCCTCCTTACCCAAAGCCATCAAGAGCGCGACCATCCACTGATGCTTGCTATCCACACATCCACCTTGGCTGATTTCTTCTAATAAGAGGCGACTGGCGTGGAGGGCGATGTCTTCCGGGGTGGTGACGGTGCTAGGAAGGGAAAGGCATTCGGCAGAGTGGACGACGGAGGTGGTGGATTGGGTTACGAGGGTGAGTCCGTATCCTGGTGATCTGCCCAACGTTAGTCGCGTGATCTCGGAGAGAGACGGGTGTACTCACTTTCCAGAGTCTTCTCCTTTGTAGACATCAGTGTACAAGTACACATCCGGGATATATCTATTCAATATCGACCTCGCCGACTCGACCATCCTGTTTGCAAACTGCGGCGAGACTCGGGTAGAGTAACTGACGCCACGGATCTTTTTTATCTTGCCCTTGTCGAGGAACTGAAGGGTGTTGAGTTGGCGGACGATGGGACACTTGAAGATGACTTGGCCGCCACCGAGAGGGGCAGCACCGCGTTTCTTTATTTGCAGTTCAAGGCCGTCGGTGACGCCAAAGAGGTGGAGGTGGGGGAGGGTGACTGTTCGGATCATGTCGACCTGATACAATGTTAGCACGAGGATTTGGCTCAACTGACACAACTTACTGTCATGTCTTTGCCTTCTTCTCCAGTGACACCATAGAGGTTGATGTTGAAGGGCTTTTTGCAGAACGGCGCGAGGGGGACGAGCACTTCGAGATAGTACCCAATGGATCTGCCGATATGGCAAGTATGCGTAAAGCTGCCACCAGGTAATAATCCAGGATGGAAGAGGAATGAGGTACCTGACTATGAGCGAAATCCTCTGCAGATACAAACTCACCTGTCAATGATATCTCGACCGTGCTTCCATTCGTGACCTTTTCTACCAAACGTAGAAGGTTGACTTCATAGTCTCTGAGACCGACGTGGACGTCGTCTGACCGGATGGCATCGACCCTGATGGACTTGCCGGAGAGAACGGAGAGGAGGATGCGTTGGCGGATATGCCTGTGTCCTGTGAATCGGAGGATATCTTTCGAGGGGCCAGCCTGCATCGTCGCGGGGAGCTGGGTGGTATAGCGCGTTGTAAGGCGAACCGAAAAATCACAAAAAATCAACAGAACATGAGATGGACGTTTACGTAACAGCCGCTTATCACTACTGTGCCTTGTTTGACCGAGGGCGGCGGCCGCCGTATTACTGAAAGCGTCTGCTTAGTTCGGTCAGCTCGGTGAGAACAACAATGACACTGACATTTCCACGAATTCGTATCCCGGGTGCAAACGTATAAATCATCCAGCATGGCCCCCTGCAAGCAGAAAATATCCCACATATTCTCGCCTTCCTCCTCGACTCTCGATCCCGCCCCGCCGCCCAACGAACCAGCCCGCCCCGCCGCCGTAGACCGAGGTACCGGCATGCCATGCTCCGCCCAGCTCTTCGATCTCCTCAAGTTCATCGCTGGCGGAAGTGGCGCACCAGCAGACCTCATTATGAACGACCTCAGTGACGAGGATGAAGCAGCGACCCACACAGACTCTTCAGGCGAGGTCTCGGACGGCGCCAGCACTATGCCAAATGCTTCGACTCCGACCACGCCTGACACGTCCTCTGGAGAAGTCCATAGTGATCCTCGAAGACGGATGTGGGAAGACGAAACTGCACCCGGTACAGTAGAACGGGATACCATGAGCTCGCGCTTTACAGGTGAGCAGCGCTGCTTGAATCGTCCCTAAAAATATACTGAATATCTCTCCCAGCACTGTCTTTGAACAACCTTTCAGCTTCAATGTCTGCAGATAATGTCCAAGATACCAAGCACCGCCCTCCTCTACCTTTCAGTCCCATGGATGACTCGCCTGAACTGGCAGCTCCCATTGACTCTTCACCATCTCGCCCTGGATCGTCACTATCCACCTCGTCATCGGCGAGTCCAGACGGTATCAGTGCATATGACGCAAATACGGAAGAGGAGACTCCAAGTGTCAACGAGCTGGCCAGCATTGGTACCACATTCGAAGGCGACAGAGAGATCTCGGCGGAAGAAAAGCTTGCTGCAATTGTGAACGAGTTTGGCGATGTGTCCAGCATCTACGAAGGAGACGAACCCGAACGTATTCTTGCAGAGAGCAAGGGCAGCTTGTTCAAGTAAGTGTCGTCTACCTTTTCATGGGCATTACTCATGCCCACCCAGGAGCGTCATGGTGGTCGGTAATATCCATTTGACCACTCACCGACTTTTGTTTCACGCCTACTTGCCACCCGATGACGAGACCTGGTCCAACCTGTCGGCAGAGCAAACTGCCAATGTTGCTGATCGCCAGCCCGACCTCTTGCATTCCGGCCCTGTTACCATCCACCGGCCTGGGCCTATCAGGACAAATCGCAGGGTATGGATGGAGTTGAGCTCAGAGATGGTCACTACTTTCCCTAGCGCTGATGAGGCTGGGCGGGTCAGACCTCTCCGTTGTGTCCTTTGTGAGCATAGCCTTCTTTGGGTATCGATCATAATACTGATTGACACAGTATCATCTATAAAACGATGTGATCCTCTGGATTCTGAACATCCATGTGACTTTTACGTTACTTATGAGACACCATCCGGCCTTCGACAGAGCCACTTTACGGTTGATACGGAAGTGAGTGTCATCTCCCCGCTAGCCGGATACCGAAGCTGATGAGCGTAGCAATCTGCTATTCAATGGCGCCGCGCTCTAGACGCGGCCATCTTTCGTCAACTCCGCCACAAATGGCGTGTAGTCACCGCCACCTCAAACTTTCCTGCCTCCTCCGATTGGTCGGTCCTCCGTATCTGCATCCCCCTCGATCGCGTGGCTCTCCGTGGCGTCAGCAGTTTCCACTCGTTTTCCACCCTCATCGGACTCGACATTACGATGGACAGACTGAAAGTGAACATGGTAATGTCCCCGGTTGTGAAGGGAGACTGGTCTGGGGATGATCCGTCTGGGCCGGATGGGCATAAGCCCCTGATTTCTCCGTCTATCACAAGAACTCAGAAGACTTCGTCTTTCCTCCCTCGGCGCAGTCTTTCCCTTAGCCGCAGGCCACATTCACCAGCCAAATCTGACCCCATGAAGCCCCTCGAACCAAATGCTTCCGACCCTGGTCAAGGTCTCAGCACGCAACTCCCCATTTCTGACCAGGGCACCATCACTGTAAACATTGGGGTTTTAAATCAACAAGCTTGGTTCGCTCAAGCTATCAAGTCGGCAATTCATGCCTCGGCAGAACGCAAGTGCAAGCCCGACATGAAGCAGCCCAAGCTTGTTTGGGAAGTCGGCGGACATGATTGTCTGGCGACAGATGAAGAGCTTGATGCGGAGAGAGCGCGAAATGGGTCGACAGACTCGGAGGAGGCCGAAGAGGATGACGACAATGGAGGGTTGGTGCAAGAGACGAGAAAAAGGGAGAAGGCATTGATGGCGGCAAAAGTGTTTGGGCTGAGAGAGGAAGAGGGTATCTGGGGTGAGTGCATCACACCATCGCTACACAATATGATGCTCACGTACACGTAGTCAAGAGGTGTTATGTTGCGACAACTCTCATCCCTGCGCGCGGTCACATCATTGTCACGCCTCGCTTTATTTGCTTCTGGCGTCGTGTCACTGTCGGAACGGACATCAAGTATCGATTCCCGATCGAGGACGTGAAAGGCGCTGCCACAGCGCCGAGTCTTCGTGCGAGATTCCATGGCCTCGCTTTGCAGGTACACGGTCAGAAAGATGTGCGCTTCGAGTTTTGGAACAAGGAGGCTCGAGACGAGGTGAGTCTGTCCCATATCACGATGATCACTGGGCTAACGACGTGCAGGTCATTTCCCGAATCAATGCGACCTGTGCTGCTTCAGGTCGGGAATACCGGGGAGACGAATCATCCTCCCGTCATATAACTCAGCTCGATACGCCCGTCTCTCCCACCTCTTATGACGGTATCGAGCGCGTCGCATCACCCGCCAGCGACCCTCTCCTCGAACACCCTGCCGATATCCTCGTCCCTCCCAAGGATCTTCTCATGCAGTCCATGGCGATGGACGACGAAGCGCTGTCGTATATGCCGTTCGTGGCAAATAAACCGCCGGGGTTCAATACGATCAGACCTAGGACTTTTACGTGCTTGACAATCGGCTCGCGGGGCGACGTGCAGCCCTATATAGCTCTTGGTCTGCGCTTGAAGAAGGACGGGCACAAGGTTGTTATCGTCACGCATGGCGAGTTCAAAAACTGGGTTGAGGGGTATGGGATCGAACATCGGCAGGCTGGAGGGGATCCTACGTTGTTGATGAAGCTCAGTCAAGAGCACCGAATGTTTTCGCCTGGATTCTTTAAAGAGTCATTAGGGGCTTTCAGGCAGTGGCTCGATGATCGTAAGTGGCGATCCAAAATATTGTAGACCGCAGTCTGACTCTTGTATTAGTGCTGGTTGACTCTTGGAATGCTTGCCATGACGCCGATGTTCTCATCGAAAGCCCTTCGGCCATGGCCGGTATCCATATCGCCGAGGCTCTCAAGATCCCATATTTCCGGGCGTTCACCATGCCCTGGACAAGGACTGCAGCCTACCCTCAAGCTTTCCTTGTGCCAGCCTTCGAGATGGGACCGAGCTTCAACTATTCTACCTACGTCTTGTACGACAATATCATCTGGAAAGCTACCGCGCCACAGATCAACCGCTGGCGCAAGAAGCATTTGGGTATCAAGGCGACAGATATGGCTGCACTGTCAGTGACCAAGGTGCCGTTCTTGTACAACTTTAGTCCTTCGGTGGTGCCAAAGCCGCTGGATTGGCATGACGATATCATGATCACGGGGTATTGGACCTTGGAGGACAGTGATACAGATTGGTCGCCTCCGCCCGAGCTTGAAGAGTTTATCACCAGGGCCAAGACGGATGGCAAGCCGTTGGTCTACATTGTGAGTCGACTTGGCGTCTGTGTTGACAATGCCTAACATCGTTCAAAGGGCTTTGGGTCGATTGTTGTCCCGCGTCCGAATGCGATGACCAAGAACATCATCAAAGCTGTCGAGAAAGGTGAGCATTTGCCCTGGCAACACCGTCGCAGGACTGACATAACGATGTAGCCGACGTTCGCGCCATCATTGCAAAGGGATGGTCGTCCCGAGGCGGCGATCCGGCGAAAGAGGGCGAAGACATTGAATTCCCTGCAAACTGCTATGGCGTCGACAAGATTCCTCACGCTTGGCTATTCCCCAGAGGTATGTGATCCTGCTTCCTTCTGAGAGATAGACTGACGCCATTGCAGTGCAAGCAGCTTTGCATCATGGGGGAGCGGGAACGGTGGGGGCGAGTCTGCGGGCCGGTATCCCCACGTTGATCAAGCCTTGGTTTGGGTGAGTACATCACCATCCGCAAAGAATCGTCTAACAACCTTACAGCGACCAGTTTTTCTGGTCCATCCGTGTAACAAAGCTCGGCGTTGGCCTCAAAGTGGCGTCCCTCCATGCCGACGACATTGCTTCGGCTTTGACGAAAGCGACGACAGATAGGGTGATGATTGAGAAGGCGGCGAGAATTGGGGAGAGGATAAGAGCAGAGAATGGGGTAGATACGGCAGTCAAAGCGATCAGCAACAACATCATAAGGGCAGGAGGCGATAGGCGGAAGATGCAATGGGCCAAGTAACTTGTAGTAGTGGCGTTGTAACTGGGCATGCACATGTATTCTATAGAATGTAATGATCAGATGCATAATGCCGGGTATCTGGCTATGCAGTCATTGCCAACTTCCCAAGTACACCTAATGCACGGACGCTGCATGAAGATGTTGACGGGAGCGCGACTTTTGCAACTTTTTTGATAAGTCTGGCCGAGGCACTGATCAAGGGCGTGACGACACTGTTTGTCACTTTCCCAGGGAAGTGCCATGGCCGCGTTCTAGACTCGAAGAACGCAGGGAGTAATTCAAAGTTGAGGCAAGAAAGACCGAGAGGGAGTGCGAGGTGCGAGGGGTAGTACTGGCCAGTGACATTATGATCTTGGGGCTAAGGGGTAGTACAGGGCGGGAGGAATAATCATAAAGCAGGGCGACACATGTTGCGGAGAAACCAGAAACGCAGAGGGCAGAGGACAACAAAACGAGCCGCATGCAGTAGCGTGTATTGTCCTCAATTCTCTTCAATTTCTTTTTGTCTCTTTCTTTCTTCTCTTCACCCTTTTCAATCTCCTTGCCGCCCTCATCTGCCCCTTCCGACCCGCTCTCGCCACCCACCTCGCCTCGCCTCCCCACCCCACCCGCCATCAAACTTAGACCGACACCCATCACCAGGGAGGGTCACCCCCCCTCATGGTATCCACAAGACCATCTCCCGCACCGCCCAAGGGCCGAGTTGCGTACCCCAGTGCTGCCAACTATACTCCAGGAGACGCTGGCAACTCTCCCGCCTACCTCAAGCCGTTCTCGCCCATCAAACCGGTCACTTCGCGCGACTCGGACAAAGAGCGCGCCCAAGGACTAAAGACATGGTGGAAGGGATTCAGAGAAAAGGAAGCTGCCGAGGCAGACAAGCTAGCCCATGGTGAGCAATACGGATACTGTCATGCTGGATACAGCTGAGCAAAGAATCAGACGGACGGGTGGTCTTTGGCGTGCCGCTGGAAGTGTCTATGCAATACGCCTCGTCGCAGGTTTCGGCGGATGGTGAGGACGGCGCTCTCTATGTGTTTGGGTGTGTCACGTCCTTTCCATGATACTTTCACTCGCTGACAGGTCTCAGCGCTATTCCCGTTGTCATGGCAAAGTGTGGGCTGTATCTGAAAGAAAACGCGACACTGGTCGAAGGCACCTTCCGGGTTTCCGGCTCGGCCAAGAGGATGAGGGACTTGCAGACCTTATTCGACACCGGACCCAGTGTATGTGAACTCTACTGTGCAAAACAGTGTGTTGCTGATTGAGTTTGCAGTACGGCCGGGATATTGATTGGAAGAAGCTGCCGTATACATCCCATGACGTTGGAACCATATTCAGAAGGTATGATGATGGTACCCCTGGTGGCGAGTCTTTGAGCTGACACGCGGACGTCTTAGGTTTCTAACGCAACTCCCCGTATGTCTCCCGCTTTTCTCCTGCAAGTGTGCATCGCTGATGACTATCCTAGGAACCGGCTATACCTTACCGATTCTACGGCGCTTTCAGGCTAGTCATGGAGAGGCATCTCTCCCAGCAAACGACTTTTGAAGAAGCGATTGGAGAGTACAAAAATCTCGTCAAGGCACTGCCAGAGGTCCACCGTAACTTGCTGCTATATGTGCTCGACCTCCTCAGCGTCTTTGATAGGCGTTCCGACAAAAACTTGATGAATGCTGCGAGTGAGTACGGCGTACGCTGGACAAAGCCCTTTACTGATTACTTGATAGACCTTGCCCTCATCTTTCAGCCGGGGTTGCTGTCTCACGAGGATCACACGTTACAACCTCGCGAAAATGTCTTGTCTCAACAGGTGCTAGAATTCATCATCACCCACTACAAGAGGGTCTCGGAGGCCGTTGATGTTGTAAGGGCTTCATCGTCTGCTCGGGCCCAGACTGACGAGTATCTCAGGGGAAACAGAGGCCTAGAGGCGTCAAAAAGAAGCCGCGTCGCAAGTCTAAACCCACCAAGATCCAGCGTCCACAATTGGTCAGGGCCGAGACCGACCTTATGCTGCCATCCGACTCGGACGACGAGGCTCCTTCTGGTGGTTACTATGTAGTAGAGGCCTCGGTCAAGAAAGCAACTGTACCATCCCCCGCCCCGCGTCCTCTGCCCCCATCGCTTGCGGAGAGGATCAACTCGGAAAGAGTCAACTCTCCACCACCGCCGGCTCCACGCACTCAACCGCTTATGGATCTTATCGACCCATCCGATTCTGATGAGGATGCCCCGCCTGGAGGGTACGAGGTGCATACGGGGACGTTTGCTGCTACCAGAGCGGCCCTCCGAGCAAAGTCCCAGCAGACGGAAGTGGACAAGGCGGGAGCTAGTAAGGGGAGCACGGGGTTATCTCGGCGGAAGACTGTGCCTGCCAAGGTCGGTGCTGGTCTGATCAAGAGGCGAGCTCTGGCTGTCAGAGAAGCTCCCTGAGAGATTGTGATTGATTATTGGTTTCCTCTTGGGCGCGGGTTTGCGAATCATGGTGCCTCACTCATGGACTGCGGGTGAGAATTGTTGTACGCTCGTACTTCGCTCAGCTCTTTTTTTGTGTATTGACTAGTCGCGGAAATGTCTGTAGCAGGGCGGTGAAATGCGAATTGTGATTTCGTCTACGTATATCTTTTCTGTATGCATATCAGGATTAATGGGTTTTGCTGCGTGAAGAAGAGGTCGGTCGCCACAGCGGAATTTGGCGGAGAGACATTAGGCGGCGCTCATTTAAGTTTTATCCACTTCGCTCCCTCGTCCGTCCGCGTCTCTCGCAGCCTCCTTGTTTCCTATTGTTCCCCTGCTCTTATCTACTCACTACCAACACTCTCCATCATCCAACATGGCCTCCAAGATGGACATTGACCGATCTCTCGACGAGGTTTGTCCTTTTCCGCCCCTTCTCGCCACTTGACACGCCCAATCTCACCCACCGCATACAGATCATCGCCGCCAAGCCCAAGCCTCAACGCCAACAAAGACAGGGTGGCGCTAGCCGTGGGCCTCGACGAGGTGGTGCCGCTGGTGGTGCGCCTGCTGCTGCGGGTGCTGGTGGCGCGCGAGCCCGATATGCGTCAACGGTGCCCAAGGCGGCGGGCGCTGCCCCCGCTGGCGTTCCCGAAGTGTACAAGATCATCATCAGCAACCTCCCCGGCGATGTCACTGAAGCTGCCGTGAGAGTGAGTGATGGATACGAGATGGATGGGGGAGAGAGACTGACGATGCGGCAGGATCTGATCCAATCGACCGTCGGGCCCGTCAAGTCTGTCCAGATGGCCTATACCGCCCACGGCAAAGGCAGTGGTATCGCCACCGTTGTGTTCAAGAACAAGGGAGATGCGAGGAAGGCGCATGCTTCATGTAGGTTTCTGGAGTGGATGGGATGAGACTAATGAGAGTAGACCACAACAGGATGATCGACAACCGTTAGTATTCTTTTGGACTGTTTCTTGTTTCCGTCGCCCGCTCGCCTACAACCGTGTTGGTCCGGTATAGATGGGCCAAAGGAGCGGGAAAGCTTTGGAAGTTTCACGCGGCCATGCTGTCGCGATACAGGGAGATCATCGAGGATCAATGACCGCCTACAGCAACACGGTTGCTGGCCTTTATGGCAGCGGGCGGCGGAACGGCAATCCTCCATAATGGGTTCACACCAAACTGACGACTTTTGTTCTCCTCTCTACTCGAAATTGTACCCGATACCAAACTATCCTTCTCCCATCGACTTTGTGGTATCCCCTTTTGACCACCCATCCTATCTGTCTTGTCACGACCCATCCCGCATCGGCATATACCGTGTATTCCACCAATTCCCTCTGTTTGCTTTACCCCTCCAGAGCGTCCTATGAAGGTCGAGCTCTGTGTCGACCTCAACGCGGTCCAGGCCCCCTTGGCCAAGCGTGTTGCCCCTGCCGCTCAAGGCCAGCAGGGCCAGGGCCAGAAGCGTCGTGCGCCTGCTCAAAGCAAGCCCCGTCCTGCCCGACCCCAGAAGAAGACTGCCGAGCAATTGGACGCTGAAATGGCTGTAAGTGAAGCTGTGTTTGCGTGGTGCAGGCGCTGATATGATGTAGGACTACAAGCAGACCAATTCTGCCTAGGGTTTGGTTTTGGGTTTTGCGTGTCGGTTCGAGTGATCCATGTACGGTATATATAAAGCTTCAAATGCACTTGATTGTCATTCTAGCCCGGATCATGTGCTATAGAAGAGACGATGCATCATACAAAGTAGACAACGAAAAGCTTGGATTTTACAACCAAGTGCTCTTTAAGCCCGCCTGATACCAGGCGTTCCGGAAAGATAACGGATTGATTCCTGTATGCTTCTTGGCATCTTGTAGGCGGAAGATAAAGTTGGCAAGAATGGCGATGAAGAGGGCGGCGCAAATGAATAGGGGACCCCAGAGCATGTCTAAGTCATGTATCAGCTAGTGCCCATGATTGTCTCGAGGCCCTCACCAAAACTCCCGGCGTCTCGGGCAGAGATCATGGTCAGCCGCTTTTGGAATACAGCCCAGCCATATATCAGGACACCGGCAGAGCTATTCGAGGTTAGCGAGGGCCTCAACGAGTCAGACAAGACGTACATGGCAGCATATACGAATGCGAACGACCGGGACGGAGAGTCGTGGGCACCGAATAAGAGGCCGGAGGCGATGGTTGACAGCAGCAGCCCCATGGAAAGGTAGGAGATAAAGGTTCGTTCATTGGCAAACCAGACCTTGGCTTCTACCTTGACCGGTGTAGGCACCTTTTCTGCAAGACGTCAGCAGAGCCGCGTATCGCGCGGGACGAACGCACTGGGGACACGGATCCGGATGGAGGGGTCATTGATAGAGTGGTAGTCTGTGACGAGTGGCCGCTCTGCCCTGGAAGCGGGTCAGACAAATCGACTGCAAGCTGTACGCAGCTGCACGCTGTACTGACTGGTCTGGGATCCTGTCTGCTCTCTTGCTCTTGGACCTGACGCCGTCGCCGCGCTTCGGGAGGAGTTTGAGGGCGCCCTGGGAGAAGGGCTGCCAGAATGCTTCTGTGATGTTGCTCATGGGAGTGCGAAGAAGAATGGAATGCAAGAGGAGAAATAATCCAGTTCGTGATACGCACGTGCAACGAGAGTCTGTCTCATCCTGGCGGGGCTCGCCGAGTGCCACGCTGGCGGGGAAACGAGCAGTGACTATTCCCGCTGCGATTTGATCCCGTCGCTCGCCACGTCTATGCTGTTGGCGGCCATCGCGTCGATATCAGAGCACCACTTCTCCGCATCCACAGCAACAATGGGTCTCTCTGTCTCAAAGCTCCTCAACGGCCTCTTCGGCAAGAAGGAGATGCGTAAGTACACCCGGCGCCCCCAGCCCCAGCCCCAGCCCCCGCCCCCCTCGCCCCCGCTGACTCTGAACAGGAATCCTCATGGTCGGACTCGATGCCGCCGGTAAGACCACCATCCTCTACAAGCTCAAGCTCGGCGAGATTGTTACCACCATCCCCACTATTGGTACGTCGACCAACGCGTCATAAACACGCGCACGCGACTCATATCATTTAGGTTTCAATGTGGAGACGGTCGAGTACAAGAACATTTCGTTCACTGTGTGGGATGTCGGAGGTCAGGACAAGATCCGACCTCTGTGGAGGCACTGTGAGTAGCTGCAAATGATGTCAAGCACGCCCCAGCTCATCATCCGACAGACTTCCAAAACACCCAGGGTATCATCTTTGTTGTCGACTCTAACGACAGGGAGCGTATCACCGAGGCTCGTGAGGAGTGTAAGTGACATCCATCCGTGGACGCGTCCCCAGTACTGATCCTGTGAACAGTGCAACGGATGCTGAGCGAGGACGAGTTGAGGGATGCCTTGCTTCTCGTGTTTGCCAACAAGCAGGTTGGTCGGGAAGCCGCTTACTCTATGAAAACACACTCATCGACTTTGTAGGATTTGCCCAACGCCATGAACGCTGCCGAGATCACCGACAAGCTCGGTCTCCACTCTCTCCGCCAGCGATCTTGGTATATCCAGGCCGCCTGTGCTACTTCCGGTGATGGTCTCTACGAGGGTCTCGAATGGGTGCGTACCTCGCCTTGTCATATTGCTCTGCTGACTTGGCCACCCTATCTCAGCTCTCCGCCAACCTCAAGAAGAAGTCGCCTTAATTCACTCTCCTCGCCGCTTTCCTTTTTTCGATTGTCCTCCCGGGTGCTCAAATGGCCTTCAAAACCCTTCACATCGCTATCTAGCCCGATTATTTCTCGCCCTTGAATGAATTTCTTTTCCGTTATCATCAGCAAAAGGCGATGCAGAGCATATGAATATGCATCTCGTGGTTGATACGAATAATCGTCTCGTCAGAAGTCTGGTCACGGGCATGATGGCCTTCAATCATGTGTGCGGAGCAACAAGATGCCACAACGCTGCTGACAGCCTTTATGGTGTGTCTGTAGAACAAGGGCTCCCGGGAGCGTACAGTACACTGCTTTCCGGACACATGCAAGCTACATATTCGACATGAGCGTAGTGGGAGACTGATGGATGGGGTGCCTTTCCGCACCCGCGTATTCAACCTCACAATGTGATATGTCTCCTCTCTTATATGTGAATTGAAAATGTACATGAATGCAGCCATGCAGATGATTTAGCACTCTGTTGTTTGCATTGCTTGCAAGTTTATCAAAATGAGTTTCATGTGAATGCAGCGCACTCCCTCCTGCATCCTGACAGCTGGTGTATATGCTCCTGATATGGAATTTCAAGCAGGAAGGACGGTGACAATTGCTCTGCAGATAGCTTGATGATGCCTTGTTAATCATGTTGATCTCAGAGGCTTTATCCTTCCCCCTTGTGCGTGATTTTGGTGCTCCATCGGCAAATACATGATAGACATTAGTATCATCAACCTGGGGAGTGATACCTACTTTCCAGCATCCTGTGGAATTTCCTAGCATTTGGGCTGATGATTTCCTCTTAGAGATCTTGTAGAGCAAGAGCCCAGAGTCCAAACTGTCTGAGCCACCGTTGCATTGTACATAAGCTGCAATACCGTTCCAGCCAGGCTGGAATGGTGACTTTTTGCAGCGATTAAGCTGTCCGAGTTATTGATGATTCCTTGCAGTTGCATCCTTACACTTGGCTATGTAGCATGGTTGTCAAACTGCACCCTTACCTCTGATTAGTGCAAGTTCATACTCAAGGTTGTGGACCCATGTGCCAGATTGGACTCCACTTGGAATGGTCAACCCACACCCCTACTGTTAGTCAAGCTTCCCATAGTGCCTGCACGGCACAATCACTGCACATTCACTGCCCCAGTGCCTTCACAACAAGCCCGTTTCTCAAAGACTGAATTTCATACATATCCAAAGCGTTCCAATGAGCCTTGATCTTGGTCTCCTTGAAGATCAATATCTCATACGTTAGCTAGCAAGGACCCAAGCTCAATCATTCCACCTTTTTTTGGTCATGAAGATTTACATTTAGATGCTTTTGCATATAGTGTAAGTCTTTTTTGTAAAGGCATTGAAGCACTCAATTAATGTGCCCTTGATGCTTGTTGATGTCTTGCTAACAACAAGCATGTCTTCAAGGTAGATGATGACATATGTATCTAGCATATCTCTGACGTTGTGATTCCTGAGATGTTGAAATGATGCTGGGGTGTTTCTAAGGCCACAAGGCATTACTTTGTATTTGTAGTGCACATGGCAAGCTCCAAGGCCTGTTTTCCACTCTTCTCCCTCTGTGAATGCCTCATGTTGGCAAACTTTGTTCTTCACCACCCTCCCGGCCTGGTATATAAGGAGTTCTGGGAGCTGGGATTGAGACCTCTTCAAACATCTCTTCAGCCCAACATCCTCTCTTGACCTCCAAACTACTCCTTGCCTTTCTGAACCAACACCAAGCAGCATCACATACACAAACACCTGGACTAAACCATGTTACACTTGGTTGATTACTCCAGCTACCCTCTGGGTCAGGCCTGATTACCACAGCTTTGCATAGGGGGGTCCCACCATGTCTGGTAATGTTGAGACAGATACACACCACTTTAGCAAATTTTGCCTTCTTTTAGACCTTGACAGGCTGCTGCTCTGAACATGTGGGGATTTTGTGCTCAAAAGCTGGGTAGCATCGATTCCAGGTTGTTTGAAGGTGCCCAAGAAAAATTGAGGCTTTCAGATAATAGACAATGGAAATACAGATGACCGCTGTACGTTGTGTTCCTGGGGTGTCCAATAAACTTTCATTGTAAGTATCTAGTTACACTGAGGTGGAAATTGGCTCATCTTCTGAATCTCGGTTCAGGGGCACAAAAGAATGGGCTTGCAAGTGTTTTTTTCATGTCATGTACAAAGTCTCTTGCTGACAATGTACTTGCATGGTGAGCTAAGGCCAGCTCAAATGAGATATCATACTAGCAATGTACCTGCCCAGGGGTGGGGTTTAAAATCAAGCTGGAGGGAGCTGGAAAGTGAGATGCTGCCACTAAACAGATTGGGATTGCAAGGAATTTCACAAGTCCAAAACATTGTCAGAGCATTTGAAGATATCATTAAAGATGGTCAATGAGAATTTGCAAGAAGTCTATAATAACCAAAGTGGAGACAATATTGGATGTATGTCAGAAGCTGGTTGAGTGTTTCAAGAAAGAGACAATTCATCAGGGAGAGTATATAGAAGTATATAAATCAGACTAATGACTCTTTGCAACCCCAGGGAGTCCTAGGAGAGGAAGCAGCCTTATCCTTACCAGCTTTCCCAACTTTACCAGCTGTAGCAGCCTTACCCACCTTTGTGTCTGGGCCAGTAGAAGAAACTGCCTCCTCAGGCTCTGGGATAGGAGAGACAGGAATGTTGTCATTGTCAGGCTCTTCCACTTCATTGCGCCGCTTTTGACCCTGAAGCAGCAGGAGATGTCGTTGGAATGGAAGCGGCCTGGGAGCCAGAGAGGGAGACAGATGTGTCCTGAATGTTGACAACAAACAACCAAGACTGGGCCATCCTTTGTGTAAGTTCTTCCCTCACAACAACATACAGAAAAGGACTTTGACAAAATGGGGGTTCAATGGTAGATTGATGCCGAGCTTGACAGTGCAGTTGCCACCGATCTGAAAGGAGTCAGTGGAGGAAGCAAGGGCTACAATTGAAGACTCACACCCCAGACAGAACCAGAAACGACAAAAAGACGGTCGACCTTGTCTGTTTCAACCTTGGTACTGATGGTGATCATGGGAGAAGCAGAGGACAGCACACTCTCAAGGTGGTCAGCTGTAATGAGAGTTAGTGATGTGACAAAGCCAAGATAGAAATGACTCACCTTTACTGGGCTCTGCCTGATCATAGCTGGGTTTGCCTTACTTGCAGACAATAGCCATACTGTCTTGATACTCATGCCTCATGTATTGAGGAGAGCCGGTATGAGATGGGAGGATGGTTGGGGTACCAACTTGTCATGGATGGTGACTGTCTTGTACAGCCACCAAACAGAAGTGTAGGCTCTGGCATGCAGCATGTTTTGATTCTTCCACTTCCAATTGAGAGAGTGCTGTTTTGATGGTGGCGTAACTGTCACCCACCCACTCTTGAAGAAGGTTTTGCATGTTCAAGAGAAACTGGAAGACACCTGTCACATGGGAATGAAGGAATAAAGATGGCAGGCATGGAATCTGTGAAGAAAATTGCCAGCTAAAAGTCATCAGCACTTTGTTTGAACACAAGGATAGAACTCACATAAAGTTGCAGGGTTGTTCACATGACCATGCAATAAACCATGGGGCAAACTGACAGACCAACTGGATTGACCCCACATCAAGATCAATGGGTAGGAAAGTGGCAGATAGAGAGGCAAAGTCTTGTTGATGGTTGAGATGATGCTGTTGCCATCCTGAATGTGGATTTCACAAAAGTCACCCTTGCCAGAAACACCTTTGGGAAGGATTGCTCCAACCTTACAAGTGACAGGTAGGTTGCAGCACCGCCCATCCCTGGCAAAAGGCTCAATGAAGTCAAACAAATGGAGACAGGGTTGGGATTGCTTGGAGACATTGTGCTGCAGTGAGGATCAGGCAAGTGTAGGGATTGTGGGTGTGAACAATGGTGGTAAGAGATTTGAGAACGGCTTTGTCAAGATCTTGCAAGTAGCAGGAGTTGAGTTGCATTGTTGTATGAGTTGGAACGGTACTGTTGGAGATATAGACCTAATGACTTGTCGGAAGAGAATCAGAAGAGAACATCATGGATGCAGAGAGATTCACCTGCAGAAATTTGGGTGCCTCCACATTCATTGGAGTCAAAGATCCAATGTAATGGCTGAGCTTCCCCTCAATCAAAAAAGCCTTGACACCAGCTGTCAGACCAATTGGGTTCCTCTTAACCCCCACAGGTGTGAACCCCAAAGAGTTGTTGTAGGATTGTATATGCTTCTGGAAGTGACACGCTTCTGCATGGAGGTTAGCAATAGCTCTTCAAAGAAAAAAAAAAAGAAATGACTGACCTTGACTATTGCCAGTCAACATCTTGATCATCTCCACAGGTGGCTGCTAGAAAGGGAACATATCCATAGCACCAGACTGACAGCACATCTGGAAAAGGTTCCCATTGATGCCTCCTCCCAATGAATTTTTCTGAGCTCAATGGAGAATGTTGAAGTTGGGACAGACAATGTTCTTCTTGTTGACAAGCCCAAGGGCTGTTGGGGTTGTCAACTGGTCAGGCATTGGGAGGGGGTGCAATGTGAAAGACTTGGTCAAGAAGAGCCACAATAGGAAGAGGTTCATCAATGGTGGGTTTGTTGGCATGAGGTTGCTGGGCAGCAGGGGCAACATGCCTATGCCCACTGGGATGCTTGCAGCACATACCATCTGGGATAGCAGGAGGAGAGGGTTGTCTACTGGGCATATTGTGTTGAGCACAGTGGTTGCCTTGTTGTGTGGTCACTGGAGGCATGGCACCTGAAAGTGGAAGATCTCATTGGCAAAGACAAAGATGAGGAGAGGGATGGGGAAAAAAGATGATTTGGAGGCATGGTTATAAGCAAGTTCATGGTGATCTCAGTGAGAAAATTTGAAAAAAATCTAGGGCAGCACACTCAATAATGCTTAGAATCCCAATGCAGATGTAACTGCATGTCCATGAGGGTCCAAGGACAACATGGATTGTAATCAATCATACTAAACTCCAAAAGCTCGGTGATCCTCAGCAATTTCTAGGGGAGGTACACATGCACGGAAAAGAAAATTCAAAACAACAGGAGTGCACAAATGCACCAGTCTTTTCAAGCTATCTCATCACATATGGAAGATGATAGTATGCAGGAAAAACAGGATATCCACATTGTGCACCTCAGCCTTATGGATAGCATTAACATATGACATATGACAATGCATAACAGCAGGAGAAACTCTTCATCAAAAATGAAAAATCACTGTGCTTGAAGATCCAATCTTGTGAATATTTTTTGTGTATATTTTAAAGGAAATTGTTTACCCCAACAGACACATGGAGTAGTCAGCTGCAGGGATAGATGGATATGGTCTCACTAAGTTAATAAAAGCTAAGACAACCAAGGCGGGATGTGTGAGTGGTCTAAACAGCTGTCTTAAGGAGAAGCATCTCTGCAAGAAACGGCAGTCCTCCGGGGCGTGGGTTCGAATCCCACTTCCGTCATTCTTTTTGCTTTTCTTGCCCATCACTCATCACTCACTGCATTGCCTATCTGTATATTCATGCATGATGACAGAGCAGGTACAAGTACATGATGTCCCAGTAACACATGAGAGAATTGCGTACACCAATTGATACATTTGCAAGTGACTGACACCTGACCTGCCTCCACACAGATGAGCTGGGAAGTTCCAGTCAATATACATTTGCTGGCTACCCATATGCTTTACACTTCTACACATGGAGGTCCCTGAGAATGTGCCTGGTTGCAGACTTGGCTGTGCAACTTGTGCCTCATTCCAGTGACATAGACTTATTGACCTCCAATGATCACCATTGATGCCAAGGTCAAAATGGACAAGGTCAACAGTCTTTTTGTCATTTCTGGTTCTGTCTGAGGTGTGAGTCTTTCATTGTAATGTCAGATAAATGATCCAATCTGTGCCTGTGCCTGGGTGGCTGTGTAGAGTAGATCTAGCTGGGGCTGTGTAAAGCTGTGCATTGCTGTGCTGTGAGGGTGGAGGCTGAGTAAGCAGAAGGGGTTTGAGCAGCATATAATACCACCTAATTTAGACATCTTTGCCACCCATGCAATCTAGGAATAGCTAGACACTTGACACAGCTTGCTCAAACTCTATCACCAGACACAACCTTCCAACAGGTTATGAGCCTTGCTGTCCAACAGCAAACTCAGAGAAACTTCCATCACCTTCCATCACCTTCTTTCAACTAAAGTCCTGGATACTGTGTGCACCACAGGTCCTACTTTAAACAAGTGGTGAAAGAATCTGAAACCCCCAGAGACAAGTCCCTGCACCTAGAGCACTAAGCAAACTTGCCTTGCTTCAGCTAAGTACTACCTGGACATCTTTCCTATATCAATTTTTTGGGATTGTACCCTGATTTTTGAAGTACAGCTACCTATTATTGGACCTGCTTGGAGAGAGTAGGTTCCATTAGCAAAAGGGGCAGAGAGGTGGACCTTGTTGGTGGAGTGGTCAAGGAGCTTTCCTTCTCTGTTGTTGAATGTCCAGCAAAGCTGAGGAGGTACTTTGTTGACAGCCAAGAGGTTGCACTCCAAACTGGGCACATGGAGCACATTGGTGAGAGTAGTGGTACCAAACTTGACTGTGCCTAGTTTGGAGTGCAACCTCTTGGCTGTCAACAAAGTACCTCCTCAGCTTTGCTGGACATTCAACAACAAAGAAGGAAAGCTCTTTGACCACTCCACCAACAAGGTCCACCTCTCTGCCCCTTTTGCTAATGGAACCTACTCTCTCCAAGCAGGTCCATTGTCTGCTTATGCCCATATTGCTCAAGTTGCTGATAGCCTACTAGAGTGGCATAAAAAACTAGAGCATCTTGGAATTGAGGGCCTTCTCAGGGTTGCAAAAGAGGGTAGACTAGGTGTGAATAACAAGGTCAAGGATGCATCAGTTGAGGACTTGAAGGAGTTCTCCTGTGAAGCTTGTATACAAGGAAAAACTGGCCATCTCCTTTCACACCCCAACCCTGACACCAGAGCCTCCAAACCTGGAGACACTCCACATCGACATCTGGGGACCAGCACCAGTAATAGCAAGGGGGGGAATGCACTACTTCCTCACTGTCTATGATGACTACAGTCACAGGATCTCCCTCACCTTGCTCAAGGCCAAATCTGAAGCCTTGCATGCATTCAAGAGTTTTGTCAGCCATGCTGAGAATCAGACAGAGCGTAGGGTGAAGAATGTCTGTTCAAACAGAGGTGGAAAATTTACCTCTGGTCCCTTTGCAAGATATATCAAGGAGAAAGGAATTGAGCACACAATGGTACCACCAGGTACACATGCTCAAAACGGAAGGGTTGAGAGAGCACACCTCACCATCCTCAATGGCATGAGGACACTGCTGGTTGAGACTGGACTTCCAGACAACCTCTGGGGTGAAGCTGTTGCCTTCCGTCACAACTGTTCTTTTGGCAGCAACATGACCATTCCATTTGAGAGTTGGTTTGGCAAGCGCCTACTCTTCACCCATCTCATGCCTTTGGTCAGAAAGTCTTCTTCAGAGACCACACCAACACAAACAAACTGCACCCTCCTTATTGCCCAGGGAGATTCATGGGCTATGCAAGTGATAGCAGCACCTCAAGTTACAGGGTGTTGGATGAGGTGACAAGGAAAATACAAGTCACCAGGGATATGGTCACACCCAAGACACCGATTCTCCCCCAGACCTCTGCAGGGAAGAGCACTTTTCTCAAAGAAGCATTTGCCACTGCAAAGGATATAATAGTGGAGGATCCAAACTGAGAGATGCCTGACCATATTGGCACTCCATCCACAACACAAGATGATGCTAAAGGTGACAAGCAGCTGGAGATTGACCAGGAGCATCAATCCCCAATGGAACTTCTACTACAACTGGCAAGACATGATACAGAGCACCAACAAGGAGAACCACCTTTATCACCCTCTCCCAGCCCTTCTCATGAGACAAACATTGATGTCTCCTCCATTGATCCCCTATCTCTTACCAATGACCTGGAGACTTGGGGTACCATGGCCATTGCCCTCAATGCCATGTCTACCAACACACCTAACAGCTACAAAGATGCTGTTCAATCAAGTGAGGGGGAGCAGTGGGCACTGGCCATGCAGGAAGAATTGGCCAAGATGAAGAAATACAAGGTCTGGAAAGTGGTTGCCAGGATGGCTGGACAGAGGATACTGAAGGCCAGATGGGTCTATACCAGGAAGATTGATGGCAACACTGGTAAGCCTGCTGCATACAAGGCCAGATGGGTAGCCAAGGACTTCTCACAACGTGCTGGTCTTGACTACAATGAGGTCTTCTCTGCTGTAGCCCACAAGGATTCTACAGAGTATTCCTTTCCTTGGTGAACCACTATGACCTGGAGTGTGATCAAGTGGACATTAAGGCTGCCTTCTTGAATGGTTGAATGGTGATTTGGAGGAAGTTATCCACCTTGAACCCCCTGAAGGCAGTGATATCCCTGCCAACAAAGTTCTCCTGCAAAAGTCCCTCTACGGCCTCAGACAGTCCCCCAGATGCTTCAACAAGGCACTTGATGAGTGGCTGCACTCCCAAGGCCTCCAACCAACTAGGGCAGATTCCTGACACTGTGAGGGGGAACTACTCATGCTCTCTGTGCATGTAGATGACCAACTCATTGCCTGTAACGCAAGGAAGACCTTGGACAAGTTCAAAGAAGCCCTGAACAGCAGATTTGAATGCTCAGACTCAGGGCCTGCAGGGTACTTCCTTGGTATCAACACACACAGGAACAGGGTTCAGAAGAAACTGTACTTGTCTCAAGAACACTATGTGGAGGCACTGCTGGACCGGTTTGATATGGCAAACTGTAATCCAGCCAAGACACCACTTCCTTCTGGCTTCAAGCCAATACCTGCTACAGACACAGAGCATGAGTTGGCACAGGATCAGCCATATCTAAAGCTGGTTGGATCCATCCTTCATGCTGCCACAGTAACCAGACCAGATCTTGCCCATGCAGCTGGGGTCCTGTCAAGGTACATCAGCAAATGGAATGAGTCACACTGGTTGGCTGCCAAACATTGTCTGAGGTACATCAAAGGAACCACAGATCTTGAATTGGTATTTGATGCCTACTCCAGCAAAAGGGTTGCGCTTGGATACGTGGATGCAGACTGGGGGGAGACATGGACACCAGGAGATCCACTACAGGATACATCTTCAGGGTGTATGGGGGTACAGTGGCCTGGAAATCAAGGAGGCAACCTACAGTGGCACTATCAACAACAGAAGCAGAATACATGGCCTCTGCTGATGCTTCAAAACAGGCAGTCTGGCTTAGGCTTCTTCTAGAAGACATAGGTACTGGCTTAGGCAAAAGTCCACTGGAGCTTCTCAATGACAATGCTGGAGCTATAGCTTTGTCAAAGAACCCTGTCAATCATGAGAAATCAAAACACATTGACATGAGGCATCACTTCATCTGGGAGAAGGTGGAGGACAAAACCGTCTCTCTCACACATGTGCCATCAGTGGAAAACATAGCAGATCTTCTCACAAAGGCCCTGCCTACTGAGTCTTTCCAGAAACTTTGTCAGCTCCTGGGTATGAAAAGATTGGGTCAAGGGGGAGTGTCAAGATAAATGATCCAGTCTGTGCCTGTGCCTGGGTGGTGTAAACCACCTGCCTACAGCTAGATGATCTCACTGGAGGGAGGGAGGAAGCAAACGGCTGGGGAGCGGACGGTGGAACAGCAAATAACGGCGGAGTGTAGCGAAGGGGCGGTGTATTCCTGAACAGCAAACAGGACCCCAATACATGTATGTCACACAGACAAGAACAAGCGGTGATCTGGGCTGAAGTCAATACCTAGCAAAGACAAGAATGCACACAGACACCTTAGCAATAATGCTGAAGGCCAGAAGAAAGAACGACAACGGGCAAGAAGAAGAAGAAACAAGCCCGCTGTGTTTATCCCCAATCTGTGCGCGTGCACGAGCCCAACAAGATCCCTTCAAGCACATGACTTCAGTTACGTAATCATAGTTTCCGGCGCTTCTCGTTTGTTGGAGTTCTTCTGTCTTCCCTCATGGTTTTAACAGGCCGCCTCCTGCATAACAGGAGCGCTTCTCTTTTACCAGAGTTCCAACCTCCAACGCTACAGGCTGCCCTTCCACATATGCTTACTTATCCTGGTACAAGTCCAATAGTGCTCACCGGTATCCGTCTTTGAAGGCCAAAGTCGAGCTTGTATTGAGGGGTATGAGGCAAGCCTCTTACACTCCATTCTTCTTCACTCGGTCGCACTAAACCATATTCTTACCATGCCTTCTCTTCTTTGGATGATCGGATGGGTGGGAGGAGTGATAGACGTTTGCCATAGACAAGTTGGGCGGGGGAGGTCTTGGTAGACTTGCAAATAGTGGAGTTCATTGCGAATGCCGCCCGTTGAAGGTCTTTGGCCCAGCGGTTGCCCTGGCGATTTGTGTAAATGCGTAGCACCTGAAGGACGGTCTTGTTGGAGCGTTCAGACACACTGTCGGTCTCAGGGTGATACGCCGTGGACAACTTCAATTTCGTTCCACACAATTCATTCAGCCGATCCCAATAGGAAGCAGTGAACAACTTGTCGCGGTCGGAAACGATAGAACGTGGGAATCCAAACTTGGAAACCCAGTTGTCACTACGGTCAACTCGTCTACCGCCGCTCAACTTTACTTTGACAGTGGGGATGAGGACTACCCAGCCAGTAAGACGATCAGTGATGACCATAAGATAGTCAAAACCGTTACTGACGGGCAAGGGACCAACAAAGTCAATGGCAATATCGGCGAATTTGCCAAGAGGGACGGGCAAGGAGTGAAGGAGGCCGGTGGGTTTGGTGGTGGTAGATTTCGCCGTTTGACAGGGGTGGCACGTTTGAACGTACTCGCGAACACTCTCCTTCATCTTTGGCCAAAAATGTTTCGCCATCACCGCCTCCAATGTCTTTTCCAATCCAAAATGTCCCAGCCCATCATAACACTCCTTCAGACACTCCTCCCGTGCTCCTTCCGCATCCGGCACACAGATCCTCTCCTTCCAACACAACAACTCCACTTTCTTCCTATTCCTTCCCTCAAATGTCCAACTCTCCACCCCCGGCGGACGTTCGTCTGCCTTCAACCAGCGCCGCATGATCTCGTCGCTCTCGTATCCTCTCGCTATCATCTCAAGGAACTCGCCATTGGCAGACATGACAACAAGGGACAAGGCATAGAGGCTTGCTTCGAAGTGAAGGTGAGACAGGGCATCGGCGATGAAGTTGTTGTCCCCTGGGATATGATTGATCCGTAGATTATGGTCGGCAATCACCAAGAGCCATCGCTTCTGTCGCTCGGAGAGCTGGGGCTGTTGGAGGAACCACTGTAAGCTGGAGTGATCGGTGAGGACATCGACGGGGACGCCAAGCAAGAGAGAGCGCCATTGTTTGAGCGCATGGATGATGGCGAGTGATTCTTTCTCATGGACAGGGTAGTTCTTCTCAGCGGGGAGTAGAGCACGGGAGTCGAACGCGATGGGAGCAGCCGTTTCAGGGGAAGGGCCAGTCCCGAGTCACGCGCCGATACCCGTGTTGATAGCGTCGGTGTGAAGATAAAGATTGGTATCGCGGGTTGCAACTGCTTGAAAGTTAAGAGGAGTCAGGGCAGTGATGTGGGCGACTAACTCTTTGAGGGCTACGAACGCGCTATGCGCTTCTTTTGTCCAGTTCCACACCATGGCAACGCCGGGAGTGGGCAAGGGGGTTGACCCCGCTCTAGTAATCTCTTTCTCGTCTCATACGCCTTCTCTGCCGCTTTGTTGGGGGGAAGGAGGGCCGTTAAAACCGAGGTATGCTTGGCAATGTTGGGGATGAATTTGCGCAAATATTGTAGAAGGCCTAGAAAGCTGCGGAGCTCTTTGACCGTATGAGGATTCGGCCAAGACATGAGCGCGGCGACTTTCTGGGGATCGGGACCAATTTTTGCGTGAGAGATCACGTGACCCAAAAAAGACACCTTGTCTGCAAAAAAGACCGACTTCTCCTGCGAGCATTGCAACCCAGCCCCCTTCAATGCCGCTAATACCGCCCTAATCCTGCCATCCAGCTCTTCGTCATTTGCCCCCCAGATAATCACATCGTCCACATACGCCTCGCATGTCTCTCCAAGCAACCTGCGCAGCGCTTCTTTCACTCTCCTTTGTTGTGTGGCTGGTGAGTTGCGCGCACCCTGCGGCATGACAACCCACTCATAAAGACCCCAAGGCGTAGTAATGGCAGTCTTCTCGATGTCCTTCTCCTCCATCAAGGTCTGAAAGAAGGCATCGGTCATATCCAACTTTGCAAAGACCTTGCCCAAGGCGGCGCGCTGAAGGATGCTCAATAAAGGGTGGTGAGGTTTTGTTGGGAATAGTGACAGCGTTTAACCCACAATAATCGCAGATGAAACGGAATTTCCCATTACTTTTCTTGATCAAGAACGCCGGCGCAGCCCAAGACGAACTGGAGGGGCGAAGACGACCAGCGCGACGGTGTTTCTCAATTTCTTCGGCAAAAGCAGCCTTCCATGCCGCCGGGACACGGAAACCAGCCCGGGCGACAGGGCGAACACCAGGAAGGATGTCGATGCGGTGGCGGACTTTGGAAGTAGGGGAGCAGACGTCTGGATAGTTTTCAACATTGCCGATATCTGTGGGGAGGACGTCGGCATAGTCGCGGCGGATGGCTTGAGCGCGCTCCTCACGAGTGGGAGAGGAGGAGGCCAAAGGCGAGACGGAGTGATCGTCGAAAGTGATGTGGTAGAGCCCTGCAGGCCGAGCATGAATGGATTTACCCTCAGACATGAGTTGAGCAAGCTTCGGTGCGCCCTCAAGGATACGGTGTTGGAGGCAGAAAGGTATGCCGAGGATGAAATCAACACCAGAGAGGGAGGGTAGCACCAAATAGGAAGATTGCTTGTAGACTGTGGGACCAATATAGACATCCATGCGCGCCCGTCTATCGACCACCGGTCCTCGACTCCCATCTGCCATCCTTGTACCGTAGGGATGCACCTTTTCAGGTAACAATCCATGCCGGTCCACAAAACTCTGACTAACGACATTGATGGTCGCACCTGTATCAAACAGAGCTGTGGTGAGGGGGGAGTTAGCCCAGAGACCTATGTCGACAAGAATGAGGGGTACCGACTTGTCGTAGAAAGCCACAGTCTCTGTATCCTCAGCCAGCTCCATCGCAGCAATGATAGCCATCCCTTCATCCTCTAACTCCTCCCCGTCATCAACACTGAGATGGGCGATCCGCTGATGCATCGGACACGCCCCACTCTGATGTCCAGCGTGGCAACACATAAAGCACAAATTGTGATCGCTCAAAAACTTGCATGCAGTGATAGCTGCCTGTCGTTCCTCAGCCTGTTCCTCAGCCTCAGTGCTGCTAGCGCGGGGAAGGGGACCACCAGACAACCATCCTCGCTCTTGCTCGGACAAGGCGCGTCCATTGAGCGTGGCGGGAGCGGAGGCGGCGGCAGGGACAGTGCGGGGGGTGGTTTTGAGAGGTGGAGCCGGGCGACCAAAAGAAGGAGTAGTACAAGGAGTAGAAACGGGCAAGGACAGCGCCAGAGCTTCCATGTCGAAGATATCCGTAAGTTCCTTGACGAGGTCGTCCAGCGTTGCGTCTTTGGGGGTAGTGCCGTGTTGGCAGAGGCAAGAAATGAGTCGGCGGGTGAGATGCACAGGGATATTGGTGATAAGGTGCTCCTTGAACTCGTCATCAGACAGAGCTTGAGAAGTGCCGGCAAGAATAACAAGGTATTTGGAGGTGTAAGAGGCTTGCCTCATACCCCTCAATACAAACTCGACTCTTGGCCTTCAAAGACAGATACCGGTGAGCACTATTGGACTTGTACCAGGATAAGTCAGCATATGTGGAAGGGCAGCCTGTAGCGTTGGAGGTTGGAACTGTTGGAAGGTTGTGTCTGGTGGTGGAGCTTGAGCAAGCTGTGTCAAGTGTCTAGCTATTCCTAGATTGCATGGGTGGCAAAGATGTCTAAACTAGGTGGTATTTATATGTTGCTCAAACCCCTTCTGCTTACTCAGCCTCCACCCTCACAGCACAGCAATGCACAGCTTTACACAGCCCCAGCTAGATCTACTCTACACAGCCACCCAGGCACAGGCACAGATTGGATCATTTATCCTGACACAGGTGTCCTGCAGTCAACTGGCCTGTACCAGTTGCTGATGATTGGAAATAAGCAGGTTGTCTTGGGCCTCAGCTTCTCTCAACTCCATGCTGCATGTGGCGAGAGCCCATTCTTTTGTTGTTGGTTGGAATTTGGCAGAGTCGGGGTTGGCGGTGGCAAGCATGGATGATGTGAGAGCAAGGCACTTCGAAAGACCAGTTCTGAGGGTGAATAATCAGTAGAGTGACGTAAAGCATTATTGATTGCATAGGCAACACACTAAAGTTGATTGCTCCAATTTTGCCCTTGATTGACCATCCATGCTCTCAACATCTGCATCACTGTCTTGTTGGAACGCTCTGATATGCCATTGGTTTGTGGATGAAACACTGTGGATAATACATTGTGGACATTTTCAGCTTGGATTCTGTCAACTCACTAAGCTGACACAAGTATGCAGCTGTAAACAGCTTGTCCCAGTTGGAGACAATGGAAGCTGGTGCACCAAACTTGGAGACCCAGCAGTCATGGAACAATTGAGCAAAGGTGGACAAGGTGAGGGTAGTAAGAGTGGGGATCAACACAACCCAGCCAGTGAGTTGTGCATGGGTTGGGCAGTGGTCTAACAAAATCTATGCCAATGTTTCTGAACTTGCCAAGTGGGATGGGGAGGGGATTGAGAAAGTGGGGAGTTTTCTGCTTAGTGGTTTTGGAAGTTTGACATGCAGGGCAAAGATGAACTCCCCAACATCAGCAGCCATTCCTTTTCAAAGGTGCTTATGTCATAAAAGTGTCAACACCTTGTCAATCCCATTTGTCCCACTACCCCAATGAGACTCCTTCCTCCACACTTCCTTCAGCTCAGCTGGAATTGTTGGCGTTACTCTGTGGTGTTGGACAGTGTTTGTTGGTTGTGAAACGCAAACAAGTACCCTATTTGCATGTATCTAGACGAAGGTCATCAATATATATACCAGAAGCAAGACCAAAAGGGAATATAGGGACACTGTCCAGGAGTCAGTCATAAAGAGGCAGAGACAAGAAGATGTTGTACTCAGAGGGACAGAAGACAAGAGTAGGATAAGGGAAGAAGAAAGATGGATGAGAAACCAACTTCAATCCCTGAGAACAAGCCACTGTCCCTGCAAAGCAAGGCAGTTGTGCATCAAAACATACAAGTCCAAAAGGCCAAAAGCCCAATGGTGCCGCCACAAAACAATGGAGATGGAAAAATAACCAACATGCAGAAGCGGCAAAGGCCAAGGATGTCAGGATAAATGATCCAATCTGTGCCTGTGCCTGGGTGGCTGTGTAGAGTAGATTAAGCTGGGGCTGTGTAAAGCTGTGCATTGCTGTGCTGTGAGGGTGGAGGCTGAGTAAGCAGAAGGGGTTTGAGCAACATATAAATACCACCTAGTTTAGATATCTTTGCCACCCATGCAATCTAGGAATAGCTAGACACTTGACACAGCTTGCTCAAGCTCCACCACCAGACACAACCTTCCAACAAAGGAAAGCAAAAAGCACATGACTGAAGGTGATGGCCAAAGATGCAAGTGAAAACAGCTGAGTAGAAAGCAGCCTGCTGCCTACAAGCATGAGATTTCAGTCATGTAGACACAGCTTCCAGTGCTTCTTGTTTGTTGAATTCTTCTGTCTTACCTCATGGTTACAACAGGCCACCTGTTGCATAGCAAGAGCGCTTCTCTTTTACCAGAGTTCCAACCTCCAACACTACAGGCTGCGGGCTTTGAATCCATGGGGTTGGTGTAGGAAGAGAGCTGGGCACTGGTGAGCTTACTGACACAAGCCTTGGCGGGGGCAGGGTTCAGGTGTCACTGAGCTGGGCAGAAGGGTGGGGGGTGGACAGGGCAGGGCTTGGGGGCCCAACAGCGCCTGTTCTCACTCCAGCTTGGTGACCATCTGCTTCACAAAGCCATCAAAGCTGCCAGGGGCGTTGGCGAGATGGCTGGTGGGGTACTTTTTTTTGGCAAATTCATGAAAAAGAAGAGGGAGCCTGGAGCGGAGCTTGTTGGTGATGCAGGCAGGTGTGTAGCCAGTATGGCCAAGCTGCTTGAGGGTGCGGGCAGCAGTGATGACTTGAGTGCTGAATCTGGGGTACTCACTGTTGTAAGAACAGGTGGCACTGTTGGACTTGTGCTTGATGCGCACAGCATAGGTTGGGGGGGGGGGGGGAGTCTTGGAAGTGAATGACTTGAGCCAGACTAAGTAGTCTGCAAGGCCCTTAGCAATCATAGGGCCCATAGTATCCTCCCACCAATCAATCAACTCCTTGCATGCAATGATGTTCTGCACAAACCTGATCTGGAGCTGGTTTTGCAAGCCAGTATGTGACTGGAAATCAGGCAGTGGTCCCCCATTCATTGTACCCAGTCACATTGTGACTGAAAACAAGACAGCATGCAAAAGGTCCATAAGTCAATATACAACAGTCCTCCAAGCTCTCTATGATGGTCATCTGGGCTCTGTACAGCCCTTCTAGTGTATGCAAACTACTAGGAAGCACAGTCTGCACCTCAGCAAGAACAGAACTCACATTTTGACAACATTTATCAAGCCCAGTCAACTGTTGTCTGCATTCACCCAGTTACACCTCCATGCATAGGACCAGACATCATTATCTTTTTGCTTGATTGTGATGGGAAAGCCTGGTGGGGTGCTTTTTGATGGGGTTGGCAGTGGGACTTGACTGCACAGCCTTCAGATACACCTTGAGGAAAGTAGACAGAAAAGCTGTGGCATAGACAGGGACAACACAGAGTTCACCTACAAGATGATAGCACCCCTGCCCAGTCCAATGAGCTTGACACTCACCTTATCAAAAGCCCTAATGTTTTCCTTTCTTCCCAATCTCTACCAAATTCCACACAACATTGCAGACAGGTATTGATTATGTGGTCTGGTGTATGAAATCCTGGACATGCAGGCTGGATAGAGGGACGGGATGACCAAAAGACAGCTGATGCGAAGTCAGTCATGCTCATGGGCAATGCAAGCCAGCAAAATGATGCTGACCTACCCAACATATCTCCATGTGCTGGGCCTTTTTCAGTAGTGATATGTGGCTTCTTCTGACCCTCATTTATCTCATTGTTTGGCTATCGCTGGACTGTAAACAGTTCAGTTAGTCGCAGTAGGGAAGGACTGCTGGGTGGGTTTTCACCTCTGCCATGAGCTTGATCCCTTGCCCTCCAACATTCAGCCTGGGATACAGCTTGCTGTCCCATCACCTGTTCCTTCTGGAGCCCCAATCCTTTCCCTGCAAAAACTCAGTGATACCATTGCTTCTTTCAGTATCCAATGCTGTGCTTTGGCACCTTCTCTGACTTGTGTCCACATCTGCTGTTCAAGAGAAAGGGCTTTTTGATGGGCCAATGTGATAGGATGTAAATTTCTTCTGAGGCGTAGCTGTGTTGCTTTGAATCAGTATCAGAGTTGTAGAGTAAAACAAGTACTTTAAACTCTCAAAGAGTTCTTGCACTGCTGCTGTGTGCAAAGAGATAAATTCTTTGTGTAAACATTGACTGGCAGCTATTGCTGGTGGTCTAATAAACCACTGTCATCCTCAACTACTTCTGTCCTCAATTTCTATCTCACTCTCTTTCTTTCTCCATCTTTCATCTTTCAACTTTGCAAGATCTATCAGAGTGAGTCTGTCATACATCTTCCATCCACTACCACTGATTGGCAGGGCCACCTTCCAAGGCTGCTCAGCAGCAACCATCCATCCATCTCCCCATCAACAATAACAGTGCCAAGGACAGCATGGACCCCCCTCAAAGCATTGCAAGGATACTTCTTACACGCGCTATACGTAAATTTGTAACTATCCCTCTTCCAAGCACTACCACACAATACAAGAGGTGAGTTTCTCTTAATCACAAAGGAAAGGTTATAGGCTGACTCTGCCCTTCTTTTGTCCTTTTAAGTGACCTTGTACCCCTACACCAACCGTCAGGTCTCTATGTAAGGCATCAATGGTGATCATTGGAGAAGCAGAGGACAGCACATTCTCAAGGTACTTGGCTGTGATGAGAGTTAGTGATGTGATAAAGCCAAGATAAAAATGGCTCACCATCACTGGGCTTAGCCCAATCATACTTCTCAATGGCCAAGGCAGATATAGACCTGATGACTTGTCAGAAGAGAATGTCCTGGATGCAGAGAGACTCACCTGCAGAACTTTGGGTGCCTCCCCGTTGATTGGAGTCCAAAATGCAATGTAATGAAAGTGAACGCCAAAGAGTTGTTGTATGATTGTATATGCTTCTGGAAGTGATGTGCTTCTGCATGGAGGTTAGCAACAGCTCTCAAGTAAAAAGGAGCAACTGGCCTTGACTATTGTTGGTCATCATCTCAATCATCTCCACAAGTGGCTGCTGGAAAGGGAACATAACCACAGCACCAGACTGACAGCATGTCTGGAAAAGGTTCCCATTGACTCCTCCTTCCAATGATTTCTCCTGAGCCTAATGGAGAGTTGTAAGGATGCAACTGCAAAGAAACATCAATAACTTGGACCTCTTAACCGTTGCAAGAGGTCACCATTCCAGCCCAGCTGACCCAGCCCAGCTGGAACAGTATTTGCAGCTTATGTACAATGCAACAGTGGCTCCCATAGATCTGTTACATTAAGTTTGCTAATGTCGCTCTAGCATATCCCACTTGACCAATGTTGTCACTTGAACATTGTTTTACTGGTCAGAACAATTAGACTTGTGGGTATAGACCTGACACTTTGTAAGCTCAATCCCAGAAGGTACTGGATGTACAAGCACAACTTACCCTGTACATCAATGCAGGCAGCCTGTCAAAGTCAAATGGAGTTAAATGACAAGTTCAGGGTCCAAAATGCTCTCAACTTACCCATGTCTCAAGAACATTACCAGACATTTCAGACACACCCACTCTAAGCTTGGCCAGTGGCCATGGCAAATGGACATTGGGGACAGCTGGATGCTCTCTGAACATGTCTTTTTCCAGGATTATGGGTTGTGATCTCAGGACAGTTTGTCAATGCATGCATACATGGGACCACCAAAGACATGATCAGTGGTTCAAGCTGTGCATCATGAAACCCAAAACAGAGATTTCAAAAAGTTCACTGGTATGCACTGTATACCAGTGCTTGGGAGTGTAGTCAAGTTTCAATAGAGTGAGGTAGTATGAGTCTAAGATATAAGACCAAATTGGGGCTTTAGGTCAGAAAGCAAGGGGCTACATAATCATTGAGGCACATCCATTTGTGTGTCTTGCCACAAGTTTGCCACACAAGTCTGAGGGTATGTGTAGCATGCTAGCCACCTGCACACTCCCTGACCTACTCTATCTTTTGTTCTTGCCTTGCCTCTACTAGTGCGTTGTCTTTGTCTCATCCTCTTCTTAGTACTTTGTCCTTGTCCTCATTCTTTTCTTAATTTGTTGTCTCCATCAACTGTTCCCTGAATCTGTAGACTAGCCCCCTTGTTCTTGCTCCTCTTGTTATTCTTAGCACCTTTCACAACTTGCTGAGTGATTGGTCCCTTTCCTTGTCATTTGTTATTGTAGTTGTTCAGCATTGTTACATTGTTATTGTTCATCATCTACTTTACTGTATATAGGAAGGCCTGGGTGTTGGGATTGAGACCTCTTCTCAAACAACCTTTTTACTCTCTCTTCTTCTTAATCCTTTACAACAACTACTCTTTGTCCCTGACCCAGCATGTCAGTGTCTTCCTGCCCAAGCACCTGGACTAAACCACAATTACACTTGGTGTTTACTACAGCTGTCTCCCCAGAGCAGGCCTGATCACCACAGTGTAACAGGTATGTGTGCTCATCTCTGCTCCTTCAAGGCTGCAGGGTGTAAAGGCCAAACTGCACACAATGGTGACATGATGCCTGGAGGACAAATTGATTCAAGAAGATGTAAAGGTCCTAGTGAATGGACAACTAAGATAGGTCTTGATGTCATTGAATGACAAGTTGTGAGACTTTATGTATATGCTAGACCACTGTACCAAACAAGGCTTAGGACTTGTGAGGTTCTAAGCTGGGGTTTTACAAAACATCATTGATGAGGTTCTATCTGCTGGCTAAGAAGTCTCCCTTGTATGCCTAATTCTCAATGCTTTCTCTGTTTGCCACCTGCTTTTCCAATGCTTATTCAGCATATGTGATATGGTTGAATAATGCTGTGCCCTCCATTTCAAAATTGGTGTCTGCAAATTATGCTAGCGGCTGATGGTGGCTATTATGGTATGAGTGAGATGGGGGCATGGTGGTAGCGCAAGTGGTTGTACAAAGTGGAGGTGGAGGCACCAGGTGCTGCCCATGCAGTGTTACGTAAATAGGTGGTAATGAGCATGGCAGGAGCATAGCAAGTGAAGGGTCATTACACAGGGGTATGCTTAGGGCATGAGCTGGCTATGACTTTGGTAGTGTGGTTGGCTCATGACAGGGTCTGAGGATTGAAAAAATCTTGTGCAAGGCTGAAAGTGGCAATAAGTCCCATCAACACACAAAGTAAGGCTTCAACTTGTGATACATGGAATTGGATATAGGAACTAGATATAGCAGGTCTACTGCCTAAGTGTGAGCTGGGTCTTGACACACAGAGAGAATGGTAGCCCAGGTGCAAGGTGTTCTGGAGTAGCAATGGGGAGTGATCAAGTTCTAGTGTGGGAGAAATGGGACTTTTAATGTTCCTGCACTTCAAGAGGCTTTGAGAGACTCTTTTATCTTTGACAGTCTGCTATTTAAAGCCTAGTTCATGAGTCAGTGAAAGAAGATTGACTGAGTGGTAAGGATGGTTAATGTAGGAGAATGATTGGACACTAGCAGTTTGCTGTTGTACTTACATCTATACTTTGTTGAAGTTCCTCTTGTCTGATTTGAAGGCTGTGGATTCCCTTGGATGAAGATGCTATACCAGTTTCTTGCCACTGACAAGGATTGGGAGAGCCAGTGGACAACAGTTGTGGAGACCAATGTGCTTGCTTGGCCATATGCCTCTTTGCACTCTGTTTGACACAATCAAAAAGCTCCCTATAGGCTTGCTTTTGTGATAAAGGTCTTGCTTGTGAATGATGTGCCAGTCCTGATCTTGTTGTACCGCAAGACCAGGGACTCCCTTGTCCATGACCAGGTTTTTTGGGAGTGATGAAAGGGTGTCTGGCTGTAGCCTGGGGTGGCAGCAGAGAAGACTCTGCCTCTTCAAAGCTGCTGGGCTCTGGGATATAAGACCAGCCCACCCATTTGGTCCAAGGTTGGAAGTTGATGCTGTCTGTGCCATATGATTGGGACACACTGATCCCCGCCCCCTCGGTTGACAATGAATTGTCAAAAAAGTGGTTGAAGGTGAACTGTCCAGAGACAGATTGGTCAATTGGACTTTTTGGGAGGTAGTGGAGTTTGAGTGGTGTGAGGGATTGTATGCTGGCTGGCTGTTTGGTGGCTAAAGACAAAATGTAAACCCTAGCAATACTCACACCAATGATATGACCCACTTTCTATTGTGTTCTTCATATCACTGAGCATGAAATCTGTTTGCCTGATCTGAGCAGCAGTTGACAGCCTGTTTGCAGGTGTAGCTATCAAGCTGTAAGATCCAGGTTCTATCAGCCACATCCATAGAACAAAATTGAGCCCTTGCCCTTGTAACAATCTTCGCAGATCTTGGGAAAGGTGTGAAGGCAGGAAGAGATTATCCTTACAAGCATCAGCAGTCATTCAGATGTCATAGATCTACTCACATGATAGCTGATCAAATCTTGATAAGTCTCTTCTATTGTCTCTGCCCAAAAAGGAGCTTTCCCAGTGGATAGCTCAAACAGTGTTGCTCCCAAACTCCACCAGTCTATACCACTTGTGTATCCCTTGGTGGCATCAATCTCACTGCTGATGGGTGATTGTGATTGATTTGACTGTATGACTGCATCCTCTGCAATCACCAGAACCTCAGGGGCAATATAGTCTGGGGTACCGACCGGCTGTGTGCAGAGATGCCAAGGGACACAAGGTGACTTGTTAAGAGGAGCAGCCTGGAGCACAGCAACAGAGCCAAAATCAGTTAGAAGTAGACGATGTGCTTCAGCAATGACAAAATTATGGGGCTTGATATCCCTAGAAACCAATTATTGAGTGAAACGAGATGGATGCGAAAGACGACGTACCGATGGACAAACATGTTTTGATGAAGCCAATCCACAGCTGCGACCATCTGAGGTGCCCACCATCGAATTTCTTCCTCAGACAGGCGGGGGAAGGATGAGCCAAGAGACGTCATTGAACAGAGGCGGTCCCACAAGGAGCCATACGCAGCATATGTTGTGAGAAGATGTAAAGAGTCTGGAGTTTGAAATGCTGCAATGAGGTGTGGGAAAAGCGGTACAGATTGTGTGCGCGCAAGGTGATGAATATGTCGCTCGTTTACCAGAGATAATTGCTGGAGTGGCCATCAGTAAAGGCAGCTCAGAGCATAGAAAATCAGACGCACGGTACCCGCTCTTGCAGCATAAGCTTTTTGCATTGTCTTCATAGCGTATACCTGCCCACCCCGGGCGTACTGTACAGCCTCAACCTATAACACCCAGTTAATTATTACTTGTTGCTACCTCAAAGTGCTCACCGCTCCAAATTGACCTTCGCCCAGCGAGCCTAGCACATCAAAATCCTTTGCTGTCAAGCGCGCGCTCTCTATTTGGTCTAGCTCTGAACATAGTCAGATCATTATCATCAAAGTCACTGTTGAAGATAGCTCACGGTACTGAGAAATGTCCGCGCGGCCTGCCCAAGCTTTGAGAAGGAGTGCATCGAGAGTCGCGGCGTGTTGATCGGCCAGCGAAGATGGTGGGAAGATGGCGAAAGCATTGTGAAATTTGAAGGCTGTCGAAGCATTGATGGAGAGCAGATTTGAGAGGGTGTTATAGCGCTCCGTGTAAGAGCTGGCGGCCATCTGGTATGGTTTATTATATATTGACATTGAAGAGCAGAAATGTCACAATCTACAAGCATAGCGCGCGTTACACCTTACACGTCATGACTTTCAGTCGGAACGCCGCCCCTCTGCCCTTCTCTCTTTCTTTCTGTTCGCTCTACCCGCTCTCTTCCAACCTTTTCATTTCAGCTCTGGGCTACGCCAGTCCAGCACTCATCTGTCACGCGATGGCCACGGCAACATCTCTACAGGCCCTCAAAGTGGCAGACCTCAAGGCAAGATGTAAACAGGTCAGATTCCCTCTCCTTCCACCGCACCCACTGCTGACCTCGCGTCAGCTCAAAATCACAAACTACTCCAAACTCAACAAATCGCAGCTCATAGAGACCATCCTTGCCCATAATGGTCCTAGCGCCCCTCCCGTCTCTGGGCCGGCCGCCTCGTCTCGGACAGGTGCTCCCACCACCTCTCCCGCGGTTGAGCCAGAGTCCAAGCGCCCAAAGACAGGGATATCCTCGGGCTTCCCTCAGTCTGATAGGCCTAGAGTTTTCTGCAGTTCCCCCCAGCCGCCAGCCCCCTCAGCAACACCCCCCATCAATCATCCGCCTCCCGGGGCGCGTCCACCGTATCATGGACCGGCACCAGGCCTCACCCAGCAACGTACCGACAATCATAGTAATGCTGCTGGTTCCAAATCATTACCGGCGCCTCAGCCAGTGGGTCTGTCCAGGACTCCCCCGGACCTAGCACCGTCTATCAGACCTGTACCGCTCCCCAAAGCTCCCCTTGAAGCCAAGACTCCTCTTAAAACCAAGTCAAAGACTGGACGGGTTGGAAGGGGGGTTTTTCAAGCACTCATACCAATGCCAAGATCGGTTCAGAGGCCTGAGATGGGTACAGCCCTGGCGGCACTGTCGAGTGAGCGCCATCCGAGTCCAGCAATGACCTCTCAAGATAAAGTGCACCATATCAGCAGCCATTTCATCAACCATGCATTTGCCCGTCTTCACAAATATCGCATTCGCCCTATCACTTCACCTCCTTATCCATGCTCTACCACATACTCCGTTGAAGCCAGCACTCTGACCCACAATCTTCCGTTCCAAGCCATCCATCCGGCCCTATACACCTCACTTTCTCCCTTTGCCGCCCTCGAGGTCGCCATCCGTTTTTGGACCTTTCGCCTTCACACTCACATGTATCAAGGCTGCGGAGAAGCATGGAGCAGAATGGGAGGCGGTCTGGGGCTACTTGGGCCCGACCTGAGCACCTGGCCTGCGGTTGTCTTCTGCAAGAGAATGACTTGGGACGTGTGGCTTGTCGATACTGAATGTTCGCGGGAGGGCGAGGGTAGCAGTGGCGCCGCAAAGGTCCACAAAGAGCGGTTCCTCATCCTTGAAGCCACCGGGGAGGTAATAGCTCAGGCCTCAGTGCAGTCAGAGCGACAAGATGCGAGCGAGAGGGTTATCGAGGGATGTCGAGTAAGACCCGACTGGTATGCATGGATCCAGCAAGGTGATGCCGCACCTCCGCTCGGTGATATGATCAAGACGAAGGAGGAGGAAGCGTATCCCGGGGGGATTTCCAAGGCATGGCAGAAGGAGGCTGGGAGCAATCCGGAATTGTTGAAGATAGCGAAACGAGCTGTTTTGGCCAGCTGCGCGCTGAACAGGTAAGGCGGAATGATGAAAGTCAGTGATCCAATCCCTGACATGCCTCTAATCATCAGCACAAGCGGCCGCAAGATGACGGCTGTGGAGATGGACGCTGAGAGTATAGGAAGGCCTGTAACGGGTCACGGGACAAAGTCTGATGGGCGTGTGGCTTTGTATCTGCCAGAGTAAGTGCACTGTCTTACGATAATCACTCACCAAAAGGCCTCTGCAGATCTTGTCTGTTCATATCCCCTTGGAGCGGTTCCATCCTGCGCTAGCTCAGGTCCATCGCCAAGCCGGCCACTCGCAATACATCTTGCGAGATACTGGGCAGATTGTCGGCGGAGAGGATGGCGTTGCGCCCTTGTGGCAAGGACTGCTGGGCTGCGATCATACCGGTCGCGAAAACGATAAAGTGGCGGAAGATTTCTGGCAAAGTTGGGAGAGAAGGTTGATTTCAATAGAAGACGAACAAGTGGGGTCCGGGTAGAAATGCATCGGTATCCTGACGTCTACTTCTTCTTGACCTCCTTCAGCTTGATAGTCTCGTCTCCAACGAATATCCCCTGTCAAGAGTCAGCGGCTGCATGTCGATCTGGAAAGCGTATTGCTTACCTTGCCTCTATATGGCTCAGGTCTTCTCCATTGCCGGATAGCAGCAGCATACTGACCCAGCTTCTGTTTATCCGTCCCACTGAGCATGATCTTTGTAGGCGCCGGCACAGTCACCTTGATCTCGGGGGGGATATCGATAAGCACAGGGTGCGCAAACCCGAGCTTGATGTTGAGACGCTCAGTGGGCAGGACCTCGCCCGGCTGAGCATTCGTCTGCTTGGCCAGCTTTCTAAACACCTCTGGGATCGGCTCCACCGCCGCTCTGTATCCAACACCGACCAGCCTGACTTCAAGGTTGAAGCCGGTGGAGACGCCAGTCACGGCATTATTGAGGATAGATCTGGTGAGACCCCAGAGACTGCGTTGCGTCTTGACCGTGGGGTCATGAACCGAGATAGATATGGAGGCGTTTTCGGCGGTCGGAGGGGTGATGATGATTGAGGGGGCGATAGGGAGGGTGGCGGACCCCAACGGCCCTTTGACGGTGAACGTTCTGTGGGCCAAGGGGCTTGTGGGGTGTATCGACTGGTCTATAGAGGAGGCGGGGAGGGAGAGGGTGACGGTGGGAGGGACGGGGATGGGGACCTTGCCGACATGGGAGCGTGCGGCGGGGGAGGAGTGGAAGCAGCGTGCCGAGAGGAGCGGCCGGAGTGGTCTGGACATGGCGAGCGGTGGCAGAAGAGCAGGCGTTGTCGCACTTGGCGAAAGAACGAAACTTGGAAAATCAGGGAATGCAATGTTACGTAATGGCCACCTCCAAAAGGTCATTCATCTACACCAACCGTCTTATTACTCTGCCAGATAAACCCATACATCCGCTCGCCATGGGAAAGAAAAAGAGATCCCAGGTCTTTGTAAGTGAAAGCCAGCCCTCGGGGTACTGCGTCGCTGACTCTCTGACCACAGGTGCTCAAGCCGTGGTGTTGGTATTGTGAGCGAGAGTTTGAAGACGACAAAGGCAAGTCGCTTCGCTTTGGTCGTCGAGTCTTTGCTGACCTGTCTGCAGTTCTGTTACAACACCAAAAGTCAAAGCACTTCAAGTGTCAACTATGTCCCAGAAAACTGAATGTGAGTGGAAGCACCGCCCGTATGTTGCCCGCTGATATCTTGGTTCAGACCGCGGGTGGTCTGATGGTCCATAGTCAACAAGTTCACAAATGCGACCCTGAGCCGTGAGATGACCGCGCAAGCACAAAAAGACTTAGTGCTGATAACCAATGTAGTCTCACGAATACTCTGCCTGGACGTGATGGCTACGACATCGAGATCTTTGGTATGGAGGGTGTGCCCGATAATGCCCAGTCGGAATGGAAGGCCAGGAAAGAGGCGGAGGCTGGTACAGCCCTTCTTGCTGCTGCAGCGGCTGGCAAAAGGCCTCAGAACATTTATGCTGTTATCCCGGAAGCCGACTTGCGATCGGCACTGGCTCAGCACAAGGTCCTTATGGCAAACAGAAACAAGGCTCCTTCGGCACCTTTACCCTTCCCCCCGTTTGCCGGTGCCCCTCCTCCATTTCCACCTCCTGGGTAATTATACAGCCGCCACTGTACAATGGACTGGATTGCTGACAGGTCTCTAGATTCACCCCTGGAGCTTTCCCGGGTATGCCGCCTCCTACTATGCCTCCTGGCGCGCTTCCTCCATTTGCGTAAGCCTCCATCCTTGACGGCTGCTCTTCATTGACTGACCGTTCTACAGTCCCACCGGTGTTCGCCCGCCATTTCCTCCTCCTGGTCTGGCTGGTATGCCTCCCTATCCCGGTACCGCCAACTCTCCCAACCCTCTCCCCGTCCCATCCACTCCGTCATCTGTTCCGCCAGCTGGCGCTGCTCCTGGTTTCGCTTCACCGGCACCTGCCATCCCCGTGCAGCCACCCAAGGACGGTGTCATCTGGCCCGATACGACTGCTTCACCGGTATGCCCTGTCTATGACCCATCCGTCATGCTTGTCGCTGACCCCCGTCTTCACAGTATGAAAAACGAGCCCAGCAGCCTCGGTACAGGTATACGTCACCGACGCCAAAAGAGGGGGATGACGATGGGAGCGGTATTGGTAAAAAGAGGAAGGCTGCTGCAGACTTTTTGTAAAGAATGGACATGCATGTTGGGATCTGACGACTATAAGTGCAGGCGCGCATCTACATCATGTCTTCGTTGGTCCATTCGTCCACAACTTCGTAGAGCTCTTTGGCCAGGCGGACTTGTATCTCGGATGACGATTCCTTCTGCGCACTGTTCAGTACTTGGCTGTCAACAAGTGATGATCGTACCTCTGTAGGTGGTACCGCTCGCACAAAGATGTACCGCCTGCCCATCATAATCTCGCCCACTGGATCGTTCAAAGTATTCTTGCCGCCCGCAAAGTAGCCGCCAGTCTCTTGAAGAATGATAGCAGCAGCCTAAACGCTCGTCAGCATATACCATTGCAGAGAGATCTTGACCTACGCAGACATCCCACGGGTAGCACCCTGCGTCCCTGCACACATGATCAGCGATGTTTGGATATATTGGCCCGCTTCTCGATCTACCAGTATATATCAAGCTGTCCGGCAGCGACCGCCACAGCATTGCAAGCTGTAGAACCAGTGGCTGCTCACGAGTCAGCTCTTGAAGGACGCGAGGCGAAAGACTTACTTCTGAGAGCGTGCGCCATTACACCGCCCTTGACGCCTTTCTCAGGGTCACCAGCAAGTCTGGCGAAAGACGCCGTCTTCTTGGTGAATGTATCCTGTCCTCGATCGGAGCCCCCTGCATATACGAATTAGTCAGATAAGCGAATTGTACACATGCTTGGACTTACATTCGGCACCAATCATGCAGCGGGATAGATCGGTCAAGGGTTGAGGTATACCACCAGTCAGAGGGAGGGGCGTGCTCTGATTGAGGGTAGCACCACCACCAGAGTAAGCAGAAAACTATTGTTCGCCATCAGTAAGTTACTTTGCTACTGTGGAACGCACGATCTGCTTCATGAACGGCAGAGCAATGACGCCAACGATAGGCTTGGATTTATGCGCAACTCCAATGGAGCAAGCAACAAAGGGGCTAAGACCAGATCAGGATGAGGCCTTCAGCAGTAAGGCTGAGACTCACTAGGAATGCACAAAACTGCTGTTAGCTGGCGCCGTGCAAGGCGAACTTACTTCATGGTACCCTGCTCGTCAGCGTGGCTCTGGGGGGCCAGTACTTACATCGATAGGATCCACAATCCAGGTGTACTCGTCTGTCAAAGGAGGCCTATCGCCCGCAGCGTATGACTCTTCTCCAATGCTGTGTATTCCATGCTTAGATCGGTCAGAAGAACGAGCGAAAGACAGCCGTACAATTTGTGACTAGGATATCTTTCGGCTACAGCATCTTTGATCATCTTTTCCACAGCCTCATCTGTCTCAGTCACAAGCTAATCGGTCAGCCCCATCCTTCTCGTAGCAGACGTACGTCTACAGAGTTCTTCTTCTCGTTCAAGTCGGTAGCAGATGTCCATCGTTTGGCCGAGGCTTCAATGATGGTCGCAGTCGCCTGGAGGTTTGTAGCGTCAGCACCCAGTATCGTGTGAATTTCCTTACCTTCTCTGCAAGAGAGTATGCAAAGTCGTAGATTTCCTTGTACTCCATGGTGTTGCAAAGGACAAAGAGGCTGAATGCACTCAGGTGACTTGATGACCCAAGGCGAGGACGGCGATCCGAGGCTGCCACAAAGGAAGCGCGGAGTTATTCTGTGCGATCCACCCCCCACTTTATATTTCGGGTGCGCTCTTCTTCTCTTTCTCTGGCGAGAAAAGCTCAAGCAGCAGTAATCCACAAAATGATGCGTACATCAGTCCAGTCCAGGATCTCGTCAGCAGTCAGAACCGCAGAGCTCAGAGGTAAGTGATTCGCAACCCTACCCCGCCCACGCTCACTGTTTCTAGCCGCTCGGCCCATCGCCGGCCCCTCTGTCCTCTCTGCCAGGACTTTTGCTACCAAGCCCCTCTCCACCCCTCGATTCCGTGCCGCTGCATTCTCTCCCGTCCGTCTGCCAGCCCGTGGCTATGCTGCCGAGGCCGGGAGCAGGTTTGCCCGATCTAAGCCCCACTTCAAGTAAGTATACCCTTCGTCCAATCTGGTTCGCACGCTTATACTCGTTACAGCATCGGTACCATCGGCCATGTTGACCACGGAAAGACCACATTGACCGCCGCTATCACCAAATACCTTGCCGAGTCTGGCGGTGGTAAATTCATGGACTACTCTCAGATCGACAAGGCTCCTGAAGAGAAGGCCCGAGGTATCACTATCTCTACTGCTGTATGTCCACTCCGATTGCTGCTCGAGATGATTGCTGACGAAGAATAGCACGTCGAGTACGAGACCCCCAACAGGCACTACGCCCACATTGACTGCCCTGGTCACGCCGATTGTGAGTGCAATCGGCCTTGAAATAAGCGCAAGCTGATGTCAACCTTTAGACATCAAAAACATGATTACTGGTGCTGCTCAGCTCGATGGTGCTATCATTGTCGTCTCTGCTACCGACGGTCAGATGCCCCAGACCCGTGAACATCTCCTTCTTGCCCGCCAAGTCGGTATCAAGAAGCTTGTTGTCTTCATCAACAAGGTTGACCAGGTTGACGACCCCGAGATGCTCGAGTTGGTAGAGATGGAGATGAGGGAGTTGCTTGGCCAGTACGGCTACGACGGCGAGGGTACCCCCATTGTTATGGGTACTGCTCTTGCTGCTCTTGAGGGTCGAGACCCCGAGCGAGGTACTGAGAAGATCAAAGAGTTGATGGAGGCCGCCGACACTTGGCTCGATGTCCCTGCTCGTACGTTCCACTCTTGTCGCTGCCTTCAGACGCTAACAGATCACCATAGGTGACCTCGACAAGCCCTTCTTGATGTACGTCGAGGATGTCTTCTCCATCTCTGGCCGAGGAACCGTTGTCACCGGTAAGGTGGAGCGAGGCACCATCACCAAGGGTTCAGAAGTCGAGATCGTTGGTCTGGGTGACTCTATCAAGACTACCCTCACCGGTATCGAGATGTTCCACAAGGAGTTGGAGCGAGGAGAAGCTGGTGACAACATGGGTGCCCTTCTGCGTGGTATCAAGCGAGAGCAAGTCCGCCGTGGACAAGTCTTGGTCCAGCCCAGCTCGATCAAGTCTGTCAAGAAGTTCAAGGCTCAGATCTATGTAAGCCGCCCGATTCCCCTTCACACACGATACTGATGCTTGACAGATCCTTACCAAGGAAGAGGGTGGCCGATACACACCTTTCATGGCCAACTACAGGCCTCAGCTCTTCATCCGAACTACCGACGTCACTTGTGCTTTGACTTTCCCCGAGGGAACCGAGGATGCCCACGAGAAGCTCGTCATGCCCGGAGACAACGTTGAGATGATTGGCGATCTTGTTCACGACATTGCCCTCGAGCCCGGATCTCGATTCACTCTGCGAGAAGGTGGCAAGACTATCGGTACTGGTATCGTGTCTGAAATCTTTGCTTAATCCGAGAATAATGGTGTCTGGCTAGACGCTTCATCTCCCAACACTGTTATTCACATATACACACAATTCATCCATTGCAAAAGCTGGTGTCTGGCTAGACCCTACTTTGCGTATATCGAATGCATTTACGCCCTACTCATGACGCTGGCGATACTTGAGAATCTGCGATTATACAACAAACATTTATGATCAGAGATATTTGACAAGCCGACCGGTGTTGACAATTGTTGCGGACGAAGGCTGTGCATTGTTGCAAGAGAGAAGAATCAACGCGCAAGACCTCGGCAAAACACCCGCCCACAAGTTGCTCATTATCGTAAACTCACTAGCAAGAAGTCAAATTGTATGCATGGCACAAACTCCAGGATGTGACTCTGTCAAGCATTCTGTAGTGCCTCCGACAACTCAGACATGTCCATCTTCCTACTCTCCCATTTCTCCTGCTCTTGCTCAAACTTCTCCTTCCATTTGTCGATGGATTTGTCCGTCACAGCGCCCGACATCTTCATGGAAAGGTCACGTAACTGAGCCAAAGCCTCTCTGATTTCCTCCTCGTCTTGCCCAGGATGTGTCGCAGAGACAAGCTCGTCATAAGCATCCGTCAAGTCTTCAGACATGACCAAGAGGGGATGGAGGTTCTCTTCTGCTAGTTGAGGGATATATCGAGGTAGGCTAGCGTGTAACAGTTGATGAAGAGCAAGAAGCGGTTTGATCTGTGAATTCGTGTCAGAAATGTCAGGCAGTTAGTGCTGAACTCACGGCAATACTGCGAGCCTTCTCCTCGTCCGACAAACTACCTTCACCTAGACCTAATTCATCCCAACCATCGTCCTCATCTTCTCCATCTCCCTCGAGTATTTCTTTAAACTCTTCCCAGGCATCCTTGACGACGCTCTGGTGACTTTTCCATCTTCTGATGACAGCGGACCACTCATCTTTTGAGAGGTCTTTGGTCATCCTGTCAATGGCCTCCCACACCATACCGGTTGACCGAAGGTAATCTCCTCCGCTCTCCAACACTTGGATGTGCCTCTCTACTTCTCCCTCCACGGCGGTAATTCCTTCTTTCCATTCTTTACCCAACTCTCCCTTGGCCATTATGGCACAGCTAATGAGCTGATTGATTTGCTCAGAGATCTTTTCGAGTTGCTGTAGAGCAGCAGGGATCGTGACAGGAGGCTTGAAGGCCAGACCGAGGGATGTCAAGGATTGGCGAAGGTTTGCAAGAAGCTGTGAGAACGCATCCGGGAGGCCATTTGGCATTGGTACGTCCTTGGGGATGCCGGACAGAGCGCGAGCAGCCTGCTGGCACGAGGTATGACAGTCGCTGAGGCCTGGTTGTCAGCGCTGATTAAAGCTTTGTCTATCTACCTTTTTGGAGCTGCGAGTCTAGGAGATGTCAGCTGGAGATACATGGACGGCCTGGGGGAGTACTTACCTGACATGCTGGCGAAAAAACAACTGCTTCTGACGTCTGAAAGGCCGCCATAAATTTCAGAAGAAGTCAAGAGGACATTGTCTCTTTACGTAACGGCCAGCGCGACTCTTTTTGGACTTCGACGCGTCAACCGTTCTCAACTTGTTCTCTCCACCGCCGCCATGTCCTACGACGCCATCCAGGACCTCCTCAGGGGCATCACAGAGGAGGACTTCGGAGACCCCAGCAGCGACCCCCCTTGCCCGTCTTCGCCACCTCTGCCCCCCTCCTCGCCACCCGCCTCACAACAGCACACCGACCGCTCCCCCACCACTTCCACTCCCGCAACTTTCACCGCAGGTCGCGACCATGCCTCTCCACAGCCAAAGATATCTGTGTCCAAACAAACGCACATGATTGGTAACGATGACCGTCTCGACAAAGAGGTCACGCGCTCGCCTCCTACCAAACGCCCACGTCTCGATCTCCATCGTCAACCGATGCCAATGCTCAACGCTTCGTCCAGTGGATTCCAAACAGCTGGGGGCAAAGCGGTCCCTCCGCCATCATCTGCCTCTCGCCAAAGAGCGCTGAAAATGTTTGACGAGATAGCCTCTCAGGCAGACCCCTTGCTCTCTGCACAACCTCCGATGTCTCCTTCTGCTGAGCCTGCTCTCCAAGTCGGGTTCACAACGGGTAGAGGAAAAGCAGTGCCACCCCCCTCGGCGGCTGCCCAACAAAGAGCCATAAGGCTATTCGACGAAATCAGCGCCGAGGCGTCCGTAATCCTGCCTGTACCCCAGGTCGAGCTGCAAGAGAGCGAGAAAAGGCACATGTCCCCTGCTGCTACCGATGAAAGATCGCTGGGAATGACTGCTGAGGCTGGTACATCTACCGGACCGGCATCATCCGAGCCACCTCCATCAGACCTCTTTGTTGGCTTCGAGACTGGCAGTGGAAAGGCCGTGCCTCCCCCTTCTGCCGCTGCTTGTCAACGAGCTTCGAAGTTGTTTGAAGATATTGAAAAGTCTTCGGATCTCTTGGGTTCCGCTCCGCCTTCGCCCCCTCTACCGGATCTCCAGGTCGGGTTCAAAACTGGGAGGGGTCTCGCAGTCCCTGAACCTGGTGCAGCTGCCAAGCAGAAGGCTTACAAGCTGTTTGAGGATCTCGGCTCCCCCCCTCCACCTCTAGCAGAGACTCGGGTTGAGCCAGCGTCTGGGTTCAAGACGGGTCGAGGAGAGGCGGTGGTGGAACCTAGTGCAGCTGCCAGGCAAAAGGCGCTGAGTATGTTTGAGGATATGGCAGACTCGACCGATCCTCCGAGACTTACCCCAGAGTCACCCGCGCCTCCGGCTTTCCAGTCGCCAGCTCCACAACCCGGATTCCGTCTGGGGTCCGGTAGACTGCCGCCAGCACACGACACCGCGAATATGAAAAAGGTCATGTCTCTTTTCGGAGAAGCGGACAATGCGGCGTCATCCATGCCTGAAACCCCTGCTCTCAAACCGTTTCAAAAACGAAACGCCGACTTTCAACCCGCCACTCCTACAAGAACTCCCCTTTCAGCCAAGACCAACACGTATTCGAGTATGAAGAAGCCTATTCAAATCAAGACCCCGGCGTCTCAAGTACAAGCTCGAAGGATTGGCTTGGGTTCTACGCCAGCCCAAAGGTCCAAACGGGGGTTTGTCACTCCTTTCCGTTCGACACGAGCGCCCGACAGAGAAGTGGCGACGCCATCCAAGCCAAAAATGGTGTCGAAACCCGTCTTTGATCTTACGCGTGCGTTACTTCGAGTGCTTTCGGAGTCGGCTGACAATGGAGCAGGGCCTCAAAACCGACTTTCGCTCAAGCAGGCGTTTCTGCATCCTCAGTATTACAGCCAGAATGAGTTGACTACGATGGATATGTGAGTGGGCCATGCCAAGCAAAGCTTGATATTGATGGCCCGTCAGCCCATTGGAAATCATCACTCTGCGGCCCGACAATGCTGCTTCCTATCAATTCGCCCAAGATCAATCGACTTTTGGTCCACAGGAAGCGTTGGAGGCGATCAAGGAATGCGGATGCTCGCTAGCGACCTTTCGCTGGGTCCAGAATCACTGGACACTCATCTTGTGGAAGCTAGCGGGGACTGTCCAAGCCAAGCCCGAGCTGTATGAGGAAAAATGGAACGCCGAGGAGGTCACAAATCAGCTCCGATATAGGTACGCCTTACATGTCGATTGACCGTCCAAACTGACGTTTGACAGATATGAGCGAGAATTTGGTGCTGCCCAACGGCCTCTGATCAGACGCATCCAAGAGCACGACTCTTCGCCCAGTCTCCCCCTCGTTCTAGCAGTATCTGCTGTTCATCGCTTCCACGAGGGCGAAACCCAGACGGTCCATATTGACCTGACGGACGGGTGGTACCACATTCAAGCTCGAATCGACGACTGTTTAAAACGCGCCGTTGAAAAAGGCAAGATTTGCGTTGGACGAAAACTTGCCGTCACTGGAGCCAAGTTGGAGTCTGGGAGTGATGGCGCCGAGGTGCTTGACGCCTACAAGTCTAGTAGGCTCATCGTGTCTGGCAATTCCACTTCGCTTGCGCGGTGGGACACCCGGCTCGGCATGCAACCGCATCCGTTTGTGGCTTCGTTGTCTAGCCTCGCGGTGGATGGTGGGATCGTGACACTTATGGATGTGGTGATTGAGAAGATCTTTCCGATGGCCTTTACCAGTGGCGACAGGACCTCTCGAGAGCCTCCTTGGGATGAGGAGGAGGAAAGATGTCGTCAGGATCAGTGGAAGGTGTGTGATTGAAAATGGCATGGGGGCTGGGCTGACCGCGCAAGCAGAAGCAATACAATGGGGAGCGTGGACGTCAAGAGGAGGAACTGAGAAAAGAGATGGACAAGCTGCAAAGCCTTGGTGCGATGCTGGCTGGATATGCAGAGGAAGCGGACCCGACTAGTAGTAGGTTGCTGTCTTTGTTGGCGAAAAGAGTACTGACGTTGGGTTGATAGGCGAACCGCCAGACTCGATCGAAGACGATCTGGAGGAGCTACTCGAGTGTAAAGACGCCCCTGTGCGCATACGAAAGCTGGCCTCTCATCACATTGCCCATCTTGCCTTGTGCGCCAGGTCGCGGCTTACTCGAGAGCTCGAGGAAGGGAGGTCGGAAATTGACGCGCAGCTACAAGTAAGTCTTACATGATACGCCTTCTTTGCTGACTTGGCCGCAGACGACTTGCCCGCCCCGTGAAGTTCGAGATTTTCGCATTGTCAGGTTCAGGGATGCAGAAGAGGTGCAGCGAGATTCTTTCAGGACAGGAATGTTGAACGTTTGGGATGCGAGAGGATTGGGAGAGGGCACATTGAAAGAGGGTGGGAGGTACTTGGCAAGTCGTGTCGTGTGTCTCTGTCACCTCTGCTGACCCTTTGCAGGTTTCCAACTTGATGCCTGGGAAAAGTGGAGATTGGCGCGTCAACAGGAATCGTACAGACAAGGCCGAGGTGTATTTGCATACCAGACGCGATACGCGCTGGCAAGTTGTGAACAATAAAGTATCCAGTGTACTTTGAAGTCTATGTTGTATATCATCACACACATGTAGTCATTCTTTTTCGTTATCATCAACTGTCTTACAATGTTCACAATGCCCGCGGGGCTCGAAAGAAGGTAAGAAAAGAGAGAAAAAGCAAGAAAGAGGAACGGTGAAAGAGATTATTGATGTTGCCCCATGGCATGGCCAAACATGGGTCTCGGCGTCGAAGCATTATGATCATTGCCAAAGCTAGATATCGCGAGATACTGCCCTTGCTGCCCGTCAAAAGGCTGGTGCATCCCCGACTGGGGCCACTGTGACAATCCTTGGCCGAACGGCACGGCGGTCGACAGATCGGGGTTAGAGATAGCGTTGTGCTGAGGGATAAAGACGCTCATGGCGGGGATCTGGCTGTAGATGGGGACTGGAGGAGAGGTGTTGCCGATCGAGAGCTTGGTCTTGCGGAGCGCGGCGATGGACACCCAGTCGTCGAGCCAGGTCTTGATGAGCTGGAAAAGGCCAAACGTCTGGTCACTCTTCAGGGTCTACGAGGGTGTCAGCGCGTGATCTTGAAACAGTAATGGCGACGTACAAAGTCTCTCATAACTTGCGAAGTCACAAAGCCGACTTTGCAAACCAGTGCACTCAGCGGCACGCCCCCAGCCGCAGCTTGCACATCCCCCAACATCTTGTCGACCCATCCCCCAAGCCTGTCGATGGCGTACCCGCCTTTGGCCAAATACTCTTCCGCTTCCACTAGCCAGTGGTAAAAGTCTTGGAGCACGGCCTCAATGACGTCTTGCTGGCACTGGCACGAAAGGGCGCACTGGTCGCTGACGTTGCGGACGTCGAGGTTCTCCCATGCAGAGATCATGGTACGGATTTGGGATTGGTTGGCAAGGATGGGGCTGAGAGCGGCGGTGAGTTGATGGAGGTCGATGAAGCGGACTAGATGCTGTCAGCTTGGCTCTTGATCAAAAGTGAAGGTTCTTACGGAAGAGGTGGGCCACACGAGCACTCAGTTCGATCTTCCCCTCGGAATAGTTCTGAGGAAAGAGGCTTAAGGACTCTTCCATAATGGCTTCCAGGTTGTCGGCGAGCGCGCGCAAAGAGCATTGGCTGGTCACTGGGAACGGCGAAGTGAGCTTGTCGAGCAGGACGCCGACAATATGCTACGAGACATGTCAGCAACGATCGTCAGGTCGAAATTTGGCACTCACGTCGTGGCATACAAGCATGGCTTCGGTGATCATACCCGAGATGACGGGATGGAGACAGACCTGGACGAGCGCCGGAGGAAGAGAGCTCCAGAATGTTCGGCACTGGGCACTGTCAGCTGGATTCGCGCCATGCCATGACAACTCACGCTCATCTCGTACTGGTCAAAGTGGTACCCCCTCATGCACTCGACGATAGTCTCTTCATGCTGGCAGAACGAGTTCCAGAAGCTCTGGAGGTTTTCCATCGACACCTCGTTGCCCAGCTCTGCTGTGGCCCCCAGCGTCGGGAAGCCAGGCAATGAGAAGACGGGCGTGTGGGACTGGCTCGTGCTGCGTTGCGAACCGGCATAGGGGACCGAAGTGGTGGTATGCCTCCTGGTGAACGTAGCCTTGGGCCTCTGCGTTGGGAAGAGCTCGTTGATGGACGTCGACCTGTCCCTGGGCTGTTGAGAGCGGTAGCTGCCAAAGGGTTTTTGCTCTTCCTCGTCGCTGTCGTCCACGTCTTCGCCTTCTAGTATCAAGTCGCCGCGGTCGTTGGACGATTGAAAATCCATCGATCCGTCTTCGGGCGCGACGTGCCATGCACCGGACGAGTCGCCATAGTCGTTAAGGCGTTCCGCCTCGATCTGGATAGCCGGGCGGATAGAGACATAGTGGTATTTTCTGCTCATTGTCAGCTGGTTCTCGTTGGGAAAGCGAATGACTTGCGAGTTGCCACGGACACCCAAGCGACGTGTCTTGATACCAGGGTAAGCGCTCCTGACCGCCTTGCCGAATGACGCCGAGTTGATTGGCTTGATCCCATACTCTTCGCACGACATGGTATACGAATGATAGAGACCCTGTCGCGGCACGGTATGCGGTTCCGAGCGCGTATAGCTCATGAGCAGCCTACATCTCGTCAGCCCAGCTTCATCTCATCAGTCGACTCACCATCTGCGGACCCAGAGCGCTCTCGCCTTGTCCTGCTGCGAACTGCTGCTCATCCCCTTGATCTCGCTCGCCTTTTCCGTCAGATCGCCCCTGACCATGGCCTGCCTCTCGGCGGCCGATCCTTGCAGCTTGAACTCATTCCCGCGCGAGAGATCGGACTGGGACTGCTGGCGGGGCATGATCATGGAGCTACTGCGGCGGGCACGAGAGAGCATGGGGCGGGGAGGAGATGTGCGGATCGGGGTGTTGGTGTAGGACGTGCTGGAGGAGGTGCGGCGGTGGCGGAGGGAGAGGTCGTTGAAGCCGCCCGAGATGGAGTTGGTGGTGGACCAGGGCGTTTGGGTAGAATAACTTGTCGAGGCAGAGATGAGGGACGCAATGTCGTCGTTTTCTTCAGATCTGCTAGCGTCAGCCATGTCAAGGAACGGCTTGGACTCACTTTATGGAGAGCGACTCGGACCTCTGCCTGCTGTAGGGCATGCTCCTGCTCGCACTTGTTTCTCTGGTGGTCATGATTTTGCCAAGGCCCTGGGTCTGGACGGCAAGTTTTGGGTGTTGCCTGGCATCGGACGTGTTAAAGAGGTCGCCTGTAGCGATGACGGGGTTGAAATCGCCTATTTGCTGGACGGGGTACATTTCCATAAACTGCGCCCCATTGTCTGCCATCTTGCCGTCCATGCCGTTGAGAGAAGAATATGACGAGTGGCGCGAGTGGCCGCCCAAGGGCATGTCCATGGGCGAGTCGGCAGAGACGTGCAGCCCCGGATTGGAGTGGGTCGATTGGGTCGAGTGGAAGGAGGAGAGGGATGAGTTGGACCAGGCGTGGTTGAGCATGTGCGGTTGATACTGGGCGGGCATCAGGGGGTCGAGCGCCATGTTGGAGGAGTCGATCTCGGCTGTAACGCGTCAATGATGGTCGAAGGGGATGGTTGGGCTTACTTGGACTACTTCCAGCCAAGGTCAGCCCGCCGAGAGCCCATTGGGGTGCTTCGGAAGGGTGCTCGGGCGTGAGGGCCAGGGCGTCTGTACGGTGTCAGCGTCGTTCGACGTGCGCCCGCGAAGTGTCGCTGCCGCCACCACCCCGACCGCCACCCCAGAAATTGTCGCCGCCACCAACCCCAACACTTGCTCGCTCGCTCTGCTTGCTCGGAGGATGCACTGCTCGCTTCGCTCGCCTCGGGGGACTTACCAGTATTAAACTGCTCTGGACTGGCCTCCCGCGACCCTCCCTCTGCCCTGGCCGGGGGAAACGAAAACGCGTTCAGGTTGTTCGACTCGGCCATATCGTTGGTATGTTACGTTAGTGACAGTATCTGGGTAAAGAATGGAGCGTTTCTCGAAACCAGTCGTGGAAATTTGATGCTGGTGAATGTCGTGTTGGTCGTGGGGAGTGTCGAGGGGGTGTCGAGGGGCGGGTTGCTTTTGAGGCGTCAGTCGCATGTTGAGTGACGAGTGAGATGCTTACGATAGATACGGTGGTGAAACGGGTGCGTTGCTGGGCGACTGTGGGTTGGATACTCCCTCCCTCCCTCCTCCTCCCTTATATCTTATCCCCCCATCACCCCCTCCTCACACCCCCCCTCTAGGCCAGGCACTCGCTCGGCCCAGGCAGTGCATAGACATCGCTGGGACCACCCCTCCCCGCGTGCTCCTGCTCTGGGCCCGTGGGTGACGGCAGTCCCCAGCCCCAGTGCTACGAGCAGTCCCGGGGGTCTCTGCCCCAAACAGAGCATCAGCACATGGCCCGCACACACACCTCGCTTTCACATACAGCACTCGACGCCCGCCACATCCGGGGCTGCGTGCCTGTTTCATCCCACTCCATCACATCGGCACGCGAATAGCAACACTGTGTATCCCTCCTACTAATATTCCCACAGCCGAGGCCTACAGAGCAGAGCAGTGGGCAGTAGCCCATCACCCTTGCCAATGCGAACATACACCTACCATAACTTGAGCGCCCAGACACACCTCTCAAACCTTCTCACAGACGTCCCCTGCTATCAAGCCAAGGTACAGGCGCCGTGTGATGTGATGCTGGAGGCACAACACCGAGGAGGACCGTGAAAAGAGGACATCACGATCTGATCAGTTCGAGAAATTCGCCTCATCCGGTGCTCGAGATAGCACAGAGGGCAGAGGGTGTATGTACATAGGCCATAGGCACCGTGTCTAAACAATCGTGTCTTCTGAGGTTTGAGGCCTGAGGCCCGAGGATCCGGGGACGAGCGGGTGCCGTGGTTTTGTGCTCGACCGCGTGGATAGTCGGGACGGCTAAAGTCGTGTCGGTCGTGTCGGTTTAAAGGGCATCACCCATCACTCCATCAATGGCAGTGAAAACAGCGTCATCATGTACTTGTCAATACCACAACACAATCAAAAGAGATCTCACGGGTTATTTATTGTATACATTTCTCTTCTTGTATATCTTCTTACAATGTAATCTTCCTTCTCACGACTAATCTGTCCATCCCTGCCCAGTTCATCGCTCCGTCTTGGCCATGCGGCTTGGACTTTGGAGCACTTGCCTTGGAGCTTAGAGCTTTGGGGGAGGCGGCTGGAACTGGGTACCCTTCTCGATGCTGGGCCCGAGCTCCTTGACCGCAGCCGCAAGAAGCTCCTTCTCCACATCATCGACCTTGCCGATAGGAAGAATCTTTTCAATACCAGCAGGCTACACACCAATCATCAGCACCCGACCCACCCAACTTGTGTGACGCGACTTACGCCCAACTCGATGTTGACCGAAAAGTAGTCGAGGTCGCTCCCAATCTCCTTCTGGACACCCTGCCCGCCGGCATCCGCGCCGAGGTAGACGTACGACTGGACAACCTTGCCCTTTTCGTTGCCGAACGCAGCTTGCAAGACAAAGTTGGCAAACTCGGCACCAGCTATACCAAAAAGTCAGTCTCGGCCGAAACAATGACATGGTCAAAGGCTCACCTTGGGCCATGGAGAGAGTAGCAGAACCGGCACCGTCTACTATGATCAGCTACGCCCATACAAATCGATTCGAGACTCACCCTTGGCCTTGACGACCTCGTCGCCGCCAAACTGGATCCGGTGCACAAGCGCATCCCGCTTCTCCTTGTCACCCAACACCTCAGGCTGACCACCGCGTCAGCCCAACCACCCACGCTCCCACAATGCATTTACTCACGATAGCAGGCTTGGTCTGGGAGAGTAAAGGCAAAATTGAAATACCAGAGTGACCACCGATCACGGGGACAGAGTACTTGTGCGCATCCTCGGGCTTGCCAATGACACTAGCGACAAAGGTCGACGCTCGAATTACATCCAAGTGGCTCACACCAAAGAGCCTTAACCATCCAGTCAGCCCCAGCACCCCTCTAGAGACAGGGACTTACTTCCGGGGGTCAAACACACCGGCCTTCTTCAAAGTCTCTGCAAAGACCGGGACAGTCGAGTTGACTGGGTTCGAGATGACGAGAATGTACGCCTTGGGGCATGCCTTGGCGATAGACGATGCGAGCGTAGCGCAGATGCCGGCATTGATCTAATTTCCAGAGTCAGTCCAGCATCTCCGGCTAATACGCGCTAAACACCGGCTGCTTACGTTCTGCAAGCGACGTCAGCTTTCGCCCGAATGCATAAGTACACGAACGAGTACTCACAAAGAGGTCGTCTCGAGTCATACCGGGCTTCCTGGGGACACCAGCGGGGATGACGACAATGTCGGCGCCTTCGAGAGCCTTCTCTGCGCCCCCATCGGCGGGGAGGAAGCCCTTGACCTGGGCGGGAGTCGAGATGTGCGAGATATCGGCAGCGACCTATGATAAGCGATAAGCGATAGGACAATGGATGGCATGGCTTCGCGGGCTGGATGCTAGGTCTCCAGCATGGAGCCTTCGCTGGAGCCTTCGCTGGAGCCTTCGCATCGCAACAGAGGATGGATGCGATACGGCCCACAAAGGAAGCTAGCCAGAGGAGGGGACCTACTCCAGGGGCGTTGACAACATCGTAGAGGCTGAGCTCGGTGACGAGGGGGTTTAGCTTGAGCAAGAGAGAGAGCGGCTGGCCGATTCCACCTGTGCATCGTCAAGAGCAGTGAGCATTCGCGTGTCGACGCGATGTGTTGGGGAAAGGGGGCTTACCGGCAGCACCTGCGACGACAGCTTTGACCATGATGAGAGTGTCTGTGGCGGGGGTGAGCGTGGCAGGGGCGGGCTAGTGGTGCTTACAGTGATAAGAATGTAGAGATGTAAATTGAACAAGAGATGCAAATGTCCCTGTGAAATAAGGCGTCTGTGAATGGCAGGCTGAAGGGAGCACCTGATAGCACTTGTTGCCGGTCCGACCGGTTGGGGACACTGTGGAGCCCCGCAGAGTCTTATGTGGGGGCACAACCCAAATCGCCCACTTTCTTGCTCTGCAGGCTGCCAGGCTCGCAGAAACAAGTGCATGCATAGACTAGAACTTGAACTTTTCCCCCTTGTCTTTGCCCTTCCTGTCGTCCTTTCTCGCCCGCTTCTTCATCTCGCCCGACACCACATCGTCAAAGCCGCTGCGGTCGGCATCGGCGCCTGGCACGTACACCTTGCTCGCTTGGCTTCGACTGGCCTCATACTTGGCACGCAGCTGCTCTTGCGTAAGGTCTTCGTCGCCGTCCAGAGAAATCTCCACATCGCCCGCCTTGCGCTGTTGCGAACCATCAGCAACGCTACCTTGTGTTGAAAACTCGGGCTTACCTTTCTACCGCCGTCCTCCGCACCCAGCACAGCAGGCCCCCCGTTCTGCCCCAGCGAACCAATATCGTACGTAGTCGAGCTTCCCATAAACCCTTGCGACGACGTCTCTCGCTCCGGCACAACCTGGTACAGCTCTCGCGGCCCAGAAGGTCTTTCGTCGGCTTGCGGCCTCGCATTCTTTCGCAGTTCGGAAAAGTTGAAGTCGGGCGTTTCGAGACCGCCCGGTACTGTCGATGTGACCGATTGGTAGCCTGAAGGCGTGGCCATACCGGAAGGCGTGGCAAGCCCGTCTGCAGGGATATCGCGAGGTCCCTCCTCGTCTTCCTCCTCTTGGTCCTCCTCTTCCGACTCGTCCTCAGACTCTTCTTCTTCCTCGGGCATGTCCTCAATCTCACCCCAGAGCGTATGGTCGATCTGGTTCTGGTGCTGCTACCGAGTCAGCTTGTGTTTCTGCGCGCCAAGTGAGATTACTCACGGCAATCTCGGCACCTTGCAGCTCGCCATACACATCACCGTACAAAGGTCGGTTAAAGTCGTCCACAGGAGGCTTACCCCAACCACCGGGATGGAAACCCCATTGAGCCCTGCGGTATTGTAAGTACATTACAGCATTGTCAAGGGACGACATACCCAGAAGGTATAGGAGCATTCAAGCCTCGGATACGGAGGTTGGGATAACTAGGGGGAGGGCCGAATCGCTGCATGGCGATGAGCCAGGGGGGAGGCGCCAAAGGCGGGATGGACAAGGCTTCAGTCAGCTCCGTTGAAAGCTCTCCGGGCTTCTTGGTACGCAAATCCGTCTCCAGCTCTTTCCCTTCATAGTATCTACAAGATCGTCAGAAACGCATATACGAGTTGAGGAGCGACTCACGCTTCACCAAATTTGCTCATGCTAGGCTTCCCTTGATACCTAAAGAATGCATCATGCAGCTTTTGATAGTCAATGTCCATCTTGCCCATCTTGGGCTGCACGCGTTCACGCGTCTTTTGTCGAAGGGATTGCTCGGCTTCCTTGGCCTTCATGGCGTCACGCTGCTCTCCAATACCAGTGTCCGCAATCCAGGCTACTCAGTGGGTCAGCGCTATCTTATCAAAGGGGCGCAAGACGTACGAGGAAGAAGATAAGGAGGCTTCTCCATACCCCTTTTACCGGCAAGGTAGTCTCTCTTCGCATTCCAATGCTGGGGGACGGGAACAGTGCTGCAATGCGTCAGCCCAAAGTCACCAGGTAGAGGAAGATATGACTCACTTTCTGTACGACTTGAGGTTCACCAACAGACGGGGATCTCGAGCATCGCAATCAAACCAGTCTACAACTTCTGGTCGGTCGACCAGCTGCTTCAGCTCGGCAACTGTCAATTTCTAAACATCTATCAGTGCTTCACTCTCATATGACAGTACCATTCCTACGCACAGCCGCCTGCCTCTTTTGTCTCCTAGTCATCCCTTCCTGTTCCGCCGCCTTCCTCACCGCCCTCTCTTTGGCCTCTTCATCGTCATCCTCCTCATCCGAATAATAGATTTCTCCCTTCTGTGGCCCTTGCGCCTCTTCACCCCCTTCAGCAGCTTCTTCTTGGAAATGCGCAAAGACGCTGGAAAAGGCGGAGAAATTAGGGTCATTGGGGTCGATTTCAAGGATAGAGGTGTCGATCGTGGACGTCGTCGACTATAGTGTCGTCAGTACCCAAAGGCAGCCCGCTTTTGTCTTGTCTCACCTCAGCTTCACTCTCAGACTCAGTCACCGGCACACTCGCCCTCTCCTCTTTCTTGTTACCTCCCTCAGCAGCTTTCGCCTTTGCCTTCAAACGCTTCAGCGCACCCCTCGACTTGACGCCAGAAGTTTTGACGGGCGCGGCCACGGGGCCATTGGGAGTGTTCTTGCCGTTGGGTGCGGGCGCAGCGACCGGGGCGGGCATGGTCGTCGTCTTGGGGGATGGGAGTCGTGGAAAGGAGGGATGGATTGATAAAAGCAAGCTCATGGAGGGAGGCGAAAGAGACGGAAGCAAATGGGTTCACGCGCGCATGCCTAAATGTCGCAAGGCGCATAAAGACTCCATATAACCTTGTTGTTTGTGCCGATATTCCTGTTCAAAGCATGACTTGCTCAAATGTTGCCACACAAGCAGGGGGCTGAGACGTTGGGATGTGAGATACATGTAGACTTCGCAGAGTTCCGTTATTGGAACTGGGGTTTTGAGTCACACATCCCTGTGCAAGACAAGGAGAGTGGATAAACATGTCGGCTGCGGTCTCTCGTCTTTGCGTTGTAGCGACCGACAAGCTTTACAAGGAAAATGTGTTCCACATGTTCCACATGAGAATTCACTATACACATCAGTGTCATCGATAATCCACTGTAATCCAGTCTTAAGCCAATGCGAACAGACCTGATCATCAACAAGGCAATCTCGTTCCCAGACCTAGAAGTTGATTGATACATTTCAGTTCAGTCAAAACATGTATGTTACAGAGCAAGCAGACCAATCAGCTTTATAGGAGGCAAGGTCCGCTTTCTACCCAGCCACACCTTCATGGTCGTCGTCCCCATGTTGTTCAAGTAACGATATGTCTGGCCGATAGGGGCCCCAGCAGGTCGCTCGTATCTGGAGATAATCCACCAGGCATGCTGAGCCATCCATCAGTTCTCATTCAGGAGATCACTGGATAGCTTCACTCACAATGGCACCTGGAAGCCATCCGAGGATGAAGAGCAGGCAGGACCCGAGCACCAGAAGTCACAATTGACACCAAGTCGACACAATCACACAAATGCAGATCAGCGGGTTGCCTCAATCTTGTTGTACATCTTTAGGGCCCTCATCGTGGCTGTCTCGGGCTACTATGATACGAAGAGACACGTCACCGAGCAAGGCCTGTGTTCAACGTTGAGTGACCGCTTGCGATTTTTGGGACGCGTCTTCTTGCACGCATATGTGATCGTGAAATCGGTCGCGCTGGCTGTGGTGGGAGCAGTGAGTTTCTTTTCAACTATCCAACTACCATTTTCGATTTGCATACTGATATAAAATACCATAGGTATCCCTTCACATACTGCTTGAGGCTGTCTAAGCCAAGGTGTAGCATGCCGGGCACCTACAAGTCCCCCGCCTCACTCCATGGACTGTCTTCTACGACGTGTACCTTTACTTTCCCTACTTTTCACTAGTACTCCTGCCCGACTTGTCGTGTTCCGTACTTTAGCCTCCGAACCTCCTTCTTTCTTGTTCATAGCTCTTTCTCGGACACTACCGACTTGCCGAGACCCGCATCGGAGTGCCATACTCTCTTTTCTATTTGCCTCTAGTTACTCGTGCGACCCGCCGGTCCACTCGTACCCTAAAATGTTTCTGGTCGTCATCGAGTAGTATAGATCACATCCTTCAAATCGTCGGTAGCTACTTCCATGTATAAAAGAAAGGCAGGGAGCTGGGATTGAGACCTCCTCTCAATCATCTTTTCACCCCTCTCCTTCACTCTACTCAACAAACTACTCTTTGATTCTTGCACACCAACAGTACAATTTATCTTCTGCTCAAACACCTGGACTCGAACCACATTTACACTAGGTGATACCTTCAGCTGCTCCTCCCGGACAGGCCTGATCACCACAACAAGTAGCGGTGTAGCCGGGCGTGGCCCGAAACGCAAGAAGGCTTAGTTGGAGTTCAAAAATGGCTGGTGTAGTGGTTTTAGACAGATGTAGAGTATGTGCCATATTTGAGTAGCACATAGGTAGATTCATATAGCACATGGAACCACTCCCGTAAGAAACGTATAAACAGCGCGCAGCTCAATGTCGACATATAACGGTCCGACCCTACGCAGCGGTACCATGATGACTTAGGAAAAGGGGGCACTGTCTGAAGGCAAATCTCCCAGTTCTCTCTCATTTAAAATGTCACGAGTCAATTTGCAAGACTAATGCTGAGGCATATGACTTTGACCGCTATACAAGAAGGATACTTACAACCATTAGCGAGGTCATGACCTAGGCATTATGTATGCCCACCGCCCATATCAACTTCTCTGCCACATTCCTCAACTGTCCAGATTGAAAGTGATAACAACGCAATGGCATCAAATTTGCGTCCCGTCGTTCCATTCGATGCAGTACACGAACTAAGCGTACCTGCGTACCTCTGCCGCATACAGACCATATGGTCTTGTTTGCATAGTGTATGACTGTTTGCTACATCAATGCACGACGACCCAACTTCCCTGAACAGTGATGTGGTGATTACATTACATGTCAAGACCAGCATACAGCGCTTGGAGAGGATACCTCGTCCCCGACCTATCAACCCTGACCACTTTTGTCTGCATGAAACTCTCCGCCGCACTCCTCCCATTAAACCTCCCCCACCCACTCCCCTTCGTGCCCCCATGCGGCAAAACGTGCTGATCATGCGGGCTCATCCCATTGATATGCACCGTCCCCACCTCCATCTGCTGCGCTACGTCGATCGCATCCAAGCCTGTGCCAAAGACGGAGGAAGAGAGGCCTGTGGGGTGGTCGTTAGCGAGGGCGAGCATGGCGGGAATGGAGGGGGCGGATTGGATGGTGAAGAAGGGGGCGAAGGATTCTTCGTGGAGAATGGTGGTGGCGGTGGGGGGCACGTCTGCGAAAATGGTTGGGCGGACGGCGTTGGGAGATTTGGACGGGTTTTCGAGGGCGGAAAAGACCACCCGCGCGCCCTGTGCCATGTGAGCTGGAATACTATCGTATAGAAGGTGACTTACAGATTCGACGGCTTGTTGAGCCATCGCTCGCGCCTTCTCTGCACCTCCAGACCTGACAAGCTCCATCCCTCCCCTGCAATTCGCCCCCTCCGCTTGCCTCTTCAGTACCCGTTCAAACTCTTCCGCGACGTCTTGATGTACAATGACCCTCTCTGTCGACATGCAGATCTGGCCCGAGTTGAAGAATGCGCCAAACAGGATCTGGAGACAGATTAGCATGTGCGTTGGGAGGTAGATGGGTGGTGAACTTGCATTGTTGGCTGCTAGTTCTAGATCGGCAGAAGGAAGGATTAGAGCGGGCGCTTTGCCCCCGAGCTCAAGCACCGAAGGTCTGGACAGGGCTCATGAGCACGATTCATTGAGAGGGTATGGGGGTACTCACTTGAGGTGCTCGCCGCACTGCTTGGCTAGAATGCGGCCCAATTCTGTGGACCCGGTGAAGTTGACAAACTGGTCCTCTGGTCAGCTCTAGTCCACGCACGAAGACATTCGACTTACGCGGACATTGTCATCGGCAATGAGCTGGGACGTTCGAGCCCCGACATCACGTTCTGAAAAGTTGAGAGTCTGGAGTACACCTTCAGGCAAGCCCGCGTCAGCGAATAGCGGCCCTAAGAGGGCAGAAGCTTGAGGGACGAGAGAAGAAGCGCGGAGGATGACCGTGTTGCCACACGCCAGAGGATACACTGACAAGGTGAGCATTAGTAAACCTTGCTGAGATGGACTTACTGATGCTCCTCATAGCGAGACACAGAGGAAAGTTGAATGCGGGGATACTGAGCACTGGGCCGTACGGCACCCTGGTGACGAGACCGAGGCTGCCGTCGACAGTCGGCGGGAGGGACCCTTCGTTTGAGACGCACGTCTCGGCAGCACCGTCGACAAGGTGGAGGGCGTTGTCAAGGTCGACGTGGAGCACGGCGTCGCCATAGACAGTATCGGCCCGCAAGAGGCGCTGCCACTCCTCGGCGCGTTCCTGCATGAGAGATGGTACCTGTATGGATCAGCACACAATCTAGGGCGAAAGTGTCCACATATGCACCTTGCGCAGAATGGCCCGCCGTTCCCAAGGTGAGACCGCACGCCAACTTCTGAATGCGTCGCTGCTGACCATCGCTGCCTCGGCGCTGCACGATCCTGTCAGCTCGGGCAGTCTTTCATGGCATTACTCACGTTTCCTTTTCCCCAGCGACCACCACCGTACAGCTCGCCTCCCCGCTACGAGTGTGCTTTTGCGTCACTGTCCCCCCGCTCGAATCATGCCTCTCTTCCCCCCCTATCCACAGGGGAATTCTCGGGAGCGCGCTCGTCGACAGGAGGCGCACGGGTCGTCGGCGGGGGATGAGGCGAGAGAGCGACCGGGTTGCCATCTAGATTGTTGCCAGTTGGGAGTGCAGGAGAGAGATATGCCGTGGCCGAGTACTCCTGAAGTGGCCCGCAGAGACTTTTGTGGATGTTGAGGACGAAATGATCCATAATCCAACTTTTGCGATCGGTTGCTGCATGCGGATGTCCAAGGTGGAGGTTAACTATCACAGCAAGTGTAATTACCGTTATTAACGTTCCTGGGGAAAAGTCGGGGGACCGTTGCAACAAATGGGGTTTCTCTAATAACTCTATCATCTCTATCATTTCGAACAATTCGAAGCAAAATGGACTCGTACCAGACCCCCCTCTCCAGCCGATATGCCTCCAAGGAGATGTCCAAGCTCTTCTCCAGCGGTGTGAGTCGGCTCTCCAGAGTCTTGTATCATACTGACCATCGTCAAGACCCGTTTCGGGACCTGGAGGAAGCTGTGGCTCAACCTTGCCATCGCCGAAAAGGAGCTTGGTCTTGCCATTTCTGACAAGGCCATCGAGCAGATGAAGGCCCACCTCGAGCTTGACGAGGCCCAGATGAAGGTCGCTGCCGAGGAAGAGAAGAAGCGAAGGCGTAAGTAGAGAATCCATCGGTAGCTTATCGCTGACGTTGGGCAGACGATGTCATGGCCCACGTCCACACTTTCGGCACTGTCGCTCCCGAGGCTGCCGGTATCATCCAGTATGGCTACTTTTCTTTGTACGGGTCTTGATACTGACCATTCCACAGCTTGGGTGCCACCTCTTGTTACGTTACCGAGTGAGTGTGTTTTCTATCCAGGCCAAATCCAGCTAACATTGGCCCCAGCAACGCCGATCTCATCTTCCTCCGTGACGGTCTCGACATCCTCCTTCCCAAGCTTGCTACCGTCATCTCCCGCCTCTCCTCTTTCGCCCAGCAATACCGCGACCTCCCCACCCTCGGCTTCACCCATTTCCAGCCCGCTCAGCTTACCACCGTCGGCAAGCGTGCCACCCTCTGGATCCAAGAGCTCCTCTGGGACTTGCGAAACCTCGAGCGCGCGAGGCACGACCTCGGTTTCCGAGGTGTCAAGGGTACCACCGGTACCCAGGGCTCATTCTTGGCCTTGTTCGATGGCGACCATGACAAGGTTGAGAAGCTCGACAAGAGGGTGACCGAGCTCTTTGGTTTCCCTTACGCCTACCCCGTCACTGGCCAGACTTACTCTCGAAAGATTGACGCCGACGTTCTCGGCCCTCTTTCTAGCTTTGGTGCTACCGTCCACAAGATCGCTACTGATAGTGAGTCTATACTGACATGTGTTGGCTCCAAGCTGACTTTGCAAAGTCCGACTGCTCGCCAACTTGAAGGAGATCGAAGAGCCTTTCGAGAAGGACCAGATTGGTAGTTCTGCCATGGCTTACAAGGTAAGCCTCCCTCTAGATTCACTGATGACTACTAAACGCCAATGTCTAGCGAAACCCTATGCGATGCGAGCGTGCCTGTTCCCTGGCCCGCCACCTCATGGTTATCTACCAAAACACCCTCATGACCTCCTCCGTCCAATGGCTCGAGCGAACTCTCGACGACAGCGCCAACCGCCGAGTCACCATTCCCGAGGCCTTCCTCACCGCCGACATCCTCCTCACCACCCTCCAAAACATCTCTGAAGGCCTCGTCGTCTACCCCCGCGTCATTGCCCGTCGAATCTCCCAAGAACTACCCTTCATGGCCACCGAAAACATCATCATGGCCATCGTCAAGGCCGGCGGCGACCGTCAAGAATGCCATGAAAAGATCCGTGTCCTTTCGCACCAGGCGGGCGCCGTGGTCAAGGAGGAAGGCGGCGAGAATGACTTGATCGAACGGGTGAGGAAGGACAGCTACTTTGAGCCCATCTGGGCGCAGCTTGATGCGCTCCTGGACCCCAGGACGTTTGTGGGTAGGGCGCCCGAGCAGGTGGACGGGTTTGTTTCCCAGTGGGTCGAGCCGGCTCTCAAGCCTTACGCCGAGTCCCTCAAGAATGTCAAGTCCGCCGAGCTGTCCGTCTAAGCGGTGACTTAGGTGTTGGGGTGTAGTCTGTAGTTGGTGTTTGGTGCTTTGGGAATTTCAACATCCCGTCAAGATTGTTTCGTTGTCTGTGTATCTATCAAATCAAATGCATGCTTACGAGAGACCTGGTGCTACACAGCGACTTTCTATCCCACATGTACAAGCTCCCGAGACCCATCTCTCCTTGAGAAGACTTTGCAACTCAACATGTCAAGTGCAATCGCGATTGGCAAAGACTGGATGGGCAGAGACAACGCAAAGTCAAAGCGCCGTAGTGATTTTTGAAACATGCGTGCGGCGACCCCTCTGGGTCATCAGCAGCTTGTTGGGCTTGAGAGTAATACTTCATGCAATGCACTAGATGACACCAAGCTCGCCATCTACTCGACTCGAGTACTGTACCAGAGGCGAAACCCTGACATATTAGATTCGATCATCTATCTGCCACCCAGCTGATAAGTCTACAGGCCTTTTTCAATGGCATAGCCGAGCCCGCAAGGATCAACATCGAACATGCTGTTGACCTCCTCAAAAGGTCGCTGAAGGATCCTGAAGCATGTGTTCATGGAGACAAATACTCATAAGAATCAAGCTATGGTCAGCGCGATCTTTAACGCCTGCTGCACCCTTCACAACATGTTTGTTGATATCGCAGACGAATATGTTGACCAGGAGGCTGCCGACGAGGAGCTTTCTGACATGGAGAGGGAAGAGCCAGGAGATGACGCGAGAGAGAGGGGCAAGCGAGACAGAAAGAGTTGGGAGAGTGGTCAAGCTGGGCGAAGGCATGAGTTGCGTCCGAGCAACACGTTGGCAAACAGACAATACAGCCTTACGACCATTCTATCCCCTACCCCACGAGATTTGACCGTATCAGGCGAGAACACCTGATCAATGAGCTGCTCTTGAACGAAGAGCCAGGTTCTGAAGTGACGAAATGTGTACTATAGGTATGGAAGAAGAGCTAGCTTGTGTCTTGATTATGTTTTAATAATCTTACGGACTTTTCAACACGTGCATTGCCATCCCTATCCACCAGACTGCCCCTGGTATCATTATGTCACTGCGAGTCTCACATTACGACCAATATAGTTGTTATGGGATGCCTTCAAGACCTGAGCGCGGCAACTCTTCTTGTGCATCAACAAGGACTCGAGCATGATACTCATACAATGCATTGGATGACCCAACACTCGACCTCTACGCCTGCTCCGAGTAGATCTTGATCGTCTTGTCCGCCCCACCAGTGATAAGTCTCGTCCCCGTCTTGTCGAATGTCGAACAGAATACACCCTATACCGATCCATCAGCTCTTGCTCCAAAAGCCTCGAGAGTATACTCACCGCCTCGGCGTCAAGCGAACCCGGCTGAGGAATATCCTTCAGATGCTGGAACGGCAGCCCCGTCTTCCAATCCCACATCGTCAACGTCCCATTATCCGCACCCGAGAACAACACCCCCTCCGAGTTGACGCTCATCGTATTGATAATCGCCTCGTGCCCCACAAAGTTGTTGACAAAAGTGCCTTCGGGACACTTCCACTTTTTGATATTGTTGCCGCCGGCAGAGGCCGAGGCAAAGGAGTATTCGGTGGGGTGGATGGCGAGGGCGCGGACGGATTTTTTGTGGTGTGTGAGGGTCTGCATGCATTTGCCTGCTGCCAGGTCCCACAATCTGTCCGATGTCAGCAAGGAAGGTGATGAAGAGAGGGTGGACGTACCGGACGGTGCTGTCCATACTACCCGAGATGATCTGGGGGTCAGAGTCCTGAGTCTTGACGTCTGCGACAGTGCTGGTGTGTCCGGTAAGAGTATAGACATTGGCTCTAGTCCTCATATCCCAGACCTATACAAAGTCAGCGTCATTCAAAGCATTGCGAGTGGTACTCACCCGGACAGCCGCATCTCGGCCAGCAGTCACCAAAACGTCCAGTGTGGGGTGCACCGATAGCGAGTAGACACCAGAGTAGTGGCCATGGTAGTGTCGGATGACCTTGTTTGTCTCCAAGTCCCAGCATTTGACCATCTTGTCCTCGGCACATGAGAAGAGGTAGGGGTGACGGTCTGATACAGCAAGGCCACGGATGGTGGAGATGTGACCTGTTAATGAGAGTTTGAGCTCTCCGGAAGCAAGATCCCAGATCTAGCAGGGTCAGCAGGCGGCGGACGAAGAGATGAGCCGGCGCACCTTGACTACTCGGTCTCCAGCACCAGTCGCAAACCACTGATTTCCAGGATCCACCGCAACAGCTCGCACCCATCCCATATGTCCTGAGATGACTCTTGAAAGTTTCCCTACCCATGGTCAGCTTGCAGCGATATTCAAAACGAGCTACGCACATTGCGGATGATATTCCGGCTTGACCTCCCTTGCCTCCTTTTTCCGCATCAACGCCTGCGACAGGCGAGAGCCTGCCTGACCACCTTGCGCCGCGTATCCCTGTTGATGTCTGAACTTGACAAGAGCTTGAGGCTCAGGCGCTTGAGGACCAGCGGACGAACTGCCGAACGAGTGAGTCACACTCTGTCTAAAGCACATCTGGAAACTCACGTTGATCCAGTCTCTGGCCCTCCAATGAGCTTGACACCAGCAGCTGCGGCTCCAGGGGCAGCGATAGCAGCCTGACTGGGTCGTTTGGGCCCGGCAGGTCCGGCTGTTTGAGATTGCAGTACGGGCGGTAATGTCTGGACATCCTTGTATTCGATGCCGAGCTTTGTCGCAAGTTTTATCTTGTTTCTGTGGAGCGTCAGTTGAGACATGTGTGGATGGGATGCTGAGTCTTACGCTCTGGCAAGACCATCATCGATACTGGTCCCCTCCCCGGCATAAACTACTCTTGTTCTTTTTGTGCCTGCTTTGACGAGATCTGCGAGGTTGGGCAAAGCGCTTGGAGCCGAGGGACCGGCCTGTTCCTGGGCTGCTACAGACATGGCGAGGGCGGGTGAGGGTAGGTAGATGGAATGAAACGAGATGAGATGAAAGAGGTTATAGACGCAACTACTCGCAAGCAAGGGCGTGATACGGGCGACTTTTATTACACGTCAGTCGTCGCGCCTCAACATCCCTTCCTCCCCGGCCGCCGCGAGACACAGATGAGACAATTGTGTACTTATCCCTTAAGACCCTGTGGCGGTCCACGTATGTTCAGCAAATCAATTTCTATTTTCTTTCTACTCTTTGCTTCTCTCTCATCAACGCCATGCGTACCACCGACCTCCCCTGGGTGCTCTCATATCCTATACTGACCCATGCCCTGTCCCTCGCCGCCGTCGCTGTCGCCAGCCGTGACTCTCTCAGGGTCAGTCTTTCCCCTCAACATCATGCCTTCCCTCTCTTCTAACTCTGTCTCCAGCTCTGGCGAGCTGTCTCTGCACTGCCACGTCAAGATGCCGCAAGCTTTCCTAATTTGACCTCTCCTCCTCCGTCGCCTTCCCCATCAGCCTTCCATCAATGGCGGGGTCAACCACTCCGCACAAAGGCCAAGAGAGTCTTTGCTGTTGTTTGCAGACTGGCCTTCTTCCTGGGTTTAGAATTCGCAGTCATATTCCTCCTCCCCAAAATCAATTCTCAAATGGTCAAAGACGGTCTTTTTGCCGCGCTTTGGGTGTTCGTATTTATAATCCCCGTCACAGGCGTGAGTGATCAGAGACCTAATCACTGGTGGAAAGGTCGCTGACGAAAGTATCAGATACTCAGTTTGGTGAGGCCTGCGCCCTCGCAGGTTCGCTACGAGCGCAAAAAACCTGACGATCCGCTTCGCCTCGTCATCTCAAACGTGGACGACACCGACCACGGCTTTTGGTCAAATGTGGTGGAGAAGGGCCTTCCCATCGCTGGCTCTATCGGCGTAATCGCCCTCGTAGCCTACGACTTTACCGCTCATCTGCCTGTCATTGGAGCTGTTTTTATTTGGACTTCTGCTGGCAGCTTTCGACTCATTCGTATGAGGATGAGATCCATCATCCTCTTCATCATGGGTGTGCTGGTGCGTAGATTCCGGGCTATCGGTCTGCATCAGGCTGATGTATTGGCGCACAGGTTCTCGCTTCCATCATTGTAGTCGGTATCTTCGCTGTGATGTGGAGCCACGATGAGCCCAACAAGAAGCCGCCCATCGACGACCCTGGCCTCAGTGACTGGGTCATCAATGTCTCTGCTCTGTTCATGTCCGTCATGCCCATGGCCTTCCCAAGCGTCATGGTGAGCTCTCGTATGATTTAGTTGACACGGCTGACAGCAGGATAGATTACCATGACCTACCGATTCGAATACTCGCAATTCGCCAGCCAATTCGCCGTAGCAGAAGAAGAGAACGAGAAAGACGATGCCTCTTCAGAGGCCACCATTGCTGCACCAGTCCGCATCCCAACCGACTGGCCATCCTTCCCTTGCCCGATTACCACCGCTTCTCTCTTATCCCTCTTGCTCTGCCTCGCCGTCTTGGATACCGTCTTGGGAAAGAATGTGAAAACCATCTCTCCATTCCCTATGCTTGCAACTATACCTGCAGTCCCCGTCTTTACAGCGCTGGCTGCTGCTCAGCAGGGCAAATTGGGCGAGTGGTGGCACTACGAAGAGATGTAAGCTTTTCGGGTCGCACCCTGGACATGGTAGCTGACGCAGAATGTAGCTGGGTCCCGCAGTAGAGGGATGGTGAACGGGCGTCAAAGAGCGGCACAGACTTGGAAGAGCAAGCTGTCTTGTCTGACGTCGCTTATCAGGACAAGCCTCGATCCTGAGCATTGCTTCGCTGTGTATCAGGAGATGTGACGGTACTTGGGACGTGGTCGATACTATAATCAGTGTTTTGGAGGATGGGTCAGTCTCAATGCATTCCGAGTGGTTATATCATTAGTAGGCAAGGGTTGAGCAAATCATGCTCAAATTGCGCCAGTGCGACCTTCTCACCGCAAGCCGATGCATAATTTCCAGGCTCTTGCACAAACGATCCCTGCTGTGGCGAGCTAGCTACGCACCATAGCACAAAGATAGATGCACGGGAGTGTCCCAGACTCCCCTCGAGGCTTTTGATGTGGCCCTCGCCGCTCTCGGGTGGCCGGCGGTTTTACTTTCAACTTGATCTGATCTTGCAAGTTCCGTTTGACGCAGAGTACAGCCTCCGGCATTTGAAAGTGCAGCGCCTGACGTCCACCTTCCTCTTCCTGTCTGTATCACGGGAGGCTCAAGAGCGAGCGCAAAGATACATGCGCACGGCGACCGCTGCGCCTCGTATCAAACCAATAACCCCGGGCGATCCGAGAGAAGATTGAACTCTCCGTTACGCTCCGTAGATGAAAGAGGGCGCTGTGCTCGTCGGCACCCCCAAACACGTCCCTCACTCCGTCTCCCCTCTTCCCCTCCCATCCCTTTCGACGCCTCCCCCCACTTCGTTGGACGATCAGACGCGTGGCAAGGTACACAGCGACCACAGCACTGGTACGTACCTTGCATTTCCTGCGTCACTCGAACCCTACTCTGCGCCGTCCAAGCGCCCTCCGCCAGCCATATATAAACCCGCAACGTATCTCTCTTTCACTCATCTCTTTCTCTATTCATACATTCACACAAAATGGCCAGCTACAAGTCTTTTCTCAGCAACGAGCTCTTCTCCATCAAGGGCAAGGTGAGTCACCAGCGGCTGCGTCTGAATCCCCATCTAATTCGTATCTGCAGGTCGCCATTGTCACTGGTGGTGGAACCGGTATGAAACACTCGGCTCTCCTTGAGCTCTTCTAACCATAGCTGTAGGTATTGGCAAGGGTATCGCCGCTGCCTTGACTCTCAACGGCGCCAAGGTCTTTATCGTCGGCCGTCGCTTCGAGGTCGTCCGGGCTACCGCAAAGGAGCTCACTGACGCTGCTGCCGAAGCCCAAACTGGTGGTGAATGCATTCCCATCGAGGGCGATGTTGCTACCAAGCAGGGTGTGACCGAGGTCTACGACAAGATCTCTGCCAAGACTGGCAAGGTGAGGCTTTTGCGCGTGGGGCGTTGTGAAAGGACGCTGAAGGGACGTAGCTCGATTACCTGGTGAACAATGCTGGGTTCTCTGCCAACTGGCGTAAGATGGCTTCTGACCTCGTACGTCCGGCTACTTCTCTACTCTAATTGTGTTGACTGGCGATCGTAGAACGACCCCAAAGAGCTCGCCGAGCAGCTCTGGTCCATCGAAGAGTACGCAGCTCCCAGACCCTATGGGCGATACTGACAAGAGGCACAGCTGCGACTTTGCCAACATGACCGCCATCCACACTGCCGGCCCCTACTTTATGGCCGTCAAATTCATCCCCTTGTTTCAAAAGTCCGAGAACCCCGCCATCACCAACATCACCTCCCTCGCCGCCCATTTCCTCAACCGGTACGTCTCCTCTCCTCCCATCCTGGCCCAAGACTAACAAAGTCTGCAGAGCCGTCTGTGAATTCTCTTATGCCCAATCCAAAGCCGCCGAAACCCATCTCACTAGGTTGATGGCCGCTGGCCTGCTCCCCTACAAAGTCCGAGTCAACGCGGTCTGCCCCGGTCTCTACCGCTCCCAGCTCACCACCGGCTCCACCGACCCCGACGCGCCCTTTTGGCCGCCTCAGATCAACGCCATGAAGAATGGCGGTATTCCTGCTGGACGAGAGGGCAAGTGGGAGGAGATTGCAGGGGCCGTTCTGATGCTTGCTTCGCCTGCTGGGCAGTACTTTAACCAGGCTGAGCGTGAGCCTCATCCTTCTCGAATTGCACTTGTAGGCGCTGGCTGACAATCTTCTGGTGTAGTTGTCATCGACGGTGGATGGCGTATGGTCAGTCTCTCTTCCTTGCGTCCCATCAGTCGAATGCTGACCCTCCATCTTAGTGCACTTCTGCTTTGGATGTCAAGTAAAGAATACGAGTGTCAAAAAAGAACTGTCTTGCTACTTTTGCTTGCCAAAAATGACACACCCACGAATAATGTTCAAATGTCCACGAATGTCACTAGAGGAAGAAGAATATGCATGGTCTTGTCACAACCGTTTTTTGCGTGCCAGGGTATTTGTATACGAGCTTGTTTGATATCCAGCCTGTGCAATGATGCTGAACCGATATGGATACAACTTTGACCAAGCCTGAACCCAACACCCCGCTGATGCAACCGGAGGTTCGGGTAAATAACCGACCGGCAGCCGAGATTTCAGTTGACATTCAAAAGCCAGATGGATCCTCTTCATCGCAGTTTCATCGTCTACTCTTTACTCCATGCCAGCCATCGCCGCCCTCAGACCAGCACTCCGCACCGCCAGGCCCATCGCCTCATCTGCCACGCGGGGCATGGCCTCCAGTGAGCTTTTTCAGGTAGACGTGGACTATCGCTGACCCCACGTAGAATTCGTCAAGTACGACTGGGAGGACCCTCTCGATCTCAAGTCTCTTCTTACTGACGAGGAGATTGCTATCCAGTAAGTCTATTCTATGCCAGGAGAGGCAAGCTCATGATTTGTAGTGAAACGGCAAAGGCGTATGCGCAGGAGAATCTCCTTCCTCGAGTCGTCGAGGCGTACCGTACTGCAAGTCCCCGGTACAGTTCTCGAAGAATACACACTGATAGAAACGCGTCTGCAGGAAGAGTTTGACCCCAGAATCATGCGCGAGATGGGCGAGTTGGGTCTTTTGGGGGCTACCATCCAGGGTTACGGATGCGCAGGTGTTTCTAGTGTTTCTTACGGCCTCATCGCTCGAGAGGTGGAAAGGTGAGCCTTCGACTCACGGCCACGATCGTTGTATGCTGATTGACGCAGGGTGGACTCGGGATATCGATCGGCGATGAGCGTTCAATCTTCTTGTAAGGATGGATACCTCGGTCGAAATGGTCAACTGACCTGTCGCAGTGGTGATGCACCCCATCAATGAGTTTGGTACTGAAGAGCAAAAGGAAAAGTATCTCCCCAAGCTCGCTACTGGAGAGTACATCGGTGCTTTTGGCCTTACCGAGCCGAACCACGGCTCAGACCCGTCTTCGATGGAGACGACCGCCACCAAGACGCCCGATGGCTGGGTCCTCAACGGGTCCAAGACCTGGATCTCCAACGCCCCTGTCGCCGATGTATTTATCGTCTGGGCCCGTGTAGTGGAGGACGGCGAAAAGGGCAAAGTCCGCGGGTTCATACTCGAGAAAGGCTCCAAAGGTCTCGATGCGCCCAAGATCGCCAACAAGCTCGCCCTCCGCGCGAGCATAACAGGCTCCATATTCATGGACGGAGTCAAAGTGGGCGATGACGCGCTCCTGCCAAAGAGTGGGGGGCTGGGGTCACCCTTCTCGTGTTTGAACAATGCCCGGTACGGTATCAGCTGGGGTGTGATGGGCGCTTTGGAGGATGTTGTGGCGAGGACGAGGGATTATGCGCTTGAGCGGTACGTCCCTCCACGTCTATGTGGACTTTACTGACATGCACACAAGGAACCAATTCAAGCGCCCCCTCGCCTCTTTCCAGCTCATCCAAAAGAAGCTCGCCGATGCCTCTACAGCGACAACCCTCGGCCTGCTCGGTGCCCTCCAGCTCGGTCGGCTCAAGGACAAGGGCACCTGGTCCCCTGATATGGTTTCGATGATGAAGAGAAACAACTGTGGAGAGGCGCTGCACCATTCGAGAGTGTTGCTGGATGTGCTCGGGGGTAATGCTTGTAGTGACGAGTATCATGTGGGGAGGCATGCGGCCAATTTGCAGGTGGCTAATACTTATGAAGGAACGCATGTGAGTTCGTTCCTCCTCACTCATGGGCGTAGGGCTAATTGTCTTGTAGGATATCCACGGTATGCCGTCTCTTAGTGCTATGGGCCTTACTGACAACTTGCAGCACTTATTCTGGGCAAAGCCATCACCGGCCTGCAAGCCTTTGCCAACTGATCTCTTTCTGCCTTACTCCATTTTGTATCCCATTACTATGCAATGCAACAATTTTACTTCTACCCATAAACCTACACAAGCTTCGGCTCCTTGATTTGCTCTGCCCCCAAACTACTAGCCAGATCATAGATACCCAAAAACACAGCCCCACCCATAGAGATCGCCATCGTGCGCGGGACCCAACCAGAGAAGAGCGCAGCGGGGCCTTCGTTCCGGAGTATCCCGAGCAAACGCGGGGGGAAGGAGAGGACGGAGGGGGAGGGGTATTGGGGGAGGGTGCCGGAGGTGATGGGCGCGGCGGGGGTGGATGCTGCTGCTGCCGTCTGTTTTCCAATATCAGCGTCTGTCGTCATTGCTCAGGCCAAGCTATTGAATGAGTCACGCACCCTAGCTTCGAGCATGACTCTTGTCTTGACAACGTCCAAAGGCGTCGTAGACGCTGCCGCAATACCACCAGCCAGAGAGCCACAAGCAGCGGCTTCATAAGACGTCGTCCGTCTTCCGCCGAGGTAGTGTCGAGATAGAGTAGATTTGAAGAATTCGTAGAGAGGGAATTGGATGGAGGTGAAAGGTATCTATCCGATAGTTAGCTGGGTTTGGGGTAAGAAGGGCAATGGGACGTACTTCTCGAGTGAGGGTGATACCGAATCCTCTGTAGAAACCTCGGATACCCTCCAGCTTCATTATAGTAATCGCAGAATGTATACTGCTTTTTCCTACACCATACGCGCTGGTCTGTGTCCGTGATTTGACCACCTCGGTGGGAACTCGTATCAGACATGACACCTGGCGTATGCGTTAGCAATCGTTGCGTGAGGCAAGACGAGATTCGCATACGTATTCCGACCCAGAAGCAGCGGCCATATGCGTCAAAGACGAGTTGTTGGCAAAGAGTTTTATCTTGGGTAGCTGTTTCTTCAGTGCCTCATAAGTCACAAAGAATGCCGATGCTGAGACGGCTCGTCAGCACAAGATCGCCCTTCGAGCCAAAGCTTGCCAAGACGACTCACCTCCCGGCGCACTTCCCAGCCCCACACTGCCTATACCCCTATAGACCCCCTTGAATCCACCCGAGTTCCAGAACCCAGCGGACGACTGTATACGCGTCTTGACAGTGTCCAGGGGAAAGAACATGAAATCGACCGACAGGCCGGAGATGGCGCCGGACTGGATTGGCGCTGGTCAGCTGGCTCGCGAACAAGTGGGCAGACGGGCGTACCAGGAGGGCCCTCTGGAAGGTGGGGGCTGGCCGTGGGGGCTCTTCCGACATGGCTGGTGATAGAGGAGATGAAGCGCAGAAGAGGAAGACCGTCGGTTTTCGTTCGGCCGTGTGTATACCAGCCGGGGCACCGAAACTATGGCGTAAATTGAGATTAAATATGTTAATAACCGCGGCGCGTTAGATTGAAAGCAGCAACAAGCAATGTCCAAGTCGACTGCTTCGTTCATCTCATTGTTCTTTCACAGCACGATGGGGGAGGAACAGCCCGCGTGGTTCACCCTCCAGCACCAGAGAAACGTCCTCGAAATCGACTTTGCAGGGACACTCACAGCCTCAGCATACCTCACCATCCTCCCCACAAACCCGTCTCTCCAGGCCATCTACCTCCACGCCTCCCCCCGCCTCCAGATCAACAATGTCACCCTCTCATCCCCCACATCCAACGAACCACTCCTTGCCACTCCAGCTTCTTTCGCCCTCTCCAACCCCTTTCAGCCGCTGCCGGTGAGAGAACCGCCGATAGACATCAAGTCGCATCCGGAAATCAAGCGAAAGACTTGGGCGGCCCTGGGAGAGAGCGATGAGGGAGAGCTGGCTATTTCGGTATCGGGCGGATGGGTCAGACTGGTAGAGAGCCCGAGTAAAGAGGGGCAGGATCCGCAGGTTGCGTTTGCGCCGATTCAGGTGCAGATTGATTACCAACTGGTTGTTGGGGGAGATGTGATTGAAGGGATTGTCTTCAAGAGGCCGGGGGATGGAGGGAACGATTCTGTAGGTCAGGCTTTTGTGGCCAGGGGCTGTACTGACTCTCGCCAGCAAATACCACACATGTTTCTCTCGCCCACGACTTACAACTCGGCACGAGTTTGGACGCCTTGTGTGGACAGTCTCTTTGAGAGGTGTATGTGGGAGCTAGAGTTCATTGTTCCAAGATACTTGGAAGGCGGAGAGCCTGTAGATGGAGAGGAGGGGTTCCCTGTGATGGTCGTCAGCAGTGGAGAACTGATGGAACAGGTGAGCTGGTGGTCTGACAATCAGACTGGGACTTACACAACTGCAGATAACCCACCCGCATGATCCCAACAAGGTCATTTTTTACTACTTTCAATCCACCCCTACCTCCGTACAGCACATCTCCTTCGCCGCCGGGCCGTTCGAGATGCACTGCATCGACGACACGGCGCAGAAACCGCTTTTAGGTTTCTGCCTGCCAGGCGAGCTTGACCTTTTGCGAAATACGACTTCGTTCCTCCCTGCTGTGATGGAGTATGGGGTCAAACGGGGTACATCATACCCCTTTAGCGATTTCAAGATCGTCTTTGTCAACACCCCCCGAGTCGAATGCTTGACAGCAGCTACGCTCGCTATTGCTTCTTCCGACCTCCTGCATCCCTCTTCGGTGATTGAGCAATCCATCAAAGTCCGACAAACCCTTGCTTTACCTATAATACAACAATGGGTCGGCATCTTTATCATCCAGCGTGCCTACTCGGATACCTGGGTAGTGAACGGTATAGCCCACTGGATGCTCGCCGAGTTCATCCAAACGCTTCTCGGCAATAACGAGTACCGGTTCCGGCTGAAGAAGGACATTGAGCGATGCGTGTATCAGGACCAGGGCGAACAATGGCCTCTGTGTGTCCCGGGACAGGTGGACCCGCCAGACTCGGCGACGACGGCCTTTATCGATTTGAAAGCGCCGCTAGTCCTGCACATATTGCATCGACATATGCTTGCTGTGGGGACAGCGGGGGGTCTGCCACCGGTCCTTACCAGGATGTTTGTTACCGCATTGGGTGACTCCCTTCCCGAAAACAAGCTGTCAACTGCCTTTTTCTTGCGTCTTTGCCGCAAAATATCAGGGCATGACCTGCAGGCTTTCCAAGAACAGTGGATCTATGGATCTGGCTGTCCTCGACTGTCTATCCGGACCAACTTTATCAAGAAAAAGTTTACGGTAGAGTTTATGGTGTCTCAAACGGCTCCCGCTTGGGATACCATCAACGGCCTGAGTGAGAAGCAGAGAAAAGTCGCGAAATGGCGCCGTCCGACAAAGTTCTTTGAAGGGCCCTTGACGATTCGCATCCACGAAGCAGATGGTGCTCCCTTTGAACATCTGATCGATATCAAGACACCAAACAAGACGTACCCTCTACCCTTCAACACGAAATACAAGCGTACCCGTCGGTCTGGTCACATTGCCGCCCGATTCAACCGTACTCAAGACGCTGCTGCCGACGATTCGGCTGGTGGGACGAATGACAACGAGGAAGAAGCCGGTCTCCAAGCTGTTGATCGCGGTGGTGTCTTTGCCTACCCACCCTGGGATGACGAAGAAGAACGGCGGCGCTGGAAAGTTGCAGAATGGGGTGAGGGCGAAGCGAATGCAATGTTGGGTGAAGGAGGAGGATACGAGTGGATCAGGGTGGACCCGGATTGCGAATGGCTGGCGGTTTTCGAGTTTGCAGAGAAGCCCTGGTGCTGGATAAGTCAGCTGCAGGGAGATAAAGACGTGATTGCGCAGTTGGAGGCGATCAGCAATATGCGGATGTACCCCTCGCCGGTGATTGCGAGTGAGCTGGCAAAGACCGTCTTGGTGAAAAATTACTATTATCGAGTGAGGATGGAGGCGGCAAGAGCTTTGGCAATGGTGAGTCTGCATTTTGCTCTGGCAGGAGGTAACGCTGATGGAAATTCAGTACAACACATCCGAATGCGACTATGTTGGTTACTTTTACATCATGAAGATATTCCAGTCCTTCTACTGCCACCCGCCAAAAGGCACTGAAACAGAAGCTTCCGAAATCCTGTGCCGACCTCTACCCAACAACTTTTCGCATATTCCAGACTACTTTGTCAAGAAGGTGAGTCTCTGTTCCAATGTCAAGGGTTCAGACTAACGATCAATGTAGAGTCTGATAGCGGCAATGTCTGATTTGAGGGATCCTGCTTCACGGACAGTCTGGAGACACGTTCGTACCACCTTGCTTGGTCTTCTGCGATCAAATGATAATACATCCAATCAAGTGCGTCTTTTCATCTCATCCCGGTGTGTCATTGCTGATGTCAAACAGTATACCGACTCCTACTATCTGGCATCCATCATTACAGCTATATCTAATGCCTTCACAACCAGCTCCGTTGGCATAGGCCTTCTGTCTGATTTGGATCTAGAAGCAGAGCAGATTCTGCTGAAAGAAGCCGACGATGTGCTCGATAGGGCGATTACGGTGGATAGACTGGTGCCCAGTTTCCATAACGTGGTGACGAAGGCGGTGCTGCAAAGCCAGATAAAGTCAATTTTGGCAGGCCAGAGGACGAATGATGCCAGAGAATTGCTAAGTTATACTCGGTACGTTATACTGTATGCAGAAAGGGACGGTACTGACATCAAGCAGAGAAGGCAACTTTGAACCGGTTAGGATGGTTGCCTTTCACGGCCTTCTTTTGTGTAAACCTCCGGGTCGAAGCGTCAACGTTGACAAGTACCTCCTCGACGTCATTTCCTACGACTCTTCTCTCAATATCAGACGGCATGTTGCTCGCTCCTTGTCTGAAGCCGTACTCGCCTCTCTAGCTATGGGTGAGATCACGGGGACTTTGTCGTTACCTGGGATCGTGGACGTCACAGATGAGACGGAGCAGATGCGGGAACAGAGGGCTGAAGGGCAAAACAACGCTATTGTCAAGGCTCTTAGGAAGGATTACGGAAGCAAGCCAGAAGTGAAGCAGCTTATACAAGCGCAGCTGATGTAAATTGTCAATATCCTTGTGAGATGAGTGCTGACTCTGTTGCAGCGACGGCTTCACGTCACCCGACCCGGAAGTGCGGTTCGCCTTGTTGAAGGTCGCAGAAATCATTGCGTCCTCGACCGCTGAGCCTTTGCCCGGAAGTTTGATAAGCATCTCGACACCCACAACCAGCGCGCCTCTTGCACCCTTGCCTCCCAAAATCAGGATCAGCATGCCCAGCGCCGAGATCACACCTGACTCGCAGGGTTATGGTTTCCCGACTGTCGACAACCCCGTGGTCACTCCCAGAAGCAGCAAGGTCGTACTCAATCCTACAGCCGCTGCTGCCCCAAGCGTGTCGAAGAGTGGAAAGAAGAAGAGGGATGGACCCAAGTCGCAGAGCAAGGGGCTGTCTGATAACGATCTAAAAGCAATCACCATTGCTCTCACAAAGTTGGTGTCTGACAAAAGGAGTTACTTCTTTCGACAACCCGTCGATCCTGTTCGAGATATGGCCCCCGAGTGAGTGTGCACTGATATATACGTTGCATCTCTGACAAGTTGAAAGCTACGCGACGGTCATCAAACATCCTATGGATCTGTCGACTATCCGCGCCAAGCTCGACAATGGCATGTACTCCAACAGACAAGAATTCGTCGAGGATGTCCGTCTGATGATTAACAACTGTATGGCGTACAACGTATCTCCTCAAAGTGTCGTCCGAAAAGCCGGTGAACAATTTGAGCGTTTCTTCAACAGCCGTGAGTGCTTGAATCCAATTCTCGAACCAGCTGACAGTCGTCGCAGTATGGGCCAAGACGGAAAACACCTTGTCTGCGCAACGAGCACCTATTGCGCCTCCGCCGATGGCGCCTCCACCCCTGTTGCCCGAAACTGGTCACCCGGTGCCCATGAAACTCAAAGTCAAACCGACGAAAAGCGTTCACATCGACTCTGACCCCATCATGCCCCCGCCTCCCCTGCCGCCTACTAAGCGCGTCTCCATATCTGCTCCCATTGTGCCTGTCCAGACGGTCCCGCCGGCGGTAGAGGAGAAAAAGGAGAAGAAGAAGAGAAAAGAGCCCGCGAGAGCTGCTAGAAGCGATCTGGATGAGTTGTTGGGCGCCGAAGTGGATGCAATCAGCTCCAGCCGAGTGTCCCCCGATGATCCTGTCGCTCAGCTGCTTGACGAGCCCAAGCCTCCCAGCAAAAAAATCAGGCTGCCTGGTTCTATGCCAAAGAGGTCTGACAGTACAACGTCAGGTGACTCCAAGCCTTCTAGCGAGGGGAAATCGAAGAAGCCCAAGATCAAGCTTGGCGTCTCTGCAGAGGGCTCATCTTCTCCCGCGCCTAGAGCTTATCCGCCTCCGCCGCCTCCCGAAGTGCCAATGTCTATGCCATCTATGCCGATGGAGCCGGTACTAGTGGGTCAAGTTGCGCGTCCGCCTCCGCCCCAGCCACCCATCACTTTACCACCTACGAAGTCCAACACCATGCCATTCAAGGCAAAGAGAGCCAAAGCTTTGTGTACCATGCTGCAAAAGGATCCGTCCGCCATTCTGGTATGTCTTGTCGATTGCAAATTTGTAAAGAGGAAAAGCTGACTTGTTGACCAGTTCCTTCGACCCGTTGATCCTATCATGGATGGTTGTCCCACGTGAGATACTTAGCTGTTTCTCAATGACGCCAAAGCTGATCCGGCGTAGATATCTTGACGAAATCAAGGAGCCCATGGACTTTGGGACGATAGGCAAAAAGATAGAGCAGAAGAAGTACAAGACGATGGGTTCATTCGCTCGTGAGATCGAGCTCGTCTTTGCAAAGTAAGCCTTCAAGTACCTCATGAGATTCAAAAATTGATCCCAGCGTAGCTGTCGTCAATTCAATCCTCCCGGAGAAATCACTGCACTAGCCGATGCGGTAGAGGCTGTCTACTGGAGAGAGTGGCCCAAGGCAGTGTCGCCCAAGATGAACGGGGACGAAAAGAAGTCGATTGGTTCTTTGTTGAATCAAGCTCTGAAGAATCCTTTGAGTGAATGGTTTCGATTTGCAGGTACGTCTTGTGCTCTGGAAGATCGAGGATCTGCTAACGACCCTCAAAGTCGATCCTGTCGCTCTTGGGATTCCCCACTACTTTGATATGTGAGCAATCTCTCGTGCGGTCTTGTTCAGGACTGACTTGTCCCATAGCATCCCTCGCGAGGACGCTCGAGATCTAGGCCTTATCAAATCCAAACTTGACAAGAATCAATATCAAACGGTCAAGCAAGTGGATGAAGACGTGGAGTTGATGGTGGAGAATGCGAGGGTGTTCAACGGTGAAGGACCTGTGGTAGATGCAGCAAACGCCTTGGGGAAATGGTGGCAGACGCAGAGGTCCAAGATGGACTTGTAGAAGATAGTCTGCACTCCAGGATAGAATGTTGAAGGGGTAGCGTCTATGAACATGCACTTGACTTGTCTGAAAAGCGCAGTCGTTCATGCAAGCTGCGTTTGACAGCCCCGGAAAGTTTTCGGAAAGATGATGGCATGATCGCCTATGCCTCTTGCTAATCGGCTTCCGTCTGCCGCAGGCAATACTTGTTGGCGGAATCTGATTTCTTTCTTCACACTGTCATTTTACTCAGCTCATGCGATCATTGCAACCTTTTCCCGAATACTCGCCCAGAAGGCCCCTCCGCGATATATGTACACAACGAACCATGAACATATGTCGTAATCACAGGATACCACGACAATCACCCCTCCTCTTTGATCCTCAGCTTTTTCCTCAAGGACATGGTCCCAAAGGCAAAGGCAGCAGTGGTCCTTCTTCAGGACGATGGAACTGAATCCGTTTGGGAGGCAAGGTGGCGCTTACTATGAGGAAAGCTTAATCAAATGAAATCAGCTGCACAGGGCATGGTAAGCTCGAGTTTCAAAGATCAAGAATGCAGCCCAAAGTTCCAAACTCACGCCAAGTCTCTCTCCTCTCGCCTTGGTACTAGTTGATATCGAATCGCGCCGGACTCAAGTTCCAAGTCTTCACCATACAGAACCATGAGATCAACGCGAAACTAGTGGGAGAACGCCGCAGCCATCTCAATCAACACCCCGTCACCACCTTCAGGCACTGGACCGGGAAATGCCAGAGGTTCTGCCAGGAAGCATCGCCCCTGGCCATCTTCAAGGATGGACACGAGGCGGGTAAGGCGGAGGTGAAGCTATGAGTGATCCAGAAAAAGGAGTCAGAGGCTCGTAGAACCAACAAGTATAGGCTGTGATGAGACTCATCCAGACGATAGGAGTTGATCTTGCTGGATTTGATATACACACCCTTCTCCTTGCGAGCCTCGACCAGACTTCTTTCCGCATTTGGATGCTCCATTTCGACCTCGAGTCTTGTTCTTCGGCGCTGCCGCAGTCTGTCGTCAAACCTGCGCATCATCTCCTGGAGAAGGATCGCATGAGTAAGGTCGGATGAACAGCAGTTGAACCTGGCCTGGGGAGAAGCAGTCTCGAGAGCTCCATAGCTTTTAGCTGCATACGACCTCCCACCGATGATCATCTATTAGATTCTTTGTCGGCCAACGCGGCAGGAGAAAGGGAGGAGGCGCACCTTTCGAACGTCGCGGTTGCGGCCTGAGGATACTATTTGGGGGAAGAGCTGCAGCTGCTGCTTGGAGAATGCCGTCACCTCGTAGATTCCGGCTTTAGGTACCGGAACGTCCCCGCCCTTGAAGCCACTTTCGAGTTGGCCCCTCCACTTTCGGAAAGGGTAGGATTTTGCCTTGGGAGCGGCTGGGGGGGGGGGAAGAAGGAGAGGACGGGGGGAGCAGTGATGATAGAGAAGATGATGATATTGAGATAGAGAAAATGAAACAATAACACAGTCGTGTACACACATTGCGTACAACCTCGTGGGCCTCTCAGGTCGGGGACCTGGGGATCGTGACGAAATGCATTGTTGCGCAGGAACCAGGGGGTGGCCTATCCGCGTGTGATGTTTTCCCCTGGTACTACATAGCCCGCATGCACCGCATGCTCTATGCATATGCCACTGTCGATATCGTATCCCTGCTGTAGGATGCATGTTGTTTGCAGACTTAGGAATCTCAGAGGCTGACACCAGCCTAAGCGTTTCTGGTCAGTATGCGCATGGGGTCGGTGTCGGCGGATCGGTTGACCGAGGGCGGACGTTGGTAGAGAGGGTTATGAGGCGCTTTTCGTTTGTCTCAACATCTTCCTCAAGTCCAACTGTCCGAGGGGTGAGGAGTATCAAACTTCGCAAAAGAAAAAGTACAGGTACAGGAGAGGAAATTACCTTGTGTTGCGCTGCAGCGCCCACAGCAGATCAAAGAACGACTAATACACAGCGACCAGACCGTTTGCATTTTTTCCCTTATATGCGGCCAGTGCGACCGACATAACGCCCAACTCCTTGTGTCTCATCTCTTCCATTACTGCTCTCCCATCATTCACCACCTCAAAGCGGCATTACCCAAGCGAGAGTCAATCCCTGCCCGGTAATCCCATGGGCTGCTTGTTTGATAAGCACTAGCTTAGTTATTAGTTGACCGGCGCGGATGAAACGACTGTGAGCATCTCACGACTTAGCTGGCCAACCGGTGACTCCTGCTTACCATCAAGTAGTAACAAGGCCATACGCCGTGCTCTTGTGAGCCACCTCATCATGATGGACATTCCAGATAACACATGATGGTCACAGTTCATATTGCGACATATCACCAGTATTGCAATGTTGCAGCATGACATACATGCCAGTTGTCCGAAGGAGTTTAGCTGGATTTGAAGGATGTCAAGAGCTATGTCTACGACCGGTTGACTACTCTTAGACTGTACAGTTATGTCAAGGAATGACCTGGGGGCTTATGTATAGCTGAATATAAGCAGCCAAGTCAATGTCGGACGGCAAAGCCATTGTGAGATTTGAGTGAACAGACGACATGATCCGCCGGGGAGAAAGATCTACACAAGATTTGGATGAGACTTCCTCTTTATATCTACAGCTTAATAGACACCAGTCCCTGACACAAGAGGGACAGAAGATCCATGAAGGTTTTGCAGGAAAGATTTTCTGTCTTTCTGGTCTCCTGCTCTGTTTACGATACCCTCGTAATAGTGATCAAATGTGCTTTTCTTCAGCAACAGGTGTACATTGTAGACTCATCGATCATCTAAACCTCTGTCATGAACATCCAACTTGAGATCGTTGATGATAGGTCTTTTTTCACCTTCAAGAAGTCTGTAAAGCTCGTCGGCAATCCTGGTTTCCTCATACCTGGACTGGTTCTAGGACAAAGAAGGAGCTCTTTCAGCCCATCCTGTAGGTATGAAACGCTCATATCCCCAAGTGTGCAGTGTGTTCAGCACCACAATCAGTTCGATCATGATTTTGAGGACTGTAAAACATGCCACAATGTTATCTCCACTGAATCCTGTCATGTACAATTCAGGAAAAACTCACTGTTGACAACGAATGCTCGGAATAATGAGCTCTGCGGTACTCCAGCTGGCCCAAGGCAATGAGGGATGTACGGAATGTTATCATATCCAGCTGCATCCAGATACACAGGGGAAATAGATTCAATAGCGTTAATCAAGTCAAGGGACATCAAGCAAGCGTCACAGATATCCGCCCGTGAGGCCTAAGTTATGATGAGATCAACTCAAAAGTGCCTCATGGCAGAGCGCTTGTTGCTTCTATACTCACTCTGATATCACCAGATAAGTATTGTGTAAAGTATAGGCGCCTCGGTCCCTCATTTCCAACACTTGTAGAATATTCGAGGGTCGGAGTAGCAGCTTTTTCCATGATCGAGTACTTCAATGCTGTACGGCGACTCATGGTGTCCCATAGAAACTCGTGAGCTTTGGGACAAGTGATATCGAGGTCATGGGAATGAGGAACGAGAGAAGTGCTGGGGCGGAAGGCTCGTCTTCTTTTTTGTCTGGCAGAATGGCTGTGACACTCTCGTAGTACGAGGGTGGATTTGTGCTATCCTGCCGCGGAATAGAGCCTTCTGAATGTGAATCAGAAGGGCAGATTGATTTCGCCCCGGAGGACGCATGATGGTGAGGAGAAAAAAGGGGGAGTTAACCTGATGAGAAGAGGTTCGAGCAATCTAGCGGGAAGAAGAAAAGCTGCGCTACTCACACGGTCAATGCTCAATATTGGAATGACGGGGGAAGGCGAGTGGAATATGAATATCCAACCTCTTTCCGCTGTGATAATTGTAAGAAAGAGAGAGGAACGACTGTCGTGAAATGCCATAGTTGAGTGACCGTTAATTAAATAGCTCGCCAATGGTTAATAACGGGGCTCTTAAGACCTCTCACTTGATCGTCTTCTCCTGCTTCTACTTCTGCTCCATCCTTCTCCCCCCGCCATGCCCCCGCCATCGCCTGCCCCCCGCCACAAGCTCGTCATCCGCCGCCTCCCCCCAACCCTCCCCGAAGACATCTTCTGGAACGCAGTCTCCACCTGGATCACCGACAAATCCTGTCTCTGGAAATCCTACGTCGCCGGCAAAGCGCCCAATGGCAACCTCGACTCCCACCCCGTACACTCGCGGGCCTATGTGCTCATGTCGGACCCGGAGGCGCTCGTCAACTTTCATCGAGGATTTGACGGGCATGTGTTTCGGTCCAAGACGGGTGAGTGAGCTAGGAGGTGGTTGCCGCCTTGGGAGAGTGTGCTGATGTAGCGCAGGCGCCGAGTTTCAGGCTGTCGTGGAGTATGCGCCGTATCAGAAGACGGCGTACAAGGCGAGGGTGAAGCCTGACAATAGGCAGGGCACGATTGATGAAGGTGAGTAGTACATGATCTACATGATCTCTTGCGGCTGTCACTAAAGTCGGTGTAGACCCCGACTTCCTTTCCTTCCTCAAGCTGCTTGATGCCCCTGCGCCCGAGTCGGCGCAACACACGTTTGGTAAGCGAATACAAGGTATTCATGATGCGATTTGACAATATCACAGTCCCTGCCGCTGCCCCACCCAGTACCACACCCCTCCTCGACCATCTTCGCTCCCAAAAGTCTTCCAAATCCAAAGGCAAAGGCAAAGCCACCCCGACTCCATCGCAACCTCCTTCACAAACAGGCACTCCCGCACCTACTGTTCCAGCGCCTTCAAAGGGCAAAGCAGCCGCGCTGGCATCTATCAAGGACGCTTCCCAGAGGCGCCAGTTCTTGGCCCAAGGAACACCGTCGCAAGTCATGGTAGCAGGGAAGGGGCGGGAGGTGTCGATAGCACCGTCTACAAGCTCCTCCCCCGCTCTGGGACCCTCTGGCGGGGATGGAAGTGCAAAGAAGGGCGGAAAGGGCAAGGCAAAGGAGAAAGCTGAGAAAGGGGGCGAGGGAGGGAAGGAGACTGGGGAAAAGGAGAAGAAGGGCAGGAATAGGAACAGGGGCAAGAAAGACAAGAAAGACAAGGGCGATGGTGCCGCCACACCCACAGGCCGTCAAACGCCAAACCTCCAGCCCAAATTCTTCCCACCTCTTCCGCAGTCTACTACCAAAGTCCCAACTCCCGCGCCTGCTCCTCCCCCTCCCAAAGCCGCCCCGGCGATACCGGCTGCTCAAGCTGCTCCGGTCTTACAACCACCTATCCAACGTGCTCCTGCTCCTCATCTGGCCCAGCCTCCGCGTCCGCCATTCGTACAGCAAGAGTCTGCTCATCCAGCCCGGCCTCCGCCCCAAAGCCCCATCCGTCAGCCTCCTATGCGAGGCGGGCACGTAAGGCCAACGGGCCAGCCTGTGCGGCCGCACATTCCTCTTATGAACCAGGGCATGAATCAGGGTGTACCTCCTAATCAGCCTGTCCGACCTCTTCCTCCTCGCGGCGGTCCACCACCCAAGGGACCGCATGCAAATGCTGCGCCCATCTTTAACGGTAATATTCGTCCATCGCCTGGAGCTTCAGGTCTCGGTATGGCCTCTGGGCCTGGCGAGGCGGGGGCTGGTGGGAGTGGAGGCAGAAGAGGAAACAGACCGCCAGCGAAGCAGCCTCCGCAGGTGAAGATCTTGCCTCGAAACGCGGGCGCTGGTGCGGGATCGGATGCAGGTGCTTCTTCTGCGAGGATTGACGCATGAGATGTATGCATAGATGGAGTTTAGCAGATGCATTGTTGTAATATGACGAGTAAAAGCGAAGATGCCCCCCCCGATCCGGACTCCGGGCCGCGGAACCGGCACACCGACGGGCCGGAGTGGGTGACTCGGGGGCTGCTGTATATAAAAGACGCTCACAGCGATATCCTGTTCTTCCCCATATCTTTTCATTCTCACACCATGCCTGTCGCAAATGGAACAAACGGAAGCACCCCCCACAAGCGAGTGCTCCAACCTGGCGTCTGGGCGCCCATCCCCTCCTTCTTTGACGCCAACGAAGACCTTGGTGCGCCTCTCCTCCCGTGGACGCTTGCAATGACTGACCTAACGTGTAGACATTCCGACTTTTCAGAAGCATGTTGTAGACCTCGCAAAGGTCGGCATGCAGCCCGTCGTCTGCGGGTCCATGGGCGAGGCTTTCCATCTCACCGACGACGAGCGTGTGACCTTGTTCAAGGCTGCTAGAGAAGCACTGGACAGCGCTGGACTGCAAGACACTGTTCTCATCGCCGGGACGTGAGTACCGACCTCTCCTGCTGGGTCAGAGCTGATGCCAGCTGCAGCGGTGGCAACTCCACCCGAGCCACCATCGCCCTCTCCAAACTCGCCGCCTCTGCTGGCGCCGACGTCGCCATCGTGATTCCCCCCGGCTACTTTGCGGGCGCCCTCTCCCCCCTCGCCCTCAAGACATTCTTTTCCGAGGTCGCCTCCGCCTCCCCCATCCCCGTCATGCTCTACAATTATCCCTCCGCCGCGGGCGGGACCGACCTGTCGTCAGACTTGGTCGAGGAAATTGCGAAAGCGAGCCCCAACGTCTGTGGCATCAAGTTGACTTGCGGGGCTGTGGGCAAGTTGACGAGGATTACTGCTGCGACTACCGCTCCCGAGTTCAAGGAGCAGTACCCGAGAGCGGACGTGGGAGTCAACCCCGAGTTCTTGACACTGGGCGGGTTTGCAGACTTTCTTGCGCCCGCTGTCCTCGGTGGAAGGGGGCACGGCGCCATCATGGGCTTGGGCAACATCTACCCTCGCTCCATTGCCAAGCTCTTCCAGCTCTCCCACTCCATTGCAAGCTCTCCCCATCCCTCGGCTGCCGACTTGAAGTCTGCCCTCGCGCTGCAAGACCTCGTGTCTGGTGCCGACGCATCCTTCGCCAAGGCTGGTATTGCTGGCACAAAGTGGTATCTGCAAAAGCACAATGGGTTCCCCAGTGCCAGGCTCAGGCATCCCCTGCTCGAGTTTACCGCCGAGCAAGGCGCAGCGTTGGAAAAGGACGAGGCAGTGTTGCGTTTGATCAAGGTTGAGAAGAAGCTTGCGCTAGAGTAATGTCTTGTAATTCGAATGCAGATTTAGTGTTTTGTAGAGTCGCCCATGATACATCGCAAACCGACCCTAACGTTCCAGTACTCAAAACCACGCATGACTAGAACGGAAAGGAGAGAAGAGGAAAGTCGCAGAAACTACACAGACTGATTGGTACAGATGGGAAACTCCTTGATTTTTGAAAAGACTTGGGATCAAAAAACAAGAGTAAGACTAGAGCAGAAAAGAACTAATTCATTTGGGCTTTTCGAAAACTTTTGATTTGATTTAAACTTTTGAGGCATTTTTTACAGAGAAAGAGGAAAGCAAAAGGGGGAGAGGGGAGGGAAGGGCTTAGTAGCCGCCACCGTAACCGCCCTGGGCACCTAGAAGAGAACGTCAGCATCGTCAATGGAAAACGGAAACTGAATCGTATGCACCGCCGTAACTGGCACCGTAAGAAACACCCTGGTCCTGACCACCGTAGCCTGTGAGGGGCGGGGCAAAGACGAAAGAGTATGAGACGACCGGATCATGATGTGAGAGCCAAGATGACGCGAAACGATACGGGACCGGGAATAAGGAAGGGGAACATCGGATAGCGAGGCAAGAGCAAGAGCAATAACCGTCAGAACCAGATCCAACCAACTGAGAAACACGTAGAAACGCGTGCCGGCACTCCAAACGAGAAACCACAGCAAACCGCGTCAAGCTGAAAGAAAAGACTTACCGCCCTGCTGCTCACCACCGTAGCCGCCAGACTGGTAACCGCCCTGCTGCTGGCCACCGTAGCCGCCCTGACCACCACCGTAGCCGCCCTGGCCGCCGTCTAGAAGAAAAGTCAGCTCAAGATCAACATTACACGGCAAGAGACGCACAGCCGCCAGATTGGTAGCCACCCTGCTGCTGACCGCCGTAACCACCGCCGTAGCCACCCTGGCCACCACCGTAGCCGCCCTGACCACCGCCGTAACCGCCACCGTCTGTTACCCGAGAGTCAGAACCTGGAAAACACAACAGAAAAAGCATTAATACGCACAGCCAGAGTTGTAGCCACCGCCGTAGCCACCACCACCACCGCCGGCACCTCGAGAGTTGGCGAGGTTGACTCGGACACGTCGGCCGTCGAGCTCCTGCTCGTTCATGGCGGCAATAGCAGCCTCAGCCTCCTGGGGGGTACCGTAGGTCTAGAAAGAGGGTCAGAAATAGGTGGTTGACGAGCAGGGTGAGTATACGAACGACGAAACCGAAACCTCGGGATCGACCGGTCTCACGGTCCTTCATGACGATGCACTGCAGAAAGTTTAGAACAGTTCTCCCGGAAAGCATAGACTCAACAAACGTCGGTGACGGTTCCGTAGGCACCGAAGGTCTGAATGGGACAACAGGTTTTGAAGAGAGGCATGAAGCGAAGCAGCAATGACAGCGGAGCCAACGAGCATATAGAGCGACACGTATGCGTATGACGAGAGCCAGGTACAGAGTAAGACAGAGACACTACATGAGCACAAAACAAGACACGACGAGAGACTGAAGCGAACCTGGTGGAGAATGTCATCGGTGGTGTTCCAAGAGAGGTTGCCTAGAAAACCCGAGTCAGGAAACCGGTCGACACAGATTGTGTCATCAAATTGCGACGAGGATATGCATCGTTCGAGGGACAAGAGCGACGCGCATTACTACTTCTCCGCTGAGCCACGATCGGGGGAGAACGGAGACTTGCAGAGAAGGTTTTAGATATCCTCGAACGATGCACACTGTGAGATTGCGGGGTGGAATGTGTGGGCCATGGCCGTTTACGCACCAACGTATACTTTGGATCCGGACATGTTTGCTGTTTGATGATTTGAAGAAGAGATGGGGAAGAGGAGAAATGGATGCGGGGTGGGGTATATATATTCGCGGCGATCCTCCGCTCGGACCCTGAGTAAATATTCTCATTAAGATTCAAAAGAATAACGCCGCAGAGTGTGGCACCCTTCCACCATACGTCACTCTGCGACAGCCATGGCAGACAAGGGCAAGGGCAAGCAGCGGGACGGGGGGGCACAGCTCTCCCATGGCAGCATCCTCGAGCTGAGAGCGCTGGCCGCAGAGCATGTCGACAAGTTTGCGAAAGAGGGGAGGCAGGCCGTCAAGGGGCAGCCGCGGACAACACAGCTCCAAAGGGCGAGCCATACTTGCGCGATGCATGCGATATGCTGATATTGGCTTAGGTGAAGGATCCGTTTCTCAAGCAATCTCCTGGATTGGTCAAGAGGCTGGCAGCAGAAGCGCGGAATGACGCCAAGCGGCGGCGGTATGCAGACGAGGACGGTCCGGACGAAGAGCAACGGCGAGAGATCCTCAAGGCCAAGGCCAAAAAGTATGCTCAGATCAGGAGAGGCGATTACTCTGGGTTGAGCAAGAAGGAGATTGAAGAGGCAGTCATCGATGTGAGTGTTGAGGCAAGAAAAAGGCTGCGATTGACATCGAGATAGTTTGAGAGAAAACTCGAAGACTACTCAAGCGATTCTTCGGACAAAGACGAGTCTGCCCGGCCAGCTCGTGGTCGGTGGTCTGATGACTCAGTAAGCGCAATGTCCATCTCCACCCCCGATACATTGCTGATACAATTGTAGGACGACTCGGACGGTGACGACCTCGCGCAAGTGGAATATCTCGACGAGCTTGGGCGAACCAGGGTCGGGACTCGTAGAGAAGCCAAGGACGCCGAGCGACAAATCCGCAAGGAGCGCGGTGGTCCTGTGGAGCTGATAGAAAGTGGGGCTGAAGGGTCGGCCTATGCTGAGGTTCAGTGAGTTTTCCACAGCTGTGTCCGTGGAATGACGCTGACGAGGCGACAGAAAATCCGAGGTGATCCGTGAGCCGCCTTCCTAATGTCCAGCCAGGCGCACATTGCTGACGCGTCAATTTCAGATGGCGAACAGCACGTATTCCCAGTCTACCAGCCAGATCCAGAAGCTATCAAAGCAAAGTATCGGCAAGCCGAGGAAGAAGCGCGTGCTCATCACTATGACTCTACAAAAGAAGGTGTGTCGCGCTTTTCCGCTCTTGTGCGCTCCCACTGACGCTAGCATAGTAAGAGTGAAGGGTGCCGGTGCATACCAATTCTCTCTCGACGAAGATATCCGTGCCCAACAACAAGCCGCCCTAAAAGCCTCGCGTGAAGAAACCGAGCAGGCTCGAGCCAGGGCATCGGAGAGAGGCGGCCTGACGGCAGCGCAGGAAGCGAGGAAGAGAAAGATGGACGAGAGGAAAGCCATGATTGATGCCAAGAGGGCAAAGATGCTGGGTGGAGAAAAGGAGGTGGAGAGACTGAGAGAGGAGAAGAAGGCCAAGGAAGCGGACGATTTCTTGATGGAGTTGGAAAGGGACTTGAAGTGATCGACTTTGCTGTGTGCATATCTTTAGTCGCTACACCATGTATGTAATAACCTTCTCATCATTTGACTCTGATTGTAAACAGTATGAAATCAGTAAGAACAAAGAGGGATTATTTGGTTCTGAGTGAAGCGTTAGCTATCTGGGAGCTGCAGTTGTAAATGCACTTACCAGACTGAACAAGATTGCATTGTGGGAGAAGATATCAAGATCATAACCCCTTGCAAGCGTTTGCAATGTAGGATTGATGGATGCGTTTCGCCAATCCTGCTCAGCTCAATAATGGGGGCGAAGCGCGACGCGCAAGGCCGCTGCCGCCCACAGAGCGTGCACGCATCTTGAGCGAAAGCCGACCACAGCGCGCAAGTAATCCCAGTATACACAACCCAGACTTACGCTCCCCATCACATCTCCCCACACACCACGCACGCAGTCACGGACGCATCCCCCTTGGCAAAAATCTTGACCGACTGAAGCCGTTCAAGACGGTCCGGATCTGATCCACAGCTTTGCTTGGCCGCATCCAGGATTTCGTCTTTGTTGGCCGTGACATTTGCAAAGATGAATTGCTTGGGGGCTTCATATTGAGGGGTGCTAGAGACGTGATATGGTCAGCCACCGCACCACGCATGAGCAAGTGTCGGCGTACCTGCCTCGAGAGCGCACAATCTCCGTAGGGAGATAGGTATTGAAGAACCCAAGCATCTTGGACTTTTGCAAGTCTCGCCTGTTTTCGTCCTTCTTCTCGCCGGGCTTGACAAACATCTTGATCTCTTTGGCCTCTATGCCCCGCTCCGAGAGGCGCGAGGTGTCGCCTGGAGGCGTGATGAAATAGCTCGGGTCGCCATTGTGCACGGTACACGTGTCGCCGCTGGACATGAAATTTGGAAGCTCGTGTCGAATGATACCGCTAGAGTGAAAGAGTACCGTGTCTTCTTTGTTGGGCATGTGCAGGCAGTAATGCTTTTTCGTCGCCCGCCACGCTTTGTACAGAGCGCAGTGGGGAGCCGCCACAAAGACCTGCTGCTCGGAGAGATGCCACAAGGCTGACGGGCCGAAACCAATCTTTTCGGCGTTCGGAAACAGCCGCAATAATTCTCTCTCCTGCAGTTCCTCCTTGACATTCTCGACATAGGTGTTGAGATCAAAGACCTCGAGCCACCGCACAGCCTGTCGCATGTGCACAATGGCCTCGACTTCCTGCGCCTTGAGCGTCTTGACATACCCAAAAAGGTGTAGTTTCGATATGAACGAATCGCCAGAGTGAAAGATGGCCGGCCGGTCGCACCTGTCTGGACGACATGCGAGCGGCCACTTGTCGATCGACCAGTCCTCCTTGACAGGCTCGTTTGAGAGAAACTCTCGAAAGAATGGTGAGGCGTTGTGGCGGGTGAGCTCGACGCACTCGTACAGGCGGCCAATGTGCCGAGAGTACGTGTCTCGAGAGATGCAGATAAAGTTGGCTAGCTCGGCCTTGGAGCAGCAGGAGGGAATAGCGTTGAATATCAGGGCCTTGATCTCCGGAGGCAAAATGGAAAAAGAGTTGATTGTTGAGGCCGTGGTGGGCATGATGGATGGGATAAGGAATGGAGAGAGATGTCCGATGAATGTACACTGTGGTGGAATTCGGTGAACGATATACGTATATGGGACCTGATCGAGAGTCAGCGGCCGAGTCTCGGGCTAGCTGATGCTAGCGCTTGACTCACAGATAAGGCCGTTGCGCCAGAGCTGCGAGTTGGAACGGCTCAGAACTGTTCACAAACAGACGGCGATGATGACCCTAAATGGATGCTGTCGAACGGATGACTTGCAGGAGATGAAAGAGTAAAGGATGAAAGAGATACAATGCAAAGGATGGGAAATGGCCGAGGGATAAGGCACCCACACACCCAACACAAGGCGGGACCCCACAGCGCGGTCGGGAGAAAGAGAGCGCCGCGCCACTGTCGGTGTTAAGACTGCCAAATTTATATTACATAATACCGCGTGCGAGTGCTCTTTGCCGATTTGATGCTTTCTCGCATTCCCACTCTGCACGTACACTAACCATCCTATACAGCAAACGTGAGCAGTCCCGCCTACCTGCTGCCCCAGCTGACACCCCCCAGATGCGTGTCGACAGGTGTGACTTCTCCGGGTACAAGGTCTACCCCTCCAGGGGAAAGGTCTACGTCCGTGGCGACTCCAAGACTTTCCGATTCCTCAACTCCAAGAACGAGTCTCTCTTCCTCCAAAGGAAGAACCCCAGAAAGATCGCTTGGACCCAGGTCTACCGACGGTGCGTCAGGGAACATTGAAGGGAGGGATGGACGGGAATGCTGATTGGGGTTTGCAGAATGCACAAGAAGGGTATCACTGAGGAGGTCGCCAAGAAGAGGTCTAGGAAGAACGTGAAGGTCCAGGTGGGTCTAGATTCAGTTTTATGGGAGGCCGAGAGGGAGTTGGAGGCAAGGGAAAGCGCAACGTCGGAAATCGTCAGAGGGAATAGAGGACGCGCGAAGGGGTGCTGGAGGAGACGAATCGCTGCCCAAAAAAAACAATCACTGACCCTTTCTCAGCGTGGAATCGTTGGTGCCGACCTCGCCTCTATCCTCGCCAAGCGAACTGCCAAGCCCGAGGTCCGAGCCGCCGCCCGACAAGCCGCCATCACCAAGGCCAAGACTGAGAAGCGAGACAAGGAGACCCGAAAGGCCGCCAACAAGTCTGCTCAGCCCAACGCCCCCAAGGTCTCCAAGCAGGCTGCCAAGGGTGGTGCCGGCAAGGGTGGTCGTTAAAAAGCTACTTTGGTAGTAGGGATGCGGAAGCGTTATTTTATGCACGCTTGGGACGATACTGGATGGGATCAGGGTTGCAGCGAAGGAGGGAAGGGGATGGCGCATCGATCATTGGGGTGCTGTTGCAGGACTTTGGAGCAGAACGGTGGATTGAGTGTTGCCACACTTGGCTGCGGAAGGGAACAATTTTGGCCAGGATGATTACTGACGCGTCGAACCACTCACTGCCCGATTCTGATGGAAAAACTGCTAGCTGGCGTGGTGGAAGGCATTTTCATCAACCAATTCGAAGGCTTGCGGACGTCTGCAGATTCGGTGCGATCTGGGCCCACCTGCCAATTTTCATTGTTAGGCTAGCGATATGCTCTGCTAATGGCCATATCTGCTACAACAGCCTTCTATCTTGTGGATGACTTGGCGTGATACTCCCCATCCTAGCTGGTTATCCGCACGTCAGGCTTGTCAAGATCTACTTTCACGGCGACTGACAACTGTTGCTGAAGCTACTTCATAGAATGTTTGAGTATACAGAACCACAGGCCACAGGGGCTTCTGGCTTTTCTACTACACGGTGTCAACGACTTGAACAGATGTCTCGTCGTTTGTGAGACCACGCATTGAAGGACACACCATGATGTCCCATATGATCATTTTCTCGTCTGTGTTTGTTACCCAGCCTATTGATAACCCAACAATATACTTTTGATCCGTCGCATGAAAGTCCATGACCTCTACCTTTACATGAGAACCAGATTACAAATACGCGGTGACCTATCTACCATACCCGACCGCCCTCCTCTCGCCCTCCATCCTTGCCCCCTCCACAACGCTCACAGCCTCATCCACCCACGGCATCTGGAACAAGTCACTCCTCCTCAGATCCTCTTCCCTGACAGACCCGCCATTGGTCGTAGCTTGGCCGATCTGGTAACCGAGAGCGAGATCGAGGTCACGCGCTTGGGCCGCAAGGTAAGAGTTGATGAAAGATTGCGGGTTGGCGCTGCTCCTTGTCAATACAGAATGAAAGAATGGCGGATTGGGCTTACGCGAAAGATTCCAAGAAATCGCGCTTCTCCTTTAGCTCGCGCACAAAGAATGCCAACTCGGCCACCTTGTCCTCCATCTTCATCACCTCCGCTCCCTCTGGGCCCTCAAAACTGCTGACCAGAGATGCCATCTTGGACTTGAGGGGGTCTTCCATCTCGAGCGGGATGTCGAAGCACTTTTGGTGAAAGTTGTAGTCTTTGGTGACGCTATCCGACAATCGTCAGCGCACGTAGAGAAGTCTGGGACGTTGACGTACTCGACGGTATAGGGAATCACAACAGGGTCAGGGTGGGCGAGGTATCTTGAAGCAAGTTCCGGCAACTGGTGGAAAGCCACGCTTTCCTGCCCTTGCGGGAAGATCTAATTCCTTGTAAGCAGCCGTTACCCACAACAGCACACCTCTTACCTTTTCCAAACCGCCCACTGGCCTCACGATAGTCCCATCATCCTTGTCCTGCGCTCCGGTGACCTTGACAAATTTCCACACCGCACTCAACACCTCTGCCCTCGTCGCCTCATGGACAGCTATCAGCCCCTTTAAAGGTTCCAGCACCTTGAACCTCTCGGGGTAGTGTGAGACATGCAGCGTGATTCTGCAGGGGACATTTTGGTCGCCCCGGCGGAGGATCTCAAACCCGTCCAGGGGAGGGCCTTGGTGGGCGGTAGCGTGCCATTCGACAATGTTTCCCTCCGGGTAGGTGGGCGCTTCGCGATTGTCGAATTCGATGATGGCGGATTTGAGAAAGGTTGTAAATTTGCGTTTTGTCCGGTCCAGCCTCACGTTTCCAGACTGTCGCCATCGTCAATTTTCGTCACACTGCAAGAGCAGACAGGGAGAACATACGTCCAAGAGTCGTCCTTCAATCTTCAAGATCCACCCCGCAATACCATCTCCATTGCCTACATCCACGTCCTTCTTCTTTAGGGCAGCTGCGCTCGGATCTTCCATCGTCACATCACCCTCCGGCTTTTCCGCTTTGTCGCCTTCTGCACGGCTGGCGGACGCTTCGCCAGTGGGCGCGAGTCCTGCAGCAGCAGCGTCCAGCTCCTTTTGCCAATCTTGGTCGTGCGCCGTGTTGGAGACAAACACGCGTAGTGTTCTCTTGACCTATCCAAGCCAGTCAGTGATGTTATCGACAGAGTGTAGATGCAGACGACATACACGCGTAGGCTTTCCTAGAGCATCATTGACTTCTGCCTTCTTCCTCATGAGCGTCCAGTCCAGCTTTTGCTCCAGCTTCATCAGCTCGAGGAACGCGGGCGAGTCGGGCACCAGGCTGGCAAGGACATGTGGCGGGGGGAGAGGCGGCCGGGTGTGCTTCCTGCCAGAGAGGTCAGCTTGAGCATGAGAGGCATGGAGACAAGTGACTCGCGTTCTTCTTGTCTCGGCTTCCGCCTCTGCGCGTCGTTTGGCCTCTGCTTGTTGGGCAGCCAAGGCGGGGTTGGGCTGTTGTCCGGGGGCAGAAGCGTATGCGGGGGCAGACATTGTGTTGCTTTCGGATGGCGAACAAGAGAAGAGTGAAAGACGAATGAACGACGCAGGAACGAGTTGTTGACAGTTGTAATTACAAGATATTATTAATGATAATTCTGAGACCAAAGTTTGAACCACGTTTGAACAGTTTCAGCTTCAACTTGTGAATTTCTATCTTTCTACAACGAATACAACGGATTCCACAGCAATGGCCAAAGCTTCATCCTCGAAATCAAATCTTAAGCAAAAACCAACACCGGCGCGGCCATCGTCGGTGGAAGACGACTATCTTGATTCGGATTCTGAAGAAGACGAGTTCGCCCAAGGCTACGCCCCTGGTATTGCTGAACAATACAGCGATGAGGAAGACGAAGACGAGGATGAGGGAGATGTAGAAGGGGACGGGCTTACAGGCGACAGTGAAGAGGAAGAGGGGGGCGCGAGATGGGAGCCTGATCAGTGGAATGAGGATGAGGATACTGTTTCCGAAAGCGATAGTGGAAGTGAGGGAGAGAGCGATGAGGACAGTGCCGAGCTGGTGAGTCCTTATTGATATGAAGGAACCGAGGCTTACGATATCCAGAAACAACTACAAAATAGCAAGTCGACTTGCGCCAAATGCTAGCAAAGACTAACTTCCGTGCAGACCTCAAATCACTCCCTCTTGCGACGCTGGCGAAAGCTCAGAAATCTCTAGGCAGGAAGGAATCGTCCTCATCTTCTTCTCAAACGAAAGAAGAAAAGCTCGCCGCCGCCAAGGCCAAGCTAGCGCAACTACAAAGGGGAAAGGGGAAAGTTGTCGCTGTCCCAGAAAGACAAGCGGGACGTACGAACAAGGATGCGAGTGACAGTGATGACTCGGGACCGGAGAGCACTGCTGCAGGCCGAAGTAACAAGCATGCGTGAGTATCATCTCCGACAGTATGATCTGTGCTCACTCTCACCACAGCCCCACGGCTATGAGCACGAAACGTCAGGTCACTCGTAAACGTCAAGTCATCGACGTACCCAAACCCGTACGCCGCGATCCCCGATTCTCCTCCCTCTCCGCTGGGCACGCCAATGCCGACCTGCACCACAAATCCTACTCTTTTCTTCCGTCCCTTCTCAAAGAAGAGCTGGCATCCCTGAAGGTGCAGGTCGCTGCAGCCAAGAAGGCAGAGAAGCAGTGTTCGCTGAGAGATAAGCCGCAAAGGGTGGAGGAGAGGGAGAGGTTGGAGGAAGAGATGGGCAGGGTTAGGACGAGGTTGGCAAGAGGGGAGAAGGAGGAGCTAGAGAGGGGCACTCTGGCAAAGGCCAAGAAGGAAGAACGAGAGAAGAGAGAGTCGGGCAAGGGCGCGTGGTATATGAAGAAGGGTCAGCAATCCCGCTTTCCTGCGATGCTCGTGCTAACTCTATCAAAGGCGAAAAGAGGGACCTCCTCCTCAAGGCCCGATTCGAGGACCTCGAGAAGTCAGGCGGCAAAACAGCCGTCAAGAAGCTTGTCGAGAAGAAGCGCAAGAAGATTGCAGGCAAGGAGAAGAAGAGCAGGCCTTTTGCTGCCGGGGGTGGGAGTGCGGGAGGGGATGGGAAACGGCGTCGAATCGCATAGGAACATCTACTCGTGTATGCATATATCCGACATAGCCGAGCACGATGGTACAGTGCGAAAGACTAGAGTGTCGAAAGGGCAGCAGGGTAGACGAACGGCCCCTTAAAGATGACAAGTCCAGACGATTCCCGGCATACACGGATCCGCCAAGTTCCGTATGCGGACAAATTGAGAAAACTTGAAGATTAGGCAGCCTTGAAATGAAGGGAAAGCTTGCCTGTCTCATGAGCAGGGTCTTGATATCATAGCCATGTATAGATGCATTGAAGAGGCTCAACGACAATCTACACCTTGTACCTTCTGCCACCCCTGGAGAAGAATGTCTTGAGGACCCAGACCTGCGCCCTATACACCAGTCAGCTAAACATCCCCTGCTATAGCAAAACTCAAATACTCACGCAGCCATTCCAACGACAATGATACACTCCAAAATTGTCAACCACAATATCCTGCTCTGCGTGCTCTTCACCGTGGAAAAGTTTCGGTGATGTCTTGTGTGGAAGTACTTCTGAGTACGGGCGATGGAGTTGAGGACGCCAGAGATCTTGTACGTGGACTCTTCGAGGGCTGAGGTGTGTTCTTTGAGAGGCGGCTGTTGGCCTGAGAGAATACGACGGGGTTCGGATTCGACCATGATGCTGTGGAAAACGTCAGCGCTTGTCTATAAAGCAAGAGTCGAGGGGAAAAGACATACTCGAAATCCAGCAGCTTGTCCTGGGTGTAGGCTTCGTTCTCAAAGCAAAAGGAAAACTCTCCAAGCTGACAAGGCAAAGGTCAGCTTTTGTCATATCAAAAGTATAAATTGATCTTGCTCACCTTGTTGGCAGTGAAGATGTAGTCGCCCTGCTTCTCCCCAACGCCTTCGAGAATCACCTTGTCATCCGGGTCCATGACAATATAGTCAATCTCAAAGTTCCCTCCTGATTGAACTGCAAAGTAGAAGCCTGGCCAAATCAGCCCATCTGTCTACATTTTGATATATACACACAACTTACCGACTTTTTCTCCCAGTCCATCGACATCGGCATAGTAGCAGCTCCGTTCGTTCGCGCCGAGCATCGCAGTGAGCGCTGTAGCGCTGACACTCCAGGCGGTGAATAGGAGAGCCAACGCAGACAGAGTAAACCGTGGTAGGAGGGCCATGATGGGCGAGGTTCGTAAAAGGTCGTAACGATGGAAAACCGGCTTGCCACGTCCAAAAAGACAGAAAGATGTTGAAACAATTAGGGAGGACAGCGTCACTACACGCGTTTCCAGCAGGACAGGACCGTTTACGTAACTCGGTGCGCGCACCTCCACCGCACCCACCACCATTACAGTCAACTTCACATCTTTGTATGCATACATCTCCACAAACACCTCCTGCAATCATGTCCACTTCCTGGGACAATGCTCGGCGACACGCCCGTGCTCTCGAAACAGCGCTCGACTCCAAACTCTCGGCCTACTCGAGGCTAGCAGCGTCTATCGCCCGCTCATCCTCGGGCCTAGGCGGTAGCGGCAGCAGGGATGATATCGAGGATGACGGGGTTGGTGGATATAAGCTGGTGGAAGAGGAGGTCGAGGAGCTTCTGCAGAAGGTGAATAATGCTGAGCAATCCGATTGCTGCGCAGAGCTAATGCAGATGTTATAGCTGGAACAAGCGATTGATGACCTGATGGCGCTGATCAACTCCCCAAACCAACCTCCTTCAGCTTCCATGCAACATGCCGCTCAAACCCATAGAGATAACCTCGATGACTACAGAAGAGACTTTATCAGGACAAGAGTGGGTTCGGAGCGCCGGCGCCATGCGAGCCGCTGACCCGAACACAGAGCAATGTCGAGCAATCTATCAGACGGTCAAACCTGCTGGGGGACGTGAGGAAAGACATCAAGTGAGCTCTAATTGGAGATTTTCAACAAGCATTCGCTGATAATTCGAAGCGATTACAAGTCCGGGCGGTCCAGTGCCACGGACGCGCTCCTCCAAGATCGTTCTCGAATAGACTCCTCCCACCGCATGATTGACGATACTCTGAAGTCAGTCCTCATTCTGGCTCCCGCATCATGTTCTACGGCTGACTCTGCCTCTCCAGTCAAGCGTACGCAACCCGCTCAGATTTCGCCTCTCAGCGTACTCTCCTCGGCTCCATCGAATCCCGCATGGGCGGTGTCCTCAATCAGATGCCTGGGATCAACTCGCTCATCACTATGATCAAAACTAGAAGGAGACGAGATACCGTCATTATGGGGTGTGTAGTTGCGGGTTGTGTGCTGCTACTCTTGGGGTATATGTTTGGGTTTTAAGAGAATTGTTGAGGGATTCATATCTGCCACGATGAGTACACCATTTCATGTATCATTTGTATGACGCACCGGCGCTCGTAAGCTTGCCGAACGCAGCTGCTCATATGTTGAAACGCTGGGTACTTGCATAAGATTTCGGTGTAGGACGGTTGCCAATCCTCCGGGTTCATCGAGCTGACATGTTCTCAGTCCTCAAACTCATCCGAGCGCAACTAGACAGTTCGACATTGTCAAGCTATGGCCAGTGACCAGCATGTCATGCAAACACTGCAGTCCTTCGAGATCGCAGCGTCATTGCAGCCCTGCACCTACCTCCGTTACTTCGGCATGTCCGGTGTCACTGTCCTCGAAACCCATCCTTGGCTTCCTCGCCGAGCGCTATTCGCGGCATATTTCCCTGAGGCAACGGCCCTCACGCCTGACTCATTGTTCTCACCCCTCTTTACCTCTTCCTCTCCATTAGTGGTTCATCTTCGACACTCCTTGTAGCATACGACGTGCAGCTCTGGTGGCTAGCTGACTATCTGTAGAACATCAACTTCCCGTTACCCCATCGTACAATATGGGCACCTCCCTCTCCATATCAGACCTCGCCACTACCTGCAATACTCACTCCAATACGTCTCGCCAATCTACAACCTCCTTGAACAGTCATTCTTCTCTCCTATCTTCCGTCTCTTCGTCCTCATCGAGCACTATCCCAGCCCTGTCCTACAAAGTCACTCTCAGTGCCTTGCCAAGGTTGATCAAGTCAGTGGAGGAGATAGGGAAGGTCAGCGTTGTCGCAAAGGTAGTCAATAGTCTCACTGCTGCGTCTTGTGTGAGTTCTCATCTTGTCGCGTTGGTATAAGGGGCGAAGTCCAGCAGGGCCTGAGTGATGGGAAGCAGAGCCCATTGAGGTTTGTGAAGTTAATCGAGGACGCAAGTCAAGAGCAGAAGCAGGTAAGATGTCTCCAGGGCTTCTGGCATCGGCAACCTGCTAAATATCTTGCAGGATCTCCATCAAGTCCCTTCCGAGATTGATAAAATCACCCCACGTCTTCACGCTGGCGCCCATCGTCCCCGATCTCCAGTCTCTCATCCGACGCCCTCTACCCCACCTCCAAGGCCGAATACTTCTCCGAATACAGCTGGCGCGCACACCCAAGACCCCTTTCAATGCTCCTCTCCGAAAGCCCTTCGTGCCTATAACCCTCGCGCCAGTATCCAAAGGCTCCAAAGTTTGCCGGCTACACCTAGACTTGACAGTATCGATGGTGTGAAGGAGGTCGCTGCTATCGTTAGCTTGATCATGGACGAAGAATTCAGTGAGGGTTCTAGAGGAGGCGGAGAGAAGGAATATATGCGTGCGGCCGTCCTTGAGGTTACGCCCGACAGCTCCACGATTGACCACATTTTCTCCGACACCGACGGCATGACTACCTCGCACATCCTGGTATCTTACAATCAGCTCCAGCCAAAGCCGCCCAACGAATACACCATACCAGCTCTGCTCACCAGTTCTGACTCTCTCGAGAGCCTCTATTCTTATTACGCTTTGATCGATTTTGAGCAGCCTCTGGGGACTACCAACGAGCCGACGACTGAAAGGGAGGTGTTGGGAGGCATGGACACGGCGCAAGATGCTTTCAAGACTGTGACTGTCTTTGAGACGCCCGGCAAGCGCACCAGAAGCGTTACTTCTCAAGAGCAGCAGTCGAACGTGACAGATCTAGACAACTCGTCATCGTCTCTTAGCACGCCCACTATCCAGACCCCAAAGACCCCGCCCACTTCCCTGCCAATCCCATCAATCACAATCACCCCCGACAGCTCTGCTCCCTACTCCTCCGAGGTCGATTACCTTACCTGCAATGCTCGCTTTTCTCACCGCCTGCCTCCGTCTGCTTTCGAGTCGCCCATTAAAAGGGCGGGACTGGGGTCTGGGAAGGATGCAATGCTGAAAGTGCCGAAGAAGGGAAAGAAGATGAAAGGAAGAGGAAGCACTCGAAACCAGAAGAAGCAGAAGGCAATGGGAAGAAGATCGAGATGCGGGAATGTTGAGGATATTCAGTGTGTCGTACATACTGGCTCTGCTGGACAATGAATGCCGGTATCTCTGTGGTATGTTAGTCTAGCCTTTACAGATATCCCGCTCTGTGCTGACGTCTATCTAGGTTTTGGAATATTAGTACTCATGGTTCTCATGTGATGCTAGCGGCGAGAGGATCAAAATTGGGCTTTTCATAAGAGTTGACTGTAGCCGACGTCGAGATCAAGCCAAATGTATCATACATCCTTACCAAAAAGATTTCTCAGTACAATGCATGTTGATGACTTTCGACAATCCAAGCAAATCTCGTTTTCCTCTTGGAATATGAGCCTCGTGGGACGCATGGTGTCAATAGCTTTGACCTTTGCTCACGTTCAGAAAGCTCACTTAACAGTTGCCCCGCACGATATCAAGTCAGCAAGGAAGGTCTACTTGAATTCTGTGAAGGCATACACACGACAAACAGTATCGGCATGCAGTAGCGAAAGTATCGTAGCCTGGATGGATCAATTACTCTGGAACTGTAGCAGATGTCAGGCTTTCAATTGAAACATGCGAGGCGAACGCATTCGGTTCAATCGGCCATGAAGAAGGACGCCTGTGACCCATATTTGGGCATGCAACACTTCTTTCTCGCTGAGATTGAGCAAGACGGATGACACAGATGACGTCTTACCATGTAGTTGTACTCGGCCATTCGTGTTTGCGAGCATCCCCGCCCCAATGTTGCCTGGAATTACACTGCACCAACTGTACAAGCAGATGCTGCAGACTCACGAGAAAGGATTTTAGTGGGCTTTTTGAGAGCATTGATGCAGATTCACCTCCGACCATTGTGCGCAGTGTATTCTCCTGGCCTTCGTTGTCAGTGCGTTCAACAATCTTCTCCATAGTGATGCCGCTTTCTTGTCGACCCGCCGCAATGTCACTTTAGACCCGCTGACATCACAATGATGCGCGTGCTTGCCGGATATTGCCCATCGTGAAAGATAACTCCTTGACGAGACAGTGCCAGCTTCTTCGTAGAGATTCTCCCCCTGAAGCGAGTTTCTTCAATTTCAGACCTCCTCGGCCCTTGCCCATTGTCGCCTGCAAATTCATTCTCGGTGCTGGCCCAAATTGAGATATATTTTAGTTTTCATGGGTCGGTATTCGGTATAAGAGATTTGAGTTGACAACGATGAGGCAAATGACTCCTTTCTCCGTCTATGAGTCCTTGGTCCATGACTCGATCACCTTCTCCAGGTCGAACTTGGGATCTTCGGGGTCGGTGATCACTGATAGACAAAAGTCAGCATTGCGTGTTGTGTTTTGGGGCAGTTTTGGAGGGAGCTTCAGGATGCGAAGGGGACGCGACGGCCGCCTGCGAAGAGCACGTCAAGATGCGATATCTTGGTTGTTGTTCCAAGTATACCACTCCGACCACCTCCAGCAGACAGGGCCCTAGACCACCCGCCACACGCGATCGGAGACCACTTCAAAAGCACCTCCATCCCAGATAAACCCCGAGTCGACCCAAATCAAACTCACATCCCGTCGCAGCACCAGCAGCCTTCTTCGCAGCATACGCCTTCTTCGCTTCTTGCACAAGGTGGGCTCGGTGGGCGGCGTGGTGCTTGGCCTGTGTGTGTACAATCGTCCGGGTGGGGGTGCGTAGAAGAAGGGAATGAGTTTGTTGATTGGTCAAGGGGAATAATGGAGCGCGCAGGGACAGTTCGGGCGATGCAGTTGATAACAAAGACAAGACACGGTCAGCTCTCAGCTTTGGCTACTTGCGAGCCTTGCACTTGCCTTGTCCTCGTCGTACTTGGTCTGTAATGTGGACTGGTGGAAGACTCCGTAGGAGATACCGAAGAGGAGGGCGGACCAACGGACGACCTGTTTTCGGGGTAAGCGGGCACTGCGAATCAGATGGCGATGCTCACGTTGACGGTAGGGGTGGCCATTTTTGTGAATGTATGTATAGCGGAGGACGAGATGTTATAGCATAGCCCGAGATGAACGCTCTCAGCAGCGAGATAATTCCGTCTTTCTCCGCCTCCGTGGCGCCGCGCGCGCATTAACGCGTTCAAGTCGATGCGTATCACTTTGCGTCCCACCGCAGCACCATGAACCCCGCCATCCCCTGCTACACCATCATACACGATGACCTCCTCGATTCCCCCTCCTCGGCAGATCTCAGGAATGCCCTCCAAAAAGGCTCGGACGAGGTCAAGCTCGAGACCATGAGGAGGATCATTGTCGGCACCCTCAACGGCCAGAACCATGTACGTCTTTCCATACGTGCAGAGCGTCGCTGATATCTTCTAGTCTTCTCTTCTGATGCCCATCATCCAATATGTCATGCCCTCGCGCAACAAGCAGCTCAAGAAGATGCTCCATTTCTACTGGGAGTAAGTACAACGTGGAAGGCCGCGATCACAACTGATCACATCTACAGAGTATGCCCCAAGCTGGACGAGCAGGGCAAGCTCAAGCAAGAGATGATTCTTGTGGTCAACGCCATCCGAAACGACCTTCAGCACCCGAACGAATACATTCGAGGTGCTACCCTCCGATACCTCCAAAAGGTCCGCGAGTCCGAGTTGCTGGAACCCTTGGTCCCAACTGTCAGGTCGTGTCTGGAGCACAGACACTCTTTCGTGAGGAAGAATGCGGTGTTTGCAGTGTACTCTATCTTCCAGGACCATGAGCACTTGATCCCCGATGCGCCAGAGCTGTTGGAGACTTTCCTCGTTGCTGTAAGTCTCCTGTCTTTGACCACGACTTTGCTGAGCCATGTCTAGGAATCCGACTCTACATGCAAACGCAACGCTTTTGTCACTCTCTGCAACATCTCTCAACCTACCGCCGTTCGCTACCTCCTCGAGAACTTTGACCAAATCGACAGCATGGACGAGCTCATGCAAATGTCCGTCATCGAGCTCGTCCGGAAGGAGGCCAAGACCGAGGGAAGCCACAGGGCCAAATGGATCAGGTGTATTTCCGAGCTCCTCGGCTCCAAGTCGCACGCTGTCAAGTATGAAGCTGCTACCAGCTTGACTACTTTGACCCAAAACCCAGCGGCCGTCAAGGCTGCTGCTGCGGCGCTTGCAGAGCTCATCGTCAAAGAGGCGGACAACAATGTCAAGCTCATTGTGCTCGACAGGTTTAACACGCTGCGAGAAAAGCACGAGCATGTGTTGGACGGGATGGTGATGGATATCTTGAAGGTGTTGAACTCGTACGTCACGTCACGTATCGAGCGGACATTGCTGACAAGCGCAGCCCCGATATGGAGGTCAAGCGAAAGGCTATCGGTATTGCTCTTGAGATGGTCTCCTCTCGCAATGTTGAGGAGGTCGTCCTTTTCCTCAAGAAGCAGCTGCAGTCTACCATCGACCAAGACTTTGACAAGAATCTCGAATACCGACAGCTCCTCATTCAGAGCATCCACTCTTGCGCTATCCGTTTCTCCGAAGTTGCCGCCAACGTCGTGTACGTCCTCATGGACTTCCTCGGCGACTCCAACAACCCGTCAGCGGTGGATGTGATTGCCTTTGTCAGGGAGGTCGTAGAAAAGTTCCCCAAGTTGAGGGAGGCCATTACCAACAAGTTGATCTCTACGTTTGGAGAGATCAAGTCGGGCAAGGTCTACAGAGGTGCCATGTGGATTGTCGGAGAGTACTGTGAGAAGCCGGAGGAGATTAAGCGGGCGGTCAGTGAGATCAGGCAGGTGTTGGGTGAGATTCCTATCCTTGCCTCCGAGCAGGTGAGTCTTTCTCTCAATTGGCAAATTAGCGCTAATGGGTTTTAGCGTTTGTTGGACGAGCACGAGGCTGCCGACCAAGCACACGCCGAGCAGGACGAAGACAAGCCCAAGGCTGTCACCACCACACGAGTCCTGGCCGACGGCACCTACGCGACCGAAACTGTCTACACTTCCTCAGCCGCCGCTGCCCGTCTCGAGGCTGTCCGCTCAGCTACTAAACCTCCACTTCGAGCTCTCCTCCTTGGTGGCGACTTCTTCACCGGAAGCGTGCTTGCGTCGACATTGACAAAGCTTGTCTTGAGGTATTCAGAGGTGGCTGGAGCCAACGACGCGGCTGGTATCAACACTCTTCGTGCCGAGGCGATCTTGATCATGACCAGTGTGATCCGTGTCGGTCAGTCCAAATTCTCTGCCGTCCCCATCGACGAGGACGCGGAGGAGCGGATCATGAACTGCATCGAGACCCTTGCGCAGTTGCAAGGCAACAAGGCGCTGCACGAAGTGTTCCTGAAGGACACCAAGGCGGCGTATGCCAAGATGGTGGAGACTGAGGAAAAGAAGGCGCTTGAGAAGAAGGAGAGGGAAAGCAAGGTTGAGGTTGTGCAGGCGGATGATTTGATAGAGTTCAGGCAGTTGGCCAAGAAGTCGACTGTGGATGAGGTTGATGACGTGAGTTCTTTCCTTGGCCCCGAGTCGCACTGACATGGTATAGGTTGACGACGTCGTCAAAGCCACTGGCTCGACTCAACCTCAGGACGACTTTGTTTCCAAGCTTTCTCGAATTACACAACTCACCGGTTTCTCCGATCCCGTCTACGCCGAGACTGTCGTCACCCTTTCTCAATACGACATCATCCTCGACGTCCTGCTTGTCAACACCACCAATGAGACTCTTCAAAACCTGACAGTAGACTTTGCTACGCTAGGTGATTTGAAGCTCGTTGAGCGACCGGCAGCTGTCACTCTTGGACCTCACGGCTTCCACAGTTTGTCAGCCACCGTCAAGGTCTCTTCCACCGAGACCGGTGTCATCTTTGGCGCCATTACATATTCTAAACAGGGCGCCTCCGATGCGGACGTCAGCATTGTCATGTCCGACATCCACGTCGACATCATGTCCTTTATCAAACCCAACTATGTCAACGAAGCTCAGTTCCGCAGTATGTGGACAGAGTTTGAGTGGGAGAACAAGGTGGCGGTGCAGACGGCCATTGGCGATCTGAGAGGCTACCTGGATCATCTGTTGAAGAGCACTCACATGGCTTTATTGACACCCGAGGCTGCGTTGAGTGGAGACTGCGATTTCTTGAGTGCCAACCTGGCCGCCAAGAGTCTGTTTGGTGAGTCGCTTCGTGTTCAGATTGGATGATTTCTAACGGTACCACAGGTGAGGATGCGCTTGCCAATGCTTCCATTGAACGGACAGAAGACGGTCACATCACTGGTCACGTCAGGATAAGAAGCAAGACCCAGGGGATCGCTTTGAGCTTGGGCGACAAGATCACTCTGAGCCAGAAGGCCAACGTGACTGTCGCTGCCGCTTAGATGTCTTGCGGGGCATCTGAGTGGGCGAGGGGTTGGGTCGGGATAAGTTCTAGAGAGGTGACCCAAAATAGTAAAAGGATTTTTGACGATATACCTGTAAAGAAATATGAATGTTTGCGTGACTATGCCTTGGTCAGGTGTAAGCTACCTCGAGCAACGAAGCAATCGGCCACAAAAGCAAAGAAGTCCAACCTTCTTACACCACTTCTGCACACGATACATGAAAGTAGATTCTATATAGACCTGCTGTACCTCAAAGTTTCAGTCGAAGAAGTCGATTCTCAAACGGAAGTATTTTGCGCACGGACGCGTCTGTCTTCGCTGGAGAAACAAGGAACGCGCTGCTGAAACGCATCTCCTCTGCCACAGCCTCTTTTGCTTTTGCTTGGTTTCTCTTCGTTTGCTAGCCAGCTGTCGACCTCCGTATACCTGTACCCACCCTAATCCCTGGCTGTCTCTGATCAGTCTCACACTGAGCCTCGCTCGCCTCGGCCCAAGTAACACCTCTTCCACGGGTCCCTTAACGCATCGACACACCGCAGTGCCCTTTCGGTGGCAACTTCTCAACCGGCATCCATACATTCTCCTTTCCAAGTAATACATCATGGTATGTAGTCTCATCGTGACATCTTTGCCCCAGACCCCAGCTGAGCCTCGTAGTCAACGTACTCGCAGACAAACCCCAACAACCCGCATGCCGACCCCGAGCTCTTTTATGTGCGCCAGAACCGTATAGGTACGTGGCACTCAACTTGACTAGAGATCAAGACTGATCTTGCGTTTGGACGCTGTACAGGCAAGGGCAGTTTCGGAGAAGTCTACAAAGGGCAAGTGATCAATACTCCAGATGGCGCCCTCGCTGACGGTCCTCCAGCTACGACAAGCGCACCTCCCTTCCCGTCGCTATCAAAATCATCGACCTTGAAAGCGCAGAAGACGAGATTGATGATATTCAGCAAGAGATTCAGATCTTGGGACAGCTGGATAGCGATTTTGTGACGAGGTACCATGGGTCATACCTCAAGGGATCGCATCTGTGGATCATCATGGAGTACTGTTCGGGTGGCTCATGTTCAGACTTGGTAAAAGATTTTGAAATGACCCGAATAATTATGAGCTGATATAGCCACAGATGAAAGCTGGAGTCTTCAGAGAAGAGTATATTGCGATCTTGGCGAGGGAGTTGCTGAGAGGCCTGGAATATCTGCACGAAGAGGGCAAGCTTCACAGAGACATCAAAGGTGCGCAGATTGTTTAAACTTGTCAGCCATGACTGATCAACCTCAGCCGCCAACATTCTCCTCACTGCCAACGGCGACGTAAAGCTGGCCGATTTTGGTGTCTCTGGACAGCTCACTGCGACTATGACCAAGAAGGTGTGTCTGCAGAGCTGCTCGAAATGGACAAACACTGACATACTTTGGATAGAACACATTTGTCGGCACACCATACTGGATGTCTCCCGAGGTCATCAAGCAGTCCGGGTATGATCACAAGGCCGATATATGGAGTTTGGGTATGTGTTTGTTCAACAGGTCTGCTGTATTGCCAACTGACTGTCGCGCAGGTATCACGTGTATTGAGATGGCTATGGGCGAGCCTCCATATGCCGACCTCCATCCTATGAAGGTCCTTTTCCTCATTCCCAAGAACCCACCTCCCCAGCTGGACGAGCGATTCTCTCGGCCCTTCCGTGACTTTGTCTCTCTCTGTCTCCAGCGAGACCCCCGCAACGTCAGTCTGGGTTTGATTGCGCAAGGCAGCCAGAGCTGACCATCAAACGTAGCGACCCACAGCCAAAGATCTTTTGAAGCACAAATTTATCAAGACTGCTAGGAAAGCTTCGTACTTGACCGAGCTGGTCGAGAGGTACGAACAATGGAAGGCTGAAGGTGGAGCGAAACCCTCAGACGATGGATCCGGTGGGATGTCACAGGAGTCAGTCTCTTCATTTGCGCGCGGACTCGAGCTAATCTGCCCTCAGACCTGGTTACGGGCCTGCTCCTGATGCTCTATGGGACTGTCAGTTATATGGATGTCTTGACGCGAAACCAGCTGACAGCCTGCAGTTGGTACTGTACGCAACAACCTCCCTGGTACCGTTTCGAGGGCCACCGGCCGCACCGCTCCTCCCCCCGCCTCCCTAGCCGGTACCCCCCAATCGCGGAACACTACCGCTTCAACCGCCTCCACCCATACCGCCACTCCCACCCGCTCACAGACCGAACAATCACTGCCTCCCTCCATGAGCGGCCGCGCCTTGCCCCCAACGCCTTCCAGAGGCAACCCCTCTTACAATAACGGTAATTCAAACTCTGTCATCTCGGGCCATCCCCAGCAAGGGAGCGCGACGCCTACAGGGACCAGGACGCAGGGCGGAGATGTGATGTATCCCACAGTGAGGGGGGCTGTATTACCTCCCGGCGCATCGGCGCCTGCAGCGGCGCAGGTACAGTCTCAGCCTCAACAGCAGCAGCAGCAAGTCGAGGAAGATGGGGACGAGGAGGTCATGCTCGAGGGCGTGATCATCCCTGCCATCAACAATGTGAGCATCGGGCCCCATGGCAGTGCGGCCTGTACTAACGAAGATGTAGCTGGCCACTCGCGTTCCCAACGACTATGCTCGAGCTACCCTCGCTCGCTTGCGAGAAGCCTTCATCGAAGCTGAGAGGTCCATTCCTGGAGTGACTTCGGCGTTTGTTCTGGAAATTGTCGAAAATGTTGAACAGGTTGAGGAGCACTGATGGCAGAAGTATGTAGTAGATCTCAAGGGGTTTTAGGGGGTAGACGCTTTCTCTTATTGTATATACGTCATTTTTCAACGATATCATGAAGGCTGGGCTGCGAATATCGCCACAACGGGGACAGGCGTGAGCCTGAGTCAGCACCACGACCATTGGCGCATACACATGGCCATCAGCCCAAATGTGGACATGCACACATGCACTATGGTGCAGCAGACTTGACAGCAACTGGACGGTGGCAGAGGACACGGATGAAATGCAGAAATGTACATGACCCTAAAGACTGGAGTGTAGTCCGTCTCATCGCCTCAATCTTTCATTACGCTGCGCCGACTAGAACTCCAGACGTCGCCCCACTTTCAAAGTAGCTGTCGGCAGCAGGACCAGGACCTGAAGGAGGTGTTGAAGGACGTGGTATACGATGGAGGAGGCCATAGCTGAAGAACATGAATCGTCAGATCATTGGACGAAGAGGGAGAAAATCTGACGTACCCGATGCCACATCCAATAAGGCCTTCACCTCCCCACTGCCTTGTGGGGTAGAGTATCACTTCACGCAGATTGCTTTTGCCACGTTCAGCTTTGTTCGATCTCCATGGTGGGGGTAAAGACTCACTCGAGGTCAGAGTTATAGACAAAGAGCCGCAAAGGCTTGTCCACATGTCCCTCAATCAGATTGTAGAAATCATTTTCGGAATGTAAAGGTCCACCTGACCAAGCGAGCACATAGTCGCCCCAGGGTACAAGACCGGCCATCTACATCTCATCAGTCACCATGCACTTAGACGTGACAGCAAGACTCACCTCCGCCGGGCTTCCCTCCAAAACATCCAATACATGATACACGCTTTCTAGAGCATGGGCAGGGTTGCACACTCTCAAGCTCAACCCTAGCAGGGAGGGCTTCGCGTTGGGGTCTCCGCTCTGTTTGGTTTGTTCTTCGGACCAGGCTCTTGAAGGTGTCACGTACACGTCTATCTTTGGGTCAGACAGATGCAGAAGGGCCTTCTTAAAATGACGTACCCCTGACTCTTTGGGATTTAGCGTTATACACTCTCAACCCTATACGCTTCCCTTCATTCTCCTCCAATATTCGCCCCAGCACTTCCGGTCTCAGCGCCTGATCGTCCCCAACACCATTTATCCCTATTCCCCCTTCTCTCTCCCCGGCACCCGTTGGCGTTGACAATGACGATACGCGAATGGGTTCGTTGGGGTTGGATTGTGTTTGTGGGGTCTGAACACCAACTAGGTAGTCAAAGTAGGGTTCCACGAGTCCATCGGCGGGGGAGTTGTCAGCGACGCGGAGGCAGTGGAGGGCGAGATCCGGAAGCGAAGAGGGGAGGGAGGATGATCCTTGGCCCATTGTGCGGATTTGATACGGTATAGGGATGAGAGTTGTAACACGTAAATAGGACGGATCGGGCTGGACGCGTCGACGAAGATGAGGTGCATTCCAACATCACTATTTTTTGGGTCATACAAGTTTGGTTCCTGACGACTGGGTGATCATCCCCGCCAATTAACCACAATATGATACATTACATTCTCTCTTCAGGTCTAGTAGTCATCGCCCCTCGAGACAACCTCCTTACAGGTCGGTCTCAGCAAAATGGTGTGCTCGAATTGAGCAGTCATGGCTCCAGGCTCCGGGTCCACCAGAGGAGGGTAGTCAGAGATAAAGTCTTCTCGCACCAGCGTGTTCAACTGGATACTGCATCAGCACCACGCCATAGCAAGGAACGGAATGACTCACAGCAAGAAGATAGTTCTTCTCGCCAACGTGTTCGAGATATCTTCTGCAGAATGGAAGCGTGCCGAAATTTCTCTTGACGGAAGCCAAGAGGGACTTGGCAGATTGCTGGCTGTAACGATGTCAGATCAAACGAAAGACATTCGAGAGATGACCGGACTTACTGCCCCAGGTATCTCTCCGGCGCGCTCGCATTCAAGGCATAATGCGAACAAGCCCCCTGCTCGATAACTCTTCCCCTCCCCGTACTTCCAAACGTCTCAATCGCAAAGTATTCACCCTCCTCCATCTTCGCCTCGTCTCTCGCGCTCCCGTGCTGCTTGACGATGGGCACCGACTTGCCCGGCCGGGTCCCAACACCGCCATGGATGGTGTAAGGGGTGATGGAGTGGCCGTTGAGGTTCGAGATGGATTTGACGGGGTAGACTTTGCCGTTCACTTCGACTTCGTAGGATTCCATGACTTCCTGGACGGCTTCGCCAATGTCGCACATGCGGACGTCGATACCAGCGGCCTGGAAAAAGTCAGCCAAGGCCAAAGGGGTGAAAGCTGGACGTACGCTGATACCGGCGTTGGTGGCGTCTTTGACGGCCTCAAGGAGTCTATCCCAGGTGGGCTCAAAGTTTATGGTGAACGCAGAGTCCACTATTCTTCCATTGACGTGCACACCGAAATCCACCTTCATTACGTCCTTGTCCCCAAGCACTATCCCCTCATCAGCACCCTCTCCCAGCGCATGCAGAACAAGACTCACCTTGCTTATCCCCTGGGTTCGGCGTATAATGCGCCGCCACCTCATTCACACTCAGTCCCGTCGGGAAACCAATTCCACTGTCAAATCCGCACTCCTCTACCAGGGCCCTCGTCCCGTCCTCCACCAAATTTGCAATTTCGGTCATGGTCATGCCTGGCTTGATGGTCTTTTGGGCGTAAGCGCGGACTTGGCGATGCACCTCGCCTGCGCGACGGATGTTGGCGTATTGGGTGGAAGGGTCGCCTTGGGCCAGACGTTCACGTTCACGGCATTCCGCAGAGCTCGTGCGGTAAGTGTTGCTAGGAAGGCATAAGTAGGGTTCGGCGCAGAGCAGGGTCGACTCACTCGTCCTTGTACTCGACTTCTTCTCCGACGGGGAAAACACCATTTTTGAAGATCTTGGTGAGACCAACTCGAGGAGGTTCCGACTGAGTCGCAGCAGCCGTCTTCTTCTTCTTGGCTATCATCGTCCTTGAGCTTCCTATTCCGACTTTTACAGTTCAGCTGGCTTACACTTCTTCTTCTTCTTTTTCTTTTTGGACTCTGGAAATGACAACAAAACACTATCAGCCTTGTGATAAAAATACATGTACAAAGCTATGGAGCGTACCTCCATTGGCAGGTTCATCATTCTCCCCCTCATCGTCGTCATCATCATTTGCTTCGCCCTCTACCACCTCAGGCTCTTTCTCTTCCTTCTTCTCCTCCGCTATTTTAAGGTCTTCGACCTTTGGTAATTCGGCAGTCATCGCAAACCTACTTTTGCATAGTCAGCTCGTGTTGAAGACTCGAGGTATCAAAGACAAAGGAAAAGAGGTCTCAGGGAGTCGAAAAGTATCTACTGTGCCCGACGGAAGCCGGGCTGCAGAAGTCTAACATATCTTGGTGACAAGCATCATTGAAGGAGGAGGGACGGAAATGGAAGAGGTACTCACGTTATTGAAAGATATGTACGGAAGAGCCATGAGATGCCAAAATTCACGCTGAAAAGACGTGGTAGACGCTTATGTAATGGGCGGCGATGTCCGTCCCGTCATGATCCGCCGCCACCACTTGTCTCAGTCTGTTCAGTAACTGCAAGTCGACAAATCAGCCTGCCATTCAACATGGGCGCGCTACTATCAATTCCCCTCCTCACAGGCGGTCTGGGGACGCTCGCGGGCTCACTCGCATCAGGCTGCATGGTCTGCATGGGTACGTCTTCATGTCTCGCCGTTCCGACATCAGCTCACCAGATGCAGGTGGTACCGCCGCTTCCGCCTTCTTCAAGTCGTGTAACTGCAACTCTTCCATTGCTACCCGTGTTGGCTTTGGCGTGCGTCCAACACAGGGTCATTTGATCGTTACTGACGCTCGGACAGCTCATATTCGCCCTGTCGTCGATGATGGCATACTTGTCCAAGACTGACATTGCGATTCGCCAGCTGGAGAAGCTGAGCTGGGATTGGATCAAGATGGATTGCTCGGGCGGAAAATGCTATGGTCTTCTGGCTGTAAGATGGGCGACTCTCCAAAGAATGAGAGCTGACAAAGGACGACCAGACCCACCGATTTTGTTTCGCTTTGGTCCTCTTCCACTTGATTTTGTCGTCCCTTCTCATTGGTGTGCGGTCTACCAAAACCAAGCGAGCTGCTATTCAAAATGGGTGAGTGTCCTTTCTTCTTGTTGGATGTCTACTAAGTCTTATACAGTTGGTGGGGCCCTAAGCTCTTGTCCTATTTCGTCCTTTGTTTCCTCTCGTTCCTTATTCCCAACGAATTCTTCATGGCCTACGGATCATATATCGCCCCCATCGGTGCCTTCTTCTTCATCTTGATCGGTCTCGTCCTTCTCGTCGACTTTGCCCATACGTGGTCCGAGACATGTCTTGACAACTGGGAGCGAAGCAACTCCAACCTGTGGCAGTTCATCCTCGTTGGCTCGACCTTTGGCATGTTTGCTGCCACGATCACCGTCACCACTCTCCTCTACGTCTTCTTTGCCGGATCAGGGTGCGGTACCAACACCTTTTTCATCACCTTCAACCTCATCCTCACCGTCCTCGTCACTGGCATTGCTATCTCTCACCCCGTGCAAGAAGCCAATCCCAAGTCTGGGCTCACTCAGGCCTCCATGGTCGCTGCCTACTGCACATACCTTACCTCTTCCGCCGTCGTCAACCACACCGACTCGGCTGGTGGCAAGTGTAACCCCCTTCACGCCCGGGGCGGGACAGAGACAACCACTCTCCTCATCGGCGCGCTCTTCACCTTCCTCGCTATCGCCTACTCGACTTCCCGCGCTGCCACTCAGTCTACCGCGCTCGTCGGGAAAGGCCACCGTGCCGGCAACAGCGGCCACATCGCCCTCCCGCATGATGCAGAAGACGAAGGGGAGGTTCGGCTAGTGACGAATCAGCCGAAAGGAAGGAAAGATGAGATGCGATACCAGGCGATATTGGCGGCTGTTAATGCGGGTTCGCTTCCGGCTAGTGTGCTGGATGAGCCAGAGGATGATGATGATGAGATTGAAGCGGCTATGGGAGAAGAGCGGGATGATGAGCGCGCGGGGACAAAGTACAATGTGAGTATACCCTTTGCATAGGCGTACGCGGCTGACCAAGGTACAGTATTCTTGGTTCCACATCATCTTTGCCATCGCGGCCATGTACGTCGCCGGGCTGTTGACCGACTGGGCCATCATATCCACCTCCCCCGTGGCCCATCCCACCGAGCCCCAATCTGCGGGATTCGATTTGGGAATGTTGAACGAGCCCGACGTCTTTATCGGCAGGTCAGAGACGACCATGTGGATGAGGATCGTTAGCAGCTGGCTTTGTTATGCGTTGTATAGCTGGAGCTTGTGAGTGCAACGTCGTTCATGTTGATTCGGTATGGGAGCTGACGATATGTAGGGTCGGGCCTGTGGTGATGCCAGATCGGTTCGGGGATATTTAGAATCGTACAGCTGCGCGTTGGTGTCTCCCTTTGCATTCTTTTAGGTTATGTATCATGGTACGTCATAAGGATCATCTCTTCTGAATACAAGGCAACTTTGTGCTCTTGAACGGGCGTGCAATGGGTGGCAGCGGATACCGCCGGCCGGAACACCGAACATTCCACCGCCACTTTCCGCCGTCAACGCCGTCTCCTGATCTTTGCTCTCTATCTGTCCTTCTTTGACTTGTCTTTCCGCCAAGATATACTTTGTCGCTTTGGCCTAGCAACCTCCCACGCCCCCAAGCTCGACTCGTATGGCAGAACCACCCTCCCCCATTCGCACGCCGGCGCTGGCCCCTTGCTCATCTATCACTTCGCTCTTAAACCTTCTCCAATCACTGCATTCCCTTCCCGATCGATCTGCTGTCCCCGAAACCATGCCTACAGATGACCCCATCGGCTCAATCCCTGACAGAATAACCGCCACAGGCGCCGTCGATACCCCAAAGATGCCTTCTCTCTCGGACCTTGGCCATCCCGCCAATCGCGACCAGCCTTACCCTCTGTCGCTAGTTTCCTTCGACATCGCGAGTCCCACAAAGCTTTCAAACGCTCTCATCATCAAACCTTACGACGACATCACCTCTGAGAAGATGATGAGGGCATTTTGGGTGATGAAATACAAAAAGGGAGGATTAACAATGAATCACGATTTCTAGGCAATAACGTCCTTCCGTATCTTCGTAGCTTTTACCCATCAATCGACAAGCTCTATGAAGACCTTGAAGCAGCCCTCTACGAAATCAACTTTCAAGAATCGGTTAGTTTGGATCCGGAGCTCTACCTCCGAACGGGACAAGCTTTTGAAGACTTGCCGTTCACAAGGGACGTCGAAGGGAACACTGCCAAAACAAACAGGATATGCATCAAAGCCATGGTAAGTTTTTTCGGTCTTACAGAGACGAAAAGTAATGGTCATTTCAGCCCGCCTCTGACACTACATCGGAGACGACTGGCACCATTTTGCCGGATGTCGGTCTGATCGATTATCACACGTCTTTGAAAAGTTCCTGCTGGTGACTTCACACAAACCCTCCACTCTGTCATCAAGGCAAATTGGACCATTATGGCCCAAAATGTTTGTGATGCTGAAGAGCGGCGCCATGTGAACGAAAACACCCTCCGGTATGCGCAACTGGAGGCACTTCTCCAGACGATCTACCACCTTCATATCGCCTATACAGTCTCTGGATGCCGCTTGGCACTTGCATAGGCCAACGAGTCTTTCACTTGTATGATTAACGTGACTGGAAAGGCAAGTCCCCAGGTGATCTTGGTCGAAGCTTCGCCAAAGGCTGTTTCGATAGCGAGACAGCAGCCTTCCTGTGCTGTCGATAGCATGAGTGCCAGTGCATTTGTCAGTCTGTGCAAGGATGGCGAATGTAAGGCGCCCAACTACCTCATCAAGGAGCATGATGACTGGCTCTACGACAAGGAGGCTAGATACCGCCTAGACGCCACAATTCTAATGACTCCGGCTATTGCTGCTCGTAGTCAGAAGGAACTTTGGGAATCGCTCAACGTTAACGCCCGCACCTCCAATGCTGCCAATGCCGATATCCTTCATGATGGTGCCCACAATAACAGCCCGCGTGGATAAAAAAGAGGAAGAGACGTCAAGTCTGATGTCGAGTACAACGACATTCAGACGTCATCTAGGCTCTCCAAACGTCCGAGAGGTGCGGGTAAGAGTGTTGAAAGCGATAGCTCTTTCGGTAACTTTTCAGCTTGTATGAGTGGTGTCAGGGTCTGATATACATATAGCACCTTCTGAGCCTAGGAATCGACCCAGTCCTCCTTCGTCTCTTATGCCGCGTCGTCTTCCTCGACCACGAACAGCGTATCGGATGAAACCTTTTTGGACTCCGATTCCCCCGCTGAAGAGTGGTCGCATGCGGACTACGCGTGTGCCCTGGACGAGACGGGGGTAAAGTTGGTGCTGGTCACCCTGCAAGAGATGGACGTCCTGCTGGCGCGGGCCGCCAATCATGGTTGGGATGCAGCTCTCGGAATGAAGTAAAAGACGTCACCGTCGTGGCGTTTCACCATCGTTTGACTCAATTGTTTATATGCATGCGGTAGTCTAGATACATATATACCCTGAATTGTCGTGGTTAAACCCGTGTCGTGCATACGGTGGCAGGAGGGCAATGCACCTCTGATACACTTGAACGGGCGCCCTCCTGATTTGATTGAAGTTGAACTGTTGAACAACCAGTGTCACGTGACACAAATCGCTGCGCGCTTCCATTCAAGGAGCGGTTGTCACTTCACTTCTTCTCTTCTCACGCACTCTCATCCAACTCATACATCCCCCCAAAATGGCACCCAACGATCCCATAGTGATCGACGACGTCGAGGAAGACTTTGATGCCGTCGAGGACAACCAGGCCATCAATGAGGTACGCTCGCCCATCTCACTCGTACGCGTCGAAAAGCTGACCCTTTGTTATAGCAATACAAGGTCTGGAAGAAAAAGTAAATACCATCAGACATCGCTTGGAGATAAACACTAACCCCACTCTAGTACCCCCTTCTTGTATGACACCGTGATCACCCACGCCCTCACCTGGCCCAGTCTGACTTGCCAATGGCTTCCCGATGTCACCGAGTACGCTCTCATCCCATCTCGCTTCCAACGTACTGACCCCATATCCTGCAGCGTGCCCAACTCGGACTACACAAGCCAACGCATCATCATCGGCACCCACACCTCGGGCCAGTCCAACGACCACCTCATCATCGCCGAAGTCCTCCTCCCCAAGAAGGGCGCCGAAATCGCCGACAAGGCCCTCGCAGACTTGTATGACGAGGAGAAGCAAGAGATCGGGTCATACTCTACCGCCCCGCCTGCGCGGATCAGGGCGATCCAGACTATCAACCACCGAGGCGAGGTTAACCGCGCGCGATACATGCCCCAGAACCCGGAGCTTATTGCGACCAAGACGGTGACCGGCGAGGTCTTTGTGTTTGACAGGACAAAGCACGAGAGCAAGGCGCCGGCGAATGGGGAGTGCAAGCCGGATATCAGATTGAAGGGGCAGACCAAGGAAGGGTGAGTGGGGCTGGGACGTGGTCAAGAGGGAGCTGACAATTGGGTAGGTATGGTTTGTCGTGGAGTGGTTTGAAAGAGGGTCACATTTTGAGTGCTAGCGAGGACACCACTGTTGCCCACTGGTACGTCCCACCTGCTGCCTTTCGAACTTTGCTGATCAAACAACAGGGATATCCAAGGCTATGCAAAAAAGGACCCGACTTTGCAGCCTTTACGACTCTACACCGGTCACTCTGCCTACGTTTCCGTGCGTGCATCCCTACCACAAAATGTGATTCATCTGACTCTCTCGTAGGACGTCGAGTGGCACCCCCAGGACGAGAATGTGTTTGGCTCCGTTTCCGATGATGGTCAAATCATGATGTATGTCTGAGCTCGCGCTTGAGGAGATCTTGCTAATGCCGCTCCACAGCTGGGATACCAGAGCCGAGAACCCTGCCAAGCCCAGTTCGCAGCTCCAGGGATCCAACAGCGAGATCAACTGCATCGCCTTTGCCCCCAGCAGCCAATATCTCTTCCTCACCGGTTCCTCCGACAACGCAAGTTTAGTCTTCCGTTTCAAAGCTCCATGCTGACTCTTGCTGTTCAGACGGTCGCGTTGTGGGACCTCCGAAATCTCTCCACCAAACACCACTCTTTCGAAGCCCACACCTCGGACGTCCTCCAACTCGCCTGGTCCCCGCACTCGCCCGTGCACTTTGCCTCCGCCTCCGCCGACCGCCGCATCCACATCTGGGACCTCGACGCCATCGGCGCGGAACAAACCCCCGACGATGCCGAGGACGGCCCGCCCGAGTTGCTCTTTGTGCACGGCGGGCACACGAGCAAGGTGTGCGACCTGAGTTGGAGCCCGAATTCGCCGTGGACGGTGGCGAGCACGGCGGAGGATAATATTCTGCAGGTTTGGGAGCCGTCGAGGCATTTGAGAGCGCCGTATGAGGCGGACTACGAGGAGAAGGACTTGGAGTAGGATTCAGGGTGTGAGGACATATAGGGTCAATACATCAAAAGAGATGTCATCCATGCTTTCAAAACCAAGCTATATCATCTGTGGTGTGGTCTCACAATCAGAAATCGCACTGATTCCTAGGACTGATGACTCGCGATCACATCCGAATCTCAGTGATTGACTATCCAGGGTCTCAGTGACTATCTCTGGAGCAGGGCGCCGTAAAGATCGCTATTGACGAGAGCTCGTTCGCGTTGGAATGTTGTACATGTAGAGCAATACAACAAAATGAATGCTATCTATTATAAGTGAGATTCTACCCTATTTCTCATGAAGTCCAAGATCATAGTCCCCGCATATGCAGCGTATCTCTCTCGATCCTCTTCTTCTCCCTCCCGTCTTTGCCCACCTCCACAATCCCCTTTGGCAAGCACAACATCCCCCACTCTGGCAGATTACCCAAACCACCACCCTTTCCACCTCCAACAATCCCTTCCCATACTGGGCCTATATCAAACAGATCGATAAATTGCTGATCCACCGCCCGACTCTTTGGCGCCGAGAAGCGCCGGTACTCGTCGAATATACTGGTGCGAGACCAGGACTGGAGGAGGCGAATGCAGCCAATAAGGCAGCCTGTGCGGTGCTTTCCTTTGTTGCAGTGAATGAGGAGGGGGTGGTTGCGTTTGTCGCAGATGGCGACGAGGGCGGCGCAGATGACGTCCTCGGGAATGTTGTCGAAGGGTTCCTGCTAGGGTCAGCTGAGAGCTTGGGGTGGAGGATATATAGACAGACTTTATTGCCAGGTATACCGAATTGCTGAAGCACCATCAGCAGCGGTCCACGATCACTAGAAAGACATACCATGAATTGTATATCTTGGGATTGACACCATTCCAGATTCGCCCTCGGATATTCTTCCAGCACAAGGGTCCTGCACCCCATCAGTCTCATCCCCCACCCAGATAACATCACTCACAGGACAGTCTTCAGCCTCAACGTCTCCATAAACTTGAAATTTCGCTTCTTTGGGAACCCACACCGATACACCCCGCTGCTGACCAGACTGAAATTCTCGGGCGGGACGAGGTCTTCCTCCGGGGCCGGCATGGCCGGGGGAGGAAGGTAGAGCGCGTTCGGCGGGGGATGCTGCGCGACAAGTCCCGGCGGGGACGTTGCCATGCCTGCCCCTACCCCTAGGCCTTGGTTGGAAACTTGCCCCTGCGTCTGCCCCCGGGCGCCTTCAAATATCGTCGGGGACGCCACATGGCCGGTGCCATGAGGCGGCAGTGGTGAGCCTGATGGAAGAGGAGCGGAAGATGCGGCAGGGGAGATGTGGGACTGGATTATGTTGGCGAGGAAGGGAGGTATGTGGGGTGCAGCCGGGGTCACCGTCACCGGGCCCTGGGCGGACTGGCCTGGCTGGAGGGCGGGGGAGGGGGGCATGGCGGGTGTTGGTCCTTCCCTTACTCCCGTCATAAATCGACCATCGGCGGTGCTGGGGATATTCGAGTCGCAGGTAGTCGAACGATGCTGAAGAGTCTCGAAAGATTGATTCTTGCCTCATTGCTCGACGAGCGCGAGTAAACAACAACCCCGAAACAAGTTACGTAAACATGACATGTGGGCTCGCAACGTCTGCCGTCAGTCAACGTGTGGAGTGCATTGAAAGAGCTACTCGAGTACGATACATGCATTGGAGGAAATAATGGAAATATGTATAGAAATGAATAATAGTTGCGACAGACGTGAACAAACAAGATGCCCTAGTAGTATCTATAGCCATGATAATGAAATATGTTTTCGTACACTCATGAAAGGAGACCCATGCGGCACGACAATGTTGGTAGAAGAATGAGACAATTAGGATGAAAGCTACAGGTATCAACAATGACAGAAAACAAGAAGAAAAGAGACGCAAGCGGGTTTTTAGAACACCATCGGCCTCTGGCCCACCCTCCTCCCAAAGCCTTCCTCCAAACTATTCTCTACAGCCTCCATATCCTCCCTCGTCGGCGTGTTGCTCGAGTACGACGTATAGTACGTAGAGGTGGAGGACGGGGTGGTAGCGGACGATGCGCCACCGGCGGGGGTACCAGCGCGCGGGGTGGAGAAGCCCGAGCTGGGGTGGCCAAAGTAGTCGTCGAGCTCGGATGTGGAATGGGTGCGGCGCGTAACGTCGAGAGAAGGATCACCTGCCCAGCAGAAACTATCCCGAGCATTAATAACGACTCTCGATTATTGATGGTGAAGGGGGACTTACTGCTCGATCAGACTCGAATAACTCGCCATACTGCTCATACTATTCAGACTCGTCGAGCTCTCACTCGCCTCGCTCGTCCTCGGACTCCACATTCCCCCGTTGCCGTAATCATACGGCGACCTAGGCGATTGGGGCGACTTGGGCGGCGAGCGCGTGAGGCTGTCCTCGATATGTTCTGGCTCGCCGATGGTAAATTTTGGGGGGGCAGAGTGCACCCGCACAAGTGGGGAGTGGGACACTTTGAGAGCGGGTACAGAAGAATCAGCTGGGGGCGCGATGGTTGGCTGGGCCTTGGCCTTGGGCAAGGGTGCGGGGGCGGGAGAAGGCGTGACGGAAGAAGGCGAGGGACCTTCAGGTGAAGGCCCTTCAACCTTGAGGCCCGGAACCGGCACAGCCTTAGTACTCGACCTCGGCGACGTAAACACATTGTTCTCCCCTGCCAACGTCGCTTGATCAAACTTGGGCGAGTAGAAGGATGTCGCAGCAGGACTGCTCGGCGCGTCAAAGTTGAGCAAGCCCGTCTTCATCTCTGGCAAAGGCACAGGTGACCGCATGGGCGAGTTTGAATTGCGCCTGGCGAGGTTCAAGGACGTCCCGAAGTCGTATCGCGCGGCTAGGGACCCGCCCCGGCCATTCACATTCGCCGCTCGGAGTTCGAGTGGTGCCGGCGCCGCGCGGGGAGATGCCTTGTTGAATGAGTAGGCAGAGCGCGAGGTGGGCGAGAGAGGCGGCCGGTCATCGTCTTTCAGTCTATCGAGCTTGGCACGCAAGTCGGCCATCCTATCGTCCCCTCCCGCCACACTCCACTGCGAACTCTTGCCCCCCACCGCCTTGCCCATCCCAGGCTGCACTTGCACCGCATCCCTCGCGCCTTTGGTAGCCTGCTTCACAGGCCGGTTCTTGGTAAACAGCACCTGATAGTTCTGGCCGCCGTTCGAATCCCAGATCTCGCGCCCATCCACATTATACCTCGCTGCAAGAAACAGCGTCTTTTGCTCAATCTTGGGTATCAAATCCCCCAACTTGATCGTAAACATGAACCGATCATATTGCCCGCCCTTGACAGACTCCTTGAAGACACCCGTGACTTCCGACGTGGTCTGCCACCAATCAAAGGTAAAGCGCACGGCGACCCATTTCTGGAAAGACAGGTTTTTGCAGAGGATGATGCCGCGGAGGGACTGGCGGTCATCGTTGAGAAAGATGGACTCGAGGTAGAGCTCTGATTGGGGGTCATGGTATGTTGGGAAGTTGGGGAGTGAGATCTGCAGCACTTTGCGCTCTTGCTCCATATCCCCAAACGGATAGTCGTCGCCCTCATCCTCCATCAGCGGCGAGCCGTCCCGGCTGACGACGAGCGGTTTCTGGTCATGCACAAAGAGCTTGACTCGCTCGAGATGCGCGTCAAAGTGCACAAATTTGATGCCAGAGGGGGTGGCGGGGCAGGAACGAGACTCGTACAATGCCCGGCCGTCTTCCGTGTCGGTGTCTGCAGGCGTAGCAGTCCCGCTGGACCCGCCCTGCTTGAGCGCAGACTTGAGCACCTCACCCGACTTCTTGCGAATCAACGCGCTCCCCCTGCCCCTCCCGCTCCCGAGCTTTGTCGACGGTACCGCCGTCCGGATTGCAGGGGCATGGGGATTGCTGATGGGCGGTATAGCGTCGAGGTTGAGCTTGAGTCCGTTCTCTGGCCGGCGGCGGGGTGGGAGGTGGATAGGCGCTGTGTGCGCGACGGTGCTGGGGTGCCGCCGGGGGAGCATGGTGGGAGACGTCGATACCGAGGCCGAGGTTGCCAATGGCGGCAGAGGGGTAGAGGTAGCAGGGACAGACGCTGAGGCTGAAGCTGTTGCGCGGTGGACGGCTCGGGGCTTGGTGAGCGGTGTACTCTCGGGCGAGCTGGCAGCAGAGCTCGTAGCAGAGCTGAGGTTGCTCCCCGGGATCTCTGTGAAACCAAACAGCTTTGACCTTTTGCCCCTCCTGGAAGCTATGGTGAGCGCGTCGGTGGCCATGGAGAGCGTCTTTTTAGGCGGGGAGCGGACTTCTGGCAAGACGTGGAGCGGGATGGAGCCTGGGGAGGAGGGGGCCGAGGACAGCGGACTGTGTGACGGGGAGGAGCGGATGACAAAGGCGGGGATGGAGCTTGCCATGGAGAGGGGACTCGCTGAGCGCACTGAGGCGTCATTTGGTGGGGGTGGGGTGACGGTGATTTCGTCAGAGGGGGAGTCTACTCTGTCTGGGGTGGGGGGAGAGACATAGATGGACGATCCGTCTGCAGTTCTGGGAAGCGGAATCAGCTCCACATTGTCACGCGAGCAGGAGGACGTACGTGTGATCCCCTACATTGAGCCTCAGCCCATGCAGCCTCAGCTGCTCCGCGTCGTCTACTGGCACGTCGCTGGTCATCGAGGGGCTGCTGTCGGGCCTGGCGAAGAGCTGAAAAGTGTCCATGACGGGGGAAGCGTCTGTGTCGAGCACCCGTTGGCAGCAGAGGGACGCGAGGAGGGAGGTGGACTCTCTGAGGCGGAGGCGGGAGGTGCGGCGGGTGGGGGGATGGTTTTCTGGCGGCATCGTGAGCATACGAGTAGAAAAGTTGGCAGAAAGGAAAGTTTGCAGCAGCCTCGGCGGGGCACACACCAAAGGAAGCAGCACAAACCGGGCGCGTTGTTTGCAAGACGCTGAGACTCGGCGGGACTGAAAGTTTGCTGGTACGGCCACGCTAGACAGAAGGCTGAAATGGGGCAACTCACCTGATAGTATGGTGGGGAGACTGAAGAATCCCCAATAGCGCTCTCGGCGGAGAAGGGGAAATTATAACGACGGAATAGATATGCCGAAAAGGCCAGCCCGACCTGGGCGGGACTGTCAAGCGAAGGGTATCCACCTGCTGCCTGCTGCACGCCTGGAGGCCTGGAATGATGGGATTGTCGCGGGCAAGCTTGCGCGCGTGACTTTTAGAGGTGAAGAAAGAGTTGGTCGTCGGATGATAGAGAATAAAGCAGAAAGAACGGAATGGCGGAACCACAGACAACCCGAGGACCCGAGGAATAATTTTGCGGCAAGTGCAGGCCAAGTGCGGGGTGGAATGAAAATGTACGATATGGGGATTACTCGAGGTTGACGTACGAACGGCGCCAGGCAACGTAAGCCGTCGCAGTTGATGGTTGTCGAACGGGATCTCGCCTCGCGGGGAAACTCTGTATTTCTCCATGGTTCCCCATTCCCCAGGCCCAGCCCCCAGTTAGGCCCCGCCCGCCGCTCATGTGGTGACGTCAAACCCAACCAAAACGAATGGACTACCCTGATTAGGAGCTTATTTCACCCTTTTGTGTTTTTGCGCGGTGCGCGCTGCAGAGCGCTGGCCCCGGTGCTCTCTCGGTCTTGCCACGACGATTGTTTTTTTTGGCTTTGGAGTGTACCAAGGATACACCGAGGTGTGCTCGAATACCATGCATTGGCCTGCTCTCTTGCCATATAAAGAGTTTTTTACATGAAGAGGACTGATCAGAACCGTGAACCGTGACAAATTGAGTGACGACGTGCCCCTCGCTCACCCCTGGGCTAAAGAAATTGGCCCCCGCGGCTCCGGACATCGAATGAATGCCGATCACAACAAAGAGATCTTTCAACTTGCTTATCTTTCGACTTGTCAAGCAAGTTGAGTGATTCAAGTTCAAATCAACGAGATGGATCAAATCCCCGCATTGCTTATAGTGCATCATGGGCCATGGCATCTGCTTTCACATACTTGCTACGCGATAATCATGCCGCCCCTTGCAATCACGACCGTCAGTCACGAAGATTTGCCCCTTCCCATGTGATTCGTCGTATCCTTACGTGTAGTACCATGTTATGGCCAGTGCGTTTTCAAAGCGCCATCTCTGTGGTGGCCTCCCCCACCTCCATCTTCATGTCTATTATGTGGTCCACCAACACCTCGCATACCTCCTCCCAGAGCCCAAACAATGGCAGCCCATCAAACGGTCCCCACGACGCTCTTATATCACCATACACATCCGATTTTGAGAGTCTCAATTCGTCTGGAGGATCAAATATCACGCCAGGTATGATTTCTCCCCATGATCGTCCAAGCCTTTGGAGGGAGCCCCAAAAACCAAGACGGCCTCGCCCTTGAAGAATTTCTTTCCCGCTGGTCATGGCTTCGAAAGAATGTTCCGCAAGAGATAGATCGTTCCAATGGGAGGACAGGTGGAAACAGCGCCAAGGATCTTCATCAAGTTCAACCATACTGACTTCGTCAAGTATCTTTTGGGAGAGCTTTTCGTTGAGATCCCACTTGCGGCGCATGAAGCCCAGGACACAGACCTCATTAGTCTCGAGCATCATCAAGGCTCACATCAAAGGCTTTCTGTCATACCTTGCTGATGAGCGGTGCGCTCGGATAGCAGCATTCGCCAGGCTGTGAAGATTGATGAGTGTGGGTGCGATGACCGGACTGACTCCGCCGCCAGATGAATAGCTCAGAGCGGGTTGTTATGTCATCCAGAGCTACACGAAACAGTTACTTGTCATCATTCTCGCATATAAGATCCATCTTCTACTCAAGCTCCATCTGTTGCGCCCCCTCAATCCCTTTTGGCATCCCATCGAACAACGCAGTAGCAGACCAATCATCTCTAACACCCCTCTTACGGTTTGGATTGATAGCCTCACACAACTTTCCGCAAAGATCCGGCCAGTAATGCTCATGCAGCAAGGCGGCAGGGACACGTTGGTCCAAAATCCCATTGTCCGCGGAATCGTAGAGCCATCGTTGAGCCATTCTTATCTGTGTCGGAGTCTTGTACATGGACTCGAGGATGCGCAAGTCCCAATCATCCTCCAAAGCCAAAAGACATTTGCGCAAGCTGATTTTGGTAGTCATGCCCAGAAAATACTTGAGGTCTAGCATGTTTTTGAGCGCGAGAACGCCGAGAGGTACATGGCGGAGCTGGGAGGCGAGGATGAGTGCGTCCCATGGGTCCGACTTTGGCAACTTTTTGAGCTGGCGGAGAACCTTGTCCATAAGTGGTTCTTTGGCGCGCAATTTTCGGCAGGTGTAGAGGATAGATGCTAGCTCGTGGCGCTTGAGAGTCAAGGCCCGGTCTCCGGAGAGTGATGAGAATTCGAGAAAGCATTCGAGATGAGCGGAAGGGATGTTGATGTTACAATGGAGCGGCTTCTTCGCTGAAGGTAGACCGTCAGCCGGGAGCTATCGATGATGTCTTGGATTACTTTGCTATCAGGCGTGACTGGTATGCAGATGTAAGCTAGTAGTTTTGTACTTACCTAGACTTGGCTAGGCGATGAGCCGTCACGCAGAATGCAATGTCATCGGACGTCCAAAGGACAACAGCTCCTGCTTCAATAGTCCGGATGGACGTCGTAGGGCAAGAAACCTTCGAAGGAGTCAGAGTCTTCAGAGATCATAGCCAGTGTAAGCTATTGGGTCAAAATCCTAATATGCTGATAGAACGCAGAAGAAGAAAGACCAAAGACCGAAAACCCGCAAGAGGGAAAACAAGCGGAAGAGGATACTGGCAAGGACTACGACGTCCATACGTACTCACAGTCACATTGCTTGATCCAGCGCTGGCTGTAAATCCACCATAGATATCTTGTCGGATCAAGGTCCGCTTGTATTATTGTTAGCAGCTTCCGGCTAGTAGCCAATGGAGAGGAGAATGAATAATCTTCCGGTGCCGTCACGTTGCTGGGCAGTTGATGACTGCATACGTACACCTGACCCTCATCCGATGATCCCGCTCTCTACCGTCTACGTCCCTTTTGCACCATCTCAAATCCATCCTCATCCACAACCGGCTCTTGCCTCTCTCTCCTAGGCTCGCTAGCCACCAACTGAGGCGCCTGGTCTCCACCCACCTCCATCTCATCATCATCCTCTCCACTTGAAGAGTCATCGTCTTCAGCGGCGGCTCCCTTGGACGCCTGCACGCCCGACCTCCTGACTTCCCTAGCCTTGTTCTCCAGCGTCGACACGATAGCCTCTGGGTTGGCTTCCGTCAAGACGTGCTTCCACAACCTGGTAAGATCCGCCGCCACCGACTCGATAGACCCGTCCTCCAGCCGAGCCTCAAACTCGTCCTCCATGATTTGGGTGAGGAGGTCAATGAGGTCGTCTTGGTCGAGGGGAGGGTCGTTGGCATCGGCAGGGTCAACGATAGGAGCAGCCGCCGGCGTAGCAGGGTCGGCAGGGAGGTAGGTGGCGCGAGACTCAAACTCGTCGATAAGGGTGGATGCAATCCAAGTCTTCTTCTCTGCCGACTCGGAGCCTCCCCATTCTTCGGCGACGGCGATGGTGAGGGCTGGCCAGAGGTCGAGCAGGGCAAGAGTGCCGCGGGCGAAGAGAAGGATGGTAGGGGAGGTTTCAGTGGGCTGAGACATAGCGCGGGTGTTTTCGTGGGTAGGGGGTTTGGTGAAGGCGTGTGGATGTGCTGAAAAGCTTGGAGATGGGGTGAAATGTGATGTGAGAAGGTTTTGGAAGCTCATGCTCGGATCGCCGGCCACAAAAATTCCAGAGACAGCGGACATGCCCGCTGCAGCGTAATTCGCGTAGAAACGCGTAATGTCTGTAATTAACGGGCGCAGTGCTGGTGATCCGTGCGCTCGAGTCTCACCAATTCACCCAATTCACCCAATTCACCCAGAGGTATATAAGAGAATGCACGCCGGTTTCGAATCCCCGCTTTTCTCTTTCGCCACTTCATCTTCTCTTTTCACTTCCTCCGCCTCCCCCCGCCATCTCCCTCCCACAACCACACTTGGCTGCCATCCCCCTACAAGTCGTCCTCTATCACCTTGCGGGTAAGCTGATTACCACCCTTTGTCACCCACCGCTCATCGGTCAACCTCTCATAGGTCGTCACTTGTCCGACATGACTGTCCTGACATCCAATCCTCAACGCCCCCTCCACACCCGAGCGCACTCCACTTCCACCGCTTTTAACGGCCAACCCCAATCAAAGACTCGCGCGGTACGATCCAAGTCACTCGCTGGCCCCCCGCCCGCCAAGTCTGCCGGGCTAGGCTTCCTCTCTGGCGGGCTGCCTATCGGCACAAGCCCCCAACTCTACCCCCAGCACTCTGTCTCTCCACTCCCCGACGTCGAAGCTCTCGGTCTCCCTCCTGCCTCAGTGTCCGAGCTTCGCCAACGTACTCAACAGCTCATTCAAAACTCCATCACCAGCACGCGCATCAACGCCGCTCCATTCGATCAGTCAGCTTTCCCCTACCCTTCCTTGGCAACATATGCTGGAGAGGTCCCTATGCACATGCAAGCCGACGACTATGCCCTTTTCCAGGCAATGGAGCAGTTCGGCATAGGCAACTCTTACGCCAACAATACCCAAGCTGTGCCCGCTCTCAGCCTTGGTCACAATCGACAGTCATCCAACATGTCTAATGTCTTGGACCCTCCTCGGTTTGCGCATAGCCGCACCGGTAGCCATGCTTCTCGTACTCGGTCTCGGGCGTCAAGTCGGGCCTCGGACGGTGTTGTGCTCGAGGGCCGAGAGGCGTATGGTCCGTCAAAAACGCTCTGGCTGGGGAATCTTGATGTTCAAGTAAGCAAGGGTATGATCTACGAGGAGTTTGAACGTTATGGGCCAATTGATAGTATCCGGGTGCTGCCAGAGAAGGTGAGCTACGAATCATCATGTGTTTCTTTTCTGACGCCAAAGTAGACCTGTGCCTTTGTCAACTTTGTCAGCTCAACATCGGCCGTCAACGCCCACGAGGATATCTTACAAAGGCAGGGCGGTCTGATGCTTTCTCTCAACAAGACTGCTCCCGTGCTCCTCGGTTTTGGCAAAGACAATCCTCACCAAAGGACCGCCTCTACCCTCTCTGCGGCTTTCTCGACCTCTGGCGAGACATCTACCGGCACCAATGTCTGCCCGCACCACACGGCTCCTACCAGAGCCATCAGAATCGAGCGAGTGCCCGAGAATGTCTCTTCCACCACGTTGTCTCAAATCTTATCTCCTTTTGGCTCTGTTGAGAATACAAGGATCCTTCCCGGTAAAGTAAGGCTCGTCCTGTTCGTACCTGTACTTTCTGCTAACACTTGAACAGCGTCACGGCTTCATTAATTTTGAGCTCTTGGACTCTGCCGTCGCCGCCTATGAATCGCTCAACGGCAAGCCTCTCTTTGGACCCGGCTTTGGTCCTGTCCGAGTCGACTTTGCTCGAGTCCCCACGCGCGCACCTAGTCAGCTCAAAGTCACCTTCATGACTGGCGACAATCTCGCCGAGGCCCTTCGTACCGTCAAAGGCGCCGACACGGTGCCCATGGAGCGCTAGATGTGTGACGACAATGGTGATGTGGAAAACTACCGCAGTCCGTTCCTGCTGGATCTCCTGAAGGAGGGCGTGCATGAAAAGGTTTTGAAGAAGGGGCTGGCGCTGGAAGGGCATGTGTCTGAGAAACAACTGATTATGCAAGTGCTGAGTGGGGATTCAGAGGATGAAGATGTCAGAGCTGTGGATTGTGAGTCCACCGCTAGCTTTCAGATCCTCGCTGACTGTCAACAGCCGATCGACCTGTCAGGTTGGCATACAAGACGGACGTTCCTCAGCTCCAATCCCTTCCGCTCAACTCTTTCAGTACTCTGGATCTGAAGCAGGTCGAGTCCGAGTTGAAGGATGATACCACTGTCACCGAAGAGATTGACGAGTTTGCTTTGAATTGCTTGCCCAGCCTTACCCAGGTGAGTCGCTCCACTAAGTTCTGGAAACAAGCTCATTGTGTCTAGATGTGTCTCCACGCCGTCGGGAATGGGATTGTTCAGGGCCTTTTCAGAAGTGCATCTCCCTTTATACGCCTTACCATCATCCGCAACCTCGCGCCTCAGCTCGCATCTATTGGCTGTCATATGCGTGGCACTTGGGTCACCCAAGCGCTTATTGACAACAGCAAAACCCGAGAAGAACGCCGCGCCATCGTCGACGCTTTCCAAGATTGGATTCCGGCTTTGATGAATGACAAAATCGGCAACTACATTTGTTCGGCTCTAGTGGCTTATGGCCCCGAGTACAACAAGATCGTTTTTGATGCTGCTGTGAATCGCATGTTAGAAGTGGCTCAGGACAGATTTGGAGCGCGATGTTTGATCAGGTGTTTGGAGAGCCCTCTTACTACTTGGTATCAGAAGGCAAGTTGTTGTGCGTATTTTTAGTTCATAGAACTGACTTGGATTATAGAAGAAGGTGGCGACAGCAATCATCCTCAACTCCATACCCTTGGCTACCAGCTCCAATGGCGCGCTACTCGTGACTTGGCTGCTGGAGTCGACTAGCATCCCTCGGCGATGCGAGCTCCTTGCCAAAAGGTTTTTGTCCCACCTCACTCATCTCTGTATTCATGGCATCGCTTCTGCCGCCATCCTTCGAAGTGGGTGGTCCCGCTCAAAGCCTCAATGCCCTGCTGACCGATCATAGTCATCGCCCAATCATCCGACTTTGCGGCTTCTACCATGCTCATCAGTGGTATTTTCCGCACAAGGAACGATAGCGTCTTGCAGGAGCTTTTGAACGACCCTCAGAATGGCTTCTCTTTCATCGCCAAGGTCGTCGCTATTGATACCATCCCTCAAGATCAAAGACTTGTTATGGAAGACGCGATCAGGCGAGCTCTCCCTACTATTCAGAACCGGAGCTCTATCGAATACCAGACGCTCAAATCGCTCGAATTCGGCCACCAACCTCACTCCTCTGCGTCCAAGAAACGCCCATCCAAGCCCTCTTTGCGCAGGTCCCAAAGCAACATCCTCCACCCCAAGCATACCCACGAGCGCCAAAAGTCGTCTCTCTCCAGCCTCCCGCCCCGCTTCCCCACACCTCAACTTGCATCCGAGCAAGCCGAAGCCAATTGGTACGATACTTCTATTATGGCCCTACCTACTCCCGAGTTTCGCCCCTTGAAGATTGTCGCTCCTGGTGACCGCCAAAAGGGAACCACGTATACTGATCAGGCGGCGGATGGCAATATATCGGATGATGATGGTGTGTCATCCACCTCGAGCTATAGGACCTTCCACACCGGAATGCCGGACCACTCTATGGAAATGACCGCGATGGATATGATATGCTTGGATGACACTGCCGACTTGCATCAAGAGCTTACATCGTCTATGACCGCCACTTCCCTTTCCCCGGTCTCTACTGCCATCTCTACTCCCGCCCAAGGCTTCGTTTTCCCAAGCCACTATCCCGAATCACTCGACAAAACCTTGACCGCGTCGAAAGGGGTCGACCAGCCGACCGTGGGCTTGCAGTTGGATCTGGTGCCGAAAGATGGAAAGATCGAGAGCAAGGCGGAAAAGGGGGATACGTCGAGCAAGAAGGCGCGCAGAATGTCTCAATCTGTACCGGTAAGTTTGCCTGCAACGTCTAGACTTCTCATGCTGATTACCTCGCTTGCCAGCACGTCCCAGAGACGATCTTGGAAGAAGGATCCGTCCTTTCGTGAATGACCATTGATGATTTTGTGAAGTACCTTCAATACGGACAATTTTCATAGTTTCATGATCAAAAACATCGGCGTTGACAGACATACGAGTAGTCCGCCAGTACATGTATGCATATACAATTGTACGTTTCATACCGCCACCACACGGATAACATGAGAGGGGCTTGTACTCTCATGTCACCTTTAAGAGCTCTCTCTCTATCACGTCGTCAACGATCTCCGAGTTGACCTTGTCGGCTGCAGCTTGTCTCTCGACAAACCCATCCCACCGAACACCCATATGACACCATTTCTCGTTCGTTCGATGCTTGACATACAAGCCATCCACGTAAGTTTCAAATACCTCATCAGTTAGGAAAGGCCCCTCGAACTCGCGCCCCGTCTCTCTGAAAGCATCCAGCAGCCCGTTGACATTATGTCGTTGGAAGTAGAACATATTGTCGTCCGGCCTCAAAGCATCTCTCAGACGGAGATACAATCGCCCATGACGAATGCAATCACCAAGATCGGGTCGTCCGAGCTTTTCAAAGGCTTCCACCATGATGAGCTCTTCCGCGTGAAGATGGTTACTGCCTTCTTCCCACGAGCCTTGGAGATCCAATGCGTGGAGGCCGAGAGGGGATGAGAACGCTTCTGACTTGGTGGTCACGCAAGTCCTACAAAAAGTCAGCTTCAAAACCAATGGAGAATGAAAGGATAAGGAAGAATCCCAACTTGCCATTCCCAATCCAAGACCCCAGTGATATGTCGCTCATCGTCTCGAAGGTACTGCCTCGGCTGGTCGTCGCCATGCCGGATATAGAACTCTTCTTCCTCCCGTCCCAGCACCCCACAACACTCCACCATCTCCCTCAATTCCAACATCCAGAGATAGCTCAGCACCCCATCTAGCTGGACGAATGGAAAGTCCCAGATATGCGCCAGCGTCTGGTCTATATGCCCCAGATAGTGCTCTTTCTGGACCTTGAATGGACCGAGGACATAGGCAGGTTCGGGACGTATAAATGTACCCATTGTTGACAAGGGGCCGAGAGTGTATTCGTTGGGCGAGGATTCGTCGAAAGAGGGATACATGGAACCTATGCCTCGGAATGGTAGTTTGATGTTGGAGAGATTGATAGAGTGCTGGGCAATCTCGGAACGTCGCAAGTGGGGTGTGCTTCATCCAGCTGTTTGCCCGACCAAGCGCCACGGACAGGCTCGCCCTCGATGAAGTCTTCATAAAAGTAACATATGCCTATGGTAGCTTTGCTTAGCACCTGAGATCCATTGACTTTTGCTCGCCACTCACCGGATTCTTGAGGGTTTCGTTGCTGTAGACTTGCTGGTACCCAAGGGTGCGGGACTTTCACCCCATTTTCTACGAGAAGAGCGAGCTTCGCCACTTCACTAGAGTAGATCAAGTGCTGCAAACCACGAGGGGTGGCATGCGGGTGCTGCCGAGGAACACGGACGACCCATTTGACACCATCATTGAATTCCAACGACAAGTGGATATTCAATCAGCCCATGTCCTTTCCTTAATCAACCAATTTCGCCTGGTCCTTTTCAGCGGGTATTTTGAGGGAACAGGAAGGGTGTCCGAGGCGTAACTGAGAGGCTTGTTCCACGAATGTAGAGCTCATCGCGGCCAAAGTGTTCTGAGACTGATTGTTGGATATTGTCAGAATCGATACCTTGTGCACGAGGAGCATATGTATGAGTGCTCACTACTCGATAGGAAGCCTCCAATCCCTTCCTGGATTGAGGCGGGTAGAGAGCCCGTAAGATTTTATGGCCTCGCTCGCCCCCTTGCTGTAGGCAGGGTAATCAATTTCAGCCGTCTCGACAGGTTTGACAAGACCTACCTCGAGCACTCGACAAATGTGGGGGAGAGTGAACAAATGTTCTTGACACCAAGGGGCATCACAAGTCGGGCAGTAGAATATGACGCCGATTGCTTTGCCATCACAGCCTTCGCCACTACAGGGTCTTTTGACGATATAGTTCATGCTGAGAGGAGATCAGCTTACGGTGAGATGATATGATGAGGACGTATAGTATAAAGCTGGCTGGGAGAAGTCGTACAAAGTAATATGCTTATCAATAAAGAGGGTAGTAGGCATGGACGGTGCAGTTTGCCATGCGTGCAAGGCCACCACGCGTTGGGGCTTGTCATGTTACCTGCAGCTTTGCAGCGTGTGTTCCACCATCGCCGATCGAGTACTGGTGTGAAGACGTGTACCTGTTTGCCATGCTTCACGGGTTGGTGACTGCTTTTACAATTTTCAAGAATTGTAAGCCAACGAGAAAGGGGCAGTATCGTTTGTCGATCATTTGGCTGACGCGACGATGACGGCTGTGCAATAAGGTTAACCTGTATTTCCATGGTGCATATCTACTAAGCTGTATGCCATGTACGACGCCTCATTGTAAGATCACTTACTGGTACAATGCCTGTCTATATCGACGAAGGGTGTTGTACTGGACAGTTCCCTCTAGCAGATCTCCAGCAGAGTGAGATCGATCCAGATCGCCCGAGTTCTGCAGTAACATCTGCCTCCCCCAAGGGATATGGATGAATATATACGCCACAATGTACGGCGTACCTACCATATCATACCACCCGACGAGGATGCTGCTTACCACATCGACGACGCTATTACGTTGGGCCCGAGACTGGTTGGTCGTTATTGGAAGAGGAGATAAGCACTGTTCCTGTGCCGGGTGCCGTTTACCCGCGGGGTCAAAAAGTGCATCCCAGTCAAATGGACGGCATCTGGCTGGTGCTCTGCATTTCTTCGACACGGACACAGATATGGACACCCCCGCCCCCTCCCTCCTCATCCCCCCCAACCCCGCCAACGACCCCGTCAAGCCCGCCGCCTCCATCCTCCTCAACGCCCCAGGCCGCCCCCCAGCCTCCCCCTCCATAGCCTCCCACAATGGCGCGCCCCTAGAGTCCCCCAGCATCTCGGGCTCGTCGTCCCAGAGCAACAGCACTGGCACCACCAACGGCAACCCCTTCTTCAGCAGCGCCGAGTCGTCCCAGTCGAGCATACCGTACTCGTCCCCGCCGCTCCCCTCGTCGGCCCGGCGTGATCCGTCCCCGGCCCCGTCTCACAGCTCGTCCTTCTCCTCCCAGCAGGGCCACAGCGCCTACTACCCATCGGCCATGACTGCCCCCGGCTCTCCCTCTCTCGGTCCCTCCAGCCGCCGTACGAGCACGCCCAAGATCTCCTTTGCCCCCCTCCCCACCGTGCCTCCCGAGTTTCGCAGAAGAAATTCCATCTCCCTCGGCGTCGCTTCACGCGCAAATCTGATCGGTGCTCAGGGTGGTCTACCGCCAGGCGTGCAAAAGCATAGTGGGGTGCATAGCGTGATGATGAATGATGAAGAGTGGGAAGATTACCAGCGGCAGTATCATCAAAGACGGGGGTGAGTCATTCAATCCTTTGGTGATGCTCGGGAACTCGGTGGAAACAGCCCGGGGTGGGGGCCAGGGTGGTGGGGTGGAGTTCATGGAGCAGAGGAAATTATATGAAACTGCCCCAGGAGTTTTTTCATTCCCCCAAGGAACATGCGATCCACCCTGGTGCTTTGGAGAAACACCTCCCGGGCATGCGCACTTGGCACGGGAAAACATTCTCGAGCTCAGCTGACCCTCTCCTCTTCAGCAATGACGGCGTCGTCGACGTCGGCCAGCTTGCTAAATCAGGTGCCAAAGCCCTCTGGCGCTCCGTCAAAAAACGCCGCTCCTCCTCCCAAACCTCCCAAGCCTCCCAGGCCTCCCAAACATCCACCGACTCGGCATCTACCAACCTCTCCAACGTGCCCTCCGTCGGCTCGGGCTCGGCTTCCGGTCTATCCCAATCCGGCGCTGCGGGCGGGCTGCCGCTCAAACCTGGTGGTGCTGGAGAGACGATGAGCAGCTTGCATACGGTGGAGGAAGATGACGAGCATGATCACCACCACCGTCATTCGCCGTTAGCCGCTTCGCCCTCAGATCTCGTCAGAGACGATTCGGGCGCACAGCCACTTCATGCGCCGCTTGCCAGACGCCCGAGGTCGCCGGGTATCAAGCTCACCAAAGAAGCGCTCGCGGCGGAAGGGCTCGACGATGGCGATGGGGAGGGAGGGGAAGCTACCCCGAGGCGGAGGCCGAGTCCACCGCCGAGGTTGGCAGACAAGCTCCCTACGGCGGACGAGCTCGCAGAAGGCGGCGAAGAGGAAGAGGACGAAGATTACGAAGACTCGTCGGTGGGGTACGAGGAAGAGCGCGAAGATCTCGATACGGTCGAAGAGCGAGAAGATATCTCGGCCCACGCGCACCATCATGCTCAGCACGAGCACCACGATCACGAGCACGAGTCGCACGAGGAGAGGGATAGGGATAGGAAGGCGTCCGTGTTGGGCTTCGATGTGGAAAGGTTTGGGTTGATGGAGATTGGAGAGCAGCAGCACAGAGGCAGGAGATGAGTTTAGGTCGGATTACAGTTGGTTGTAGTCAAAATGCTCATGACTGAAAGCTGTTTGACAAGCTTTATCCATACATGGTTTGATTCTATCGCAAGACTGTATTGTTAACTAGCATACCACGACACGTAATGTACCCATTTGTTTGGTTGCAATCGGATGCCCCTCGTCCATAATGGCCCGTCTTTCCTCATAACTATACGCACATGTTGAGACGACCATGTTCAGCGTTCAGAGATGTGTACATGCATTATTACATCCCGTATATGGTTACAAAAATCAAGAAGAGTCCTGGTTCGAGAAAAAGAAAGACAGACATGGAATCAATCATCATCACTTCCGCTGCGCTTCTTCTCTCCTCCAACTTGCTTCTCGGCTCGTACATCCTCCAGAAAGAGCTTGGCCAGCTCTACGAGATTTGCACAGTACATGGCGCCTTTGCAGAAGCTCTTGAAAAACATTTTCTTTCTGGGCCGGCGTAAGAGGCGAATCGAGTTCAAGTTTGGGGGCCATTCTGGCAAGGGCGTGCGCAGATCTCGGTGTGGGTGGGACGTAGTTGGGGGACACTGAGACAGGTGTATCGGGAGGTTCGGGGGAAGGTGTACGGTTACGTCGCCGAGTAGCGTTTGCAGCCCTCTCGTCGCTGTCCGAGAGCTCATCCCCAGGCCTGTAGCCATGAAGACGCCGCAATACCATCCCAGGGTTGTATGGCACCAGGCCGGTAGTCTCGAAAGCTCTCGTGATGGCCTCTCTTTCAAACGCCTTTGTCCTGAATTCTTCAAGAGCAGTCAAGAATTCGGCCAAATCCGGATAGCCTCGGCTTTGGCAAGCCGCCTCGCTGACGACATTTCTGTGCCAATTCTTGTATGGTTGGACGACGGTCGAGTCGAGCGGGTGGAGCAGGTCGGTATCGTGATGGGGCAGCACAATGACGATCATACTATGCTCTTTACAGTGCGTCAAAAGCTTCCCCGTCACATAGGAGTAGATGCCTCAATAAGCAAGAGCCTGCGGGTGCCGACCCTCTTCTTCTCGGTATGCTCTTCGAAATGTTTGATCAGGGTCAAAGGCGAATAGTCATCGGTCTCGCCGGTCTTGGAGAAGGACACGAGGGCGTCGTCAGGCATGCTGTTGGCGGAAGGCATGTGCGTCTTCTCAGGTAGGACAGTCTGGGGAGAATTTGTATCGCCAGCTGCGTTGATGGCTTCATAGATGGTGACCGTATGGTGATTGATGGTGGTCTTCGCGAGAGGCGCATGGACAGACTTTTCACTCGAACCGACCTGATTTCTACCTCGCCCATATTCCATATGTCGCAAGGCCGAAAAAGTCAACGGTCAGCACGTCGGCATGGTGAGGCGAGCCGGGACACTTACTTGGATCCCGTGTCTGTCTCTCACTCCCATAAACTCCTTCCAGCATCTCCGGACTGCTTTTGGCGCTAGAAGGTCATCGTAATCAAGCAGTTCACACTCTTCCCTGACCCAGATCCAAGCGTCGGTCCGTTGGCAGGAACAGTCAACCCAACGCGTTTCCACAGTGGGCGCATTCCCCGTCTCGCCTTGCCATGACATCGCTATAAGTCGGTCGACTCTTGAACCGTCTTCTTGGTAGGGACATACCCCCACCCATCCAGGCGACGAATCCACTCTAGCAGCACCTTCTCCTGCTCGTCGCTGAGAGCTTTGTTGACAGGCTTCTTGTCGTGCTTTGATGGTATGCTCTTGTACCGGTTGCGCAGGCGCTTGATGGGCACGTCGTACTCGCGAGCGAGAGCGGCGATGTTGGGGTTCTCTTGCTGGCTGGCGACTTCCAAAGCCTCCGTAACCTTGGCTTCGACCTCTGATATTTCAGGAAGCATGTCGATACACGGAAAGGCATGGGAACAGAGAGATATGCAGTGGTAAGCTGGTGGCAAGTGGCCTCTTCTTCGCGCGGTGCCCCGCTGAAGTGAAAAGGGTTATTAACAGCATTATTACTTGTGGGTTCTCTGAGGCTCAAGTCTGAGCTGCACTCCGAATATAGGGGTTCATTTCTTGCCAACTTGAGTATCGCTGTATGAGGACGAAAGGGTGTACCATCCAAGATATGTAGAGTACATCGTGGATCGTATACTGTCATCGATGTGAAGCTTTTGCATACCAGCAATACTCTGGGCCCGTCAATCTTACCAGCGCTCGTAGCTTTCACCTGTCCTTTCCCAAACGATTGTTGAAGGACGCAATCGCCCAAATCAGCAATGGAGTATATGCACATCATGTTCAGCCTTGAAAGTGATGAGCGTTGTTGATGGTGTGACTGATGAACACGACCACGCAATGTGAGGTAAGGCGGATCAAGGATTAACACCGTACAGATTTCAAATCAATGCGGCCATACCGTCTCTTGCAGACTGCAAATATAGCCAGCCAGACTATCAATATCTCGTTGATTGAGGCAGCTTGCAGATCTCGCAGGGCGGCACGCAGAGAAATATGTCCAGTCATCTGACATGAAAGCAAGGCAGGCGGATAGGTAAAGAGCACCTCTCATCGGTCATCAAGTCGAGAAAGCACTGGGATCAAGTCCGGAACAGCGGGACTCAATGTCGTGGAAGGATTGAAGGTCGAATATTTCAGAGACGCGCGAGAGCAGAAAAGTCCACCTGATAGAGGTCAGAAGTCAAATCGGTTTCTTCAGGCTTGAGGCTTGCGAATTCTCCCGCTTCTCGTACTTCCGCCTGAGAACCTCCTTCTTGGACTTCAGTACCCTCGCAAAATCCAGACACCCGATTCTCGATCCCCCCCAAAATTTGTTGCCGCCACCAGGTCAGAAGGTCAGTCCCATTCTCGATATTCCGTCCACTTCAAGCTGACTGCAATGTTGTCGAGTGAGCATTGGTGAGATTAGATAGGATGTGTCATGCGACAGAAGATGCTAGTGCCAACAAGCAGAAAAAACCAGATCCATCCAAAGAACGCTCTCCTCTACTACTTCGTTTCTTTGGCGAATTTAGTTCTTCCTTCGGAAAGAGCAACCTAGACGAATTGTCAGTCAATCGCCACATACAAGATGGAAGCTGGGACGCACCCTCAGTCAACTTGGCCTTACCACCGGTCGGCTGGCAAAGAGCGGTAGCGCAACCTTGGCACTGGACGACGGTGGAAGCGTGAGAGAAGACGGTGCTGTTGTTGAAACGTCCCAGTGATTCAGTGGAGGTAGTGTAGATAAAAGGAAGTAGAGCAAGGACACGACTTGATCAGCGACACCCAAAATGGCGTGATAAGCAACTCACGTGATGGCGAAGCACCCGGGGCACTTGACGTCCATGAAGAAAGAGTTGGGCTCAGGAACGATCTTCTTGAGCTTGTGGGTACGGGCCTGAACGGAGGCGGGCTGGTTGACAAGGTCGACGGCGAGAACCTGAGAAGTATTAGCATTTGAACCAGTCGATATTGTGGCGGCTGATGATGTCGTGCTTGGGAACGGTGGAGACCACATAGGTTGGATTGCGAGAGGAGCCCGTCGCCATTGACACTCCAGATAGTGGCACAAGACCGTCCGATCCCTCCCGCCTGATCCGCCGTCGATTTTTCAAACGAGCATATCCACCACACCCAGCTCTCTTCTGGTCTTGCTTTCCCCCAGTTCGTCCCATGCCCCCCATATCCCTCCATTATCCTGCAGTCCATCACGGTTCCTCCGTTCAATCCTTCCAAGCACGCCACCGGCCACACGACCGCTACTTACCATTTTGGCTAGATCGATTGGTTTTTGTTGGTTTTGGTGTTGGCTTGAAGGGAGATTCGTATGGTTACCGCAAGGATGTCGAGGCGAGGCCGGCGATGCTTGCGTAGGATTTTATGAGGGAAATGGAGATAGAGGTGTCCAGGTGCCACTGTAGAAGCACTCAATCCTGCAAAAGCGTGACCTCCTGATTCCGCGATTCCCCGCAAGTGGCGGCGCTCACTATGACACTTTTTAATTACGTTTCTGTCTTAATTACGCTTTTGCCTTATCACCGACATCTGCGAAGCTGTATATCGTCGTTCATCCAATGGAACCAAATGCATACAAATCAGTAATCAATACATGGATCAACGCAGCCGCACCACGCCCTCTCGCCCTGATGGCACATCCGCTGCTTTACCATCCGCAACCATTTTCCCGGCAGACTTGAGCTGCTTCTTGCGCTCAGTAGCAAAAGTCTCCGTATGAGACTTTTTCTCTGCTCTTCGGGCCTGATAGAAGAGTCAGCGCGGGGTCTATGCAGCTTTGAGAAACACTCACAGCTCTCTCGGCCTTAACAGCAGCCTTCCTAGCCTTCTTCTCGTCCGTCGCTTCGCCCTTCTGACGCGCTATCGTCACCCTAGGCCCGCCCTCACGCTCAGTCTCGGAGCCAGAGTCGGATTCGGGCTCTTCCTCTCGAACTGGAGGGGCAGGTGCGGGTTCTCTGGGCTTGCGCTTGGGGTTGCGAATCATGCCGGGATGGTTTTCCGTATTCGTTCGTGTACCTGCTTCCGTCAGTTGGCTAGCACTCTGCAATAATGTACGACTTACTCAAAACACTCTCCACATCCCATTTCGGGCCATCCTCCAGCCTCACCCTCTCTGTCCGCTCGGGTCTCTTCGGCCCCTTTCCTCCTCTCGACATTTCTTCCTTTTCGATCTCCATGATCCTCTTCCGGTTCTCCTCCTTTTCTTCATCTTGTCCCTCAATCGCCGTCCTCAGCACCTTGAGCTTCTCCGGTCCACTCATCGTTGTTCCACCCAAAGCCGGTCTCAACCGCCTGCCCACAACTTCATAATTGTCCAAGAAATCGTCCATGATAGACTCGAAGTCGTCTCGAGAGAGCTCAGGAGGGACGGCGGTGGCATTCGAAGCGCGGGAGGCGTGGGAAGCGAGGGAGAAGCGGGAGGCGGTGGAAAAGTTGGAAGCAGCGATGGACGCTGTTCCATCGTCCGAGTCGTCCCATTCTTCTTCTTCTTCCTCTTCGTCATCGTACAAGTAGTCCATCTCAATCTATGCAGATGTCAGCTATCAGTCTCCACGATCCCGAAACGTGACGCACCTTGTCGAATCGATCATCCAGATCTCTCAAGCCCTGTGTTCGGAACATGCTCGAACTACTCATACTCATGCCTGACGCATCACTAGGGCCCCTCTTTCCTCTTCTCTTCTTGCCTCCCTGAACCATCAGATCACCCATGTTGCTCGCCAAGCTTCCGATGGTGTCGGCCATCTCGCTTCTTTCCTCATCTCCCCACATATCTTCATCCCCAGCCTCAGAGACCACCTCAGGGAGCTTGTGTTGCTGGGCCTTGAAAGCTTTGAACCTGTCCTCCCAAGTCTCCTCCCTCTCTTCGCCTTCTTCCATGGGCTTCTTGTCCATAGGTCTGCCCTGCTCATCTACACCCCACTCGGCAAACTCCCACGGCACCTCCTCCTGCCTGCTCCTCTCTCCTCCCTTCACGAGATCCCCGAACCAATCCTCATCGTCCCCATCATCCACAAACTCGTCATCGTCCAGAGCTTCGAGCACCTGACGGAGATGCGGATCCATATCCGGCTGCAAACCCTGCAGCTCGGTGGGAATAGCCTCACTCCTAGCTCTGGCCTCCTGCACACTCATCATCGCCTTGCTCGGCAGCACAGTCTCGGGCAATTTGAACATGTCATCGTCCACCGCAGCTCCCTTTGATTTTTGCTTTCCGCCCTTCATTCCTGGGGCGACACCAGAACCACCCTTGGGGGCAGCGATAAGCCACGAGTCACCACCAGCGGCGAGACCGCCGACCGGTTTGAGATGCTGCATGTAGTCGTAGGCGGAGTCGTCGTAGGTGATACCGTAGAGAGCGGCTTCTCCTTCGTTGGAACGGATCTTGGACTTGTCGAGGGAGGCTTCAAGCTCGGCGAGAGAGAGTTCGGCCTGTCATGAGATCAGCATTCCGACTCTTCCCATTTCGCTCCTCTTCCTCTCTCTAGCTCTCAGAAAACAAATACATACCTTCTTCTCATTACCCCTAGAAACAGCTTTCAGAACCCTCTGTCCAACGTCGGGATCATTGATAAGGGGATCCTGCTGCGAACGATGGACAAGCTGGAAATGTTGCGCATTGGGACCACGGAAGGTAGAGCCTTTGGGAGGCATTTTGGGCGATTTTTTCTTCTGTCTTGCGCCTGTTTCTGTTGAAGTGCTGGTGACCGCTGAAGGTCTCGGATTGGAAAGAAGCTGGGGAGCGTGAGGGGTAGAGGGCTAAGGGTGTTGTTGACAAGTGTCACATATATGCGGTGAAGGATTTTGTCAAAGACGCCTCCACTTTGGAAAATTTGATCCCGTCGGCGCGTGCCCGAGCGGTTGAATGACCTGAGCTGGATATTTGACAGCAGGTGCATTGGCTCACCACAACCGTTGTCATGTATGAGGTCTAGCTTCATACTGAGAAAGCTGTGAGGGACACGGGGAGGTAGAGAAACTGTGCATGATGAGACAAAACGGTCCCAATGGCGGCATCTCGAGTATACCGGCGAGGCACGTGCCAGCTGCATGAATGGGGCGATGCATTATGGCCACCAAGCATGACCTGATCTACTGACTGTGTTCGGTAGACCAGTTTTCTTACAGAAAAGAAGAGAAAGAGATAAGCCAGTGAGCAGTTCACGATTACTGACGTCGTTGTTACTCACATCACGTGACCCCTTTTCCTTTCGATCTGGTTGCTCTTTCGTTTTCTCACTCTTTCCAGCCCATTACAAAACTCAAACACTCGCTTTCCTCACTCCCTACCCCACAAAACAAATTCAATCGAGATGTCTTCTTTCTTTGGATCCGGCGCTGCTGGTACTGGTACGTTTTGACTCAGGGGTCTCAGCAAAGAGTCAGTGGAAGAAAAGACAACTGATGATTTGTGCAGCCGACATGGCCAACCGCAAGGAACAGATGAAGCAGTCTATCCAGCAAGAGGTGAGCATCTATTCAGCTTTAGTACTTAATCAGGTGTGGAGAAAAGAGGGAGTTTCAGTGCCAGGGAGGTTTTGGGGAGCAAATAAAATGATGGATGAAGGGTGGCGGTGACGAAGAGAAATCAAATGTTTTGATCAAATGCTGACCATCATATTGTAGCTTGCTATCGCCAACGCCCAACAGCTCATCAACAAGATCAACGAGAACGTACGTCCAACCTTATCTGCGTCTGTAGGATGTACTGACGTTTATTGCAGTGTTTTGCCAAGTGCATCACCAGGCCTTCTACCGAGTTGACTGGTTCTCAGGAGGTGCGTTTTTCTTCTTACCGCATACAACAGCGTACACGTCAGGCTGGCGGTCATTGGAGCAAGTGCAAGATGAGAGCTGACAGTGCACAGACTTGCCTCTCGCAATGTATGGGTCTCTACATGGCCGCTTTCGACCAAGTGTCTCGATCGTATGTCCAGAGGATATCGAAGGAGAGGGGAGGTCTTCCTGGTCTCTAATTCCGGAGGAACTGGAAAAAACGAGAGAGATCTTAGAAGAGTGGAACGAAGACGACACATCATGTAAAACACAACTCTATGCATCACTAGCACACAATAGAAAGTACATCTACTCTTCGTCGTCATCATCATCGTCCCCGCCCTCTTCTCTCCAGACCTTGTAGATCTTTCGCCTATTGGGCTCCGTCGAAGCACCATCCGCGGCAGCATTGAACATTCCCCTCAAAACCGAACCCTTCAGCTCTTCCGGTGTGCTCCTCTCCTTTCCTCCCACTTTCGCGGTAGAGTGCATGACTATATGCGCATACATCGGCTCCTCCTTCTTTGTTCTCTTTGCAGGTCTCTCAGAGTCATCCACGGCGGAGGAGGCGAGGGAGAGGGAGGTGAGGATGGGGGTGAAGAGGGAGGACATCAGGCGGGTGTGGACTGTCTTTGTGGGGGTGCGGGCGAGAAGGACAGTGTGAGGGTGAAGGAGAGAGGCGATAGGGCAAGGGGGCTGGAGAGGGGTCAACAAGGAAAGGGTTAGGGGAGAGTGTGCTCACTTGGGAGGTGACTTCTGGCAAAGCGAGGACTTTGTCAAGCTCTTCGAGGTAGATGTCTGACAGATGGTTGGCGATCGACTCGGGAACACTTCGATCCTCCCATCTATGGATCCCGGTCAGCTCTGTCCAACCTTAAAGCACGACAGACGCACCCAACAGGTCCACCCTTCTTCATCAGAACATTGTTCACCGCCGCGACCTTCTTCTCCTCCCATTGCTCTCTCGCCAAAAGTCTGAATGTCGCGTTCACATATTTACGCATGAGCATATAGTACTTGTCCATCCTCAGCCTGTCGATGCCTGTCCATTCACGGACGATGGCTTGCCAGAATCCGGCGAGGAAGGAGAGCGCAGCGGGGAAAGTGTCAGAGGGATTGGAGGGGGAGATGAGCAAAAGGAGGTCGGAGAGGGATGTGGCGAGGGCTTGTTGCACGAGGGGCTTGTCAGACATCCAGAAGCCTGTTTCTTGTCAACTTTGAAACGATACAATGGCTGGAGAAGGGACGTACAGTAGAACAACCCCTTCCAGAGCTTGGCCATCTCCTTATCTTCCAGCGGCACATACTTGCTTCCTTCTCCCTCTCCGCTTCCTTGCGATACAAAGGCAACCAATCCCGCAATAGCCCTATCCCTAACTTTCTTGTCTGTCTCGAGGTCAGCAGGTAGCGAAGAGCCAAACAGTGCAAAACGTACCTGTGTGAGCGAGCTGTTTGCCGAGGGGGAGGGCTGCTTGCACCGTCTCTTCCTCTGTCGCGCGGGATTTTCCTTTTCGGTTGCTGGGGGCGGGCATTGTAGATAATGTATAGCGAGTGCAGATGTTGCGCTCAAAAAGTCAAAGACGATGCCAACTTTTGGGGGTCACGTGACTAGATGACTCGGCGGCCGGCCACCTATTGTTTCTTCAACGCGACCTGTTCGCTAGAGCCTTCGAACGAGGGACTGTCTACTGTGTCTCGTCAGATCAGTAGACAGCTACCCCGATCGACGACCATGAGCTTCTTATCTATCAGTATAAAGACCAGAGGATCAGTATAAAGATCAGAAGGTCACAACAGTGACGTGGGCCAACGATAATATACGTAGAGTTGAAAAAAACAATGGAAGAAGTCGTCACAGTCATGCTACACATGGTACATCTACAGTGACTACATGCATGAATCTCCATCTCATCAAGCGCTAGAAACATATCTCCCTTTGAACAGACATCAAGGTATAAGTGTTAATCCTCCTTGTAACTACTGGCGCTTTGACAAATAATCATCAATGATCTTTTTACCTGTCGGCGAAGCAACACAAATAAGAGGTCAGAAAGCTCAAATCGGCTGGATGGGTCTCCAGCTTACATTTTCCACAGTACCATCCACCAGAGCGTCCGGATCCTTTTTTGGCAGTCATCAACGTAGACATACTGAGACCGGCGTTCTGCGCAACGTGAATGGCACAGTCCTTGTTCTCGCAGCGATAGTTTGGGTCAGGTCCTGACACTTGCTTCCCGAATTCGCTTTGACCGTATGACTGCTGAGGAGCTCCGTAGTAATAGTATTGCTGATGGCCGCTCATATCCCGCGGTGTTCCTTACTCTACTGGTGGTGTTAATACTAGTACTTGACGATTTTCGTTGCCTTCTTGCTCGTCACTCACTGGTGTAGTTCTGATGGGTGGGTTCTACTTCTTTCTTTGGTCTTGCACGACGGCGTCCCACTTATGTTTGTGGCTCAAGCAGCTTGCACCATCTGAACGGAAGATGCCCACGCTCTTATATATATCCGGCTCTTCTCAAAGTCAGCTGGCGAAATAGGGTTTTGAACAACTTGAACAAGAAGCCACGACAGGCCACATTGAAACCGGCTGCCCGTGCACGCTGCAGCATGCGGCAAAGAGATCCTCAGGCGAATGATCAATAGGAGCCTTTTTCTTGAGAGCCGAAATCAAGGTGCACAGCAGCGAGAAGCTTTGCTGTGAACGTCCGTTATTCCACCCTCGTCAAGTCACGCCACAAGAAGGCGTGACTTGACGGGAGCTCATCTAGGCGTTACCGGGGGGAGTATTATCAAAGCAAGCACCGTATTGGCCCCACAAATCCGGCTCACTTACATGACATGATAAGATTCAGAGGGGAAGGGTTGCATGAAAGTAGGCGAGATAATTGATAAGAAGCATGATGATACGGTGGTGTTTTGGGCTGCATGGCAGCAGCACTCACGTAGTTACTACAAGTACGTGTATGTAGGTTTCTCACATGGATGTAGATCGCACTACTACATAACATGCGAAAAAACCTACATATTGTGCATTCTTCTGGCGTTGTGAACCTAACCTACATCCCAGCTTGTACCAGGCTCGACACGGCTTCTTCGCGAACAAAAGGACTTCGTCACGCGGATGGTGCACGCAGGCGGCGACCGGTGGGAGCGGCGAAGGGGCGGAGCATAACATTGCGAGGTCCTTTGGAGGGTGCTGCACCGCATGACTCGGTGCTGAGCTACGGTCTCCGGTAACAATGCTTTTCACTATATACATTGCCTGTAGTGATCTTCTTTTTCTACAACTACTACTCCTTGGCACAACAGCCAGGACGAACCTCAAACACCATGTCCTACCTGCTCAAGAGACCTTGCAGTCATTCAAGCTGCCCGAAATTCTCTATAGGTACTCGCTTTCACTGTGGGACTTGCGGAAAGGTATGGTGTTTGGAGCATTATCATGCCTATCCACCCCACGTCTGTCCAATTATCGTTGGGGTACGTGAAGGCTGTCTGATACCCTTGCGTCCTTGCTTACACTACAGACACAGAGAAGTATAAAGTCGGGCGGTGACAGAGCTGATAAGATACTGGAGAAGATTGGGGTGGACCGGTCAAATGACAAGCGCGCAGTAAGAGGAATTAGTAGGAGCCATGGGTACCACCACTGACGGCGTTGCAGTACCAGCGCATTATCGACTCTCTCGACTCTGTCAAAATCACTCAGCAAGCATCCCTCATCCGTCTCGGGCATACCTGCTCCCTCATTATTCCTTCCACCCCGGACGACGACGGACCATTGACTGCAGAGTACAAGGTCGGCTGGGTCAACATCCACCTTCCTTTGGTGTTTGACGACGGGGTGAAGTGGATTGTCCGCATCCCTCGAAGGCACAACGGAGATGCTCCAGCCGATCTGCATAGCTTGGTGGCTTCCAGCGAGGTCGCGACGCTTCAACTCTTGCATGAGAATGGTGCCAAGGTTCCCAACGCGTGGATGCCAGTGGTGGGTAACCCTGAGGAGGCGGCGAACGGTGAGTCAAACGCTTTTTGATGCACTAGTCCTTTTGACACATTGCAGGGAGATACTTCTTCGAAGAATTTGTCGAAGGGGTCCCCTTCATCGATGGAAACTACATCACAGCGCTAGAAAAAGACCGGAACCAGTACGCCGCCACCCTCCTCGAGTTCGCTCAACATTACATTGCCGTTGCAAACACCAAGCCCAAAGTCAAAGGGATCGGCTCGCTATACCCTTCTACAACCAGCCCGTGCGGCTATGTACTGGGTCCCATAACAAGCATGGGCACTTTCATGCAGCCCGAACCTCCCTACTTTTTGGGGCCTTTCAAGACGTTGAAAGAACGTTATGTCGCCCATATCAAACAAGCTCTGTTCCACATCAGGAGTATGTCTTTCCTAATCCTTGACCCAATCAGGACTTATGCCTGGCTATTGGAGCTGCGAGACATGGTCATGGCGTGTGAGGTCCTCGGTCGTGAAGAGGAAGACTTCTACATCCGTCACGCGGATGACTGGTTCCGACAAAGCATGAGGGATAGCCAGGGCCGGCTCACGGGATGCTTGGACTGGGAGTGGTGAGTGTCTCTGTTTCTGATACTGGGAACGTCAGCTTATTGGAATGCTGCAGGGCCTATGCAACTACTAAAGCCGAAGCCTTCTCCTCCCCTCTCAATCTCCACCTAGAACGTCCTTGGGGGGAAGGCAACAATGCCCTATGCGTCGACGAGCTCCTGATGGTTGAATGTTTCGACAAGCTCGGTCGACCCGACCTTGGCGATTGTATCCGTCAAGGACGACTCTACATCCGTCTTGAAGAGGCCTTGCGTATCGACTGGGACATAACCTATGTCAGACGAAGAGGTAGTATCAACGGGCTTCTGCAAGCTTTCAGAGCTCAAGGGCAGCAGGTGCCCGCTCCCTTCGAAAACGACGAGGAGCTGAGGGTCTGGCTTGAAAGTCTGGTGAGGAAACGTGGCGGAAACGGCGAATTGGATGAAGTTGGAGCTGTGTGGAACTCTTATGGTAGGGTAAAGGAGGAGGCGATGAAGAGAGAGGAAGAGATGATGGAGGATGTGGTTGCAGAGCTGTACGAGAAGCTGAACTTGACGGCGGATGACGTTGAGCAGAAGTAGTAAACAGCTGGTCACACTTGCATTGGATGATGGAAGTGGGTGAAAGCTAGTATAGAGTACCTTATTATAGCTGGCAGACTCTTATACGGGTCATGTATCGTATATATGCGGCCCAGTAGTTTCGTCGGTCAGAAGATCAGAAGGGACAAGAGAACACGCGACAACGCGCGGGGGTGCAGCCCATGTTCCGCCCGTTTTGGGCCTACAGCAGCACTCGTCCCTGGGCACATGATAAAATCCTTCTGGAGGCTGGCGGCATGGTGCATTGCAGTACGAATTCTGCTATGATTTCTCAAGAGTTACATCTGATACATAAGTACTCGGACGACGACATGTCCTACCTTCTCAAGAAGCCTTGCAGTCAAGCGGTCTGTCCCAAAAATACCGTAAGCACCCTCTTGCATCTTGCACTGTCAAGTTTGTGCGAAGGGGTGGTGTGTAGGGCATTATATTTCCTATCCGCCTGATCGCTGCCGGATACTCATTGAGGTACGTGAGAACCTCTTTTCTTGGATACCTCCCTGACCTATACTCATAGGCAAGTAGCAAGCCGGACGGCGAGAGGGCTTGTAAGGTTTTGGAGAAGATTGGTGGGGACCTTTTCGATGACATGCGTGCAGTAAGTGTTGATGAATCTTGTGGAGATCAGAGGAAGTAAATGAGTGCTGACAGCGACATTGATGATAGTAAAAGCGCACTATCGACGCTCTCAACTCAGACAGAATCACTCACCAGGCATCCCTCATTCGTCCTGGACACACCTGCTCCCTCATCATCCCTCCCATCCCAGACGGTGACAGTCCTGTGACTGCAGAGTACAAGATCGGCTGGATCAACATCCACCTTCCTCTGGTATTTGACGACGGGGTGAAGTGGATCGTCCGTATTCCTCGAAGGCACAGTGGAGACGCTCCAGCCAATCTTCACAGCTTGGTAGCTTCCAGTGAGGTCGCGACGCTTCAACTCTTGTATGAGAATGGTGCCAAGGTTCCTAACGCGTGGATGCCGGTGGGGGGGAACCCTGATGAGGCCGCAAACGGTAAGTTGCCTGCTTCCGAGACTGCCCGTCGTATTAACAATATATCTTAGGCCGATACTTTTTCGAAGAGTTCGTGGATGGCGTACCTTCATCGACGGAGACTACGTGAAGACATTGAACGAAGATCAAAGCCGATACGCCGCTGCCATCCTCGAATTTGCAGAGCATGACGTTGCTGTTGCTAACAACACCAAGCTTGAGGTCCAAGGGATCGGCTGGCTCTACCCTTCTCCTACCAGCTCCTGCGGCTACACACTGGGTCCTATCACAAGCATGGGAACCTTCATGCTGCCAGAGCCTCCCTACTTTTTGGGCCCTTCAAGAACATTGAGGGATCGATATCTGGCGCATATCAATTAAGCGCTGTACCACATCAGGAATTTGTCGTTCTTTATGTTTGAGCCGACCAGGACTTATGTCTGGCTAGAGGAAGTACGAGACATGGTCTCAGTGTTTGAGGTCCTTGGTCGCGAAGAGGAAGACTTCTACATCCGTCACGCGAATGACTGGTTCCGACAAAGCATGAGGGATGGCGAGGGTCATCTCACGGGTTGCTTAGACTGGGAGTGGTGAGTACCACAGTACGTGATTATTCGAGCGCCAGCTGACTGAAGTTTTCAGGGCATATGCCACTACCAAAGCCGAAGCCTTCTCATCCCCTCTTAACCTCCATATTGACCAACCTTGGACTGAAGGTGACAATGCTCTCAGCTCTGATGAGCTTTTGATGGTCGAGTGCTTCGACAAGCTCGGTCGACCCGACCTCGGAGAGTGTATTCGTGGGGGGGACTCTACATCCGTCTCGAAGAAGCGTTGCGCATTGACTGGGAGGTATTCTATCTCAAACGGCGAGGTCACTTCAGTGGGCTTCTTGGTGCTTTTAAGAGCTCAGGGACAGCAGGTGGCCGGTCCCTTCCAAAGCGACGAAGAGTCGGAGGCCTGGATAGAAAGTTTGGTGGAGAAACGTCGCGAAAACGGCGAGTTAGACGAGGTCAGGGCGGCGTGGATGGCGTATGTCAACGTAAAAGGGAAGGCTGACAAGAGAGAAGAGGAAATCAGGCAGGAGGTGGTTGCAGAATATTTTGAAAAGCTAAAGTTGGTGAATGATGGTGGTGTTGAGAAGGAATAGGCGATCACGTGAAGCTACCCGGATGTAGATTAGTCTGCTGAAGCCTTTATCACTCGGTTCACCTCTATTGTTCCACGTATGAGGCCAGCAGTGTCGCCCTGTTCACAGAATCCTACGCACGGTTAGGATTACGTCCATATACCAATAGCTTCCGCGGGGCTGAGAGGCAGATGATTGTTTGCCTCTAAGAATATCCAGTTGGGCTCGCCGACAGACCTATATGCGCAGCGCATTGAAAGAGCCTAGGAATGGAGATGACAGAAGTGAGCAGACGAGAAGGTATTATAGACAGTATGCTGCATTAATTGTACACGCTTCCATCTCTTCTAAGCCTGACCCATCTCTACATCCCCGTTTTGCGGGATTTCGTCCTTGACCTAGCAACAGTCAGTTTCATACATTCTATTCCAGACAGCAAACTCACATCAAGACCTGTCTGATCTTCGCCCTGCGCTTCAGACTCTTCGGTTTGGTCCTCCGCCTGCTTCTCCTCTTGGGCTGCCGGGACAGCTGGCTCAACTGTCTTCTGCGGATCTTCAGGCTTGTCCTCTCCGGCCTCCTTCTCCCCGACTAATGGATCGGCTTTCACTTCACCACCGTTCTCGGGTACGACTTCCCCCTTCAGCTCCTTCGAATCCTCATGCTCTTCCCCTCCTTCTTCTTCGCCCTTAGCCTCCCCTTCATTGTTAACCCCTCCGGCTTCTTGTCCCTCGTCGTCCACTCCCTTCTTCTCTTTGCCTTCATTCTTTTCTCCCTCGCCATCTTTCGGTGGCTGAATTTTTGGCTCTTGAGACTGTTTAATGGTCTCCAAAAGAAGGTGGATAGACCGATTTTGCTTGAGAGCAGGAAAGTGTTTGAGCGAAGTTTGAGAAGCAAGGCGGAGTGCACGCCAGTTGGCTGTTGTTTTACTCTGATAGACGAGAGTCAGAAACGGTTGTATGTGAGCAAAACGGACAAGCGCACCTCTTTGTTGGCAGCCAGCTTTTCCGGGTCCACCTGTCCCATCGCCTTATCATCCTCTTCGTCCTCTTCCAATTTCCTGATTTGCTCATCCAAACCTTCCACCGTTGTCGCACTGCTACGATCAGCTTTATCACGGATGATATAACTTTGACTTACGGCGACTTTCCCTTCAATTGATCGATGCTTTTGAAGCCGTTGTTCCACAGCATCGATAAGGACCTCGAGCCGACCTTGAAGGAGTATGGGTACGGTGCGTTGAGTCGCCTAGACCAGGCTTCAGAGGCAGATTTGGCACTAGCAGAAGGGTCAAGGGGCGGGATCTCGAAAGCACCTTCTGGACAACCATCATTCTTCCAAGACGCCTGCGCACGATGTCAGTGGAAACCCTTGAAAGCATATCAGCACTCACATAATGCGCCTCCTGCCGCATGATAGTAAACACAGTATCCTCGAAATCAGCCCCATCAGGCATCCTCTTCATCTCCTCTCTAATCGCACCAATCTTGTCTTTCACCCACTGCTCATCGTTCTTTTCCAGCACAAACGATCTCGGCATGCCGCCAGTGAAGGCCTGCTTACCCGCATGGGCAGGCGTGAGGTTGAGCAGGAACTGGAAGAGGACACAGTACTGGACCAGAACTTGGAGGCGGAAGGATGGGTCGAGGAGCTCGTATGAGAAGAGGCGTTTGCCAGTGAGGTAGCGCGGGTGGAAGAAGCCTCCGTCGCCGCGCTTTCGCTTCTTGCCCACAGGCTCGTCTTTGCCGGACAAGTCCTTGTCCTTTTGCGTCTCCTCGAAGAGTTTCGGGAGGACGATATTGGATTTGTGGCGGAAGGTTTGGAACGGCGTTTGTGGTGGTGAACCAACAGGAGGACCGTCGAGGGATGGGGGGTGGGCAAAGTATTGTTGAAGGGACCAGAGGGTTGAGTAAAAGTCTGGTTCTGGAGGAGCGATCGGGGTCAAGGGTTGGGGGGTTGCCTCCTTATTCTCGGCGTCGTCCATGACCACATCACCCTTCTCTTCAGCACCCTTCTCTTGAGTCTCCTCCTCCTTCACCTCCTCATCCACTTTGATCTCCTCCTGCGCAGCCTCATCTTCTTCCCAAACCGTCTTCACCTCCCCGTAATCGCCCCTCATATTGATCGCGCTCTTGTCCGCCACGCTAAACACCGAACTTGCGAATTGGTGTATTCTTCCCCGGAACACTAGATCGCTCGGTGTCCTCGGCAAGAATCTCAAGAATGCGTTTATCGTCCGGAGTAGTGGTAGAGATTTGCCTCGAGACGGCAGCATGCCTTTGGTATATCTCTCCGAGCGAGATTCGATGTATGACCATAGACGGCGCCAAGTAGCGATGGATAAGAGTTCGACGAGTTCTTCCATGAGAGGGATAAAGAGGGCTCCGGGTTCGAGAGATGGTATTTCTGCGATTGTCAGAGCGGGCTTGAGAGATGAAGAAAGTACTTGCCTTGATTGGCAGTGAAGGCCACTTCGTAAAGGGTGAGAACGATATCCAAGCGATCTTGTAAGGCTACCTGAAAGGTATCTTTGTCTTCTTCACTGGCATCCTCGCTCGGTTCGGGCAACTGCACTCTGTCAGTCCCGACACAATCCTCCAAGCAGCACATACCTGTCCATTGATCACCGCAAGGACCACAAATTCTCTTCCTATGAGCTCTAGAACACCCCTGACAACATCTGGATTCTTTGCAAGACCATCTGGCAGCTCAGGGCTGTTTGAGAAAGACTCCCATATCGAAGAGAGCTTGTCGGTAAGTTCTGCTGTCGATATAGGTCCTGGGTCCTGGCGATTCGGGAGATATGACGCTGCAAGGTCGCTCAGGGGCTGTACTAGAGGTTGGTGGACGGCCATTGCAATGTTGGATCAGCGTTGGAGGAATGATTTCATGTACTCGAATTCATCTCAAGTTCGCTAATCCGACGACCGCTGATCTTGACGGAATCAAAAGTGATTACATAATGTTGAGGCCCGAGGAACAAGGTTCAGGGCTTGACGCGCCTTTTTGGTCTCTTTTGGCTCGCTTGTTGAGGCAGCGTGACAGGTGCGACGCGTCGCTCGCAGACCCGCTTTGCACAATTCTATCTTCTCTTTCATTTCATCTCTTCTTCCAACACCTATACCCACGATACCCAGCGGTCTAGACGACCCGGCGACATTGATTGTGGCTCTTTGACAGAGCATCGCCCACCCCAGTTCCCTCTTTTCACACCGAATCGCGTCCGCTCGCCGTCACCCAACCCCCCGTCCGTCCCCTGTCTATACACCATGCTCGGCGCGTACTTTACCCTCTCCCTCGTCTCCACCCTCGCCTGGGCTGCGCCTTCGCTCAACTACCCCCCATCCCAGCAGCTTCCTCCAGTCGCCCGCGTCGGGTCCAGTTTCTCCTTCGACCTGCTACCCAACACCTTCAATTCCTCGTCCTCCATCACCTACACCACATCCACCCTCCCCACATGGCTTTCATGGGATTCGCCCACTCTATCCTTCTACGGCACCCCTGCGCAGAGCGACGAAGGAGAGCAGCCCGTGCAGATCACCGCCACCGATGACACAGGGTCGACGCGTTCAAATTTCACGCTGATAGTCACAAACTACTCGTCCCCTGCTGTGCACGAGTCTTTCTACACCCAAACTGCTGCGCCAAGCCTCCACGACATCGCTTCTGCGAGTGTCTTGCCCAATGGCACTGGTGTGACTATACCCCCTTGGTGGTCTTTCTCGCTGGGCTTCCAGCCCGACACGTTTCGATTGTCCAAAGACAACAATAATGGTCATCTCTACAACGCTGCGCATGAGCGGGGGTCCATCGGTCTTCCCTCGTGGCTCAACTTTGACAACAGCACCTTTACCTTCACCGGTGTTGCTCCGGGCGAAGGCACTTTTACTATCGTCGCAACTGGTACCGATTTCTGGGGCTACACCGGCGCGCAGACCAGTTTTGTGATAGAAGTCGGACAAGGCCAGGGCATTGAGCTGGCGCGAGACTTCAACTTCTCCGACATTTCTACCATTGCCAAGGGAAAAGTAGAGTATGAGATGGATCTGAGTGGGGTGCTGGTGGGAGGCAGTACGGCTGAAGAAAGTGATCTGAACGTGACTATGGCGAGTGAAGACTACGCGTGGCTGTCCTATGACAGGTGAGCTCAATGTCTTGCATCTGGACGCTCCTAACAGATTGTTAGCTCCAAAAATGTCCTCTCCGGCACGGTTCCCGATTCTTATCAGAACGGCACCTCCTCCTCCCTCAACATACCTTTCACTATCGCTTCCACAAATGCGTCCAACACCCTAGCCCTCTCTACCTGGCTTGCCCTCGACATCACTCCCTACTTTTTCTCCGCCTATGCTCTTCCCAATGCCACCGTCTCTCCTTCTTCCCAATACTCCTTGGACCTCTCCCAATACCTCACAAACTCTACCGCCCAAGTCAACGCGACTGTCACTCCAACAGACGCGGCAAACTGGTTGACGTATTACACGGAGAACAAGACTTTGATGGGCACTGCGCCGGAGAGCCCCAAATACAACCAGGTGGAGGTGGTCTTTGAGGCGGTGGTCGGCGGTTTGACTGCGACGACGACGCTGGATATTGGGATCACTGGAGTGTCCGACACGTCCGGAAGCACCGGTACAGCGTCTGTGCCCAGCAACACTAGCTCCACTGCCGCTGTCCACCACGGTCTCTCTACAGGCGCCAAGATCGCTCTTGGCGTAGTGTTTGGCCTTCTCGGTCTTATCCTGCTAATCCTCCTTCTCTGGTTCCTCTGCTGCCGCCGCAGAAAGGACAAGAAGGATGATGACGAGTCGGACGAAAAGCGCCCTCGAGCATCTGCAGGTCCTGATCTCGGTGACCCCTTCCGCCGCAGCGTGGGCCTTGAGCCTGCCAGGAGTGTCAATGACACTACCCTCGGCTACTCTGATACCACTGCCTACACTGCCCGCTCTCCTGCTTCCATGAGCAGCAATGCCACCGCCGTCGAGAAGCCCCACAGACTTGATGGTATGAAGGGTATCATCACCTGGGACGAGACTGGTGAAGAGCAGCTCGAGCATAATCCCGATTTCTCAAGGGACTTTATTGGGTACCCCGACGTTATTGCTACAGAAGATCCAGTAGACGTGACTATGAGCGACACTCGGTCTTTCATGTCGGCGAGCTCGAGGGCCAGCTGGCAGAGCAAGTCTAGTTTCAATTGGTCCTCTGGTGATGGCTCTGGAGAGGGCGCGAGGCCTTTCAGCTCGGAGGGACAAAATCTGGAGAGGGCAGGTGCTGCGGGTGCTGCCATCGGAGGGCTGGGGATGAATAGAATGTCTACGGCGGAGAGTATTCCCCGACCTCGGCCCGATTTCACTCCTCGGTACCCCCGACATCAGTCTCCTGCCGTCCTCGCTCGATTGACGGGAGGCGAGTCTCTCAGCTCCCACGACTCTTTCAGCGAGTTCCACTCCTCCTATGAGGGTGCGCACGACTCGTATCAAAGCCGCTCGGCATTTGACACGGGATCCAACTTTGACGAGACAATGTCGAACGCCAACACCAACTCAATGATGGGCACCGGCTCCGTTTTCCAGAGCCAATCTCAGCAGATGAATTCGTCCGGTGTGGATTCCATGGGTTTCAGAAGAAGCGGGCTGAGCGAGATCGGGGAGAGCTCGGGGTTTAGGACGAGTGAAACGGATGGGGAGGGTGAAGAGGCTGCTGTGCTCGCTACTGCTCGACGAACAAGCGTGGATACCAGGGGTGATAGCCCCAGGGTGATCCAGCCTGACAGGGCTGCTCGTGACGCTCATGCGGCTAGTGGCATGTTTGACGATGCCGAATCTCGTACTTCCACCATGTACGACCCCAACACCAACCCTGGTCTGGGATACCCCAACTCTGTCATCTACTTTGGTTCTCCTCAACCCGGTGTTGCGCACAGCGAAGTCGGAGACGAGGCTTATACCTCTCAACGAGCTAGTGGTACCCCGAGCGAGTCTACAGCAAGGGCGAGTACCATCAGGGCTGTCCCTTTCAGAGATAGCAACCCCATTTCGCCTGCTCTTCCTCAACCAGGATCTTTCATCCGACACCGTCGTACCAACACCAACGGCTCGGGCTTTGGCTCGCAAAGCTCCTCCCGCGTCGTCTCTGGCGCATCAGCCTCGGGGGCTAACGACGGCCGCGTGTATGCCACATCCAACGAGACCTTTTCGATCCACCCCGCTATCCATCCCCCTCCCACCGTTCAGCTCTCTGCTGCCACATGGTCTTCCAACCCTCCGTCAACATATCGTGCTGAATTAGAAAGTGGAGGCGCTCTGCCGGGGTGGTTGCACTTTGATGCTAGAGAGTTGGAGCTTTGGGGTGTTCCACCGCAGAGGGTGGTTGGAGAGCAATGGGTTGTGAGAATATTGGAGAAGCTGCCGAGAGACCCGAGAAGGGCTGATCCGTCGAGCTTTGGATATGAGCCGCCACAGGAGAGAGAAGTGGGTAGGGTGATAGTCGAGTGAGTCAAGATTTTCTGTGTGCTGCGACATGTTGCTGATTCGTCTCGCAGGGTGACGGAGAAGATCAGAAGTCCACAATTCTCTTATGAGGGATCACCACATGCCTTATAAAAGCTGCAAGGGTGGGGCGAGGAGGTAGTGTGAGTATCATTGTCTTTGTCAGTGAGTTGTTTTGCTGACTTTTCTCTAGGTTGTGATCTTGAAGCAGTTCCTCCGGGAGAGATGCTTCAGCTAGTGTACTTTATAATTCAATGATTCTCTTTCAATCAACTTGCGTTCTCGTTCCAAAAGTATTTTGCCACCCAGTCGTCTCTCTTTTCGTAGTGCTAGTCGCTATCATTTGTCATAGAAACCGTTTCTTTTGGGTATCATGCGGACAATGTTTCTTCCCCGAGTCTTATCAGCAGTCAATCAGATCTATTTCAGCTTCGCGATTGGATCCCATATTTACAACAATGCAACAACGAAACAGTCATCTGTGATACATTCCTTGAATGATACAAGCTTCCATGCCATACGGGGTGCTCTAACGAGGACAAGACGTCTCTTTCTTGCTAAACCTTTCATCCATCAATACATCCCTCCAACGCCACTGCTACCCTTTGGGTGAATGACCTTGGGCCAGTTACGCTCCATCTTGGTGAGGACACTGCTGTACGACATGAGAATGTTTCGGAGATATGACCGGAGGAGGAAGTGGTCGAATCGGTCGCTCTGCGGAAGTCATCAGTCTCCACTTGTCTTTCGGAAAGGCAAATTGAGCTTACAGCAATAATGGCAGCCTTCCAGTCGCTCATGTTCGGATACTTGGCCCAGTCCATCCCCAGCTTCACCCTGTCCGTGTAATGCGCCCGCACGCCGTTCTGCATGTTGTTGCACTTCTTGTACGTGTCCAACAGCTCCCGGATGATGAGCTGCTGGACTTCAGCACCGAAAGAGTTTCCGTCTTCGATAAGGGGAATCTCCATGTCGAGCCAGAGTTTCAAGTCTTGAGCCAAAAAGTGAAGGTCTTCGAGCTCCCTACAGGTTTGTTAGCGTGATACAGATGCTGCCGGTACTTTCAATGAAGGCTCACTTGGTGATAATTTTGATACACTCGTCCTGCTTCTCGTTGACCTTGAATACCTCGAACCAGTGCATTCCCATCCGAACATTTTCTCCCTCCTGATCCCCGCTCAAGCCAGTAGTGCGAGTGACAATGTCCTTGGGCAGCACGGCCTGGAGCTTTTCCTTTCCCACCGTTCCTTCCTCGCCCTCGCCCTTGTCACCATTTTCATGAGCACCATTGTTGAGGTCTAGCCCGTCAATGCCCTTGGGCACTCCGGGTTGACCGATGGAAGGCTCCGTGTATGCCTTTTCGAAAACGATATCTTTCCAGAATGGCGAATTTGGGTCGTTCTCGCCCTCGAGGAGCTTTTGGATGTGGAGGATCTTTGCGGGAAAGTCGTTGTGGATGATAGAGACGGCTTGGAGGCGGCGGGCGGCGAGCAAGTCCTATATTAGAGTCAGCGCAAGTCCTATGTACGTAAGTGGTGCACTCACCTGGAGGACCTGGGGCTGGGGTTGAGTCTTCATGACATCCTCCATCTTGGGAAGGTTGTTGCTGAACTTGGGCATCTTGGTGATAGTAATTCTTGATAGAGTCCTTGGTGACGAGGTGAAGGGATGGTCAATGAATGCTGGACATTTTATACTTCTTCGGCTCAGAACTTGAGTCATCTCTTGACAAAGGGTACAGCATCGAAGAAAGGAGACGCAAAGTTCCACATCGCACCTTCCTTTTCCCAGATAAGCGTACTCGATTGAGGTCAGTGACTACGCCTTTGTACACTTTGGGGTAGTTACGCAGGCTGAAGGACCCTGTATGGTCTGTCTGTGAAGGTGAGAGATGACACGAATCGAGAAACAATGACAGATAGTCCCATAACATTACAGCTGGCGAGACCCAAAATAACACCTCAAAGAGGTACCTTCTATGTTTTACAACTTTCCTTTTGTCGCTTGTCATCCAGATCGCTGAGCACCTCACTTTATGTTACTTCCCTTCATATCATATGATCGCCATCTGGGGACGTCAAGCGGATCTTGAGGGCAGGCGGAACCGCGCTCAGTGGAACTTGGAGTAGAGTACTAGGAGGATGAGAAGGACGAGCACGATGATGATGCCGATTGAGAGGAACTTTTGTTGGTACATCCTACCAAGAAGATCAGCGGGTTTGTAAGCATCCCGTCAATGTTAAGGCCGCTTACTTGAAGATCATCTTCTTGAGAGTGCCGGCTGCTCGGTCGATAGAGGAGTCCGCCTGAGTGAGCTAAAACAACCATCAGTCCCTCGTAGTCGAAATCAATCTGGAATATCGCTCACCGTATCCCTGGTGTTCTCCAACTGCTCCCTCTGCCCCCTCAAGTTCCTAAGAATCTCCGAACCCACTCCTTCCGTCTCCAGCGCGATCCTGTGCGCATTGTCCAGCCGTCCCGAGCTTTCCTCCAGAGTCTGCGTTCCTTGAAGTAAGCGTGACCGGGTCGAGTATGGCTCGGGGTCGTCGGAATAGGGGTCGTCGGCGCCAGGGTAGCGACCTGCTCCGCCGGGGCCGGAGAGGAGTTCAGAACGCTGAGACTCGAAGCGGAGGTCACGCTGTGGGTTGTCAGTCAACAGCGGGGTGTCAGTGCTTTGTAAACGTACGAGAGTCTTCTTGACCTTGTCAAGGCCTTGCTTTGAAGTAGCCAGACGTCCTTGGTACGTCGACCGGATCGACACTGGCATTGAAGGAAGCTCCACCTCCATCTGCCCAACCTATTCTCATGACATGAGCAGCGCCCCGAGAACTCATTTTCGACGTACAATCTCTTCAGCCTCGTCTATTTCTTCAGACACCTTCTTGAGCGCAGCCTTCCTCTGCTCCCCAGTAAGCCCCTTGACTTCTCCATCAAGCTTGGCTTTGAGGCCGCCGAGCAACTGCTTAAGGTCCTCGTCGTAATTCTCGAAAAGGGCGCTACGGAACGTCAGCACACCTTCTATAGCGTCTCGCTGATGTTGAACGTACGTGGGTGAGTTGTCCATGTCGAGATGTGGATGCAGAAGGAGATGCATTCATGTTGTTACTGCCCGTAGCGTAGTAGTGCGCACGAGCGGGTGGCAATGTTTACGTAAGCGATGTTGGACTCAGGCCGGCGGCTGTCGGTCTTGTGTTGTCAACTTGATCTTGACCGTCAAAGCGAATTTATCGATCATCATCAGCGAACCCTTCAATTTCCCAACAGCAACAAACAACACCACGAACTTGCTCTCGCCATGAACTTCTTCAGTCGGCAAAAGACAAAATCCCCGGCAGACAACGTCAAGAGCTTGAGGGACAACATCCTGCGCTTGGAGAACGCGACCGGCGAGGGGAGCAGAAAGGTGAGTTGTATCGGTCAAGCCTCTAAACGGGATGCGTCTCTTCAGGATATCTCTGCTCTGGCAGCAACGTAGCCCAACACTCTCACACCTAGGAATATCAGATCACAAGCTGACACCGCCCCGTCTACCTACAGATCAATGATGAGATCTCTCGCCAAATTGCTGCTGTCAAAGCCGCCCTCTCCGGCGAATCGGACGGCGAGCCCTCCCCCGATATTGTGGCGCAGGTGGCGAATGAAGTGTATGCTCAGGATCTGCTGAGTTTGATGGTGTTGCATCTTGGACGCTTCGACTTTGAGGTGAGTGTCTTTGTTATTCTGTCTCAACCGGGACAGATGGGCGCGTTCTTGAGATATGATCTGCCCCTGTTCATACGCGAACGGGTCTTTGTCAAGGATAACACTCGCTAACGCGTATAATAGGCCAGAAAAGACGTCTGCAACATCTACAACATCCTCCTGCGCCGCCAGCTTGGTACCCGTTCCCCTACCGTCGACACCATCGCCACCCGACCCGACATCATCTTTGACACGCTCAAAGGGTGAGCATTCTTCCTCGTCCAGTCATCACGCCTGCAATCAGGGAGTGCATGGGGAGGCCCGTACACAGACGCACGGGCCGTTTGTCCTCAGGGACGGACTTAGAGCCGAGAACCGAAGCCAGTCTGTAAATGTTGCTGACGAGCGTCCTATAGGTATGCCAACCCCGATATCGCGCTCAACACCGGCATGATTTTGAAGGAGATGCTGAGGTATGAGCCCCTCGCGAGAATAGTGCTCTACTCGGACCAGTGAGCTCGTCCTCCCTCTCTCAATGACAGGCGCTAACTGCCGATAAGGTTCTATACTTTTCCCAATTACATCGAGAACACATCTTTCGGCATTTCGTGTGATGCTCTGGCCAACATGAAGGTGTGTCTGGCCACTCGCTACGGTACCCTTGCTAATGAAATGCTCAGGAAACTCTTACACGACACAAGCCAATGGTCGCACAATACCTGGAAGCCAATTACGATCGCGTTGGCCTTGCCATCTTTCACCTTTCTCAGACGCTGACTCTTCTTAGTTTTTTGCCATGTACAACACCCTCATCCTCTCCTCCAACTACGTGACCAAGCGTCAATCCCTCAAACTCCTCGGTGAAATCCTCCTAGACCGTGCCAACTACAACATCATGACGCGCTATATCGGATCAGAAGCGAACCTGAAAATGATGATGAACTTTTTGCGGGACAAGAGCAAGAATATCCAGTTTGAGGCTTTCCATGTGTTCAAGGTATGTTGAGGTCGCTATTCTTGCCTTTACCAGCGTCTGCTGACCGACGTCGTAGGTGTTTGTCGCCAACCCAAACAAACCAGCCCAAATCGCCAGCATCCTGCGGAGGAACAAGGACAAGCTTCTCGTGTTCCTCAAAGAGTTTCATAATGACAAGGATGGTACGTTGTATCGCTTTAACGCTCGCAGACCAATGCTGATGAGTGGCATGGTAGATGAACAATTCAACGTAAATACGCTACGCCTTGGCATGGAAGAAGGCGAAGAAGCTGACATGTTCTTTTCGTGTAGGATGAGAAGCAATTCCTCATCCACCAAAGTGAGCTGAGATCCTTCATCCCAGCATGTCCATGTCGCTGACGGATGCCCAATAGTCCAGCAACTTTGAATTTTGGAATTTCTGACACTCAGCTCTGTCTCGAATATATCTTCTCAACTCTCTACTTCAAACTTATATCATTACGATCTTTAACGCCCCTTGCATGCAATATTGATGTAGACTCGCAAGCACCTCTCGGGAGGGGCCTTGTCTGGTTTCTTAATCATGTCACTGACTGTACGTATCGCACATTCTAACTTGCCTCAGAAAGTCAGGGCGGGCCGTCGTGCCGGGTCGTAACTCGTAAGCATACTTCATTGGGAAGATGTCTCAGATGACTGACATTGATACAAAGCATTCAGAGCTGCCCATCAGGCTAGTACGGTAAGAGACGACACTGATCGGTTCTGCCATGTCTGCCACTTTGGTCCCGCGTTGCAAGCCCCTCTCGCCTGGACATCTTTGCATTCTCCACAGATGATCGATTAGCTGATTCACTTGAGTGTAGAAATAAGATTTACAGCCCACTCCTTTCGGCGCGCAAACGCCCAAACTGTGTATCCCGGAACGGATGATGCTAGTGGTCACGCTACAACCAACACGACAAACAGATTGCCCGCGTACAGAAACCGGGGGGCGGTTCGCCCATGCAGCCTGACTCCTCTGCAACTCATGAAACATGACAACTTCTCATTTCGACGACTTGCCATCATTCTCGCCATGCTCCACTTCCCGTGCAGCTATGATGGCTGCCACATGTTGTAGTGTTCATAGGTTTCATAGATGAAGAGTCAGAGCGTTTCAGGCAGAGGCGGAATCTGGCAGGGTGGAATGAATGCCGGTAATACTTCTACTGCGAGCCCTCCTATCCCGTCGTGTAGTAGGATTCTATGATGGTTATGTAATGACTATGCAACACTACAAAACATCGAAAGAGATACATCGACCATGCTTGATAGAACAGCACAAGCATTGACTAGATACTGTTACACTCTATCCCTCTTATGGCGCGCCCCCCTTATACACCGCCAAGGCGAGGGCCGCGGCTGTCCTGCTGCTGCTGTCCTGTTGTGGGATGGAGTGGGTTGTGTTGACATGAGACAAGCGCCGCGGAGCCATGAGAGACTCAGAGTAGTGCCAGCCTCCCCCACCAATACATGACACGTGTAGCTGCCATCATCAGGTACATGCCCCTTGGCACAGATACCTTTGTGTTGTTGTTTGATTTTCCACGGATGGCGTTCAGGCGGGTGACGGTATGGTAAATCATGTAATGCTTCACTTCAGGGGAGACTGGGGTAGAAAAGCGGACCACTACTTTCTACGTGCACCTGGATTGTCTCATTTTTGTTGTGCTCAACTGTAAGTACGGTGAGTCCACGCTGAGCAGTGTTCGTAAATTATTGTGGAGGAGCTATCATTAGGCTCTTCTTATGGCAGGCAGATATTCTATCATGGTCCTACTATTATGGTCAGATGGTGCTTGTATGTTTCTTTTCTTTCGGTACTGCAGGCTGATCTCACCTACTCATCTTGTAGCGTGACCGGCGTCCGGCAAGCCCCATGCTCCGTCTACGTCTACGTCTCCGTCCCCAGTAGTGTATGGTTTCTCGTCTTAGTGTACACCAATGGACGTTACTGTACGCGCCTCCTCTTTCTACTGATTAGCTTTCCTTGCGCCTGGCTGCGCCTTCTTCTACGTTTCCGTCTCCGTCTTGCGCATACGTTATCTTAATATCATAGACACGTCTACGTCAAGACTCGCATGTATATAAGGAAGCCTGGGAGCTGGGATTGAGACCTCTTCTCTGGACATCACTTCACCCCGACTTCCTCTCTTAACCTCTAAAGTACTCCTTGCCTCTCTGAACCAACACCAAGCAGCATCGCATACACAAACGCCTGACCTAAACCACATAGCATTTGGTTGATTACTCCAGCTGTCCCTTTGGGTCAGGTCTGATCACCACACATCTCTGCATGATTCGCGCATGGATGACATCGACACCAGCGTAGTAGTAGCTACCGCAACTCCAGATAACCAAGGCAGAACAAGACCACAGGCCACAAGAAGAGCAAATAGACTAGCAGACAGACACGAAAGTAGATAAGGGTATCTCCGATATGACTATGTGACAAAGCCCATAGCTTGCGTGACTGGATGTCAGCAGCTGTTAGCTCTTGTAGTCTGGAATGTACATGTCAGCGACCACGTCGTTGCACTTCTTGTTCTAGTCCTTCTTGCTCACGGTTTTGGCATTTGCTTTTGCCGGACAAGGCCCAGCTTTCGCACCCTTTCTCCTAGCACCTCTTGGTATCCTCATTGACAGGCCTGAGCACATGTGTCAGCCATACTTATCCAGCTAAGACACAATAATCACAGCAGATTATGCCTACTCACGCTTGTGGAATGCTCGCCGCAGCGTTGGCAGTCTGAGGGGGAAGTTGATTGCGGGTTTCAGTGAACCTAGACGCAGCAACAAGTAAGAGCCGATTGTCAGCAATGGGTCTCTCGTCTTGTCGCTCAGACCAAAAGGAGGAAGAGTATAGGCACATGTTATTTGATTGAAGTGCTTGAAATGGATCTGAAAGTAGGGGCAAGCGCAGTAAGAAGGCGATATGGGGTTGGTGAGGAGAGGTGGCGATGGAATGCTGGCGATAGACTCGCCTTAAGTACTTCTCTTGTGAGCAATCCCCAAGGACGTTATCACCATCGTTTCCGTGTGTCGAGCCATGCGCGGTAGCCAGCTGACTGCACTGAGCATGCAGTGGGCCCAGCGATCAAAGGCATACCCTGAGAAAACAGGGGGGACACATGCTATGCTCAGGTTCGCCTCTCGAGCCCTGCAGTGCATTGCATATGCAACCTGAATCGTCTTCCCACTTGCTTCCCGTCATCTCCACTTCACCATGCTTCATTTCCCGTGCAGCATCGACGGCTGCCACAGACGCTCCATCGCCAACCCCAATAGGTATGCCGGGTGTTCTTGTTGCCTGCGCATGTATTGCGCCGTCCACGACGAGGAGAGGGCACTCCACAAGTGTATGGAGCTATCTGTAAGCAAAAGTGTGTATGATTGCACATAGCCCATACTCCTCAGGCTTTAGGATGATGAGTATAGTGGCTTGGCCGACAAATACAGGACGACCATCAGGTACGTGTTCGATGTCAGCGATGCCACCGCTGATTGCATGCAGTTCCCAGCCTCTCTCAAGACCATTTACTCTCTCAACTTGGCTGATCCGGCCTCTTTCTTGCCCCCCGGCTTCACTGCAAAGGCCTTCATCGAGAATGACGGCAAGGATCTTCCCATGGGAAACACCAACATCCACGTCCCTATTGTGTTTGACGATGGTGTTCAGTGGCTGGCCAGGTTACCGCTGTCCGGCTTTCGGTCTCCCCCTCTCGGAATGCACAAGATGGTGTATAACTGTCTCCCTGCCACTTGCAACTACATGAGCAAGGCTGGATTGAAGGTCCCGGCGGTTCATAAGCCTTCCCCACTTTCAGAGCAGGAAGGTGTGTTTTACCGAGCCTTATCTCATGATGGATCAAGAATACTGACGCTGTAGCAGTGCCCTTTGTCTTCATGGAGTTCTTTCCCGGACAATAATCCCCAGCTCCTATCCACGACGAATCCAATCCTTGCCTGTCCCAAATTTCATCCACAATCGAAGGCCTCGCCGATTTCTCGATACAACTCTCTGCCTTGCCTCCCTTCAGAGCCTTTGGTTCCCTCTTCTCCGCCGCAGATGATTCAGACCGACCCATTGTGGGCCCTTTGCTGGCAGAGTACATGGGATTCCCCTTCCCTCCCCACTATATCGGTCCTTTTGCGACCGCAAAAGCCCGCTGGCTTGGGTGTATCGACGCAGTTCTGTTGGATATCAAGCAAGGCTTGGCCTTCCAGGATGTTCCTCTGCGTACCTTCTTGTTCCATCTAGAAGTTCGTGAGATGGTCGTCGCTTCAGACAAGATCAAGGATGTGGATGAGGACTGCTATATCACCCATCCCGATGATCATGGAGGGCATGTGATGATGGATGATGAGGGACGAGTTACGGGGATCATTGATTGGGACTGGTCAGTTCTTGTGTCCTTACAGATACTTCATGGCTGACTCTTTATCAGGGCTTTTACTTCAAGCAAAGAGGAGGCTTTCGCAGCTCCCCAGGGCCTCATGGACGTGATTGCGTTCTTTGACGGCAGCAACACCCTCAGCAAATACGAAATCTCTCTTCGAGACATCTATCTCGCCAAAGGTCACCCCGACCTTGCGAAATGTGTCGAGGGCTCCTGTTTCTACAGGCGCCTGAAGTACGCCGTGGGGGAAGACTTCAAAACTATCAAACTCGATGCATTGAGGGAGGTGATGGGGCTGGAAAAGCATGGGATGACGGAGGAAGAGTGGGAGGACTGGGCGCTGGAGAGGTTCGGGGACGTTGAGGGGCTGGATCAGGTTAAAGCGCTTCAGAAGGAGGTCGAGGATGCCAAGGCAGCCTAAATCATGGCAATGAATACTTATATCTCCTGCCTTTCCACGATCTGCCCGTCACTGGCTTCTCGTCTCAGTATCAGGGCCGAAAAAGACAATGTTCCATAGCGACACTGCTTATCCCAAAGACAACATCCTCCACTAACAGTAATAAGATAGAGAAGCAGACATTCTTACGCAGTAGCACCAAGCCAGCCTTTGCCAAAATATTCAATTCACTAGACTCACCCATCCGCCTCGCCTCTCTCGCCCCCCTCAGCCTATCAGAACAAACCAACATCCCTCGCCCTTGCCCTCTTTTCCGTCCGCTTCTTCTCCTTTCTTTTCCTAGAGCACGTCTTCCCACTCCCACTGTTCTTGCTTCCGCTCTTCCCACTTCCAACCTGTACATAATTCTTGCCCCCATCATTTGAGCCAGTCCCCTTGGCGCTCGCGCTTTCTTCTGTAGTCGAAGCGGATACGGACGCCGATGACCTCACGTCATAGATAGACGATTGAGGAGTACTGTGTTCGGGCGACGTCTTCGCTTGAGTGGAGCTGGTAGCCAAAGACGCGGCTGTGTCTGTGGCCGACGCATCTCGGCTGATTGATGATCCCTGAATAGACCCGGAAGACGCCTTGTTATATAGGGAGCTGGATGACGCGGCTTCGGTAGTGACAGCGAGAGCCCCGGAAGAGATGAGAGACTCGCCAGTGCTGATCATAACGGAAGACGTTTCGCCACTGCCATCGTTGGATACCTTTGTCGATTGACTTGAAGTCCCAATATGGATGGATGCAGACATCGCCTGCTCCGCCGAGGTCAATCCCTGCTCCACCGCATTGGTCGCTGCCGCCAATATGCCTGAGCCACTTGTAGGATTGGCGGGAGCACTGTCGCTGGATTTGAAGCTTCCAGGTACCTTCGTTGACAGATTTGCAGCAATTCGGGTCAGGCCTGTGGCAGACAAAGCATCGCTGCTGACAGACGAAGGCCCATTTCTGGTATTGCTGGTAGTACTCTCTTCCGATTGTCCAATTCCACCTCCAGCTTGGCCAGATGCACTAGCACTGTCTGTCGCGGATACCGTAGTGCCGGCTCGCGTTGTAGTTGTCTGAGTGACCATGCTCCCGCTTGACAGGGAATCACCGCTGACACTCGGCTGGGCTATGGAGGCCGTTTCGGCGGAAGCAAGGAGATCACTCGCGGAAGAGCTATCGCTCTTGACGGCTTGACCCGAAGTAGACGATGCCTGGCTTGAGTTCTCCGAGGAAGTGTCGCTAGCTGTGACAGCATTGCTTGTCCCTTGAGTCTCGGTAGACTCGCTCTCATCCCCAGAAGACGCCGACGTAGCCCCCAGCATATCTCCCTCCGCCCCTCCGCCTATACTGACACCAGCACTTTCACTCGCACCAACGCTCGCAGAAGCAGCAGTCTGCACAGTCGCAACACCCCCAGCACCCGTAAACTGCCCGATAGTCGTCCCATCCAGCGTAAAGACAAATGGTGAATCTCCGTCCAAAGCAGAGGCAGAACCGGAGGAAGAGATGGGGTTCGAGGGGGTGGTTGAATATGAGAATTCCCCATAGCTTGTATGATCGGAAGAGGCGGAGGAGGAAGTGGGAGCTGAAATAGCCTCGGACGATGTGCCGCTACTTGGCGATGTCGATTGTCCTAAAACCTCGGACGACCAAGCATCACCCGTGCTCGACGCCTGTGCGGACCAAGCTCCACTGATGCTCGTGGCTGTCAGGCTGGCGAAGCTAGACGTAACACCTGCCGAGTAGGAGGGGGAGCTCTCTCCCGATGTTGAAGACGCTTCTTCGCTGCTCACAGCCAGACTAGTGGCTTCCCCTGTAGGTGCCTGCTCATCGCTGATAGATGTGTGGTTTTCAATGGTCTGAGTAGGAATGGCTACCTGAGCGGAGCTTTCGGAGGCAGGTGAAGCGGTCGCTTCGTAGTTGGCGGTGGTAGAAGCAGATGATGCTGGTGTGTTTCCTTCGGGAACGGAAGAGCTAGACTGGTCCTGCGAGACAACAGTCGTAGGCTGCTCCTCGGCAATCGTAGTCTTGTCCGAGGAGGAGCTTCCCCGCGAGAGTGTGGAAGCTTCCGACGTACTCTGGGCTGTGGAAGACTGTTCGGTAGTCGAAGCCACGTTCGAAGGTGAAGTCTGCAAGGAAGTACTGGTGGTCCCAACAGATGAACCTTGCACCTCTGTCTCAAGAGTGGTGTTTTGCGCCTCGGCAGTGCTTTCCGTAGACGTACTGATCCGAGAGATGGCGTTCGCTTCTTCGGCTGTGGAAGAAGGCTGCTCTTCCTGAGAGCCCGTTCTTACCACCGCCGCACTATACGAGCTAGAAGCAGCGTCTGTGCTGGTAGCTTGTGCCTCCGTAGAGGCTTCGGCAGACGTACTGCTCTGAGAAGTGCTACTCTCTTCTTCGATGGTTGAAGAAGGTTGCTCTTTGGAGCTCGATGGCACTACCGCGGCCTCGGTAGTGCTCGTGACGACCTCCGAGTTATACGAGCTAGAAACGCTCTCCGTACTGACTTCCTCTGAGCTGTACGAGACGGACGTGCTCGGCTGCTCATGAGTAGAGGACGATGTAGTAGCCACCTGGACGGCAGCTGTAGAAGTCGGGACTTGCTGGATAGTAGAGACCTCGATTGAGCTGGAAGAGGCTGGAAGGGTTGATTGGGGTGTCGAAGAGGAGGTGGAAGACTCTTCTGTAGTAGTAGCCGCTTGCTCGGTGGTAACAACTGCCAAATGAAAGTCAGCCCTTACCCTTTGAAGATGGAAAGGAAAGCGTACCTTCTTGAGTTGTCTCCGCTATTTCAGCAGACGTACTCGAATGCAGCTGCTTTGATAAACTCTGCTCTTCTGCCGTAGTCTGCTCCTCCATCTGCGACGTGGAAGTCTCTTGCGCAGCTTGTGACTCGGAAGACTTCGCAGCAGCCACAGCTTGAATGCTAGACGCAAGAGAAGACGAAGATGAAGAGGAAGACTCGGGAGTGGCAGATTGCTGGGTCGTCGAGGGAAGCCGGGAAGTGCTTGGTTCTTCAAGCTCTTCAGAGGAGGTCGACTGTTGCGAGGTGGACGCCTGCTCGGTGGTAATAGGCGTCTCGATGGGCGTCGAATGCTCGGTAGTGGTCGGCTGATCGATTGTGCTGGACGTTTCTGTCGTACGTGTAGGCTGGACAAAGGTACTTTGCTCTGTAGCAGTCGGTTCAGCTGCCGAGGTTGACTGCGTCTTGGAAGTAGACACCACTTCCGATGTAGTTGGAACTTCATCTACCGAGGAAGAAGTTAAGGAAGAAGTTGTAGGTCCGGTAGTGGAGACTGGGGTCGTAGTATCCGCCATAGTACTGGAAGCCTCGGCTGTAATCGCCTGCGATGTCTCGGCTTGCGTAGTGGCAGCCTCAACACTTGTCTCTGCATCAACCGTGGTCGATTGGACCTTTTGCGCACTGCTCGAGATCTTCGTGGCGTCGACAGAGCTGGTGGAGGGGTCTGCATTGGTGCTAGGTACAGCGCTGGTGGTAGGTATAGTGCTGGTGGTAGGTATAGCGCTGGTTGTAGGTACAGCGCTGGTGGTAGGCTCGGCGCTGGTGGCAGCATCTGTTGAAAAATCGACGCTGATGGCGGAATCAGAAGATGAGACAGCCCCACTAGCGGATGCTCCAGCAGTGAGAGTGATTGTCCGACTCCAGACAGTAGCACTTGCGTCGTTCGCGGAAGGATCAGGAAGGACGAGACCGGAGGGAAGGAGATCATCTGATGCCCCGCTACGAAGGACGTCAGGACAGCTGCACTTCTCCACAAGAAACTTACCATGTGATGGGCTGATAAGTCGTAGGATCCACGATATCTCCTCCAGCGGTATTGTCATACATCGTTTCAGCAGTTTCGTCCCACCTGAGGTCCCTTCCCAGCAGGTACATGGCTTGCATCTGGCTCAGCGCCACAACGCAGCCTGCCGTCACACCGCCGCTCGCCGATGCTGTCTGCGCGTATATCGCCATACTTGACGATGCTCCATCTCCGGCAGAGGAGATGGGCCAATCGACTGTGACATTGCCCGAGCTGGCGCAGACGGGGACCATGGCGGTGATGACATTGGGGGTGGAGAGGGAGGCTACCTGAGCAAGGATGATACAGGTGTCAGGGGAAGAGACAGTGATCGTGCCGGACGACTGAGCCAAGACAAGGGGAGTGGCAAGTAGGATGAAGAGGGCGGTGAAGGGTTGCAAGAGTTTGAGCATTGTGGAAAGTCAAAAGAGTGTGAGGGACCGCCGGAGTGGGTCGCCAGAGACCTCTGGGTCGGTGAGAATGGATGATTAGAGGATTTGGCTAGCAATAGATAGTCAAACGGATGAGAGTCGTCCCCGAATATAAGTAGGGCTCACTGGAGTTGCGAAAAGGACCCATTTGCCCCCTGTGCACAGCCCCTGGCAAGACCGAGGGCCTGGAGATGCTCTCTGATATAATTCAGGTCAGAATCACTTTGACAAAGGAGGCGAAGATGCTCCTACCTGGGGATGGCATTGCAATGGCAGGAGGTGGAACAAAAGGTTCCTTGGAAGGGATTCTTCGGAGGAGTGATTGATTGAGGGCGTCGGCGGCTTTGAAAGCAAGAGTGTACCGCCGGGCGACACTCATAGCTCCTCCATGGTTTTTGTTTGTGTTTGGCTGCCCGACTGTATAACCAGCGCTGAGATGAAGATAAGTAAAAGGCAAAAGCAGGGGAAACGAAAGTCAAAGAGCAGCATGATTGGACGCGTCGGCGAGCCGAGCGCGTGCTTATGGGTGACAGATTTAAGAGTGGAGGCGTAGTCCTGTACGTATATGGGAAAGCCCCACCATGCTATTTTACTCATTATTCCTTCTTGCCGCACTCTTGTCATCCTACCCCATCTTCCACGCTCTTAGAACAATCTCAAAGCCTTCTTAACCATTACCACCCCTCTCCCCTGATCGTGCCACCCACCCCCGAACATCGCCGACGAACGCCCTCAATCTCGAACCCCGCTACCAATCATGGGCCGCACCTTCAGAGTCTATCTGGCTGGGGAGAAGGTATTGACTTGTAAGCAATGCGGGAACCACCTCGCCGTGAGCGAAGGTGTCATATCCGAGGTGGGTCGCCATGGTTGTCATCCCCTCATCTGGACGTGGGTGGCAAATACCGCTCGGTCCACTTGATGGCGTAGGCTCTAACGGTACTTACTTTGTCTTGGGACAGCACTTTCGAGGTCAGCATGGTACTGCATGGCTTGTTCAACAAGTGCAAGTACCCCGAAGAGTCAATATGCGCAATGCTGACATTGTCTTGCAGGGTCAACACGTACACGGGAGACCCCGAAGATAGAGAAATGAGCACCGGTCGTCACACCGTTCGAGATGTGTTCTGCCGTGTCTGCCACACTACCCTTGGCTGGAAATACGTACGAGCTCCGCCCCCTTTCTGCCCTGCGTATCCACTGACACCGTCTTGTCTTAGGACTATGCTTTTGAGTACAGCCAAAAGTACAAGGAAGGCAAATTCATCCTTGAAAAGGCTCTGTTCTCCGAGAAGCCTGAACGACGTGACATTGGTCTCGTTCCCCGTATTGAAGAGATACCCGTCCGCGATATCATCGCTGCGCGGGTGTAGGCGGTACGGCTAGCGAGCTACAAGTCCGTACGTTCTCTCTGGTCCCCAACACGACACAACCCTGCCTCCAAATTCCTTCTCCCTTTTCATCTATTTGTATATCTTCCCGCCAAGGCTTTTGGGTTTCTGTAACTGTACGTAGTATTGTTGTTTGAAAGATTTGTGTCATTTTCCCGCCTTGTTCATATCATAGTATGTTGTTTGCCCGTATCTGCTACCTTTGATCCCTTGTGTCTTTACTCTCTTTCTCTACTTCTGGCTTTTGCTGATTTTCGCCGTCTCAACTCAGCAGCGGATGCACTTCTGTTGGAGTCGACTATTAAACAGCAGGCTTGAACTCATTCCCGTTCTGTATTGCTGACTTTGGCATCGCGCCTCACCTCCAAGCCACCTTCTCAGCAATTCATCGAGTAAGCCCTTATCGCCTTGCTGCGTCCTTGACCAGCTCACAGCAGATCAAGGAAGAGTAAGTGTGATTTCTTTGTCCTCTCCATCGTATACTCGACTTGCTGAAACAAAGTGTCCGCAGTCTCGGACCAATTCAAGTGGCGCTTCTCCGACGCCATATTGACATCATCATCAAGCAGCAGCGTCAATGCCACCACCACAGATATTGCCCACTGTTTTGTGAATCGCTCGGAACTCTTTTTTTCTTCTTTTGGCCTGACCGCTCGATTCACTCTCAACTCATGGAAAAGACCCGGCCCGCTGCAGGAAGACTCGTGATGCGTGTATCTACAGACTGGCCTCCTTTGATGATTACATTGATTCTAAATGGATAACTCATTCTGCGGATATATGAAAAGCTTTTTCGCTCACACTCAGTATGTATACTTGATCTTATGTAGCTTGAGAAGTTCCTTTCCCGCCCACCCATTGCTCAAGTATTGAAAAGATTAGTCAGGACCGACGACTTGAATTAACGTTATCTACCACAAGTGTTCTCATCCTCTACACGTCTTCTTCATTCATCTTGGACTGTGAGTCCGGCTTTCAGCGTTATCTTTGTGCATGCAAGATTGTCTCTGACATATTTCATCATCTTAGCCTATCATCAAGAGAGCCATCGCCATGATCTCGTCCACTGAAGGATGCCCCGCTCACATACGCGACGCCGCCACCTGCTATCTCAATCAACCTATCCACCGTATACTTTTGTGTCTGGCCGACCTTGATACATCGGCACATCACACATCACACATCTCCACTCTTCAATCCACCTCACATCGGAGGCTTCCAGCCCTGACTCGATACACCCGTTAATAACTCAATCAAGCAGCGACGAGCAATCATCCTTTCTCTCTCGGCCGGCGGTGCACCCTTGAGCCAAGGCCCTTCCTTTCTACTCTTTACACAAAAGGAGGGGAAAACTGATTGAAATCAATTGAGCGGCGATCCCTATCGTATATATCTTTTGTTGTTGGCCCTTACGACTCATTGGCCGAAAACGAAGGGCGTCGTCTGATGTCTGTCGTCGAAATCTGCGTGCCCTAACAGCCTCGTACTGCCCACCAGCCCCTCATCAGCAGAATCACAGAATGGACGAGGACATGTCGAAGAGATCCAACGAAAGCGGAACAAGGGAAGAAGAGCAGGAAAGACGTATCCCGAGTGCTAGATCATTGGAGAGTGAGGAAGGTAGGAGACGAGTCTCTCGTGAACCCGATATCGTCAGGATGTCCTCGAGCCCGACAAGTCCCAAGGCGATAGTGGGACCTGTGGAGACAAGAGGATCCGCTTCTGGTGAGTTCATCATTTCAATTTAAACCTGTGAACAACGGAAGCTGAACCGATATAATCAGCCCGAGCGCAAGAACCCCCCAAGCCTCCCAAACCTTCTCCCCGCCTCCCTCTTCTTTTCCGCTCCTCGCCCCCTCCCGTCGCACCGCTCATCACAGATACAATGCGCTCTCCTTCATCTCCGCATGACCACCTCCCTCGTGGACCCGACTGTTCAAGATACTCGGCTTCTCCACGCAGTCCCTTTGGACCATCCGGTCGTCCAACACGGCGGTATCATCACCCGCCATCCTACTCTTCTTCCTATACAAGAGATTACCCACGGTCTGCTTTATACCCCCACCCATCTCCTCCGCCTCATGTAGCTCACGCTTACAGCCCATATTCCCCCTCTTCGAATGGATACCCTCATCGCCACCACTCTTCTCTACCTCCCATCCATACACGACTACCAGCAGAGTATTACCCCACACCAGTCAGTTCCGACAGCCTGTACCATCCTGGACCTCTTGCCCCTCGCTATCCTCATCATCGCATTCATCCGCATGCTTATGAGGGGTACTATCCTCCTTACTCTCCCCCTTCTCCTCCCTCGTATATGTACCCTCGAAAAGAGGCTGCTTACCGCTCGCCACCGGCGGATAGTTCGAGGTTAGGTCATCATCCTTACGCTCCTCCACCGGGATGGGGGCATCCGGAAGATGGGATGGGGTACTATGCTGCTGGGGCGGTAGCTCCTGAGGGTCGGATGAGGGTGGTGGGTGGTCCGAGTGTAGTTGGAAGAGAGAGGAGGAGTCCAGCGAGTGCTATCGTCCCTGGGAGAACTGCCAGTGGTCCGAATTTCAGGTCGCCCAGGAAGCGAGGTCAGTCTACCGTAATCTGTAACTTCAGAAACCGGTAACGCTGACAATGAAACATAGCGGATGATGTGCAACTACAAATCTTGAGCGAAGTCTTTCAACGTACAGCTTATCCATCAACGGAGGAGAGAGACGAGCTCGCTCGACAGCTTGGGATGACGTCGAGGAGCGTCCAGATTTGGGTATGTACCGCCCCCCTCTGCTGTGCCCCCTCTCTCTGACGACTCGAGTAAGTTTCAGAACCGCCGTAGAGCCGTTAAAGTCGACCAACAATCAGCAGCCCAACGAGCGGAAGCTGAATACCGCGATGCTATGTATAGTGAGCATAAAAAGCCGATGCCCGCCAGGTTTGGGGTTCCATCCGAGGGTGCTGTCGGGACGAAAGGTGAGGTTGGAGAGGACGCAGGGGTGAAGAGAGAGAGGGTCTCGCCATGATCGACCGGGTATGGGCCGATTGTTTGTGCCATGACAGTCGCGTCATGTCGCAGCTGCTAGAAGTGGAACAAGGTGACGTGCCACAGTCCCAAACCACTGGGCTTAGGTACGGATGTGAAAGAAGACAACCATCTATGATGTGCAATCGACTGTCGCGGTACGAATGCAAAAAGCATAACCTCGTTCATATAAAGACAACCTTGAAAGATACATGTACAGATTTCCACTCCCCCAACAAGATCCCAAGCCAATGATTCACCCCACTTCTATGGCTCATAATCACTAAGACCTCCCGTACTAATACCTCCAGTACTCCCGCCCGTACTCCTCTCCCTACTCCGACTTCTACTCAATGCCAACCCATTAGGTCCGAGGATAGCAGCATACTGCCCTCTCTTTGGGTCTTTCTGCCTCTTCTGCAGATGTTTGCGGACTTTACGTTCGGGGCGAACGACGATAACGGGCACGGGGGAGTGGGAGACGGAGAAGCGGGAGACGGAGCCCATGCCTGGTGCGCCGAGGGCCATACCCCAGGACTGGAGTTTGGAGCGTTGGCCTTTGGTGCCGACGATCAGGGCTGAAGCAAAGTCAGATGGTGACAATCATAGGATGGAATGGAACTCACAGTCAGGACGGTACAGGGCAATCATCTTGAGAAGGATTTCGGGGACTTTGCCGGCGACGAATTCGACAATGACCGAGATCTTGCGGGTGTCGTCGGCCTCGTCATTCTTCTGGAGCACAAGCTTCAAGAGCGACTGGGCTTCTTCTCGGAATTCGTCTTGCGTCTTGTCACTTTGACGTTCTACGATCACATCAGCATAAACATCACACACATGGGCATGACCCACCTCCGTCATCGACCTCGATGACGCGCAGAGCAACCACTTCGTCGCCATCCTCCACTAGCTCACTCATCAACCACTCCAGCGCCGACTCCCCGCTCTCATCTGGCGAACACGCCACAGCAAAAACTCGCGTATTCCTAGACCTCTTGTACCCCTCGCTCTTGGCTTGACATGTAAACGCAAATAAGGCAGCGGGGCCAGCTTCAAACGCCTCAAAACCGACCTTGCGGCGGTACTTGCCGTCCGCGTGGCTGCTCGAGTTGGTCCGCGTACGGGGTATGCCTGTGGTGTGGTGCATTGCGCTTGGGAGGTGGGAGCTGTTGGCGTTTGAGGGGGTGCGAGAGTGGGAAGGAGGGTGCTCTGGGAGCTGGACCGAGACGCGCGAGTTGGAGCTGGGAAGGGCAGCGGACGCTGGGGGCGAGGAGGGTGCGTGGGCGGTGGAGTCGAGGGTGAACGAGCTGTCGTTGTTGTCTGTGGTGGAGCTGATGCTGTGGCGAAAGATGGACATTGTGAATTGTAGTAAAGGATGAGAATGACTCTCCGAATGCGGTCAAGCGGAGGGCCGACGGAGTGCTACCAACGGGATCAAATCGTCCTCTTCGCCGGTTCTACTGTCTGCATACAACTCTTCTTCTCGTTTGCGCTGCGATGCCCCTCTGCACCCACTGCGCATGTCCCACAGACAGCCTCTACACCGTCTACAACTCCCCCCAGAACATCCGCCTCACAGTCTGCGTACGTCCACCCCCCATACCCCGCCAGAGCTCACCCAGCACAGCCCAGATGCAACCAGTTCGCGGACCCCCTCATAGAGCATCCCTCGCTCCTGCTCTTCCTGGATCTTGTCCTGCTCAAGCCTAGGGTGTTTCTACATCTTCTGTTCAATAGAGGATCGGTGCCGTTTCTGTCTGCCGCCCCGAGTCCAACGGTAGAGGAACGCGAGGCTATTCGACAAAGGCGTCTTGTCGACGACCTTTCGTTGCTGTTACTACTCAGTATCACCGCAGAAGTGGTCGTGAGGCTACTGGAGTACGATAGCCTGAATACAAGGAGAATAGGAGCGACAGTTGGCTTGGTTCTACTAGAAGGCGTCGCTCAGCACCTTGCTACCTTTCTTCTCGCATTGGTAGCGCTTCAAGTGCGAAAGTGGGACAAGATATCAACAAAGCAGCTACAGGCACAACCTCTAGGATTACAAGACGGCAGACAACAGTATTTCTTGTAAGACAGTCTGATCAAGGCGCAAACATATAGTGACTTTCACAGACCCATACTCATTCCAATCACTCTTCTCTACACCGCCCTCCTTCCGCTCCTCTTCCAACTACTCCTCTATCCCTGGACAACCCCAGTCATTCCCCATCATTCACCAGCATCTATCCTCTCTACCCTACCCCTCCCAAGCTCCTGGACGTCTTCACCCGCCATAACAGGCCTCGACCAGCACCTGAGCTCGCAGTGGGCACAAACAGACAAGATCTGGGCTGGTACGAGGCTTTTGGGCGGTATGAGCGCAGGGTTCGGGCTGAGGGTGCTTCTCCCGACGAAACCCTGGGAGACTACGGGAATTGTTCTGGCTGGCTGGGTCGCTGCCGGGCTGGTCGGGGCGGTTGGGAAGGAAGTCCTTCAGGGGTGATAGATGCCTTTGGAGCTGGAAATGTCGTCGCCTTCTCTGTCCCTCGTGGCAGAGTGAAACCTTCGGTCTTTCTTTCATGTCTCCTCGGCCAATTTTAGGGGTCCAATGATTGAGCTAGGCCGAAGGAAGCAACTCGATTCGAAAGCTGGCATGCTTGCTTTGTGAACGAAATGCGAACGTATTGTACCTCTGGGGCTCATAAACTGTCCTTTGAGATCTCGAAAGGCGCTCCATCGACGAGCTCGGACCATCCGAGCCTCCCATGATCCCCCATCTCGACGCCCCAAGCCCACAACGAAATAGCACACCATGCCCACCACCTATCTCCTCGCTCTCCTCCCCCTTGTTCTCCTCCCCACATCCCTCGCCCAACAGCCCGGCAACTTCCCTCAAACTATCCACCACCTCCCCATCTTGCATCATCCTCTCCCAACTCACAATCCCCTCCCCCAACTCGCCCTTCACACTTCAAGCCTCCATCCCCATTTGCTCCTCTTCCTCCCCTCTGGCGGGGGATGGTTCTGCAGGGAGGAACATTACGTGGCCTCTGAGTGAGGAAGGTTCCGCCGCAGCGAGCTCTCTAGCCATCTATGGCAACATCGATCAAGGTGATGATGATCGCGTCGAAGCGGGATGTGTGATGGAGCTCAGTATCGACCAGGTACAATACTTGCTCGGCCGTGATCTGAGTTGGAATCCGCAAAACCTGCTCTTGGATAATGAAGAGGGCGAGTATGTTATGTATGGTACCACGGGTGGTGCGTTGACTTGGTAAGTCTAGTTTTTTCTGGTGGCTACCAAGGGCGGTACTGATGGTTGCGCAGTAGCGATGCTGTGACGAGCCTCCTGCCCTCAGTTACCCAGCTTCCCAACCCATACACTATCAGCGCCGACGATGATGCGTGGTACACTGCCATCACCCTCAACACTTCCTCTTCTGACGACTTGATCTCTTCTTCCGTGTCAGCAAGCGCTTCAGAGTCTACAGCTTTGAGTGAGACTAGAACTGATGTCTCCTCGAACACGAGCGTCTCAAGCTCAGAGACGAGCGCGGCTTTGAGCAGCACTGCATCCACTTCAGAGTCGTCGGCTACGAGCGAAGGGAGCGGGTAGTCCAGTGTGGCGTTGTCGTCTGCTGCCGAGCAGTTTGTGGTCGAGACCGGATCCGCCTCGTCCGTCACGTCCTCTGAAGCTTCCACTCTATCCGGTTCCAGCTTCACTACTGCCGAGCAGGACGAGACTACGGTTCAGCCCACGCAGAATAGCTTGAGCTCTGATGCCGTGTCTACTACCTCGAGCGATATTTTGGGAGTCAAAGCTTTGAGCTCTAGTGTCACTTCCAGTCCAAGCTCTACGTCATCCAGCTCTCCCAGTGTCACGTCTAGCGACTCCGCCTCCACCGATACAGCCGCTACCTCTTCCCAATCAGTGACTTCATCATTCTCATCCTCGTCCTCCGCCCAAGAGGCTGCTGCCACGACAGCCCCGAAATCTACTAGCACTAGCGCAAGTAGCGATAACGAGGGGTCGTGTGTACCGGTGACGATTACGCAAGTGCAGATTGTGACTGTCGGTGCTGGGTCTGAGAGGAGGTGATGGATGTATAGGGACTGAGAGTGGGATGGTCCGAAGCGGGTATACCTTGTATTGATTTGTTATAACTTTGTGGAGGAGTGGGACCGACGATATCTGCATGTACATCATCTCTGCAAATGGCGGGTTTCCCAAGTCCGGTGACAGGTACTGTACATTGATATTTCTCAACAAGCAAGCACAATATACCAGTTCTATCTATGTCCAAACTCCAGTACAACCCTGTCACATCCACTCCATCATCACCCCTGTTGACACGCAAATTACAACCAACCTTGCAGGAACAATCAAGAATCATGCGCCGAATTCACAATCACCCGCCTACAACAACCAGTCGAGGGCCTTGCCCCACCAAGTCGTAGGAACCTGGTCCGGGATCTGGTACTCTTCATCCAATCTTCCAGTGTAAAGATCGGCTTCCGACGCTTTGACGGCCTACATATATTGTATCAGCCTGGGGCAAACCGATGCAGATGCAGGCGACAAAACTCACTTTGGTCTTTTTGACAATCTTCCAGCATGCCATGGGGATAAAGTACAACGGTACACCTGTCAAACCCATCAGCTCTGCCCATCTGACCGGGATACCAAGATGTCGACTCACTGATATAATCCGCCACAAAATCCGACGCATTCCAATTCCCCTTCATAAATACCGAGAACCCACTAAACAGCACAATCACAGAACACATAAAGATCCCATAATACGCCAAATACGGCTGGCAAACTGCTTTCCAGGGGAGAGTCTCGCGGGGGATACCTTGGGCTTTGAGAGCAGCGTGGAAGCGGGTGTATGTGAAACAGAGGGAGCCCCAGGTGAGGAGGCCGGTGAGGGAGCAGATATCTTGTAGCCAGTCGAATGCTTGGGAGGCGCCGCCTGATCCGGCACCTAATCATTGCACATCAGCCGCAGCCAAAGTGTATCGTGGAGAGAGTGCGCCTACTCAGGAAAGCCAAGAAGCCAAAGCACGAGATAAAAGCCACCGAGTAGTACGGAATCCCCTTCTTATTCGTCCGCGCGAAAAATTTGGGCGCTTGCCCTTTGAGAGACAAGGCAACAAGGGAGCGTGAGCCGGCGTAGATGTAAGTGTTGCCGGCAGACCAAGCGCTGGTGATGACGGCGGCGTTAAAGATGGAGGGGAGGACAGAGATACCGGCATTTTCGATGGCGACGACAAAGGGGGATGAGGCGGCGTTGCCGGTACCGGCTGTGAGACGGGTGTCGTTGTAGGGCACGCTGTTGACCATGTCAGACCAACTCTCAACGAGAAGAATGAGGGTTTGACTCACAGCATACCGATGAGAAGGATACCGATCACGTCTATCAGAAATCCGATATCAGTCAAACGTCTACTACGGGAGTGCGCCGACGTACAGAAAAAGATGATTCGATAGACGACCCTCCTGACCGCTCTCGGGATCTGCCTATGGGGGTTGGTACACTCTGCAGCGGCGAGGACAACGACCTCCCCTCCATTATATGAGAATGCAGCTGTGACAAAAGTCCTGTACTCTAGTCATTATCCCGCCCACATGTCTGAAAGATAGATGATGGGGCTTACGAGAAGAATGCCAAAAAACGGCCGAGGGACCCTGTAACGCCAGAGTACGTGTTGAACGCTCCAGGCTCTTTCCAGTATCTGAACCCGATCCTATCGTGAGTGGGTCCACCGCCGAGGTCGAGGATGATTCCAAGAATGATCAACCTATACTTGCTCAGTCCCATGACTACGGGCGAGTGGGAGGACTTACACGACAAAAGTAAGAACTTTGATACTCGCGGTCACGACCTCTGCCTCGCCGTACCATTTCACAGAGATAAAGTTGATACAGATCATGGGAACAAGAGCTACCGCGATCCAGATAGCAGAATTCAGGGAGGACCAATAGCCGATGAGTACGGCGACGGCGGAGAGCTCTGAGGCGATGGCGAGACCGAAACTGAAAAGGGTGTAAGATTGTCTTCAAATGTATCATTTGATCGTGCGCGGCCTACTTGAGAGTGTCTGCGGGACGTTAGCAATGTATGGTAAGGAGAGAAGAGTACTGACAATTCCATCCTAGGCCAAAAGCGAATGCTGGGTCTACGAAACGTCCAGCCAGATTTGGAAAGTTACCGGCAGATGGCAGCTACCAGCGTTGTTAGCGGCGTTTGACATTGTCGAGGTCACATACGAGAGTGGTCATTTCTCCGATGGATTGCATCTGCGTTGAACGTCACCAATAAAATCTTGACGCCTATCCACACTGAACGTACCAAAGACCACGATATCGTACCAGTCAAAGAGTAAGCCAAAAGGACACCGGCAGGACCTGCTTTGGCAAGAGCGGCACCACTGGCAACAAATAGACCTGTACCGGTTCCATCAGCTCTCATGCCGCCAAAGAATAGTTGCACTACGTACCGACACCAATACCACCGCCGAACCCGATAAAGCTCACATGCCGGCCTTTCAAGTGACGCTGTAGAGGATCGCGATCGAGTATATCTATAGTGAAGGGTCAGTCCAAGCTGGCAGTCAAGTCGGGACGGACGACAACGCACCCCCATCTCCATATGCCTCCCTATCATCGACAGCGTTCACCACCATGGACTCGGCAATCTGCTCCCCCTTCTCCTCTGGGGCATCTGCCGAGTAGTTGCTGTCAGCCTTGCCGTAGAGATCCTTTTCTTCGTTCATGGCCGTGTTATTGGAGTAGGAGAGCGAAAGTGATCGGAGATGTGGACATGTCGAGCTATATATGCATGGGCTAGGGATCAGCTGAGATAAGCTTCGTAGCTGTGGATAGATAGCAAGTCAGAAAGTACAGGAAGAGCAATTTCCGGGGGGTCCAGGGCTTGTTCGTTAGCTCGAGCGAGGCGGGGAGCGAGACTGTGGAGGCAGCGATGGGGCTTCATCGGACAAGGCCGGTGATTGGGTGCTGATAGATTGATAGAGATAAGACGATGGAGCAGAAGGAAACGAGATTGTTGTCTCGGAAAGATCCCGGAATCCCGAGCTTGGCTCGCCGCGGCGGTCAGCGCTTCTCATACGCTTCATGGACTACTATCATAATGCACTACTGCATCAGCTTGTGCTCTTGCAACGCCTCTCCAGAGCGGACATGCATCGATCGAGCGCTCCGAATTGCATCACAAACGACACCAATGGCTTGCTTTCGGGCCCGACCTGCCTCTTCATCAAGCCGAGAGATAATCTCGATAAGGACAAGTGCGGATGCTATGATACCAACCTGGACACCGTCTCCACTCGCAGATAGCCGAACTGGCCCGCTTCCCCAGTGGGTAGAGATAAGACCGAAAATGTGCATCTCTCGCCCCCTAGATATCCTTACAACAACCAATCGAGAAACTTGCCCAACCGAGTGGTAGGGGGTTTATCTGGCACCTCGTAATCCTCCTCCAGCCTCCCGGTGTAGAGATCGGCTTCTGAAGCTCTGACCATCTGCAGCAAACCATGTGTCAGTCGAAACCCCACATGGTAGACTCTTGAACTCACCCTAGTCCGTTTGTAGATTTTCCAGAAAGCTATAGGAATGAAGAATAATGGAATACCTGCCACCACATCAGATCCTGTGACAAGAGCGCAAGACAGCCAACTCACTGATATAGTTTGCCACAAAATCCGACGTGTCCCAAGCACCCTTCATGAAAACAGGGAACCCGCTAAACAACACAATCACCGAACACATAAACAACCCATACCACGCCAGGTAGGGCTGGAACATGCTCTTCCAAGGCAGCGAGTTTCGATCAATGTTTTGACTTTTGAGCGCAGCGTGGAAACGGATGTAGGTGAAGCAGAGCGAACCCCATGTGAGGAGGTAGGTGAGGGCCGTGATGTCTTGTAACCAGTCGAATGCTTGGGGGGCGCCACCACTACCGGCACCTTTCCATACATTATCAGCACTCTTCCCTCACCGCTTCAAAACGTCCAACTCACTGAGATACGCCAAAAACCCAAACGACGACGTACAAGCCACCGACCAATACGGTATCCCACTCTTACTCGCTTTCGCCAAAAACCTCGGCGCATGTCCACTTAGCGACAAGGCAACGAGGGAGCGGGATCCAGCGTAGATGTAGGTGTTTCCGGCAGACCAGGCGCTGATGAGGACGGCGGCGTTGAAGATGGAGGGGAGGACAGAGATGCCGGCGTTTTGGATGGCGACGACGAAGGGGGAGGAGGCGGCGTTGCCGGTCCCGGCTGTAAGGCGTGAGTCGGTGTAGGGGACCAACATGCCGATGATGATAACGCCAATGACATCTATCAACGTCATAGGGCGTCAGCAAACGTCGTTGAGCATGAAATATGATGACTGACAGAAAAAGACGATCCGATAGACGATCCTCCTGACAGCTCTCGGGATCTGTCTATGAGGGTCGGTACATTCTGCAGCAGCGAGGATGACCACTTCTCCACCAGTAAAAGAATAAGCCGCGTTGATAAACGTCCTACGTCCTGGTCAGCTCCCCCCTCCATTATTCATCAAAGAGCAGAGATGGTGATGAAGAAGAGATGGGACTGACGTAAAGAATGCCAAAAATCTGCCCAAGGCGCCAGTGATACCGGGATAAGTGTTGAAAGCCCCAGGGTCGTTCCAGTACCTGAACCCGATCCTGTCATGCGAAGGCCCACCTCCCAGGTCGAGGATGATTCCAAGTATAATCAGACTAATCCCTTCATCAGCTCCAGTCTCCCCGAAACAGTGATACACTTACACAACAAAGGTGAGGATCTTGATACTCGCCGTAACAACTTCCGTCTCGCCATACCACTTCACAGCCGCGAAATTGACGGCGATCATGGGTACCAGACAGACGGTGATCCATACAGCCGATGATAGTGAAGACCAGTAGCCGATGAGGACGGCTGCTGCCGAAAGTTCTGAAGCGACCGAGAGACCGGACCCAAGAAAGTCTACAATGGTCAGTACTACTAGCTTCGTCCCAAGAAGGAGGGCGGAGGGGGCTCACAATTCCAACCCATTCCAAAGCCGAGCGCTCTATCGACGAATAGTGTTGAAAAGTGTGGAAAGTTGCCCGCGGACGGTAACTATAACGCCAACATCTGTCAGCTGAGCCGCACAACATGACAAGAGTCTGTTTGAGTTGGCGTACGAGAGTGGTTATTTCGCCGACAGATTGCATCAATGCCCACGATACTGTGCCCATAAGAGCATAGGCCAATAAAAGACCCGCAGGGCCTGCAGTCGCTAATGCAGCACCACTGGCGACATACACACCTGCACCACACTCATCAGATGAGTCCAAGAAGTAGGGGACAGGTTACGCACCAACACCGATACCTCCACCGAAACCTATAAAAGTTACATGTCGTCCTTTCAATCGACGCTGTAGCGGGGCACGAACTAGAACGTCTATAGACGAGAGCCGTTCAGTCAAAGGCCGATGGAAGAGAGAAAGACAAGACATACCTCCATCTGCATAAGCTTCTCTATCTTTCGCTCCATCCAGCGCATTATAGTCGATAATCGGTTGCCCCTCGCCTTCTCCTGGTGTTGATGTCGGATCTGCCGAGTAGTTGGAATCCTTCTTCTCCATTGCCGTCGACATCCTGCAGTTGCGGTGTGTGTGTTGGATATACAGTAGTAGTTTGGTGAGGATTTTGGCTAACAGGTCATTATATGATGGTGGTAGAAGTAACGGAGAAAGCTAATTAGGAAGGATCGTATTCATTGAAATTTCTCGCGCTTAAGATGACACAAAAGTGATTCAGGTGGCGAAGCGTTGAGATTCGAACGTCGACGCTGCTATGTTCTGTCTGACCTCAAACACAACAGGCAACAACAGATACAGTAGTGAATCCAGAGAACATGCATGGCATGCATACAGCAGATCCATAGCCACAAGGCATACTCGAGTTGGGCAAAAAGAAGAAAAAAACAGAAGATGCCGTCAGGGGTTGGAGTCGCCGGCCGCCGGCGAAACGAAGTCTGCATTCCCGAAAAACGTCCAAGGCACCTGCGCGCATCATCTCTTTCATTTGTCTGCTTGTAGCCCCGCCAGCGGCCAGCGGCGCGTTCATACCAAGATCTCCTGTCTCTTGGAATTTGGGCTGATAATACATGCTCATTTGAACCTTGTAGCTTTCCTATACCGATCTGCTCTTCGAGGAGCTTCATGTAGACCGCCGGGCTTCGTGTGGTTGATGGCAAATGCTGTCTGGGTCATCCATACGACAGCGGTCAAGGCAGCTCCGGATCGTCTTCTTAGTTGGGATCTCAACTATAATCCACTAAAGGACCAAGTGTTCTCGTCATCGAAACATCCGGTCCTGTGCTGCTTCAAGTTTCTTGTAATCCAACCAGCTTCCAACGAGCAATATAAGTGACGCTCCCCCGTTCTGGTAGCTGACACGAAAACAATGAAAGGCAACACGCGGTGCACAAGTTACACAGCAGGAAGACACCACCTACACTCGTCTGTCATCATTCACCCCTCTCACGCCATCACTCAACGAAGGATGCCAGTAATTAAATACGTACCTACGTGTTATTAACGCTGAACATCTCATGCGAGTTCATTGGCCGAGTGCCCACCCGAAAATTTCCGAGGTTAGTGGTGGCGATGTCCGACTTTGCCCGAGAAGGCAGCTTCCAATCCGCGTGCTGCAATCTCACCTCCTTATTCTCCTCTTTCCACCTCCCCACTCCCCACTCAGCACCCCCACGCCATGTTCCGCCCCAACTCCCTCCTCCGCGCGACTCAGGGCCTCGCCAGCTCATCTACCGCCACCGCCACCGCCCCCCGCCCGTTATTCGCTGCTGCCAGGTCTTTCCACGCGACCTCGAGTGCTCTGTTGGCGACCCCCGTGGAGGGCAAGCCTTCCCAGATCAAAGAGTTTAAGATCTACCGATGGGTGAGTGGGCAAATTGATCAGTGTTGTGTGCACAAGCGGGTGTTGGGGAAGCAGGGGGCGTAGTGGCGATGGATGTGCTTGTGCGGTGGACGATGGCTGACAGACGTCGTCGGTTAGAACCCGGATATCCCGAACGAGAAGCCCAAGCTCCAAAGCTACAAGGTCGACCTCTCTCAGTGCGGGCCCATGATGCTCGATGCTCTTGTAAGTCTGCTGCTGCTACTGATCGGCAGTACCGTTCTGACTTTTTCCATAGATCAAGATCAAGAACGAGCTCGATCCCACCCTTACTTTCCGACGATCGTGCAGAGAGGGTATCTGCGGGTCTTGTGCCATGAACATTGACGGTGTCAACACTCTTGCTTGCTTGTGCCGGATTCCCAAGGACACCAAGACGGAGAGCAAGATCTACCCTCTTCCTCATATGTATGTGGTCAAGGACCTTGTCCCCGATTTGACCCACTTCTAGTAAGTACCATTGTGTTCGACCACGACGCTTTTGCTGACAAGGGTTATAGCAAGCAATACAAGTCTATTGAGCCCTACCTCAAGAACGACAACCCTCCAGCGAAGGGCGAGTTTTTGCAGTCTCAGGAGGACAGGAAGAAGCTGGATGGAATGTACGAGTGTATCCTGTGTGCTTGTTGCTCAACATCTTGTCCCTCTGTAAGCCCTGCCCACGTCGATACATGCTCAAAGCTGACTCGGGACGCAGTACTGGTGGAACCAAGATCAATACCTCGGTCCTGCAGTGTTGATGCAAGCGTACAGATGGATGGCCGACTCTCGAGTAAGTCTTTCCCCCCCCCCCGTGGAGCCCAGCAGTTTAATTGCGAGGGGGCGACGCGAGATGATCATTCAGACACCGGGCTGACCATAACCGAACCAATCAGGACGCGTACGGTGCCGAGCGCAAGGAAAAGATGCAAAACACCATGTCGCTTTACCGATGCCACACCATCTTCAACGTGAGTCAAACATGGCCCAAAGTTTGGCCGGGAGGGTAAAGCTGATTTTTTGGATCTAGTGCTCGCGAACATGTCCCAAGGGTCTCAACCCCGCTGCTGCGATCGCCAAGATGAAGCTCGAGATGGCCACCAACGAGTAAGAGACGTGGGATGTCTAGCATGGAGAAGGCAGGGACAGGCAGGGTAGTGCATGGGTCGGCTGGGTAGTGGTTTCGACATTTATACGACGGCTGCGGCCAGTCTGTTTGTATTTTTTGGTATTATGCATCAGCAGATACGACCTCATGAAAACGCGTCTAGAGTAGATGCCTTTGCTGCCTGGACTTTTATGGGTCTTGTGCATACAGCCCCCGTGGCGTGGCTACTACCTGGCATCTGGGCATACATAGCATGCATGGCCATGCAGGCAGAAGTGCCACTTGCGGCGTTAGCAACCGGGTGGTGGCCCGCTAATCCGATGGAATGCCGAATGCTGTTCCTGGAGAGGTGATGGGGGCATCTCCTCTTTCTTTCTTTCGTTCTTCTTCTCTCTTCAGCACCCAAAACACTACCAACGCCATGTTCGCCCGCCAGCTCACCAAGAACTCCTCCGCCCTCGCTCGAGGCTTTGCCTCCTCCGCCCGCGCCCACAAGCAGGTCGCCGTCCTCGGTGCCGCCGGTGGTATCGGCCAGCCCATGTCCCTCCTCCTCAAGTCCAACCCCAAGGTCACCGGCCTCCGTCTTTACGATATCCGAGGCGCCCCCGGTGTTGCTGCTGATATCTCTCACGTCAACACCCAGTCTGTTGTCAAGGGTTTCGAGAAGGACGAGTGAGTCGGACGCGTTCGCAGCGCAGCGTGGGAAGAGGGCGCAGTGGGGGGACAGAAGGCTGACATGTGCATTGGGATATAGCATCAAGGAGGCTCTTACTGGTGCCGAGATCATCATCATCCCCGCTGGTGTCCCCAGGAAGCCTGGAATGACGTGAGTACCTGTTTTTGATCTACAGCCAACGAGGGCTACGTGGTTTCAAGCCGAACCTCGCTTGAGCAAGAATGGCGTATGCTGACACTGTCATTCGTCCAACAGCCGTGATGACCTCTTTGTGAGTACCACGGCCGTGGACGCGGATGCAAGGCTGACTTGTGTATAGAACACCAACGCTTCCATCGTCCGTGACCTTGCCGAGGCCGTTGCCGAGTACGCCCCCAAGGCCTTCATCGGTATCATCTCCAACCCCGTCAACTCTACCGTCCCCATCTTCGCCGAGGTCCTCAAGAAGAAGGGTGTATTTGACGAGAAGAGGTGCGTCCCCCCTCTCCTACCTTTTCTACCTGCTGACGTGTGAGCAGGCTTTTCGGTATCACCACCCTCGATGTCGTCCGAGCTTCCCGATTCCTCGGTGAGATCACCAACAAGGACCCCAAGGACGTCCAGGTCACCGTCGTCGGCGGTCACTCTGGTGTCACCATCGTCCCCCTCCTCTCCCAGACTCCCGCTGGTAAGGGCGTCGACGGCGAGGCCTACAAGGCTTTGGTGAACAGGATCCAGTTTGGTGGTGACGAGGTCGTCAAGGCCAAGGCTGGTACTGGTTCCGCTACCCTCTCTATGGGTTACGGTGAGTCCCTCCCCCCTCCTCCCTTTGTAAATGCCCGCCCAAGCTGATTCTGTCTTAGCCGGTGCCCGATTCACCGACTCTCTCATCCGAGCTCTCGACGGTGAGGCCGGTGTGGTCGAGCCCACTTTCGTCAAGTCTCCCCTCTACGAGTCTGAGGGTGTCGAGTACTTTGCTTCCAACGTCGAGCTCGGCCCCGAGGGTGTCAAGAAGATCAACTCTGTTGGCGAGTTGAGCGCTGAGGAGAAGGAATTGTTGAAGGCTGCTTTGCCCGAGTATGTTCCCTTGTTGTTTTCTTGAGAAGGGGATGAAAGCTGATGATGTGGTAGCCTTGTCAAGAACATCAAGAAGGGTGTCGACTTTGTCAAGGCTTAAATGGAAGTATAGGGAGGAAAAAGGGCTGTAGCAATGCATACGTGTCTCTTTTGTTTCCCGGTCTGCGACACCAATGTCAAAAGGTAGTGGTTACTGCCGCTGTGCACCAGTCTGGATGCCCTCGCCGGGTCTGCGGCTAGATTGGTGCCGTTTTTTTGACCCTTTGATCAGTATACATGGCATGATCTCCTGGTCCCCAAGACGAGAGAGGTATACAGTAATCTACAAACAAAAAAAGCATAGCTGAGATCAAGGCTAGTTATAACAATAGCAATTCCCCAGTCGCTGTTCTCCAGGATGGGTCACATACCCCCTCGTCTCTCAGTGCGTACAGCTACACCACATTAGCTCTTTCCGTGATTGAGCATCTTCAAGAACCTACCCTGTCCAAAATACCCAAGGCTTCTTCCACATCGTAAGAGAAGCTCTCGTGGGATCTCATTTCGATAATAACACTTCGCGCCCGTTTGCGTCCAGTCTCTTCCAACATCATTGATCCTATCAAAGGGTCAGCAGAAGCACCATAATGTTCCAGGGTGGGTCCCTATACGTACCGAGTATGATGGTAGCAATCAACATGTTGATAGTCGTGATTGACCTGGACTGTTCCAGAAGACGTAGCCCTTTGCATGCTGCAGTCTGAACAGCCTCGTGCGAGTGGGCATAGTGTAATAGATCAACCAAGACAACAACCTATCAGAGGTCAGGTCCCGTCATCGCGTAGCAGTGCAGAACCATCAACTTACTCGTAGCGTATGTATCATGATTTGATTGCCCAACAGAATCTTTAGCGGCGTTTGGACATCTCTATCCTCTGTTGCTACCCAGATGTCCAACTCCAACAGCAAGTCATAGGCTTTTGTGGTATTCGAGACGGCATAAATTTGATCAGACAATGATTGCAAGACGTTTTGCTCATGAACCAGTATATTGACTCGGTTCGCCTGAAGCCTTGTAAGCTTGATCTTTTTCATTGATGGCATATATGCTTACCAGCTCCAACACGCCAGCGTCCATGCCGCATTTGTTTTGAAAATTGGCGGACAGATCTTCACCCTTGTCGTTGGTATAATCATACCTAGTGCCCTGATCAGCGTTCAACAGGCAGCACTGGGAGCAAACTCACCACCAAGGCTGAAAAGGTTCTGAAATGAGCAATGGTCTCTGACCACTCGCTAGACAGCGCCATACATCTACCAATGCCAAAAGCTCCAGCACAGCTCGCGTTCTCGCAAAGTGGGGTTGACCACACGCAGCTTCCAACATTGCTGCCGGACCGCCTTGCGCACTCACAGTGTCACAAGCAAGGGTCATGGCGTCCTTCCATTTTGTACCGCCGATCATGACTTGAGAGATGATGGCGCAAAGAAGGCTGGTAAGAAGCACTAGGATGATCTCTGGGGAGGTTTCCGTCGTTGGTACCTTGAGCAAAAGAGCAGAAAGGCATAGGTTGACTGATGAGTTGCTGAAGCCTGTTCCGATAGCTCTGAGCCGTGTGATCATGTCGGAACTCGGGACGCCATTGGGAAGTGATGGTCTTGCCCAAGTACCCCTCGGTACATCTTTGAGATACCCTTTCTGCTGCTGCAGCAGAAGCGAGGAGCGGTGTACGGCGGCGATGGAGAGGAGGGAAACTAATAGCGCGTCAGAGTAGACGGATGAGCCTCGGGGGTGGGCGAGGCTGTATGAGATGTCGAAGAATTGTATGGGTTTGTCTGCCTGTGGTATAGCGCACAGATTGATAGTGCCTGTGATGATGATTAAGCATAAGTCGGGCGTTGCATGACAAGAGAGAGCTCACCGAAGCACACGAAATGTTGCATCTGCAAGGGACAGTCGGTCAGAACCATATCATAATGATGGATGTTACAACACGGCTACAACTCACCAATTCGCGCTCTTGAGCGTCCCAAAAAATCATCGAGAGATAATCTGGAGGAGTGAGATTGACAGCAGGTCGGTCAATCGCGTGACGCCAGTTGCCCGGGTATACACACTATATTTGTGAGCTTACATTAGTCGTTGAGGGGAGGCCTCACATTGTGACCTGAGTTCCGGCATCGTCCACACTCTGGAATTTGCTCGTCGCATCTGATGAGGAGGTGAGTGGCAATGCGCCCGCCGAGGCCGCAAGTCGACCTACTTTCGTCTCCTCCTCTTACACTCCAGGCAACCTGCACCATATCAGTCAGGTCATAGACCCTTGCAAGACAGGCTATCCTTACCAGCTCTACTTCGAGTCATCTTCTTTCGTTTTGGTGGAGTGACGCCTTCGTTATTGTTGTTGTTGCTGTTGCTGGATTCCCCTAATTGGGGGATCTCAGATATCGTTGCAGCCATTTCGAGGAGGTGGTGGGTGTGGGACATCATCACTCGAGTGTAGCAAGAGTATTTCTCGAAATAAGAGGCAAGAATGCAAATGAGATCCAGTTATCCACAAGGTCACGAGGTGTCGTCCAATAGATTGGAGCAGAGATAACGCGGCGGCCGCCGTCGTGTGGTTCTTCTTTCTTTCAGTGTATCGTCGCACTACATATGCAACTGTACAAGTCCCGTCTCGTTCGTATCACACATGTGTACGCTTGGAGTCTCCGTCTTGGTAGCAGCATTATACATTTAAAAAACTATCATCCTAACCAGGACAACTACAACAGCCCGCCCAGCTAGCCGTCTTACGATCAACTACGATCTCCTGAGCACCCTCCTCTTCAGATCCCCATACCTTGAAGGAGGCTTCCCCGCCCTCCTCTCCTCAGCTTCCAGCGTAATCGCCTCAATCTCCTCCACATCACTTTTAAAGTCCATATCCCTGGCCTTGACACCTGCCCATGAGAAGAACGCCCCGTGCCGGCGATTACGCAAAAAGCCCTTGATCTTCCACCCAATGTAGCATCCGATAAAGATGAAGACGGCGCCGTAGGTAAAGATGAAGTCGGTAGCGACAAATTCGCCGGGGCCAAAGAAGGAGTAGCCGCTGGATGAAAAAAGTCAGCCGGGGTGCCTCTGCCATAAAGCACGCAAGATACAAAGATTGAAATTTGGGCTTACCTGAAAACGAGAGCAAAAGTAGACCAGACGAGTGTGTACCAAGCGGAGAACCGAGGGATGAATCCCCTTGCAGGCAAAGAATCGAGGCCGATATCCTGGGCTTTCATGCCTACTCGGAATCGCAGATAAGAACTAGGACAAACATGATTATCAGTATTGTATACAGCACGTTCTCTAAAGAAGGGCGCCTTACCCGGCCGCGACCATCCATGTGATGAGTTGTGTAGCGGTGGTCAAGTTGATCAGCCACGTCAGAACTATCCAACCCATCCATCAGCTCCAACCAAACATTCTTCTCGAAAGCAACGTACCCTTATTAGTCCCACTCGACACCGCAAGATACGACAAACAAGACAGCGCCAGCGTGATGAGCACGCAAATATACGGTAGTCCATTCTTGTTGGTCCGCGTCACAAACTTGGGCGCTTGGCCTTGCAGGCCGAGACTGTACAATGTACGACTGGCGGCAAAGGCCATGGATGAGCCGGAAGAGAAGAGGGAGATGAGGATACCGGCTGTGAGGATATCGGGGAGAACGGGGATCTGGAGGCGGGTCATGTTGATCACATACTATTCGACATTCCATCAGCTCCTTCTGACACCAGAACAAGTGAGGTTGCAACTTACAGGCGACTTTGCAGTACTAGACGAAGCGCTCAGCAGGTTCGCATCATCATACGGCGCATTGATTCCCACAAAGAAAGCGCCGCCGACGTAAAAGGCGATAATACGGTAGATGGTCGATTTGAACGCTTTCGGGAGGACACGGCGGGGGTCTTTGACTTCTCCTGCTACGAGGGCAATGTAATCGGGGCCCACCTTAGAGATATAGTTAGCTTGGGATTTATGAAGTTGTGGATGACACTTACAATACCGTAAGCACCCCATTGCACGGCGTGCCAGATGTCATATGCCCTGTCGGTGGCGGAAGAGCCCGCAAAAGTACCGGGAGTCTTCCAGTATCTGGCAAAAGCATTTTCAATCAGCGAGGTGCGGTCGATGAAGCTGTCGACTTACCGAAATCCATATCGATCATGTAGCGGATTTCCGCCCAACATGGTGACGATTGTAAAGATGAACATGCCGATTATCAAAAAGACTTTGAGGATACTGATCCAGAATTCTTTCAGGAAGATATCAGCGATGCGATCAATGTATTGATGTGAGAGAATGCTTACCCGTTTCGCCATATACCCGAACATTGACCACTTGCACTGCTAGTAAAAGTACGAGCCCGACAGATATACATATCGCCGGATTCAAATCGGGGGCCCAATATGCCACCAGCACGTTGAAGGCTACAAACGGTTAGTAGAGTGAGCAGGACGTATGCGCAAGATGACATACATGTCAGCTCCGTTGCAATGAGAGCCACTTGGGTGACAAAGTAGTTCCCTGAAAAGTTTGTTGAGCACATGATCAATGGTCGCATGACTCGTACTCACAGCCGAGGGCGAAACCGACAGAATCATCTAGGAATCGACTACTGTAGTGGATGAAACCACCGTCTACTGGTAGCAATGTGCTCATCTCAACCAAAAAGTTGCTGATTGCCTGCATGACCAGTCAGCCTTTGCTCATGGAAGGAGTGATTAGGCTTACCCAGACGACCGTCGCCCATAATGAGACTCCAATCAAGAGAGCCAGAGGGCCGCCAGTCAATGGACTTCCAATGGAGATGAAAACTGAAGACCCGATAGCACCGGAAATAGCTATGAGCTGCAGATGTCTTGGTCGAAGACCACTACAATGTTCATGAGCATTGGTCCTCCCCTCGAGAATATGAGACTCACCGGTGAGAATGGGTTTTCGGTGGGAGTCCACCACCGGCGCTGCCGTCTACTTCAAAGACTGCAATATCTGTCGTCGCGAGCTTGATGGAATCCGCGTCGGCCATGGTGTACTATTTTTTCGCCTGGTGTTGAGGAAGGAAAAGTACGGGCGAGTCATATATAAGGAGCTGATGGACCTACCGCTTGGTAGAGTCAGGGCAGGATGGAGGGGAGATAGGGTGATAAGCGTAGATGGGCTTGCGGTAGGGGATTGGCGGAGGGAAGTGGGTAAATGCGGTTAATGTATGCATTCGGGTGGCTATCCGAGGGCGGCGTGCAGAGAAGAGATGGTGGTTGGGTGCGCTTAACACAAGCGCCGAGGTGGCTGGGAGCGGCTAGATAAGCCACGTGGCTGGAAAAGTAGAGACCACGCGCCTGCATGCGCTTCTCTTGCACTGTATGCAGCCTGGAGAACGGTGGATGGGCATGTCAGCCTTAAACATCCTCCCATCCTCTCAGTCTTATTCACAACCACAATGGCCAAGTTTAAGAACCTCACTCTCCAAGACGACACCGCCTCCCCGCATGCCAGACCAGGCCTGCCCCTCGCCCAAGGCATGTCTCTGTCCCACTGGCAACAGACAACACGCTCAAATCCATTACTCAATGAGCGGACCACTCAAGAGCTGCCCAGTGAGGCCGAAGTCGTTATCATTGGATCCGGTGTAAGCATGACCCTCTTACAGTGTTTGGCTTTGTATACTGACCATTTGCTAGATATCCGGTGCGCTCACAGCCCTGTCTCTTTTAAAGTCAGATACACCCCCAACATCGATCGTCATGCTCGAAGCGCGCGAGCTATGTTCGGGTGCGACGGGCAAGAATGCAGGCCACTGCAAGCCTGATGCCTACAGGGGATTCTCCGAGTATAAAGAACGTTTCGGGGCGCAAGAAGCCCTGAATGTAAGCAAACATTTCTGTCTAAGAAACTCTCATTGATCAGTGTGTAGATCCTTGCGAATGAGAAACAGACTTGGCAAGCCCTGGTTGCTTTTGTCAAAGACAACGGAGTAGACTGTGACTTGTGGACTGGAAAAACGGTGAGCCATCTACACTGCTTTGACGGTCACTGTTTGCTGATGGAAATAGATGGATGTCTTCATGGACAAGGATTCTGCTGCTCAGGGGGCAAGTACATTCGAGGCTTTCCAGGCAGCGGGTGGAGACGTGTCGGGTATAAAAGTGACGAGTGACCGAGACGAAGCTCGAAGGGTAAGCACCATCAACCGCACAAGACTGTGCATGACTGACATGGTGAGACAGATCTCCCGGCTCGAAGACGCCCGAGCAGTGTACGCCTGGGACGCATCAACAGTCCATCCATGGAAACTAGGTGAGCCTGCCCCCATCACTCGTTTCTCAGACCCTATTCAACTCACACACTTTGTACAGTCGCATATGTCATCCAACGATGTCTCAACTCTGGGCTCAACCTCCAAACCTGGACCCCCGCCACATCCATCTCCGGCTCCCCCCACAACTGGGTACTCCACACCCCCCGCGGAGATCTCACCACCCCAACCATCATCCACGCCACCAACGGTTTCGCCCCCTTCCTCCTCCCCGAACTTACCTCTCTCATCAATCCCACCCCGCACATGTGCAACCGCATCTACCCTTGCTCCTCTTTCTCCGGCTCCCACGCTTTGCAAAACTCTTACGGTGTGATCTACAAGGAAGGGATGTACTCTGTGAATCCGAGGAGTACGTCCGATGGGGTGGTTTTGGTGGGAGGCAGTCCGCCGAGTTTGTACTTGTTGGAAGAGTATGTGGCGGGGGATGAGAAGAGGCAGACGGATGATAGTTTGGTCAATTTTAAGCCGGTGACAATGTCTGTAAAAGAGTTGGGGTCGAAAGGGTTCCGTTGGTGAGCGCCGTTTTCTTTCCTCACGACTTGGAACGAAGCTGATTGTATTAATAGGGAATTATCAGACTATGGCGCTGCTACGCAATACGACTGCTCCTGGAGTGGAATCCTCGGTATGGTATGTACCCCTTGCCCATCCACCCATAACCTTAGATTGCGAAGGCTGATCACCATTCTGACAGAGCGCCGATAGTGTCCCATTCGTAGGTGCCGTCCCAAACAAACCCGGTCAGTGGATGTCGTGCGGGCACAACGGACACGGTATGGTGAGTCGTCTTTGCAATCCTCAACCCCAGCTTCAAGCATCTTCGCTGACATCTCATCCCTCATTTGAAGGCGCGTATATTCACCTGTGCGCCGGCACTGGCAAAGCTCGTTCAAGGATGTAGCTGGGAGAAGACTGGGTTGCCAGATTGTTTCCGGGTGACTGAGGAACGGCTGCAGAGTTTGAAGAAGGAGCAGTAGTTGACACAAGAATGTATATAATCTTTACGACCAGAAGGGGATGATGGAAGTGTGATTTGTGTCCTGTCGGGAACAGTGATTGTATCGTTCGTCTTTGGGTCTCAAAAGAGTCTGCTTACAAGGGGTGAACATACTTTCGAACGACTACAAAGCCAATTGCGGCAGACAAAAGGCAGTGCAAGGACAATATGACGAGACGACTGCAAGGGCCGCAAGGGCGTCAAAAAGCTGTGGGCTACCTGAGAGGGCAGCGGCGGAAGGCCGAGATGATTGTAAGCTTGGAGAACAAGGGATCAGTATCAGTTCCAACTTGTGCCAGAGCCGGAGGCGATGCTAAGTACAGTACCTCGGCGATCTGGGGACCTTTGTCGGGCGTACGCAACTTTTGCAACCCGACCCGAAGCACGGCAACCAGAGCAGCAGCAGAAGGGCGTCGCGTCAAATGTCATGGAGATCAGACCAGAGTGGCAAACGGGACCTTGTGGGGAAACTGGGAGGCTTGTTGGGGATGAGGTATGAAGCTGTTAGCTGGATGAGACGATATGTTGAATGGATGCATAGCTCGAAAGGCAATTGCGACTTTGCGAGATGCAAAGTGTTCCGCGGCACGGGAGATCTAAAGCGCCCGCTGTTCTTCCTTCGTCGGTTCTTCCTTCGTCGGTTCGTCGGTTCGTCGATTTCGTCGGTTCGTCCTGATCTCTCTGGGGCTGTCCTTGACCATGTGCAGTTGCTATGTAGATGGTGCGGCGTATTGCAGCCCTGACCCCCCAGCACTGCTCTTCGACACCGCGCTCGCTCTGCATGGCGGGGCATCTCGGCGGGCGCCGTACTCGCTCCCTGAGATCCGTTTAGGGTTCGCTGTGCCTGGGGACGCGTTGTTTTTGTCCTCGGCGAGAATAAAAGGGAAGGGGGAATTGCATCTCTTTTCTCTTTCTTCCATCCACTTTCATTCAGCCCCCGCTACTACTTTCTTTATAAACCCCATCCTCGACTCCCCTCGCCACCACAACCCTCCATCCCACCAACTACCACAATGCACGCCACCACCGTCCTCGCTTCCCTCCTTGCCACCCTCGCCGTCTCCAACGCTCTCCAGGTCACCAGCCCCTCCGAGGACTCTGTCTGGTCTTCCGGCGACTCTCAGACTATCGAGTGGGATGCCGTGTCCACCGACCCCACCAGCTTTGAGATCCAGCTGGTCTACTCTGTAAGTCGAACTTTTTTCACTCGGATGTTTGGGGGATGCGGGGATGGTGAGCGGGGCGGTGTCAAGACGTGCTTTGTGGCCTTGCCAGACGTCTGAAATGAACGGTCGACTCGGACTGAGATGGCTTCTTGCCTCCCTTTCATCCCCCTTCTTTCTTCCCAGCACCGCAATCCGACTCCGCCCTGCGAAATACTCCGCAATTAGGGAACCGTGCGCTGACAAATTCTGCAGGGTGGCCAGAACGGCGTGACCATCGTCGCCAACCAGTCTTCCAGCGACGGCTCTGCCACCGTCACCTACCCCGACGGCAACTGGCCCACCGGTACCGCCTTCCAGATCAACCTCCTCTCTGCCAAGTCTGCCATCCTCGCCCAGTCTAGCCAGTTCAACATTACCGACTCGAGCTCTTCTTCTTCCTCTTCCGCCGCGTCGAGCACTTCCTCGGGCTCTTCGGCTGCTGTCGTGTCTGGCTCTACTTCGGGCCTTTCCTCCACCTCCACCTCGGTGTCTAGCACTTCTTCAGGCTCCTCCTCTGCTGCCAGCGGCAAGTCTACCACTGCCGCCGCTAGCACCACTGGCTCTTCTTCTTCCTCTGGCGCTATCCCCAACGCTGTGAGTATCATTACCCTTTCTAGCAACTTTTCATGCTGACCCCACACAGGCCACCACCACCTCTGCTTCTTCCGGCTCTGCCCTCACCTCCTCCGTCGCCATCGGCTCCATCGCCCTTGCCTTCGTTGGTGCTTTGAGCGTCATTGCCTAAACGCCCCTTCTTTTCCTCTTTCCCTTGTAGCCTTGTGAAGAATTGCCGTGTTAAGACTATTAGACTCCTTTTTCTCTCTTTTTTTCGTGGTCGTGGCTTGGTGGTAAAACTCCTCTCTTGCTCTCTCGAGTACCAGTAGCTTTTATATTTTCGTCGGGTTTACATCCGTATGGACAATCCTAGATATCTTTGGTCCGGTCACCTTTGTTGATATGAATCTCCTTTTCCATCCCTCCAATGAAGAGTCTGATAAGAGTTAAGAAACGTGTTCCTGCATATCAATGCTATGAGGTGATAGCGCTGCATAAGGGCTGTCTAGACTGTTCTAGTGCGGCACGTCGCGTCGACGCGTTTGTCCATCAGAAAAGTGCTGCGGATCGCAGATACCAGTTGCATCGTATGCTATAAAGTTGCATGCTACTGTATATCACCCAACGCTGATATCTGTTCTTCATTGATACTACCACCTCTCAGATCTACCAGAGAATATGTCTACGTATTCAAGAACGGGATACGAAATAGATGGCTTGATTTGGGCAAAATTCAGCCGAACACGCGACTCTTCTTCTCTTGCTTCTCTTGGTGGACATGGTCAAAGTCGGTGGAAGCGCAAATGTTCCTTCTACCGTCCGGATCCACTCGAGTCTTCTTCCCCACAGTATGGTACTGCCCGTCACGCAAGTCTTGGTCCAGACACCCCCAACCCTGTTCGCGGAACGCAGCGCCAGACCCCAAGCCATTCTGTCGTTGTACTTGACGTGCACAAACCTCTCAAACTTGGGACTACCCGCAATGACAGCTATATCGTTGTCTAGTGTGTCTTCGAGCGCACGGCGAGACTCGCGCGGGGCATTGAGAGTAGAGGCGTGGACCTTTTAGGACAACTCTCGGATGGTGGCGGTGAGGCCGCGGAAAGTCTTGCCCGGGTAAGCGCAGACATAGATCTCGGTCTTCATGTTCAAGCAGCTCTCGAGTTGAGTCAGGCCACCGCGGCCAACCCAAGTCATGATGATGCCGTCAGGCTCCCCGCCGCCCGGGAGGCGATATCGAGCGAGGGTAGGCTGGATGGATGGAGTTGTTTCTCGCCGCTTGCACGATGAGGGCACTGGAAGCGGCTATAGCATGATGTCAGCCTGGTACAATGAGCAATGGTCAGGAAGCATGCGTACCTGGGTCACTCTTACTGTAAGGTGCCGACTTGATGCTTTTCTCAGTCGCATCGAGACGAGAGACCTCGTGCGCGATGGCAGAGGCAACCACCGCTTGACGAGATACGTGAGAGTCTGGGTGGCTCTCGTCTTCATCCTTGATCTTCTCATGGTACATATCACGGGAAATGACGGCAGCAGTCGGTTGTTGGTTGACCAGGGTTATGATGATGATGATACGTTGTAGTGGTTGTGGTCGAGGATGACTGTTTCTTATAGTCTGCGAGCAGCGAGATGAAAGCGAAGAAGGATGAGAGTTGATGTAGACATCGAGTTTGTGAATGGTCGGCAATATAATTTCTGCTACATGGGGGAAGCATGAGCGCAGCATCTAGTCTGAAACATAGTGGTGGAGGGAGATGCAGTATGACTTTGAGAGCGAAATCGTGAGCGGCGGTAATGTGGGGACTCACCGTTCCGCCTCTTGTTCCGTCAATGCTTCACAGGCGTATAACCGCATTGTATCCTTGATTGCGATGGAGTCCGTCACTGATCTAGTAGATGTATGATAATACTCCTCATCAAACGAGTATGGGCCGTGGTACTCTCACCTTCAGATCTCTCCGCGCAGAGAAGCCCAGAAGACCGACGGCGGCAAGAAGGAAAAGATCAGGCGCGTCCTGAAAATGATTGAATCAGCTCTGACATGGGTCCGAGATTTGTTTGTCAACATTCTGATATAGATATGCAGCACCCCGATTCAAATGGAGCACAAGCAGATCATATGCAAATGCTGATGCTAAAGGAAGAGCAGTAGAATACAGACAGCCCCAATGCCAGGCTCGTACAATTATACCAAAAGTCACGCCACCACCACAACCAGTCTAGTCCTCATGCCTTATCGCGGAGACGCGGGAAGGGGCGGAGGAGCCGGGTTGATCTTGTTCTCCAGGCCCAACATGCCGCAGAACGATAGTGTCTGAGGGTTGGTATACCATGCTGCTGCCAATCCATCAGCTCTTGTTCTCCCATCCAAGCTGTAACGTGAAGTGAACATACAAGCACTTCCTCCAGGCTCTCCCTGCGGAGGCGCCGTCCACCAAAACCTCTGCACCCTCCCCACATCAATCCTCCCCTTCTCCCATACCATCTCACCTCCTTCCTCTTCCCCATCCTTCACCACAGGCGGTACTAGCAGCCCCTCTTCCCTGATCCTTATCCGTTCATCTTCAATCATCTGGCCTAGAATGTGTGGGGGAGGCGGACGGATGGGGTGGTATTCGAGAGGGAGGTAGGGGTGGAGGGCGCGGGTGATGGCGAGCCATTCGGGGTCGTATGTCAGGCGTGGGGGGTACGAGGGGTTGGGTTCGGGATCGGGGATCTCCAAAAACTATTTCACCATTAGCAAAACCCTCAAACATCACAGCAGAAAGAAGACAAGAAAGACATACCTGCATATGCCGCTTCCCCGGCCCACACTTGTCTAACGCCAAGAACTTGGTGGATCCCGGTACCCCTTGCCCACCAGGTGTACCCTTTGCGAGTTCAGACCATTTTTGCTTCTCCTCCTCTGCCTCTTTGCGCAGGAGCTTGGCAGTGGGGTCATCGGCGGAGGGAGCGATGGTGCCGGCAGCGGTGGATCCGTCGCCTTGGGCGCGGGCGGCAGCGAGGAGGTCGGCGGACTCGTCGATAGGTTCGGCGGGGGTCGGCTCGGGGGCGGAGGGAGGGGCGGGGGCAGGTGCAGGCGGATCGTCGAACTCGTCGTCCAACATAATCTCGTCAGGATTTTCACCCGCAGGCTTTCGAGAGATCTCTTGCGTGCCAATAGAAGGGTTGTCGAATTCGTCGTCGTCCACCACAATCTCGTCCGGATTCGCCGTCACTTTCCCAGTGACTTCTCCTCTGGTTGTAGGGGGATCATCAAACTCTCCATCATCCACCACAATCTCATCTGGATTCCCAGTCGCCGTGTCCCCGTTCTCGCCGTCCTCATCTATCATGATCTCATCCGGGTTCCCAGCCTTCTGAGTCTCCACTTCGTCGTCCTCAATCAAGATCTCATCAGGGTTTTGGACCGACTGATTTCGCGCAATCAAGTCTTGGGAGTGCGAGGGAGAGTCGTGCTGGTAGAGAGCAGCAAATTTGACATGGAGATGGGCGGAGAACCAGTAGGCGGGCTGGAAGTGGTTCAAGAGTTTCAGTAGCGGCGGTGAGCCGAGGCTGTTATTCTGGACCTGTCTCGGTATGTCAGTCTAATTCAATGGAACAGAGAAATGAACTCGCCTCATCAGCAAAGAAGGGCTTCCTTTTTAGGAGAGCTTGTTTGTCTCCGTGATGGGCTATCGTAGTCGGCCAGTCGTGAGACATGACAATAGTATTTGGCGACGGCGTCAACTGAGAAAAGATTAGTATCTGCCATGGGCGGTAATGCGGCTGCTCACCCGCATGAGCTTTTCGACATCATACTCTCGGATGTGGTAAATTGTCCGCAGAGACTTGGAGTCATAAGGAACTCTCTCGTGGTGGCCTGAAACCTCATCAGCTCATGTGCTCGATACCCCCGCCGACACTCACCTTTCGTATAGTCAAACGACTTGTAGATACCACTGGCTCCCACTATTCTCAACCCATTCACGTATACACTCCCCGCAGCACCCATGTAGTATATGCTCGGAGCCAGCCATCCTCCATGATACAATTCCCACATATAGTTGCTCGCCTCATGATTACCGCCGATGACAATGGTCAAAACCGGCGCGACTCTTTGGCCCGAATAGTATTGGTGGAAAGAACCGAGCTGCTTGAATTTGTCCGGGACAGCCAGGGAGGGAAAGTCGTGCACAGAGCGGAGGGCCTGGAAATCCCCACAGAGGAGAAGGAGGTCGATGTGGTTGCTGGTGGTGGTGGTGTATTGCTCGACAGTGTCGTATATTTCTGCGAGACTGCCGTGGGAGCAGCCTTGGATGGCGATCTGGGGAAAGTGAGCAGGATCCGGGAGTGTATGGACTCACTCTCATGGCCAAGAGCTGTCAAGGTGGGTGAGAGAGAAAAAGATGCACAGTACAAATATCAAAAGTCAGCCGAATAGATGGAACGCCAGGCCGCCGATATGCAGCGGCCATGTCCGCAACTGGACTAGGCCCCGCAAGGGTCATTCAACTCTCCGGCTGCAGTCTATATACATACTGTGTACCGTACGCACATAAGTTGAATATGCTGATAGACATCGGGCTTGGATACAGGTCCCAAATCCTGATACCCATCTGTTTCGTATATCACCTCAAAGTGGCGGAGGTGGCCGCAGACTTTCAACAACATGACAGGGCCGCGATGATCTTAATTTGTCTCCCGTCTGATCTCCTGCCGCTTTTCAAGACATATCAATAGCTCGACTATACCGACGACCACATCAATTATCCATCTCATGTCTCATTCCAATGAAGAGATACTCGCTCAACATCCGAGGCTAAAGTCTCCCTTGAAGCTCGGCCATAAATTCATTAAAGCGACGGTCCATCGGCTTTCCTAGCTGCTGTGCAATGAGGGGAGATTGTTTGCGTACCCACGAGGAAGGCTTGCTGTCCTACTGGTGGGAGACGTTCCGAGTTCTGTATCCCTATATCCAAGTACTTCCCATCTTCGAGCTTCATGAAGGCATCCCTATTTCAAAGAAGCTATCCGACTACGGGTACTGTTCTCGGAAGAGACAAGTCTGGAGATTGAAAAACCGTGGTATCGATTGAAACCTCGTCTGTTCAAAGTCTTTGGGTAGGATGATATCACCTTAGTTTGACATGCTTGCTGAAAGCAAGAAAATGATAGGAATCGTCAAGCTCTGGCCCCAGGCTCAAGCTCATCAATCCTCGACGAACGTCAATATCTCCACCTCAGTCACCAGCTTCGTCATCAGGATCTGACCTCACCGTGCGCGTCTCATCTCCATCTGTCAGAGCAGGAAATCAAGGATGATTGAGATAACGTCGCGTTCCAGGCCATTCGCTTCCCGAGTGCTTGTACACCCAATCCCCCAACGATGTATGTCTTGGCTCGCGTGTTCTTTGTTGTTGTTGATTGGTACGCCATTCCGATCCGTGTCATAGCACGAGTACTGGGCTGGTTCGTTAACACCGGCTTGGCAATTGATGCATTGACACATGCAGCACAGGATCCAAAGTTGAACGTGCACATGTGCTCCGTGCGTGGTGTGATTTCATGTTGGAGCATGAGGTACATATAGTGGAGAGGACGGGACACATCAAATGTCTGGGCACGTTTTGGCCGGCGTGGTTGCTGGATGCAAAGCACGGATTGCTTGACCAGAAGCCTTTACAAAAGAAGCATGTGAGCATGTGAAGATCGATCAAAGTCCTAATCGTGGATACATCGTGTGGGGTCGTCATCTAAGCAAGTTGATACTATTCATACCAAGTCGTATGCTACAAAAAATCTTATCAGTCTATCACCGCTCATACAGTAAATCATATCACACTCACCTTACAAGTCGTCTTCTGCTTTCACGACACCCCCTCGAACACTCTCAGTTTGCGCAAAAGCCCAAGCTCTACACGCATCATCTTCCTCCGAGCTCTCGGTCCACCGACGTTTACCTATCCACCCCATCAGCCTTTGACTCTGAACTGCCATTCCAAAATTGGGAAAGAAGACGACTCACCAACAATCCCATACCCCTTCACCCCCTCCCCCCTAACACTCTCCACATCCCACCTCCAGCCCGTCTTCAGCCCAACCCATCCAAGCCACTTGACATAACTCTTATAGATGCCATACATCTCCTCCTTCTCTCCTCTTTCCTCTGATGTGCCAGGGAGCCATTCACCCGGTAAATGTGGGTGTGGCGGAGGGTCGTATGTTGCGTCTGTAAACATGTGAAACGGAGAGAGGAGGTGGTGGCAGCAGGGGAAGGAGAGGAATGGGATTGGTTCTTGAGGGAGGAGCGAGAAGAGTGGAATCCATGGCTACCTCCCTTGTCAGTTATGACTTGTCGTATATCAAGAGTAAAGTAGAGAAAAGGCGTACGGTCAATTGATCCGCATGGTTGCCGATAAGAAAAGCCCCATCTCTCACTACACCCCCTCCCCCTCGTCCTCCTTCTGCTCCTGCCTTCCACGCGTCCAAAGTGTCAGGAAACCAGGTGGGAGGATCAATCTCGAGCGGATGAAGTTTAGCCTGGGTAGCCGATGGGTAAGAAGACCAGGTTTGGCGGGGACGGAGATCGTAGCCTGCGCCTTCATAACCCTGTCAAAGTAGTATCTGGTGTCAGCCGAAAGCCAAAGCCTAGCCCAAGGATGGGCTCATGTTGTTGCTTTAACGTACTTCAGAAATAAGGATATGCACGAGTAGCCCGTTACCCTAATGCCCACCTATCAGCTGCAAGCACACGCGGGAAAGAGAGAGGGATAACGACGTACACATCCAAGGTCTACAAACCCAGCTTTCGGCCGCCCCCAAGTATCCCAAGCTCGGCTTCCCGTCCCTCCACCTCCACTATCGCCATCTATCCGCGGGTACATGTCTCTCCACAACACCATCAGGAACGCAGCTACAGCCATATCATGTTGGCCCCATTCTGCGAGGTCGTCTGGTAAAGTTGGATCATCCGGGTTGTGCGAAGAGCGGGAGGAAGCTCGAAGATGATCGAGGGGGCAGGAGGATTTTTTCTTTGCGAGGTGTCTGTGACGTTCTTTGAGGAGGCGGTAGAGCGATGAAAAGTCGAGAACTTTTGCGTCATCGTGCGATGATATTAGATCATGCGTGAAAGCCGGACTTTTCGATGATAAGGCCGATAAGGAGGAAGAGGGCGGGATCGACAGGATCGACAGGGGCTGAACGTTGCGAGTTAGTGTTGAATAACCTTTGTGAGAAGCAGACAGAAGCAATCTTGTATAACGTACATCGCTAGATAGCGTTTGGTCTTGGGCCTGGCGGAAAAGCCTGCCTAGATGTTCCTCGCATTGTTGATAGAGCGATGACCTTGGCCTATGATGTTGTCCCTCGAAGCGATTATCGCTTTTATCGTCGGATTTATTCGGTGGGGACGGCCGACGGTCGATGGGATCGCCAACAGAAATAGAAGTCGAGATAGACGTTGTGCTAGCCAGAGGCGAGCTTCTCTTGGGTTTGGTGTTGAACCGTGAGGCAATAAATGCAAGTGCCGGGTGAGGCCTACCCCGATGGGCGAGAAATTCTGGGGGAGGAGGAGGACTGGTGGGAAAGGGGACGTAGTGGACTGAGACGCGACCGCAGGGTACAGCATGGTCAAACGTTGTTGCTGTCGGGATGTCATCGCTTTGTACATGTTCCCAAGGCTCCCAGATATAGGCTAGCTGCTGGACGCAAGGGTAGTCTGGAGGCATATCGGAAGGATGCGTGACACGCGGCGTGAGGACAACCACGCCTATGGGCTGGTCGGGAGCACTGTAGTAATCTATAGCGTGATGCAGCTTGGCATCAGTCGCGAGGAACGCTGGGATGAAACGTAAAGTGATGCGCTCCACAAGGTCGAGCTGGGCGTTGCGAACTACGAGCTTGGGATGCGGTGCGGAGTGGAGGGGGCCCCGGGGCTCTTCGTCTCGCAGAGGGGCCTGCTGTGGGCGGAGGGCGGCGAGGAAGTCTGCACGGGGTAGGGGGCAGGGGGCAGCGAGGAGGGGATGCCAGGGCGGAGGCAGCATAGCGGCCATATGGGTCGCCGTAGTGAGTTTTTTTGTGGGAATGCCAAGAAACAAAAGATTAGATAAGGGCGGCCGTCGCCGTACGCTAAAGTCGATCAGCGCACGTCGCTAAGTAGCACAGATCTATTATGTTAACGTTAGCATCGCACTATCATCTCCACGCTGCGACCGCAATGACACGGTGCGATACGAGTACCCCAAAGGCCCCGTCAACCCATCCAGTGCAGCCCAGCGTGCTTGCCGAGCATTTTTTTCTGGCCTTCAGCACCAGGCCTTTATAACCAGGCCCCTCTTGCCCCACATGCACTGTTCCCACATCTCCCTTCCTTCTCGTTCGTTCACAACCCACCGATAATTACCCCGCCATGTTTGCAGCGCCGGCGCAGCAACAGCCCCCTCTTTCCACCAACAGCTCTTCCTCCTCCCTCTCCCAAGATGTCACCGTCATTGACGGTGAAGGCTTTGGCGTAGAGCAGGTGGCAAACCAGGATGCCGTCAGGCAAGACGCTCTCGAGGCTCGTGATGACCACGAGCACAGTCAGCCTATCAGTACCAGCTCTTCCACGACCGCCGTCAACGACTATATCAGCGCCGACAAGCACGCCACTTTCAGCGATCTGTACAAGAAGTTCGAAGAGCCCGCCACCAGCCCCGTCAATCCCGAAGACCCTCCTCCCCCACCTCCAGTGGTTGAGAGCCCCTACTCGGCCTTTTCCAACTCGACGAAACGGCTCATCGTCGGTATCGGCGCGCTCGCCGCCGTCTTTTCACCCATCTCATCCAACATCTTTGTCCCAGCCATCCCCACCCTCGCCGAGGCCTTGGGCAGGTCCGAATCCGATATCTCCCAAGCCGTCACCATCTACCTCGTCTTCCAAGCAATCACCCCTTCCTTCTTTGGGTCCATGTCGGACACCTTTGGCCGACGGCCGCTGTATATCATGACGCTCGTCATCTACCTCGGGGCCAATATGGGTCTCGCTCTTATGCCTACGAGCCAGTACTGGCTTCTTCTCTTCCTGCGTGCGCTCCAGGCGACTGGGGGCAGTGCTGTCATCTCTATTGGGTATGGTTGTATCTCTGACGTTGCCGCGCCGAGAGAGAGGGGCAAGTATGCTGCAGTCATCCAAGCTGGTTCCACCACCGGCCCCGCCCTCGGCCCGTAAGTCTTTCCATCTCCGTCACATCTTTCCCCAAGCTGACATCTCCCAGTCTTATTGGCGGTATCCTCACCGAGACTCTCGGCTGGAGAAGCGTCTTTTGGTTTCTCGTCATCGCCACCTGCATCGCCCTCATCCCCCTCGTGCTCTTCATGCCCGAAACCCTGCGCTCCCTCGTGGGCGACGGCTCCATCCCGCCGCCGCCACTCAACACCTCTCCCATCGTGCTCATTCAGAAGCACAATGCCGCGCGTAAAGCTGCTGCTGCCGACTCGCCTCCTGAGCCCGTCGAGGAATTTGAGCGCCCGCCCCGCAAGCCTGTAGGTTACCTTCTCTTCTTTTGTGTGCAACGTCGTCTGACGAAGAAGCAGTACCAGCCATTCTCGACCTTTGCGATCCTGGCTACCCCCGAGATCATTTGCTGTTTCATCTTTGTCTCCCTCCTCTACCTCCAATACTACTGCTCTCTCACCCTCCTCTCCACCGCCCTCAAAGACTCGTACAAGTTCAACGAGATCAAGATCGGCCTCGCCTACCTTCCCCTTGGGCTCGGCACCATCATCTCATCTCAGCTCAACGGCCGCCAGCTCGACTATTACTACCGCAAAGAAGAAGCCCGCGTGGGCGGAGATTATTCCTCCAAGCCGCATCAGTTCAAAACCGAGCTCACGCGTATCCGGTGTCTCATCCCCTTTGCCGTGTGCTCGTGTTTGGCGACGATAGGGCAGGGATGGTGTTTGGAGAAACATGTGCATATCGCTGCTACGCTGGTGTTCAACTTTTTCGTCGGGCTGGGGTCGGGGACAGTTGGTTCGAGTGAGTTCAAACTCACAATTTGTTGGATGGTATGGGAGCTGATCAAGCAAAAGTCACCGTGTACGCTCAAGACGTCAAGCCAGGCAAGGGCGGCGCAGTGTCAGCAGCCGTACGTCCCTTCATCTTTCTCTACTCCCAGCCCTCCACTGACGCTCTTTCTAGTTCAACCTCGTCCGATGTATGTTTGCCGCCATCGCCGTCGCCTGCGTCCAAACCATGTACAGCGTCATGGGTGCCGGGTGGACATTCGTACTCCTTACAGGGCTCGTCATTGCCGGTTCGCCTTTGCCCATCATCACTGTCTTCAAGGGGAAGCAGTGGAGGGATAAGAGGAAGGAGAGGAAGGAGGCGAGAAAGGCGAGAAAGGCGGAGAAGGAGGAGGAGAAGCAAGCGGGGGTCAGGAACTGAGCTGGAGGGCTGGGAGTAGAGAAAGATGAAGGGACGTACGGCTGCTGACACTGCGCCGGGGCCTGCCTGGTGCAGTACCTCCCCCTTGCCTGCTCCCTCCCTCGAACAAGAAGGAAAGGCCTTGGTGAAGCCGGATGTTTATAGTACGGACACTCATCCAACTAAACATTCTCGCACGGACCTTTTCAAGAAAACATAGACACTCCCTTTTTTCCCAAGATTCCATAGAACTAGAACTCCACTTTTCACTTGTAGTATACGACTTTGGATACGACCCAGACACGCTCGCTCGCTAGAGATAGAATTAGAAAAAGATTAGAAGGAATATGTGAAGAAGCCTGTAGATAGATAATAGAGCCCTTTGTTTCTTGTTTTGGGATGTGTGTAGACTATAGTTCTTGTTTGATATGAATGACCATTCGATTTTCATAGAAACTATGCACTTGATCTCTCAACTTGCGGCAGGGATAGCGGCGATGTCCGGTCTCGGTTTTGGCCGGTCCGACCCTGAGTGGATCCTATTAAAAGCTCGCTCTTTTGTCTTTTCATCAATATCCTTCTCTTCGGCCTACAACAACAGAATCACCCCCCAAACAACAGCACATCTTGCTGGAATGTCACAAGAGAACAACGACACCCATCGACTAGCGAAAGTCGATATATGAAGAGGCTTCGACATGTCTACTCAATCGGCCATCCGACATCTACCAGACAGCCCACAGGGGCCGTCACACGACACTGCAGCCTTGGAAGATCACGGCACAGAAAGCGAAACCTCTCGATATGACAGGGGAGGGCCAACGGTTGGCGATCAAGCCACCCACGAACCCCCAAAAACCCCATTTGCGCCCCTGCAGCCCACCCAAACCACCCTCTCTCAGCGTCCCTACTCTGCCTTTCCAAAGTCCACCAAACGCCTGATAGTGGTCCTAGGCGGCATAGCCGCCATCTTCTCCCCCATATCTTCCAACATATTCGTTCCCGCCATCCCTACCCTCGCTCAGGCATTCAAAAGAACAGAGTCCGACATCTCGCAAGCCGTCACCGTCTATCTCATCTTTCAGGCCATCACCCCCTCCCTCTTTGGCTCCATGTCAGATTCTTTCGGTCGACGGCCGCTGTACATTGCCACTCTCGTCGTGTATCTGTGCGCCAATATCGGCCTGGCCCTCATGCCGACCTCGGCGTATTGGCTGCTGCTTGTCCTAAGGGCGTTACAGTCGACGGGGGGCAGTGCCGTCGTGAGTATAGGGTTTGGGTACATCAGCGATTTTGCAGAACCGAGAGAGAGGGGGAGATATGCTGCGTGGTTTCAGACGGGTGCCATGGCGGGGCCTGCCTTCGGGCCGTGAGTCCATCTCGAGCAAATCATAGCTTGCGCTGACGTACGTCTGCAGACTCCTTGGTGGTGTATTGACACAAGGTCTGGGTTGGCGCAGCATCTTTTGGTTTCTAGCCATCGCAGATGCGGTGGTCCTCATCCCCCTCATTTTGTTCCTCCCCGAGACGCTCCGTTCTCTGGTCGGCGATGGGTCCATACCGCCGCCATCGCTAAATACTTCTCCCATCGTGCTGTATCAGCGAAAACAGATGGCGAAAAAGCTGGCAGAGCAAGACCAAGAGATGGAGCCCGTTGTCAGGCCTGAGCGGAGACCCGTGCGTATACTCCCGGTTGTCCGTATCCTTGCTGATATCAGAACAGTATCGCCCATTCTCCACATTCATGATCCTCTTGACCCCCGAGATCATCTGCTGCTTCGTGTTCACTTCCTTGCTCTACCTGCAATTTTACTCAAGCTTGACACTATTCTCAACCGCATTGAAAACTTCCTACCACCTTTCGGATCTCAAAATCGGTTTATGCTACCTGTAAGCCCTTTCATCTCTTCCGATCCCATTCACTGACCTGTAACCCAGACCTTCCGGCATAGGAACCCTCATCAGCTCCCAATTGAACGGCCGCCAACTCGACTACTATTTCCGCCGCGAAGAACGCCGTGTCGGGGGCGATTACCGCAAGAAGCCGTCCCTCTTCAACATTGATAAAACCAGGATCCGATGTTTGGCACCGTTCGCTATACTGTCGTGTGTGGCGACGGTAGCGCAGGGGTGGTGCTTGCAGTCGAGGGCCAATTTGGGGGCGACGCTCGTTATGAATTTCTTTGTGGGGCTTGGGTCGGGGACGAATGGGAGTGGTGAGTTGTGGTCGAATCCTACCATATAGTAGGTTTGAGAGCTGACCCGTGGTTCAGTAACTGTGTATGGGCAAGACATCAAACCAGGCCGCGGCGGGGCCGTCTCAGCTGCTGTACGTATTGCCTCCAAACTAGCCTCTCAAGTCAAGTGACCATATCTGATGTCTACCTGTAGCTCAACCTAGTCCGCTGTCTATTCGGCGCAATCGGCGTCGCCTCTATCCAAACAATGTACAAAACCATGGGCGCCGGCTGGACTTTTGTCCTTCTCACAGGGCTCGTGATACTGGGCTCGCCTCTGCCTATTATAACGGTGTACAAGGGGCGGGGGTGGAGAGATAGGAGGAATGCGAGGCATGCGAAGAAGGTGGAGGAGAAGGAGAAGAAGAAGGCGCTTGTGTGATACCTGTGGGTGCTTTCTGATGAGGGATTGTATTGGAGGAGATTCTATAAAACTCATATCTCTTAGAAGGCGGTCTTCCTCTTGCTATAGATGTCTTTCTTGACTAGTTTTGTAATCTCTGATTTATTACAGCCGTAATAATGCATTGTGGGTTCCATGCCCTTATAGCCACGATATCGGGTTGGCCTAATTATACACACGACAGAGACGTGGAATGAAAAGCCCAAAGACTCCAGTTGATTCAATACAGATGGCAACAGCCTTCCTTCTCTTCTTTCCCTCAAGCACCAGTTGATCCCCATCACCACTCCCTCCTCCCCTTCCTCCCCCTACTGACACCCCTCTCAGCCTGACCACCCGCCAGCCCTGCGCCTCTATCCCGCCCCCTATCTTCCTCATGTACAGCCCCAAGCTCTTGACCATACGCATACCTCTCTCGCGCTGCCTCCCAAACACCCCCATGCCCGTCTTTCCCCCCTTTCCATGCCTGTCCACCCCGACTCCGGCTAAGAGAACGAGGCGCAGACGGGGATGTAGACGTTTGAGAGGTCTGAGAATGCCGTGATCTCGAGCGAGAGTTGTTATCCGGACGACCGCCCTGGCCGTTCGACGGTGTAGGTATCGGGAAAGTGCCTTGAGCTGCATTTGAAGCCATAGCTTCTCGAAACTTTCCGCTCTGCGCTGGAGCAGACTGGGGATGCCAAACGTGCCCGGCTCGCTGCGCACTCGCAGAGCGAGAGCGACTGTTCTCAGTAGGTATAGGCAAGGGGGTCTGGTTGGAAGGTGTACCCTGCTGCCTGGCAAACGCCAGAGCAGAGGGCGTATTCCGCTGAGGCGGATAAGGCGAAGTGCTCGAAGACGCATAATCATAATTCCGCCTAGCGCTCCTCCCTCGATCGAGTTCAACACTCTCAAGACCCCTCGCAAGCTCCACCCCGTCCAAAGCAAACATTGGGCGGTGCCCACTGCTCCTGCTCCTGGACGCACTGGCACTGCGTGACCTGCCGAAAGACGAGGCGTTGGGCTGAGGGAGGAGGGCGAATGGGTCGCGGGGGGTGATGGTGGATGAGGAGAAGGGTGGGTCGACGTAGCCGCTGCGGTCTCGAGAACGAGAGATGTCGCGGAGGCGAGGATTTGGAGAGAGGATCGGTACCGGCTGCGATGTGTTCCTGCCTAATGGATCCAGATACCGATCGCCCAGCCCAAGTCCCCTAGCCCTTGATCGACTTCTACTCTTGCTCCTGCTCTTCACCTCCCTCCATCCCACTACAGCATCACTCTCCTTGACCTGTTTGATCGTCCATCTCAACTCCCTATCCCCGTCCAGACACCCCAACAAACAATCTTCCCACTCTTTCCCCAAGCCTTGCGGAAGCTCCCAAGACCCGCGCAGAATCTTCATCTGCAACCTCGGATCGAACGCGTCTACAAAGGGCAAACGGCCAGTGAGGAGGGCGTGGAGGATGATACCGACCGCCCATATATCTTGAGCGAGAGAAGGCCCTGAAGGCGGGGCACGGAGTAATTCGGGAGGTGCGTAAGGGAGAGAGGCGGAAGGGAATGGCTGGGAGGAGACTGCGGCGCCGTCAGGGGTATGAAGGTGGTGTTCGTTCGAGAGCCGGCGAGGCCCATGAGAATGAGGATTAGAATGCCTATAAGGCGAAGGCAGCCGGCTAGACCCTCGTTGGAAATTGCTAGGCAACGTCGAATGACGTCCCATCCCACCAGTATTCCCATTCAGCGGCGGCGGTATCGTCGCCATCTCTCTGCCCCTCCTCGGCTCGCCCATACCAACCTGCTGCGCCATGTAAAAGTCACACACCATGACCTTTCCAGCAAGGTCCACCAAAAAGTTGTCCAGCTTGAGATCACCATGCAAGAGCCCTCCGGGGAATCCGGCGTACCCTTCGTGCATTGCTGACACAGCCGCGACGACGCCAGGAAACCACTTGCGCGCAGTCTTGTCTGACCCGCCCTCTTTCTGGAGGACGTCCAAGAGCGACCCGCCGGGCATGTAGGGTATGAAAAGGAATGTGACGGAGGGTGTGCGGTGCATGTCTAGCAGCGGTAGGAGGCAGGGATGTTTTGGGAGGTTTTGCCATGTTTGGATCTCTTCTTCAAACTTTTCCAAAGAGCCGCTTCGATCTGACAAATCATCCCGCTTTACAATCTTGCAAGCAAAGACCTCGCCAGTCTTGGCGAGTATCGCCTTCCGGACGGTCGAAAACCCGCCTCGCCCCACCAGCTTGCCAAGCGTGTAGCCCAAGACACTCGCCCCTTCCGCATCAGGTGCGAGCTGCGACACACCCGCACCCGAGGACGACGAAAAGTGCGACAAAAAGTGGTTGGCAGGCGAGAATGCGTTTGCCGAAAAGTTGGACATGTCTGATATCGAAGGAGACGGTGGGCCCGATGGTCCGGGGTCTGAAAGGAACGAAGGAGACACTCCTCCATTGGCCCCATAAGACAGCTGCCGTTGAGGCGGGTTCGCATGATGGGAGAAGAGCGGGTGGCGGGACGCTGCTGGAGGCGTATAGGCAGTATGTGGATCTGGTCCCTGAGGTGAAGATAGATTCGACGCAGCTTCCCCAAAGGAATAGCCCCTCATACTCGATATTCGCCGCAGGTCTGACCCTCCCGACGAGCCCCCTTCGTTGACGGTACTCTTCATCGGTGTTCCGGGCTCATCGGCGCAGATGGGGGCAGGTTTAGAGGCGTGGAGGCGCGAGATGAAGAGGGACGCAGGGGAGGGTTGCAGCGATGGTCGAATTGAGGGGGGAGAGGGGTGTGTGCTGGTAGTAGGGTTCTCGCTCAGAGGGAACGGTTGCTTTTGAGGGGCAGGGGCTGCGACAGGTTGCCTGCTGGGGTCAGCAAAGAGAACGAAATGAAATCTGTCTTACTCACGCGGCGGGCTGAGAGCCGGAAGGACCTGCTATCGACTGAGGTGGAAGAGCGTGGTAAGAGAAAAGGGGGTGGCGAGAAGCGACCGGGGGAGTGTACGAGGCTGGGGCATTGGAGTATGCCCCTCGGGGCAAAGACGGACCTGGCGCTGAACCAGACGCCTCTCCTGCCGACCCTCCCAAATAAGAGTCTCTATCCCTTCCTCCGTCCCCACCGGCGGCGACGTCGTGTGCCTGGGTCACAGGAGCATTGATGCGAGAGATAAATAAAGAGGCGGGTGAAGGGTTGGGGTTTGAAGCATGCAGCATCCTGCCAAGAGAGTCAGCGCGGAATGAGAAACGTGTGATTGGGGGGCGACTTGCGAAACGACGCTGCGTGCTGTGGGGTATCTTGCGAGTGCTGGGAGGGCGGGGAAGTAGAGCGTACGTGGAAAGGCAGAAGTGAGTTTGGTGGAAGAGGATGTCAAAAGGAGAAATGAAGATTCATTTCATGTCCATGATGTTGCGGGGTCAGCCGACTCTGATGCCGGCTCGGCGCTTCTCTTCCGAATCCGTCACTCAACCTTTGCCCTTCTCCATCATAATGATACAATTCACTTTACATGCAGAATTGATAGGCGTGCAATGCATGGTTAGTGTAAGAAGAGACGTATGCACTAGAGTGAGTACCGGTACTGTATCTGGATACAGAGGTGGGCGGGCCTAAGGGCTCGAGGTCGTCATGTATAAGCTTCCGTTGAAACTGGATGTATGGGCTTCAAACAATTTGTGCTCAGTCCTGGTCAATGAATGAAACATCTACTACAAGTATAGACCTCGCTTGCTGTCGCAGTGGGAATGAATGCCAGCTCCATGCTGAGAGTTATGCCACTGACTGACGCTGTAGGTCAAATTGCTTTCTGCGGAGTCTGGAGTCATCTTGCGAAATCCTACTGCCGAGTGTGCATTGAAATTGTAGAGAAAAGGGATCTATGTATCCATAGCGGCGATTGAAGAAAGAATGGACGCATCATCATCATCTCTACAGAGAGGGACGTGATAATGCGGCGGTCGCCGACTCCGCTGCGATGACAAGTCGTCTGGACGCGAGGCCTCTTGCTTCATCACAATTCCAATTCACAACCACCAAGCATACACCATGGCCCCCAAAGAGTGAGTCCCTCCCACAGACATGCTGGAGGCTACTGACGCTGCGCAATAGGAATTGGGAAAAGTGTAAGCACAAGCCGCAGAGCCATTTGGAGCTATCAGAACACTAACTCTCTAAAGACGAGAAGAAGGCTACCGACGACAAGGAGGAAAAGATTGTCGCCCTCGACGAGTCTGATATCCAGATCCTCAAAACCTATGTACGCCCTTCCCTCCCCCGCAACCGGCTCACCACTGACACATGCTGCAGGGCCAAGGACCTTACTCTCTCCAACTCAAGAAGATTGAGAAGGATCTGAATGAAATCCAGAAACGCGTCAATGAGAAGATTGGTATCAGAGAGTCAGACACGGGGCTGGCGCCTGCGAATTTGTGGGATATTGCGGCGGACAAGCAGAGGGGTGGGAGGCCTTACCAGGTGGCGAGGTGCCAGACGATTATCAAGTCTGGTGAGCCCACCCATACCAATAGGGATGAGGGCAGGAGCTGATATGATGATAGCGAATGAGCAGCCGGCAGACCAGCCGTTGAACCCCCAAGATGGGGCGGGCGCGGGCAACCCGGATGGAGACCGATATGTCATCTCTATCAAGCAGGTGGCCAAGTTTGTCGTCGGTCTCGGGGAAAATGTCTCGCCTACTGATGTTGAAGAGGGCATGCGGGTTGGGTAGGTGTCACGTGCCCCATGAAGAGTCTGACTGACAGTCTGGCAGTGTCGACCAAGTGACCTACAAGATCATGATCCCCTTACCACCCAGAATCGACCCTTCCGTCACCATGATGCAAGTCGAGGAGCGTCCCTCTATCACGTATGCCGATGTTGGTGGATGCAAGGAGCAGATCGAAAAGCTGCGAGAAGTCGTCGAGTTGCCCTTATTAGAGGTGAGTACCGCTCCTCACCGCTTTGGATGGATCTGACAAGTGGCAGCCCGAGCGATTTGTCAACCTTGGTATCGAGCCCCCCAAGGGTGTCCTCCTCTATGGTCCTCCAGGTACCGGTAAAACGCTCTGTGCCCGAGCCGTCGCCAACCGAACCGACTCTACTTTTATCCGAGTTATTGGTTCCGAGCTCGTCCAGAAATACATTGGTGAAGGTGCCCGTATGGTCCGAGAACTGTTTGAAATGGCCCGCTCAAAGAAGGCGTGCATCATCTTTTTCGATGAGATCGATGCTGTTGGAGGAGCGAGGTTTGATGATGGTGCCGGTGGTGATAATGAAGTGCAGAGGACGATGTTGGAGTTGATCAACCAGCTTGACGGTTTCGACCCCAGAGGGAACATCAAGGTCATCATGGCCACCAACAGGTATGTCCCTTTCTACCTTTGCATCCGACCCATCTGACATCAAATAGACCCGACACCCTCGACCCAGCGCTCCTCCGTCCCGGCCGTCTCGACCGTAAAGTCGAGTTCTCCCTCCCCGACAATGAAGGCCGCACGCACATCCTCCGTATCCACGGCAAATCCATGTCTGTCGAGCGGGATATCCGATACGAGCTCATCGCCCGTCTGTGCCCCAATGCTACCGGTGCAGAGCTCAAGGCGGTCGCCACGGAGGCGGGTATGTTTGCGATTCGAGCGAGGAGAAAGGTGGCGACAGAGCGAGACTTTTTGGATGCTGTGGAAAAGGTCATCAGGCAGGGTACCAAGTTTTCGAGTACTGCGTTGTATGCCCAGTACAACTAGACGAGAGTGGATATGTAAGAATGTAAGAATGACTCTATGCATGTGGAACGACTTGGCACTCGAGTACGTCCGGTATGCAGCAGAGTATCAAGGTTGAGTCAACATGGAGGATATCCACGTCAGGGCGGAACCAATCGTCGGGGAGGAGGCCAGCCGCACTGTTCGCGTATCCTTCTGCCATTCCTTCCTCCTCTCTTTCTCTCCCGTATCCCCATCGCCGCCTCTGCTCTTTCCAATCTTGGCCATATATTTCTTACTCTGCTCTACAAATTGATTACGCTATTTTATATGGCTTCCTCGACAACCTTCCACAGCGCAATTCACAGCACAAGCCGCTGATCTCATTATACCACTCTCCTCATGTCGGGTCCGCCTCCTCCCCAAGCACAAATCACGCACCCCCCACCCAACCACACTAACGCGGTATCACGATCTCGCCGCGTTATCCCGCCCCTGAAGCATGTCCCGAAAACCTCGTCCCAGCCTGCGCCCCGCCTATCGGGCTGGCCTGTCTATTACCCCATAGGCGGGTCCTCCTACCTTTTGGAGGGGACCGGTATTTTTGTCGATCCTCGTACTGGCGTCGGGCTCTCCATATGGATAGATCCATCTCTGGAAGATCTGTATGGGCTTATCAAAGTCATCTGGGTGAGTCTGGTTCTTACGGTCTGCGCGATTGCCGAATTATGCGTTTTTGTGTGCACCTGTTGACAAGCTGCCTTTGGCGTCATTGTTCGTTTTTTTCGACGTATACAGAAAGAAGGCGGCCACATTTCTCCCACCCCCGACAGCCCCGCAACCCAGCTCCTCCTCGTATCCCCCCACCAAACCCCCACCCTCGAGCGATACTCTCATCCCGACCGCCTCCCTTCCCTTCGCCACCAGAATGCCAATCTCCCGAGAGAACCCATGGTCGGCCGCGAAATGCTATGGCAGGTCAAAGTCATGCTCGACCGATGCTGGATCAACCGCTGCCTCTTGGCGGGGCACTTTGTAGGGCACAATGATGACTGGGGAGGATGTCGCATTGGGGGGCCTCCGGCGAATGTCAAGATGACTCCATTGGAGCCGATGAGGTGGTTGATGCGGTATGTGGATGGGGGACTGGCGCTCGATGGGACGGGGAGAGGGGGGGCAGAGATTTCGCGAGATGCGCTGCAGACTGGAGGGGAGGATAGTGATGAGGAGATATTGGCTCTGCCTGGACCGCCGAGGGTTCCTGCCAGCCGAGGCTCGACGGTCGGCAATGGGAGACCGCGGGCGGAAAATACGGCTTCATCGAGCGGTCGACCCATTGCTCATCAGCATAATACGGGCACGTTTAACCGCAATCCCAATGCTGGGCCGGGACCCTCTCGCGCCGCAGCCGCAGCGCCTGCTGCTGCCCCCACACCACAGCCGCCTGTCTTGTCACCCACCAAGTACGAATCTCCCTCGCTCCATCCTACTCTCCAAGGCTACACCTCCGCAAAGTCCAAGAGCAAAACTCGGCCAACCCAAAGAGCATCGTCGGCCGTCCCAGCCACAAGCTTCTACCAAAGCAGCGGTCCGGCCCAGTATTCCAGTAAGGGCAAGGCTCCTGTGCGAGCTGAAGAAGGGTCAATCGAGTCTGATGGCGACGCTGCGGCGTACGAGTCTGACGGGGATTGGCCGACAGGCACGATGGTGCCAAAGAGTGATTTCGTGTCGAAAGAAACGACGACGTTGGGCGAGCTGGATGAGATCATGACGATTGAAAGGATGTGCTTGGGCCCGGGTATCAGGGACAATTATTTCATCGGTCTGCTTCGGAAAAAGGTGGGCTTCAGGTATATATACGGGAGGGAATGTGCTAACGTCATCACAGTACGGTGCATACTCTTACTCGGCTTGGCGTGACATCTACCTATGCTGGTTACACCAAAATGGCCAATTCTCATACCTGTCTGCATCGTGCCCTGATTCGCTCGAGAGCAGCACGAGGTCCGCTCAAAGGCCTATCCAGGCATATGAATATCACGATGATACGCCGAGGTATATTCCGATGGAACCTTCGACTTTGAGCTGGAGCGATGTCAATCACGTATTTGAAAAGGAGAATGAGATTATCTGGAATGCCAACCTTGGTCTGGATGAAACGGGAGAATATCTGGCGGACAAGGTAAGCCCCTCCGACAGTTACTCACGATCTGTGCTCATATTAGCAGTACGGCGTATACCTCGGATCCACTTGGAAAGCCTACTTTACTCGCTGGCGAAAGCAAAAACAAGGCAAGCTCATTGACGACGACGAAGACGAGCCCGCACCCAAAGTCCCCGTCAAACCTGGAATTCAACGTGCCCCAGCCGTGCCCCGACCCAGCCGCGGAACCAAGCGCAAATCCCCCTACTCTCCTCCCCCACCCGGTCCCCGACGCAGACCTTCCCCGGTGCGACAAAAGTCTCCAGCTCCTTCCCGACAGAGATCCCCAGTCCCCGCGCGGCGAGCCCTGCCCCCGGTTGACGTTGATGAAGAGTCCGATTTGGACGATGGGGCAAAGGACATTGACTCGGATGATGAGCCTCCAAAGACTGGTACGGGGCAGGGGGTGACCGAGTATATGACCAACGAAAAGATGTGCAAGATCTTTGAGGAAAACGAAGCCGAGTGGGATAAGAACGGCTTATCAAGGAGTGAGATTGCTGGATGGCTGGAGAAAAATGTAAGGCTAGTGACTATGTGGGGTGGGATGCAAGCTGACGCCACTACAGATCGGTGTCTACAGCGTTGGCTCTTGGCAGATCTACTACAACAACTGGAAGACCAAAAAAGGCCGTTTCGTCTACCTTGCCAAAGAAGCCAGACCTAAACCATCCCCCAAGATTGTCAAACCCAGACCTTCCGTTGTGCGCCCTGCTACGCCACCCATGCGTCCGGCCTCTCGCCCTGCGCCTCGCAAATCTGCTCCTCGCGCTCCTGCTGCCAGCACCAATGCCCAGGCTTCCTCTTCCCGCGCTCCTACGTCCTCCCGTGCTCCCACTGGCAAGCCGCCCGCGCAGCCCGCAGCCAAGCCCGGGGAAAACAAGAAGCCAAAGAAGCCCAAGGTGGCTGTGGTGCCCAAGAAGAGCTTTACGGATGAAGAGGAGCTGGCCATGGCGCAGTATGTGGTGAAAAAGAAGGTGACGACTGTTTTGCCTAGTTATCTGACTTGGCAGGGCTGGGCTGCTAATCCCCAAGGCGTGAGTCTGCCTCTTTTCGTTCATGACCTGCGACTAACAGCCGTTTCAGTATCCCAAGCGCACGCCTACCTCCTACGCCACGCACTGTTGGAAGTTTCGTGACCGCATGGAGTCTCTCGTCGCCCAATGCAAGGGTACCCCTAACGACACTCGCTGGCACGGCCAACTGGCCAAAGGCGGTCCTGGCACTAAAGAGAAGGACAGGACACTCACGGTGGATCCGAGCGATAGATTGGCGATGGCGATGGCCTTGGCGGGGGTGGACATGGATACGGATGAGGAGGAGGAAGTTGTGGTTGATGCCGAAGGAGAGCTGGAGTCGGAGTAACATCATATGATTGGTATCTTGTCTTGTCGGGCCTTGGTATTTTGGAGGATAATGTATCATAGCAGCAATGTAATGATCCACGAGAGGCAAAATCGAGCGAGATGATGGATAGTACTTGTGCTTGGGTGTTTGGTCCAATCCAACGGGGCGCGCCACACATGGGATCCGGCTTCCAGTGCCAGGCTTACCTGCAGTGACAAATGGAATATGCTTTTGCCACTGACATGACCACAACCCTATAGCCATACACGAGCCCCGTCAACCCGTCCAACCATGGACAAGGAAGCAGCAACGAAGGAGGGTTGAATGATGCGCGCAATTCCTATCTGCACCCCCATTTACACCTTGCGCATCATCGGCCTCTTTGCCGCGTCTTTGGTCGATGCACTTGTTCCTTTTTCGAGCTCTTTTTCCCATTCTCAACCACCCGCCGCCACGCCCCAGATCCTACCTTCCAACACTCGCCCAAAAATGTCCAGAGCATTCATCACATCCTTGCGTCCCGGCCTTGCCCCCCGAACAGCCCTCGCCCCCCTCTCTCTCCGTCACGCCTCCTCCTCCTCCTCTTCTCCTCCCCTCGAGCCCTCCACCTCCCACACCCAGCCGTCTCACTCCCAACCCACCGGAAAACTGCCCCTCACCTGGCCCAAGTACCTGACGCTGAGGAGGCAGCAGCGCCTGTGGCATAGCGTCACGACAGTGCCTACGACTCTGGCGGGGCTCTTCTTGGGTGGAGGATACTTTGCTAGTTTGGAAGCGGACCCTACTCAGTTGATCTTTGGGATTGAACCTATGTAGGTGTAGATGAGGGGTGGGATCTGTATTAAAGTCAATGCTGATTTTGGAATGAAGGTTCGTCTATGGAGGTGCTACGTGAGTTCCACTGCCATGACGGAAAGTATATGGTTGCTAGTATACTGATCGAAACATCTCTGCTCAACAGAATGGCTTGCATGGGTGAGCTCTTTCCGGAACGGTCTCGTACGCCATGCAACCACTGACCCCCCTCTCTTCAGGTCTCGGCTACCTCCTCGGCCCTACCGTAGGCTCTACCCTTTTCTCCCTCACCCACCCCTCCCTCGCCCGCGGCAACCCCGCCCCACTAGAAGTGATGGACCGCGAGTTCTACCACAGGATCAAGAAGAACAGGGCGGACCCGAGGTTCCAGAGCGTACAGAATATCGTGCCAGACTTTTATGGAGAAAAGGTGAGTTGTCTCTGGGTCGCTGGAGGAGAAAGAAGGGTCAGGGCATCGAGCTGGAAACATGGACAAGGCAAGGACTCTGACTGACTTGGTTGCAGGTCGTGTCGCTCTCAACGTACAGGCGCTGGCTCCGAGACCAAGCGGCGTACAAGAAGAAGGCCATGCACGGTCTTCCTGACGAGCAGGAGTAGAGTGCCGACGGAAGAGAAAGGAAGGTCACATATCGCAAGTATGCATCAATCAATCCCTCATTGACTCAAATTCGAGGAGGTTCAGGGAACCTGTTTCAACGGGCAGCATGGAAGAACGAGGGAATGTCGTCCGGTTCTCGAAAGATGCTCCCCCCACGGGTAACATATGTATCGTTCCCGCGTGTCTGACTATATGCCCCCCGTCTTTGAATGAGACAGTGTTCAATTTCTGCTCTATCATTATACATAGCTCCCAACACTAGAGCGTACAGCAGGGGCGCCCCTGCTTCTCGCCAGGAGGGCTGTTTCAGGCAAGACAGAGATGCCAGTCTGTGCATACGATACGTCTGAGCTTTCGGCTGCTTTGCGGGCGAGGAGAGCATCATGTGCCAGAGCAGGGCTTGCACAACTGGATCGAATATACCTGGCAGTCTGATCCAACCTCCACTCTGCCGTTTCGGCCCCCGGCGATTTCTCTGCATCTCTCGCAACATTCAATCCGCTCTTGCACTGCTCACTGCTCTGCCCCAAGATGCGATCCGCCCGCCCCATCTCGTAGGTCCCGGCCTCCATCTCACGCTATCGCTGCTGACAGCTCCCAGTCTTCTTCGCCGCCCCCCATCCCTCCCCCTCCGCCCTCTCCTCAGACGGCCCATCTCTTCTGTGCCCCCCACCAGAAACTCCAACACCCGCACAGCAGAGTACACTGAATCCACCATCTACGCATTCTCCTACCTCTCCCGGACCATCAAATACATCCTGATATCTCTTGTCGGTATCGGCGCCACAGGCTTGGTCGGCTTTGAAGGGCTTCATCTGTGGGTAGAAAAGGTGGGCATGGGGGCGCCTAGTCGGGAGGACGGTGGGATAGACGGTGTGTGGGGCTGGGACGGAGAGTACCAGGGGTGGACAGGTGGACCCAGGGGCGGGACTGACCCGCGTTTGGGCTTCAAAGCTCGCCACGCCCTCCGCGCCGCCTGGATATCCCAAGAATGGGGCGCCGGCGCCTCTGCCTCTATCGAAAAAGGCATTCACACCTCTCCCCTACACCCCGACTTTGTCGCGGCCCGATCCATCATCACCACCACCCAGGCAGATCAAGCTACGGGCGGGGTGAGAAAGAGGGTGGATCGGGGATACGAGATGGCAGAGGAGTATGTGGATCTGGCGATCAGGGAGGCGAAAAAGAAGGGGTTGGTATTCCCGCCTGAGCTTAGTGGAGCAAGGCCTTCTGGACCGGCGGTCGGAAGTGATGGGTACAAGGGGCCGCAAGGTGATCCAGCGGCCATGGACCTGCTGTTGCTCAAAGCGGGTGTTTTGGAGAGGATCAACACATTCGATTCGCTCGCTTATGCCAAAGACGTATACGAGCAAGTCCTCTCTTCCCTCGCATATTCTTCTGCTTCCACCCCTGCCGAGCTTGGCCCGGGTGGACAAGCGAGGTTGATGCGCCTTGCGAGCAAAGTGGGTGATCTCTGCGCAAGGACGGGGAGCAGAGACGAAGCTATGAAATGGTGGTCTTGGGGCCTTGAGCATATCGGCGTAGAGCTCCAGGGAAAGGTGGTGAGCCAAGTGGAAGGATCGAGTAGCGGATGGTTTGGTGGTTCAACAAAAGCTACGCCGGCCCAGCCTGCCGTCAAGGTGGTGCCCAGAGATCTTCCACCACCAGTGTTGAGAGCTGCCACTACGCTCCTCATCTCTGCTTCCGCCCAGCTCGCGACCACTTCTTCTCTCCAAACGGCGTCTGAACTCCAAGCCCTCGGCCTCGCCTACCTCACTCCTCCTCCCCTCATCCCCGCTTCCCAAACTCCAGCAGCAGAGCTTCACTGGACTTGGATCAGCCAAAGGTCCTCCCTTCTCAAGCTCCACCTCTCTTCAGTTCTTTACGCTCTGCAAAAGGACAACATTCGGTCTCTCCCGCTCCTCGCCGAGGCACAGGAAGAGGCCGAAGAGGTTATTGCGGATATCAGCCCCATGCCGAAAGAGTATCTCGACAAGAGCAAAGCGACAACGCCGGCCGCAAAAGTCCTCGCTCGAGACGCACTCTTGACGGGCGCAGAGATCGCATTCACAAAAGGTCTTCTCCTCGAGAGACGTGCCGTGCCACCTTCCTCGTCCTCATCATGGTCCATCCCCTTCTTCTCCTCACTCGCCACCACCAACTCCCCTTCCAAATCTCAAAGCACCACCCTCGCTACCCTCCAAGCCGCCCGAAAAGAATTCCAACGCGCCACGGCGCTCTCTTTGCTCGAGTCTGGCGCAGACAAGCGTAAGAAGGGTCCGAAAGAAGAAGGGGAGGAAGAAGCGGCGGTGGTGGGCAAGGGAGAAGAGTGGGCCAAGTATAATAGGAGTTTGGAGAGGGTTGGGAACAAGATTGACGAGCTTTTGGGGGTTGGGAAAGATGTTCATGTTGGGAAAGGGGATAAGAAGGTTTAGGAATGCAAGGGATGGGATGGATGTACAATGCAAATGGTCTTGAGACGTTGGTGCATTGTCTTACATGAATGATCAATCAGGTGGCTATCTGAACGGGCAAGAGCGTTAATGCTGCCCGACAACTCTTACACAAGGGAATTGCTGCAAGATGTTGATGACATGAGCCTCTGCTGGGCTACAATTGCTTAGACTCTTGATAATGAGCAAAGTAGTATGGATATAGACTTGTGTGTTTCAGCTATGGTCATAACCACCGTGTTGAGAGTCCACTCCGGCGACCAGCGGGGCATTGGAATTTGGCCAATTGCTGCACCGAAATGTCGGCACGGTTCTTGATCATCGATGTGAATCAACAAACATTGAACAAACCAGCCACAAGCCGCTAAAGAGTTGCCACTACTTGCGACCCGAGCGCCAGTGCAGTCCATCTGCGAGTCATCTGCCAGTCAAGAATATATCTGCTTGAGGTCATCGGTCTTGATGTAGCACGGCCCAGTATGTGATGGTTTCAGCCAGCCCTGCGAAAGGTTGTCGTCCGTCGGTCCGAAACACCTCCAGCTCAAGAGTCACATACCCCATGACCGATTCACACCTCTTTGCACTGTATGCTGTACCGATGGCGCTAGGTGTGGTATGCAGTGAATGAATAATACATCCTCCCTACAATTCCATCCTTTCTACCTTTTCATATTGAAAAAGGTTTCTAGGCGGAAGCCTTAGCCTCACGCTGAGCCTTCTCGGAACCTTGGGCGGCGAATCGGGCGTTTCGGCGGAACTGCAGGGATGGTCAGCTCCAGCTCGACAAGTGTTGTCAGGAAAGGGTGGGGGTAGGCATGGGAAGGCCAATTAAAGATGGGGGGCCTATCGGGATGGGTTGACACGCGGGGCGGTGGAGCATAGCTTCGCCTTCCGTCGAAAACCGGTATGGCGCTGCTCGCGTAGGCCCAATTTCCGACACTCCCAATCCCAAAGGCCACACCAATCCCATCCTCCACGACTCCCCTGCCATCCTTTTCCTAGCCAGATTTTGCGAGTTGACGAACCTTGGGGTCAACACCCTTGAGGGAGTGGTACTTGTTGGTCTTGGGCCTCTGGATCTTGTTCTTGTGGGCTATCGCACAAAGTCAACATCTCTTCTTTTTCCATCCCAGCGCCCAATTCCTCGATATCGCATTCCTATCCTTGCTTCTTTGACGGATTGAAGTATGACTAACCCTTCTTGTTCTGGTTGTGGGCGGTATGGTTCTTTGACTTGGCCATTTTGACGAGTACCCTGCCATCCGTCAGCACTCTCTCCGCACCCCATGCGAGACACTCACTCAGTGCTGTATGCGCTTAATGGTTGAGCAGACCGCAACACCTCAAAACCTACAAAGTGAGTGCCGGTGCGGCAGAGCAACGGGATCAAACGGGATCAAAAATCATTGTCGGTGTGAAGTGGTCTTATCGCCGATAGTTGCGTGGTGCCTGGCTGGTTCCTCTTGTCTTGACCAGCATCGATGCATGCGACGCAGTCGCCCTTTGAAGAGGCAACTGCAGCTCTTAATCTTTCAGAAGTGTATTCTTTCTGGCGTTTTGTGCAGACGTCGTGGTCAAAATATCTCCATGCTAGTATTCTTTCCTGAAGTCTGCTCTCGACGGGGACTGTGACAAGAGTACGGTCACTGAACATAGAGATGCACAGAGGAGTCTCTCAGAACCTAAACCCACATCAAGGTAGGGTATCTGTACATGAGACATTACAGGATGTATCACGAGCATCTTATGTTTATATACAAGGTAAGGACGGCTAGAGGGGGGGATTTCTACTATACACAAAAACCATCCATCGTCGACTCGGCCGTTGCGTCGTGATAATAGTACATACCTTCCTGATCTGCTTCCTCCACTGTTGGAGATCAAACTCAACTGTGAGATGTATAGGCTTGGGCCATATATACGCTTGTTGGCCTCCTTCACGCAACAACAATCAACAAGCGCGACGGCAATCCGCTGTTCACAGTCCCCCTTCCCCAGCCCCCTGATCTGCGCCGCTCCATAGATCAGATATTAAATCAACCATCTGCAGTACATATGACATTGCAGATGTGGAGAGTGCACAAAACGAGGCCTAGAACCATGTTGGGCGATGTATACGCCGGCCTCTCTCATCAAACGCGCGCCTGCACAATCAATCGTATATACAACCCCCTTCACACATCCCTGATCTACGTCGCTCCATAGATTGATCAGAACAATGACCATCAGCAGTATATCTCGACGTCCCAGGTGGGGAGAGTGTATAAATCGGATCAAAAATGATGACAGGCGACAGATACGTCTGGCCGTTTTCATTCTCGCGCTGGCACAATCAGTCGTAAAGATGCCTCGCTACATACACCCTTGGTCTCCGCGTGTGCATTGTTGGAGCGTACACTCATTTTTGAGAAGTTTGGCATCATATTCCAGATGGTGACAGAGCATGAAACCGAGTATAAAGCGATACCGGACGATTCAAACGCTTGGCCTCACCCACGCAACATACGCGCGGCGACAACCGGTCGTATAAATGTCCTTCGTCAAGAACCCATGCGGCCAATGTTGAAACACTACAACTAGTTACCAATACATGCCCATGAGTCTTTAGAAGTGACTTCGGCCAGATACGTTGGCAGTATGATGTTGCCATGCAGAGTAGAGCTTGAATCTACTCGATCAAAATCTCAATCAACCTCCAGTTTATGGACTAACAGCTGATGAGGAGCTGATATACCATTGTCAGCAGTCGCTCCAAGAAAGGCACCCAACTTACCTCCATCCTCGTCGAACTGGGGACCTTCAGCGACGTAGCCGAACTTGGTGTAGAACGGGATGACATAGAGCTATCACGCGTCAGCAACAGCCCTGTCCAAGTTGCGCCTGCTGTCTTACCTGGGAATGGCACTTGATATCTATCCACTTCTTCCCTCCCTCCTCATACACTGTCCCAAAATTCTGCTTTACCGCATTCTCTTTGACAAACGTCTCCAACGCCTCCACCAAAACCTTTCCAAACCCATACTTTCTGTACTCTTTCAGAACCGCCAGTCGCGTGAGCTTGTTCTTTGCGGGCACGAATCGGATTGTGCCAATCGGGTACTCGGTAGTGCCTCCAGAGGTGGCGGGGTTGGGAGTAAGGGAAGATGTGGCCACGGGCGGAGGGGAGGAGATAGGGGTGGTGAGGAGAAAGTGAATAGATTGGGGGTCGTATCTGTGCGTGGTCGGCGAAAGCAATGCAAAGGCGAGAAGCACCTACTCGTCTATCTCATCATCGTGAGAGAACCCTTGCTCGACCACAAATACTACTCGGATCAGCACAGGATCGATGAGTGATACGACTCATGCTCACCTTCGATACGGACATCGTAGCACGCCTGCACGAGCTCTTGGGAGTCTGCGACCTTGACGGTATAGGCAGGCCTGACGGTAGGGGATGGTTCGGCCATTGCGAACGAGGAGATGGAGACACGAATGTAGGATACCCCGCTCCAACTCGAGCATATGACTGAGCAAGCTGCCCGTCGGTCTGGACCCCGCGTTTATCAACCCCTGAAATGCCACGTGGCGGGGCGGGGGTGGCCGCTGCGCCATGCTGTCATCTCACCTGCATCTTGGAGACTCTGTAATCACTTTCATCCATTCATTCCTGCTCTCGATATACCGTATACCCCCAGGAATCATTGCCCAAGATGGACTTGTTTGAAAGTGAGTCCAACTTTGCCCCAAAAGGGCGGATACAGCCTCGAACCTCCCCTTTGCGACCTCTTGGGCGCGTCCGTGAAACGCGACGCTGATACTCCTACCAGACCTCGCCAAACAGGCGTCCCAGCTTACCATGTACGACGTCAAGTCATACTATGAGCAAGCCAAAAACGCTGTACTAAACGTCAGCGAGATGGAGGCGAAAGTGAGGGAAGCGACGAATGATGATCCTTGGGGCGCGAGTTCGACATTGATGTTGCAAATCGCCGAAGGGTGAGCATACATATCAAAGAGAGGCCAGAGCTGACGAGGATCATAGGACACACAACTTGTGAGATTTATCCAAGTGATAGTCGACAGGTGACTGACTGTAGACAGTGCTCAATTCAACGAAATCATGTCTACCATCTATTCCCGATTCATGGAGTGAGTACTCTCCACGCGCCTCTCCAGGCCAAGCCTGACTCTTGTATAGGAAAGAGGCCCGTGAATGGCGTCAAATATACAAAGCTCTCACCCTTCTCGAGTTTCTCGTCAAAAACGGCTCCGAACGCGTCGTAGACGACGCCCGGGCCCATATCTCCACTATCAAGATGCTCCGTAGCTTCCACTATATCGATGAGAAATCCAAAGACCAGGGTATCAACGGCACGTCTCTTATCATTTGCAAGGCGCCAGGGCTGATGGAACGATAGTGCGAAATAGGGCGAACGAAATTGCAATGCTATTGGGCGACGTCGACAAGATCCGTGTCGAGCGCCGCAAAGCCAAAGCCAACAGGAACAAGTACCAAGGCGGCGGCAACGACGGTGGCATGAGCTTTGTGACCTCTTCTGGGAGCAGGTACGGTGGGTTTGGGAGTGATTCCCTGGGCGGGGGCGGTGGAGGAAGCAGCTCGGGAGGGTTCGACTCTGTTTCGGACCACTACCGCTCAGCGCCCCGAGGGTTCCACGACAGTTCTCAACAGCAAGCTCAATTTGACGAGTACGAAGGCGCCGATGACTTTGATGACCAGCCCCCCCCTAGACGGACGACTTCCATGTCTACTAGAACGAGCTCGAGGGTCGCGTCAGGTGGTGCGCCTCCAAAGCCGGTAGCGAAGGAGGAGAAGAAGGCGGAGAAGCCGAAGGAAGTCAACTTGTTTGACTTTGATGATGAGCCTCTGGCCGCCTCTGTGCCTGCCGCTGCTCCTGCCGCTGCTCCTGCCGCGTCCTCTTCTGTGCTCGATGGTAAGTTCATCTTTGATTCTGTCAGACACCAGCTAATTGCGTATGTAGACGACTTTGACGACTTTCAATCAGCCGCTCCTACTCCCGCCCCTGCCGCTCCCAAAACAAACAACAACGTCTTTGACCTTCTCAACTCTACCTCCTCCTCTTCCATCCCCGCTTCCACCACCGCCCCTGCTCCAAGCACCAGCTTTGGCGCATTCACTTCCCCTCCCCTTACCGCCTCCAAACCGCCCACCACCTCCTACCCGTCATACACCTCCCAATCCACCGCCCCTGCTTCCAGCAAGGCGCAGACCCCGGCAGTCACGTCGCCCAAGCCCAAGGGCAGCACCTTTGACGACCTCTTTGCGTCGTCGCTCTCGTCGTTGGGGAAGCCTGTGCAGCAGCAGACGGCAGGAGGGGGCAAGACGATCAAGGATCTGGAGAAGGAGAATATGAGCAGTACTTTGTGGGGTCCGAGTAGCGGGGCTGGTGGTGTGCCTGCTGCTGCTGCTCCCCAGGCTCCGGCTCAGGCCAAGCCTGCGGCTGGAGGTGGATTTGATGACTTGTTGCTGTAAAGATAACTGTGGACTGTGTGATCCTTTTGAACCTTTCTTGAAGTCTTTGTGTATGGTTTCGAGCATGGATTTTGTATCGGTCAGGCATCTGGGTGCATATTCAGTCATGTTTGCTCCATGTGGTCCATCGTGGCTGACCTGATGCTCGGTTGAGCGAAAGGCAGCACGAGTTTACGCGATTCTTACGCGAGTAATTACTGCTGTTAAGGAATCGACTCTTGTTGCTGTGTTTGTTTTGACTTTTGACTTTTGCATCAACCATTCATCTCTTTCACAATGCTCGGCGGCGCAGGCATGGACCCCGGATACGTCTTCAGACACCCCCTCTTCCTCGTCACATTCATCCTCGCCATCCCAGCATGGATCATCGCGTTCGCAGGACAGTGTGCCATGGAGGCAAAGTTCAGTCAGTCCTTCACGACCCTGCAGGGTTTGTTTTATGAGGCGCGGGCAGAGGAGCTGACCTGGAGAATGTAGCATCTGGGAGCGGGCATACTCCTGTGGCGGGCACGCAGTGGTTCAATATCTGGCTTCAGCTGTACGTCTGTCAACACAGGTTTCGTCCAAACCTCGTGTGTCCTTTTGTGGCCATTCAAGCTAATTTCGGTCGTCCATAGGGCTATCATAATACACCTCTTGTGAGGATTCCAGCCATGAGGCCTTACTGGGCTATTAACTGACCTCGGCATAGCCTCGCGTTGACATCTGACACTTTGGCTCTACACCGTTTCCAGATCTCCATCTTCTTGGCCATCGCGACTGCCCTTGCCGTCGGTGGCGTGCAGTTCATCTTCCAGACCGAAGGCCCGTACATCGCAGCAGGTGTCGGATGGCTGATCTTGACCATCGTCAACGTGGGTCTCGCATCATATCACAATCACCTGATCGGATGCTAACCTGGTGTGGAAATCAGCTTATTTGGATCCTTTATCTCACTTCCGAAGAAGACACCCTCATCTACAACCTCCTCAACTCGCGCGGCAACGGCGGTCTCTCCACACACTCAAACAGGCGCATCGGCGGCGGGGTTGCTCGACGCGATTCGGACGCCTACAGCGGTGGTATGAACAATGGCGGGGGCCGGGGTGAGCTTGGTTTGGGCGGTGGGATTGGTGGGGGCAGTGTCGGCTTGGGGGGCGGCATGTCGCGAGGGATCTCGTCCAACAATATGAATGGGACATCGGCGGGATATGGAGGTGGTTATGCGCCGGCTGCAACGGATACTACCCCTCAGAAGCAGGGTCCGGCAGGCGGAGCTCGCGAGTACGGAGCGGCTTCTCCAGGCGTGGACGATCCCTACAAGAGTCGTGCCAAGTGAGTCCCTTTCCTGTCCAGGTAGTCATGCCTCGTGTGTGCTAACGTGACCGAAAAGGGCGCTTTACGCGTACTCTGCTTCTGCCGACGACCCCAATGAGGTATCATTCATGAAGGGCGATATCCTTGATGTTGTAGATGCGAGTGGGAAGTGGTACCAGGTCAGGACGCCTTCCGGTGCTACAGGTGTACGTTCCTTTTCGCTACGTGATTGGATCGCGCTGATCACCTGGATAGATTGCGCCGTCAAACTACCTCGCCATGCTGTAAACCTTCCCCTCCGCCATTGCCATCTTTCTTCTCATCCCCCTCGGGGAGGTGATGTAGTCGAAAGCTGAGCAAGGTTCACTCCAATCCAATCCTAGAACCCCTTGATCGTTGAAGAAAATACAGGAGAGACGAGGCAAGGTCTCATGAGGGGCATGATTTGATACGTAGTAGACGACCCATTGCAACGACGTACTCTATATACCCTTCGTTTCCTTTTCGTATAATGCATGTTGATTAGTTTTGGTCTTTTCCTCTCGGTCAGCTCAATAATGTCATGAAGACAGTAACCATCCCCTTCACCACCGAGTCAAGCACAGTATGGCCTACATGATGCCAGGCATCTACAATTATTCTATTACAATTGTTCTTTTTCTCCTGCACCTCTTTCCCCGTCCCCATCTCGAAAATCACTTCCCAACCTTCTTCTTCTTCTTCTTATTCTTCTTCTTCGCTCCACCTGCACCTGCAGCTCCTCCATTTATAGCTCCTGCCACAGCCTCACCCTGGTCTACTTCAGGCGACGGTGCCCTCGAAGGATTCTCCGACGCCTGCCCCGAAGTAGACGTGTCTATCGTAGCCGGTGTGGGAGGTTCAGAGTCCGCCAAAGGCTCGGGCTGGGGTGCAACGAGTTCTTGACTTGGGTCTTCCGTACTGACAGGGTCATTAGATCCGGATGTCTGTCCGGGCATGGTAAATGAGTCTTCAGGCGTTGGCTCAGCAGCTACACTTTTGTTAGTATCATTCGAGTTACAGAGGCGGGCACTCACTTCTCTCGGTGACGGCACCTGATTTGTCATTTCCCTCTTGGTTTTTCACCACATCCAGGGAAGCACCATTCTGCTCTTCTTCCGCTTCGGCGGGAACATCTTCCTTCTTTGTCTCCACTTCCACGGATGCACTGTCACCCTTCTCCGCCAGCGCATTCTCTTCAGTCGGAGGTGTTGCTAAAGTTTTGATCAGTACAAGCATGAGCAGGATCAATGATATACTTACGTTGAACGGGCACATCCTGCTTATCCACTGGCGCCTCAGCGGAAGCTTCCTTCGCCTCTTCCAAAGTGTTTTCTACACTCGACGAGGTCGCTGTATCCTGCATTAGCAGATGCATAATCCTAATCGAAATCACTCACGTTCTGAAAGAAGATCCTTGGCTACTGCGGAATCGCCGTTGGTTGGAGTACTGGCAACGGCGGGTGCTGCTGCATCTCCATTGATTGCTCCCAGCTTCTTCGCGACCGGCTTGGGAGATGGTGACAACGGCGTTGTCTCAATCGTGTCGACCTCTCCGCTCTTGTCTTCGGGTTCATCGGTCACTTCTGCCGGGCTGACCTCTCTCACAGTGGAGGGTTTATCTGTCTCGGGGTTTGTCGTATCTAGCTTTGTTGATGGCGCTGGGGGATCTAGAATAGGTGAAGCTGTAGAAACAGGCTCGGCGGTCGCAGGAGGCTCGGGGACAAGCTCTGGCTCAGACTGAGCCAATTGAGTTGATTTTACTTCAGGCTCAGCTGGTGAACCTGACATGGCATTCTCGTCCTTCGTCACTGGCTCGTCCTGCTCAGCCTCCCTTTTTGGTACCTCCTCCTCGACAATCGCCTCGACCTCTTCCAAAGTCCTCGACATATCCACGTCTTCTTCGGGGTCTTCGTGCAGCGTATACCCCTCCACCTCGGCCCTGTCCTTTTCCTTCTCTTTCTCCCTCTGCTCCTTTCTGGGCACCGGCTCCTTGAGCACGAGTCCTTCCGCATTCTCCTTCACCCAACTCTCCAGCTCTTCCAGCTTTCTCCCCAGCTCCCCTCCTATCGTCTTCTCTTGTTTGACGTTGTCGGTTCCTTCATCACCGAATACACCTTCCTCCAGCTTCTCTACCAGGTACGGCACCACCACCTTGGCCCATACATGCCCCGCAGCAACGCTGACTCTCTTTGCTTCGCGTCTCCTCGACGCCCGCTGTTCAGGCGTAAGCAAGACTTCAGAGTTGCGTCTCAGCAAGTCTGCACGAGGGGCGGAAGGGGTACGTGTATGGCTCGGGCGGCCGCTGGGTCCTGCAAAGCTGGGGCTGGAAGCAATAGACGGGCTCGGGGGCGTGTCTTCGGTGTGAGCGGAGGCGTGACGGAGGTAGGCCAGTAAGGCGGATGTACCTGATAGGACGGATGCGGAGTGGAGAGAGGTGATTTGGGAGTAGAGAGAAAGAGGAGCGAGGAGCCGCAGGTTGTTGAATGCCGTGAGATGGGCGTTTATTAGAGTCACAAAGGGCGGGTAATGCGTCGCAACTTCGATCAATTCCCCATTTGTAGGTAACGATGGAGGAGAAGAGGGAGCGGAGACGATGGTTGGGATGTAGTCTGGTACGATCATGAATTTCGAGGGTGGGGCAAATGCTTTGATGGACTCGCGGAGGAGGGCGGAGAACTCTGTAGAAGCAGATGTTATGGAGTCGGAAAACGAGGACAGAGCTGTCTCGCCGAAGGGCCCTGATATCAGGGGCGCAAACTCGAGGCCGACACGGGAGAAGGACATGACGCAATAGCCCAGCTGAATGAGGATAGAGGACATTGATGCGGAGTCGGACGACAGGCGGGGGACGTAAGAGTGCACCAGGGCGACCAACTCGGTGACCGCCTGACTTGCAAAGGCTGTGACATGCGGTAGGGATTCAGGAGAGTCGAGGAAGATGGTGGTGAATTGGGCGACAATATCGTAGACATACTCTCGGAAGAGATCGATGTATTTCCGCAAGTACCGCACAGCATCGCCCTTGTCCCTCTCGATATGCACCAGCTGCGCCCGGTAATTGCGATACCTGCTGGCGATGAATACCAGCGCCAGCTCTGTCTCATCTATAGCCTCCAGTCGCCGTAAGAAAGAGACGGCTTTGACAAGGGAAGGTAGCTTGACAGGCTCGCGCAGCAAGGTAAGGAGCTGGGCAAGCATGAGCTGGAGGACATTATCGACTTCTTTTACGACGTCTTGGACGAGAGAGATGTCTTTGTACCTCTCGCTCAAGGAGCGGGAATGGGAAAGCAGCTCCATGGCTTCTTGGTAGTAGCCATTCCTGACGCACGTCTCCATGAGCTGAGGGATCTCAAGGAGATCCAACAGCTTGTCCTGGTGCTCTTGTATCAGGGAAGCCTTTCCCCTCACCCTCTGGATCTTCCCGCTCGCATTGGTAAAGGTCCGACACTCCTCTTCCAGCGTCGGTATCGAGTCGATGAGTTTGCTCAAGGACCCCGAAAAGTCGTCGAAAGCCGACTTGACGGCTGAGGAGCATTTGTGTACCGAAATGAAAGTGGGGTATTCTCGGAAGCAGAGATTTGTGAGATCGGATTCGACGGTGGATGTTTCAAGGGAGATGAGATTTGGCTGTCGAGTAAGCTCTGGGAGGGGAAGGGCGAGAAGGTGATCAAGGTACGAGGAGGCGGCAGAGGAGGTTATGTCTGTCGTGGTGGAGGACTGGAGCAGATCCTGAAGAGAGATCTGTTGGGTGTCTTGGCCCTCCATCGTGGGCTGGGTTTGGTTCGGGGGGAGAGCTGAGTCGTAGAATCGAGGCTGAGCCGAAAGAGCGCACAGAGAGCGCGAGAGATGTCGAAGAAGAGTACGTGGAGTTAATTACACGTAATAAACACGTAATAATCAAATAGATAACGCGCGACCCTGTCATATCAGCGCACAAGTCATACATGCATGCAGGGCAATAACTGTAGACTAGCCTCAACGGCAGATGAGGGACACATTCAGAAGCCTTTGAGGACATTTGAAGTATAGTCAGGAATTTGGAGAGGATCACCTCAGATCATCATCACGTTGAGCGATTAACGGAGGAGGGAGGAGGTCGGTCAGCACGCAGCAGCAGCAGCAGCACCCCTTTCATCATCCTCAATAGATACCATACACGGTGGTGTACAGCACTCTTGTTGCTATAGATTCCAATATACTAAAGCATCATACGCTTTTTTTGCAAGATATAACAAGCAAGCCAGCTCTATCCTCTGTCAATAATAACCTATTTCTTCCGGACCTCCTTGGCCACCTGTCTTTCATGCATCCAGACAGTCCTGGAGTGTGTCGCCCTCATCTTCTGAAACATAGCAGTTTTGCCAATCATGACAATGTTCTCCCACCTCTCTGGCAAGGTGTCCCTTCTCATTGTGCCAAGAGCGCTTTCAAACGAGTCATGGTCGAGAATGGTGAGATATAAAAACGAAAAACTAAGCCCCGGACGGTTGAGAGACTCCTCTATGTCTGTCGCCAATTCTAACAAGAAGTTCTGAACATCTTTCACCTGTTGTTCCGCATCTTCTAGTGAGTCGTTCCGAGCGAGAGAACGCAAGTGAGCTTCTGCCATGTCGCAGAATAGAGATTGAATCATATGCTGGTGGATGACATCCCGCAATCCTGGGGCGTTCCCCTTATGCGAAAGCCCGCCACCGATTTCCACATCAATTCGGCATGGAAATCGAGAGCTGGGAGAGGCAAAGACGCGGGCGGTTATGATGCCACTCGGTCGAATTTCTCTCCGTATTTCTCAAGGGCTTCGCGCAGTACCGGATGCAGCTTGGGTGGGCGGCGCCGAGAGACGGAGAACGTTGGATATTGTGCGGAACCGGTTCTGAGTGGGTTAGGCACAGCACCTGTTTACTGTTCAGTCTACGTTTCAAGGAAGGCGAAGCGGTATCATACTGAGGCGTGATTTGATCGAGGTGATGGCGTGGAGAGTCATGACGGAGTATCTGTATCACCTGGAGATAATACGATGAGACGAAAAAGGCTACTGAAAGCCTATATATCCAAAGAATTAGTCTCTATATCTAGATCGGAAACTGTCATGCCCAATGCAGCCTTCAAAAAATCAGTCGCGCAACCCTTTCGGCCGCCAGGTCAGGGTCACGTGACAATTTTCTGAGTCGGATCGACGTTTTTGAATTGGACGAATCAACGCGAATTGATTGTAACGCGTTTCGACTTTTTCTTCATCACCACCAAAAATGCTCTCCAGACGCATTGCAGCCACCGCCCCCAAGCGGGGCTTCCACGCCTCCGCCACAGCTTCCAAAGAGGTCATTATGAACAGGTACTCTCGAACAATCACCCAGCCAAAGGCCCAGGGTGCTTCCCAGGTTCGTACACCGGGAACCATACGCAAAATACTAGGACGGGATGCTGACAATGCCATCAGGCTATGCTGTATGCCACGGAAGGTGTTGATGCGCCTGAGGACTTCAACAAAGCTATGGTCGGTGTCGGAAGTGTGTGGTATGAGGGCAACCCGTGAGTCGCTACGCTCAAAGTGTCCATCGTCCGCGCTGACCCACATGCAGATGTAACGGCCACATCCTGGCTCTGGGACAAAGGGTCAAGAGGTCTCTTGTCAACTCTGGCATCATCGGTTACCAATTCGGTACTGTTGGTGTTTCAGACGGTATCTCTATGGGTACCAAAGGAAGTCAGTAGATGTTGATTCGTGGAACTCAAGCCTGCCCTGACAATATACAGTGTCCTACTCTCTCCAGTCCCGAGACCTCATCGCCGACTCTGTGGAATCAGCCGCTGGTGGTCACTGGCTTGACGGTATGGTCGTCCTTCCCGGATGTGACAAGAACATGCCCGGTACCCTCATCGCTCTCGGTCGACTCAATCGACCTGGATTGATGGTTTACGGTGGTACCATCAAGCCCGGAAGCTGTGGAGGGGAGGTGCTTGACATCGTGTCTGCTTTCCAGGCGTACGGAAAGTACTTGCAGGACGGACAGACGGAGGAGGCGGAGAGGCAGAGGCAAGCGACCATTAGGAATTCTTGCCCCGGTCCTGGTGCCTGTGGAGGTGTGAGTAAACCTTGGATAATTGGATAGAAGGCAGCGCTGACACTCTGCAGATGTACACTGCCAACACTATCGCTTCTTCCGCCGAGGCTCTTGGTATGACCATCCCCGGTTCATCATCGACCCCCGCGGTCTACCCGGAGAAGTTGGGCGAGTGTGATTCTGTCGGAGAGGTCATGAAGAAGCTCCTTGAAGACAACATTCTTCCTCGAGACATCATGACAAGGGAAGCTTTCGAAAACGCCATGGTACGTATGCTATACCCAATGCTTTGAACAAGCTGACAATTTTGTAGGCTCTCACCATGGCCCTCGGTGGTTCTACCAACGTCGTCCTCCATCTCATCGCCATTGCCCACTCTGTTGGTGTCAAGCTCAACATTGACGACTTCCAGTCCGTCTCTGACCGCGTTCCCCTTCTTGCCGACCTGAAACCTTCCGGAAAATACGTCATGGAAGACATTCACAACATCGGTGGTACCCCCGCTGTCATCCACCACCTCATCAAGGAGGGAATTATGACCGGCGATGGTTTGACCGTTACCGGCAAGACGCTTGGTGAAAACTGTGATCGATGGGTCGAGAAGCACGGAAGCAAGTGGGAAGGCCAGAAAATCATCATGCCCACCAACAAGCCTATCAAGGAGACTGGTCACATCCGTATCCTCAGAGGCAACCTCGCGCCCGGCGGTGCTGTCTCCAAGATCACCGGCAAGGAAGGTGTCCGCTTCGTCGGCAAGTGCCGCGCCTTTGACGAGGAAGAGTCCTTTGTCAAGGCTGTCGAGTCTGGATCGATCAAGAAGGGCGAGAAGACTGTTGTTGTCCTAAGATACCTCGGTCCCAAGGGTGGACCTGGTATGCCCGAAATGCTCAAGCCCACGAGTTTGATCATGGGTGCTGGGCTGGGTTACGATGTCGCGTGCTTGACCGACGGTCGATTCTCTGGTGGTTCGCACGGTTTCGTCGTGGGTCACGTCGTGCCCGAAGCCCAGGTTGGTGGACCCATCGGTCTTGTCCGAGATGGCGATGTCATTTCTATCGACGCCGTCGCCAACACTTTGACTGTTGATGTATCTGATGAGGAGATGGAGAGGAGGAGGAAGGAGTGGGTCGCGCCCCCTCTCAAGGTCACCCAGGGAGCTTTGTTGAAGTATGCCAGGGCTGTCACGGATGCCTCTCAGGGATGTGGTGAGTTTGATGCCTTTTGACGTATCAAAGAGCTTTACTGACAAGCTGGCAGTCACCGACCTCTAATATACCCGACAACATCAAAACGTCTGTGCCAGAGGCGATATATACCTTTGTACAGTATAAATAAAAGTAGTATTCATAGCCTTTCCTTTAGCATTTTTGGACTCATGCATTCTTCGGGTAGAACCTGTATCACTCGCGACCAGCCAAGATAAGCTGAGACGCATGAACGCCTGAGACTGCAAGTCACAGCGGAGATGAATGACTCATATTTGACCTGACTCTGTATTCTTAAAGCTTCCACTGTACGGGCCATATGAGAGTGTTGTGACATCTTCCTCGTCTGCGACATTCTACCTATCGTCATACATATATACGAGTGTATGCTTGCTGGCAGCACTCAGCAGCAGCACAGAGGTCGGGCACCACCGCCGGGCGCCGCCAGGTTGTCAACACCTTGTCGCGTTACTTCCGTACCTCTTCTTCGATTTACATCTGCTGCTGCATGTCGGCCACTACCTTCTTAACAAACCTCACTGATATATACCCAACATTTCGCGAGCCCTCTCATGGGAACAATTCAGGATCTCTCTTACGCCCCTCTCAACAGGCTGTAGGATTGACCCTTGCGCCGCAAACGTGAGTACCCTTTGTACATCTATTGATTGTTTCTGACTGTGATACAGGATGGCGTATACACCAACACCTTCCAATGCGCTTACAGAGCTCCCCCAATCCTTACCGATCAAGGAGAATCAGGTCGCTCCCGCCGTGAATTATCCTACTGGGTTTAACGCTACAGCATCCGTCGGACAAAGAGAAACAAGGACGAGGGTGACGAGCAGACCGACAACCATACGTCATCTCGGAAAGCGAAGCAGCCCAGAAATGCTGGGCATAGCTCTTGAAACAACCCTGGTGAGTACTCGATTTAGTCTTGTTGATGCTCTGATCTGATCAAAATCTAGTACCCCCTTCTTCGTTGTATCCTCTACCAACTCTCGAATCTTTATTAAACACCGGTCCACCTCTGGCTCCCTCTTTGTCGACCACCTCATCGACGTTTGGAAAGGCAAGCCCAATCAATATCGCTCATTGGGCCTCGTTAGTTGCCAAACCCTCAACTTCCAAAACCCATTTCGACATGACCAATATGGTCCCACCCATGAACGACCCTCAACTATCTGAGAAGACCTCGTCCTTGTCCACCGCACAGCTTCCTCCCGCATGCTGGACATATGGGGACTACATTGCCACCTTGGATAAGGCGGGCATCAAAATCATGCTGGCTACGCCTTTGGAGGTGGACGTATGGTTAGCGCTAGCCGCCACGAAGGGATGGGCCGAAATGGTGAAGACGAAGTAGGGATTTGTGGCAAGGCAAGCACATGGGGGAGCAGCGGCGCAAATTCTGTGAGGGCTCATAATCAGTAAATACAATCACCCATACCCTCATAAATCAAGCTTTTTGTACACTCTATGTATACGCTTCAAACTCTAGCTTGTCTAAGGCGCCGGCTGAAACTCAACGTCCTTCTTGAACTGACGTTGACTCTCCTTTTACGATTGGCAGACGTCTCGGAAGACCAGCGGTTGGGGGATTTTCGCTGGTAAAGATGTCGTTCCATCACGCAGTATAGGGGTGGTCATCAGATATCGAGGTGCTGCTTGAGCGACGACAGCTTCGTCGCGCGCAACAACAATATGGCCAGTTACGTAACGATGGGAACGCGTCTGACGCGTTCGTCGACAGAAGAAGGTGTGTTGTCGAGTTCAACAAGTTGTCCACTTGCAAACACCTTTACCTTCTATATAACCTTCTCTTACGCGCACCGTCCCCAAATCACCAGTGACAATGTCTACGTTATTCAACATGTAAGCCAGCCTATGAGTGAAGCGGACCTCGCTCACCCCAAACACAGCAAGAGTGGCCAATCTCGCAGTACGTTCTCTGGACTCTAGGCCTCAAGCGCAACACCCAAACACTTCCAGAATGTTTCTAACGTCGTGTCTGTCTAGCGTTCAAGCCAAAGAAGGTCGCCGAAGGTACCAAACAATGGCAGCTCAAGCAGTATGCCCAGCAGACGCTGGTAAGTCCGTGCGCTCGTATGAGGATCGGGATCTATGATTCTGTCCTCAGGTGAGTGTAAAGACTGGATGCTGATGCTCAGGCTATAGGGATCTGGCAATCTCAGGACCGCTGTCAAGCTGCCGGAAGGAGAGGATCTGCAAGAATGGATTGCGGTGCATGGTGCGTGATGTCTGCTTATATGAACGGCCTGGTGCTAACGGTGCTCAGTGGTGGATTTCTTCAATCACGTCAACATGCTCTACGGAACGGTCTCTGAATTCTGCACGCCTGCCGAAGTGAGTGATAGCAAGTATAACATAGATGTGTAGGAGCTGATGGTGTGCGTAGTGCCCTATAATGAACGCCGGCCCCAAGTATGAGTACTTTTGGGAAGATGGAACCAACTAGTATGCTCATCCCTCTCCTCTTCTTCTCATGCTAACCTTGTCCGCTAGCAAAAAGCCAACACACCTCTCCGCACCCGCCTACGTCGAAGCCCTTATGTCCTGGACCCAATCCATCCTCGACGACGAAAAGCACTTTCCTCAGACTATCGGCAAACGCTTCCCACCCACGTTCATGACCACCGCCAAAACGATTCTCAGGAGGCTGTTCAGGGTTTATGCGCACATCTATCACTCGCATTTTGACCAGATCTGTGCTCTTGGCATTGAGGGTGAGTCTGGCTTGTTGAGTTGGGGGTTGAACTGATGGCGTCGGGTAGCGCACTTGAACACCAACTACCGACACTTTTTGCTCTTTGTCGACGAGGTGAGATGTCGACGGGCCTTTGACGAAACACGCGCTGACGATCGTGTAGTTTGCTCTGTTGTCTGAGAAGGATCTTGTCCCTCTGGAAGACTTCAACAAGACTATCCTCAACGAGACTGGCAAGTAAGAGCACTCTGGATGTGTATAGAGTATTAGGGCGGGGCCGTTCCGGGTCTTGCTGCGTCTGCACGACATGCATCTGTACTATACAACATGGTTCCCGACCTGTATGACTCTACATGACCTCTTCCATATCATCATCCTCGTCATCATCATCATCGTCCATGATTTCGGGCTTCACACCTCTTTCAAGCCCATCCTCATCTTTCACTTCACCCTTGACCTCCTCGCCCTGAGTCCCGTTCCAGTTCCCTTCCTTCCAAACAGCCTTCAACTGCCAGTAGCCCTGGTACTGTCCATCCTTGACCTGCTCTGACAGATCCTTGAGCACTTCACGCAACCACGCTTCCGGCTGCTCGAGGGTCTGTTTGAGAGCGGTAAGAGACCAGTAGGGGTGGTCGCGGAAACACTGGAAGATGCGGTCGGTGAGCTCGTGGCGTTCGAGACGAGCGAAACGTTCTCCAGAAGGTTTGTTTGAGAGCTGCAAGTCATCAGCAAGGGTTACGCTTTGAAAATGGCAGACTCACAATCATGTTGCTGCCAAACTTGGAGTTGGCACTCTTGAAACCACTCGCCAGCTGGTTCTGCTCTGCCTGAGAAAGACCAGTGTCTTCCATCCGCACGATCGGTCTACGCAAGCATGAGCATGGGCAGACTTTCGAATTTGGGGACATACCTCTTGGACTTTTCCGCATCCAAGCCACGCTCTTTGACCAGCGCAAGGTACTTTGCGTTACGCACAGGCTGGACATGCCCTTCATGGTCGACTCTAGCCACCAGCCTTGGTTTCGCCTTGTCCCTCTTCTTTCTTCCCCACGCATCCCGCGGCACGTATGCCTTGGGACCGGGCTTGACGTCCTCGCCTCCCGCGCCTCCAACCCCGCTCTCGCCGGCTCCGCTCCCACTCCCCTTCTCATACACCTTTTTCACTTCTGAGAATACATATGTATTCTTTGATCTTTCTACCGGAATGTTGACGTCGAATTCGTCGGGTATACCATCGGTGTCGTATCTCGCGCGCTTCGCCCGCTGCCCCTCGGCCTCGTGGTCATTCGGGTGCGTCAGGCGCAGCGTGACCTTGGGCGGCGTAGTCGAGTTGTCTACTAGCAGACGGCCGAGCTCAATGCCGCCTTCTTGGACCTCTTCCCAGCGGCGGAGGAGAAAGTTGGGGACTTTGATGGCCCAGATGGAGGAAGCGTCTTTGCGGTCGGAAATGATCAGGCGTTCTTCGTCGGTGGGGGCGGCCGGGAATGGGGCTGAGGAAGAAGATGCGGCGGGCGGGGAGGACATGCTGTATGATTCGTAGTTGATATAGAAGAAAAGAAATGACTAGGAAGAAGTAACAAGAAGACGATTGAAAGGCGGAGTTGCAAGTGCTCGATTTGATTCCGCGTGGCCGGCGGGTACTTGAAAGGTGACGTTCTCTCGTTCATGTTCTCAACTCTGCAACTATCTCAGCAACTCCCCCCGAGCCGATATGAGCTATGGAAATGCATTCGCCCCGGTGCCCATGCTGCCAGCTCGACCAGCACCCCCTATACTGTGCCTCCTGCCTCCGCGAAGGGTCCGTAACCTTCCACTCTGTCTCCTATGCGCGCTGACGAAGCGTAGTATCGCTCTGCATAACGAACTTCTGAACAACCTTCAGACAAGGATTGACGCTATTGTCAGCCAGTCTGCTGGGCTGCTAGAGAGTGGCACGCACCCTGCCGGGTCGTCTCGCCAGAAGAGTCGGGGTGTCAACTCTTGGAGAGAGTTGAAGGCGGAGGTGGCGGATAGAGAGAGGAGATGCGCCAGACTGAAGAGGAAGATTGCTGAAAAGGAAAAGGCAGCTGAGGAGGGTGAGTGAGCACCTGTGCACATCTTGTCATGGTCTGACCCTGCCCAAAGCTCGCAAGCGAGTGGCCCATAGTACCGCCCCCCAACGCCGTGAGACCTTGTCCCAAGTCAAAGCCCACTCCTCTCCAGCTACGTACCTTCAACAATCCATTAACCGTACCCGGATGAGACAGCAAGATACGACAGCACGGATCATCCATGCTCGGCAGGTGTTGGTACGGGAAGCTGTGGCGGTGTTTGGCCTCTGCGCGCGACCATCTGGAGAGTGGGAGATTGCGGGACTGGTCTTGCCTGATCCTGAGCGCTTTCGGCGTATGCCCCTCCCTCCTTATCCAAATTTCTCGTTGGAAGACTGCTGACAAATTCGTTCAGTGCATTCCTCATACAATATCAACGCGGCTCTGCTTCACACGATCCACCTCCTATCCCTCATCACCTCCTACCTCGCCATCGACCTGCCCTTCCTGCCCCTTCCACCACCGCCGCTCGAGAAACCTCACATCGGTCGGCCATTGATCAAGCCCAATCTGCCGTTCGTGTCCACTACGAAATGGCGGGACAAGCATGTTTTGTGGATGTCCAGTACAGCCTCTATAGCCAGTAAGCTCAAATCCCGAGGCGACGCCGGCGCTGGGGCTGGCGAGTCCACTGCCGAGCTTCTATCAAACCCAACGATTGCGGGTATCGTAGCAAAGTCTGGCAGCAAGCAAAAACAGTTCCTGACTTCGTTTGCGCTGTTGGCGTTTTCGGTGGCGTATCTGGCTTGGTCGCAGGATGTGGCGGGGGTGGGGATCAAGGATACGGATGAACCCTCGCCGACCGAGTCGGACGATGAGACCTTCCCCAACCTTCGGCCCCGGCATCGTCCTCGACCGGAATCCCGCACCGACAGCGCAGTCCTCATATCAGCCACTTCCATCCTCAACCTGATCCACGCTACCGCCCTCTCCCCTACCCTCGGACACAAATCCCACGCGCCCGGGGGAGTGCGGCAGTTGCTGCATATGGGGTTTGGGATGGATGTGGCAAAGGTTGTAGGGATGGTGTTGAAGGCGGAAGACGTCAAGTGGGGTGGGGGTGGGAGCGGGAGAGGGGATGAGGGGCAAGTGTTGAGTGAGGGATGGGATATGCTGGATAATGGGTGGACGTGAAGATCTGTCATTGGCAGCCGGTTGAGAGATAGAGAATTGTCATCTATGTTTTGCCTTGATGTATGTATCACTCTTCTTGTGTGTAGTAGCTGCTTATAGAAATTGCAAGACGTCACCTTCAGACAGATGATCGATGATGGTCCCAGGGTACGGATCTGCTCCAGATACACATCAAACCTGGCAATACACCCGTGTCAGCTGGACAGCCTCACCTTTTCTCATGAACAGTCGCCTCTTGTCAATATGACTCAATGCAACAAAGTATACAAGGTATTCAACATTCATCGACAGTAGGCAAGTGGGAGGCGAGACAAGAGTAGAACGCGGAGAAGAAGATAGAAACTGATTATAAGAGCTGTTATAATCTAATTGTTCAACCAATACAGAGCAGCGTACTGCACGCTCAAGTTTTCACCTTCAGTATCACACTACCCCCCAAGCAACATCAGCCAAACCCCGACCTCAAGGACACATAAAGACTCACAGTAGAGGGCGGCTGCCCATTCACAGTGTATATCCTATACACGCTCTTGGCGAGCGTCCCCTGGCCGTCTACGGCGGTGAGCTGGAGCCAAGGGACGTTGGTGGCGGTGTCGGTGGGGTCGTTGAAGGAGGCTGTTTTGGAGCCGAGGACTTGGTCGGTGGAGCCCACAAACAAAGGCGAGATGGAGGTGGCGTTGGAGCCGGGGGTATCGCTGTAGTCAATGTCAGTCTACGTCACTGAATCGTGGAGGTAGGGACGAACACAAAGAGGTGGTGTATAGCGACGGGGAGGTTGGAAGTATCCGGGTACTGGAGGGCAGAGAATGCCATCTCGGGGAGCGCGGTGCTGAGGTTGATTGTGTCGACTTTGCCACTGGTCATAGAGTAGAGGCACGTGACGTCAAACAAGCTATCCACCCGTATCAGCGCGAAACCAAACAACGAGGACAAGAGAGGGGCGCGTACTTTGCAAGCGCACCAGTAGAGACATACGCCCCCGAAGTACAGGTGTAGTTCTGGATGCCCCTGCCCACGGCGATAGTGGAAGACGATTGACCGTCTACGGCGGCGAGGGTAGAGGCACCGAGGGGCACGGTGATGTTGGACACGCTGCACCCGGTGGGCAAGCTTTTGGTGAGGTCGGGGAATGATTGAGATTGAATGGAGGAGAGGGAGGAGAGGGCGGCCCCACGGGGGATGGCACAGCCGAGCACTGCTGGCAGTACGGTAAGGAGGGTGAAGAGGGAAGAAGACAACATTGTTATATAGTGATAGAGTATAAGAGAATGAATGTAGGAATGAGCGAGAGAGTGTGGGTTGGTGAGGTGAAGAGGGTAGGGGATGCGGTTGTTTATATACCTTTTCATGCTCCAACTCCGTCGGCGCTGAAAGAGGCGCTGGAAAAGATGATGTTACCTGAGATGTGGCTGTTCATGCACTCCGGGGCCGAGTGTACACACAAACAAGGGCCGAATGTGCGTACCCACGCTCTGCCCTGGTGTCCCAAGCAACCCCACCTCTCTATGGTTAGCCATGATACGTACGGGGCACTGGGTATGTACCGGGCAAGGTAGAGAAGAGGCCAAAACAAGATGGAAGGTCGTGTTACCCTGCGACGGCCCCGTCCACCCCTACATGTGTCTCCCAAGTGTCTGGGTGTATCGCAGAGACGGGGGATACAATCATGCCAAAGGGAGCGACCGATCGACAGGAACTGACCACGATTGTGTGTGGCTTATCCGATTATGTACATACTGTTCGGGCGCCCGATAGCAGCAGTAAGGGGTACTGTATCGGTCACCGGGCAAGCAGCTGATACAGCTGAGATGTAGCTGAGAAGGACACATTTCATCTTGTCAGTAACGTCAACTTGTCCCCTCGGCCAACGTATCATCTCCTGGACACCCCTTCATCATCGCCATCCACTCACAGAGGGGAGAGAGGATTGGTGTTTATCGACTGGAACCTTCACATTCCGACGGCCTCTGGTGTCTGAGCTAGAGCTGGAAGAAGCCGAGAGTCGAGAGTGGATGAACGCTGCGATTTGTCTGCCGTCCTCGGGCAGCCGAGGAGTCGTCGTGCAGCTTGTTCAGCTTGTGAGCTTGAACAAACTCTTGACTTGAATCGTGCTGGTCCGTCTTTCACAGAAGGAACAGCATCATCATGATGGACGTTACGTATCATGAATACCGTATGATAGTTGCTAATCGCCCTTGACGAGCACGCATTAAGACACGTTCTTCTTATGTAGATTAGACTTCCATGCACCTTCTACGGTAGTGAGTACAGCAGTATAGTGCCCAAGAGAAGAAAGATGTGCACTTGGATTGACTTTGTAGTGAGAAACGAGAATAGTCCAAACGTGAATTCATGTTGTCAATTCTTCTTCCCTTTTATTCTTCTTTCGCCTTGTTCAGATGTGTATCAAGCAAAGGCAATGTCTGAGCTTAGTAGCCAGAGTTGCCACCGCCAAAGCCGCCCTGTCCCCCACCAGACTGTCCACCGTATCCACCCTGTCCACCGCCAGACTGGCCACCGTAGCCGCCGCCGGAGGAAGAGTTGGAGTTGCCTCTACATGCACAAGTTAGCGCCATGTCTTCCCGTAATGTACCCAAAAAGGGAGCGAGGGGAAGGGGGACTTACCCGTAGCCGCCAGAAGACTGGTTACCACCTCGGCCACCAGACTGTCCACCGCCGTAAGAGTCGTTTCCAGAGGAACCACCGCTACAAACGTTGTCAGCCTCACTTTCAATATAATGAAGAGAAGGGAAAGGAGGGACGTACTAGCCACCAGAAGAGCTGTTGTTACCACCGCCGAAACCACCCCCGGAGGAAGAGTTGTTGTTGGAAGAACCGTAAGAGTCGGAACCGCCTCGACCACCAGAGGAGCCGTAAGAGTCGGAACCGCCTCGGCCGCCAGAGGAACCGTAAGAGTCGGAACCAGAGTTGCCGCTAACACCCAGTAGTCAGTGATGTGTACAGAGAAGAGAGAGGAGGGGAGGGAAAGAAGGGAGAGGGGACATACCCGTAACCACCGGAGGAGCTCTTGTTGGAAGAACCATAGCTGTCGTTCCCGGAAGAACCGTAGCTTGAGCTGTTGTTGGACGAGCCGTAGCTGTCGTTACCGGAAGAGCCAAAGCCACCGCCAGAGGAGGAGTTGTGACCACCGGAAGAGGAGTTGTGACCGCCAGAGGAAGAGTTGTGACCACCGCCGGACTGGCCGCCGTAGCCGCCAGAGGACTGGTTGTTGTTGGAAGACTGCAAAGGGTGTTAGCCTGGATATCACGGGATGCGAGGGAGAAAGGGATGGGACGCACGTTGTTGTCGTTACCGGAGCTGAAGCTGTCGAGGAGCTACACACCAACAGTCAGCCACACCGTTATATACAAGAGAAGGAGCAAGACGTACACCCATGATGAATATGTGTTGGTTGTTGGTTGGTGGTTGGAAGTGAAAGCAAGTGAAGGTGAAGATGAGAAAGTGAGAGGGAGGGGGCTACATCTCCCCCTCTTATATACCCCTCTAGCCCGGCATCTGGTATCGCCTCACGACTACGGAACGGCATCAATGGGCCAATGGGACGATTAAAGACATAGGGTGATGTGGCGTGACGTATGCAACAACCCTCAATTCTTGGATGGATGGGAGATGAGATTGGGAGATGGAGGGATGGTGGGAGATGGGACCAAAAGTGCCTGATGGACCCGTAAAAAATACTACCGTTAGACCGCGCGCCCGGAATGGTGGGTTGGGTGATGAGATGGGACCCTATGTTTTTTTGTTTCTTTGTGTTCTACTGCAATCTACTGCAAGTCGTTCGCGTGCGCCCTCATGCATGAGCCTGCATATACTGCATGGTACAGTATCTCTGATCAGTCCAGGGCCCAAGGCTCTGAGGCCTCTGATCTCTGAGGCTGTGAAGCAGAAGAACGACAGCCGAAAGACAAAAAGATGGGCGACGCGTCCGTGGCATGACATCATCGACAGAAGCTGTGTCTCTTGTTCTCTGTTGCGAGATGTGGCAGCATCTATTCTCAGATGGCACATGGCACATGCGCAAGCAAGGCGTGCTCGGCATTTTACGATAGCAACACCCACAGGCAACATATTGCAGCAACGTTCGTTCTCCCCGCATCCTCATCATCGTGCCATGTGAGCCAGCAGGGCCAGCAGCCTGCAGCCTGCAGCCGAACACGGGTCCAGCAAGGCCAGCAACAACTTCGGATCTATCATATATGATTTTTTGGTACTAGTCCTATATGATGCACAGTCGAGGCACGTTCATAAACAACGCATGCAAAGGCCGGTGGCCCCGGCGGGTTTCTGACATTGCTCGGCAGCGAGTCCAGCGATCCCAGCGACAGCGAAACGAGCTCGGAGGAGAGGCGAGGAGTTGACTTTGTGCGAGTTGATGATCTACGGCGGCGGCAATTCAGTCTACGTAAAGTGTCGATCCTGTCTGTCCCTTGTCTCTCTTCTCTCCCCGGCCGTCATTCTGGCGCTGGCACTGTCTCGCAGGATGCCGTGATGTCTAGGTCACAATCTCGCGCTTGTCTGCTGCTGCGCTCGTGTCGTCGGAAGGCCGCCTTTCCACCTGCCCCCATCTACGTACCATTGCATCTACCCTGTACCATGTACATCTACTACTACTTCCATCCATGCATCAGCCATACTAGCACATCCCTCCTAGCCGCCTGCAGATTCCAAGGCAAGACTTCCTCTGCATGCAATTAATCACCGCACAGACCTCTCTCATCCATCCAAGGCTGAAATAAATAGGACAGGGGCACCCCTGACGTCATCAGCCGACTGCCGAGCGGCGATTCCCGCTGGCCGAGCACTTTCTCCTCTTTCTTCTGTGCATGTGGCAGAGTCGAACCAAACAAACGATGACAGACACCGCAAACATCCAGCAATTTATCGCCCGCCACAGGGAGCTGCTAACGCTGGAGCGGGCCGCAGAGGAAGAGCAGACCCGCCTGCTCAACTCCAAGTGCTCCCCAAAGCTGCTCGAGCAGAGGGGACTCGCCATCAACAGCCTCGCAGTCTCTGCCATCAACGTCGGTCTCGGCGGGAAGAGCCTCGTCGAGCTGCACCGTCCCCTCGCATATCACACAAACCAAGCACTCCCACCGCATACGTTCAGGAGCGGTGATCCAGTCCGCATCGAAGCCCACATTGCAGCCACCAAGGCCAAGGGTAAAAAGAAGGAGAACGACGATGAAGGTGCGGTGGAAGGTGTCATCTACAGGGTAGGACCCCAAAAGGTCGTCGTCGCGGTGAGCGAGAAGAAGGAGATTGATCTTCCGGAGCGTCTCAGGTTGTGAGTCTTTTACTGCGTGGGATAGAGACGTGTACTGAATGATGGCTCAGACTGAAGCTGGCGAATACCGTGACATTCGACCGTATGGACCGTACACTCGACCACCTCACCCGGCTCGTCCTCCCCGAACCAGATGCCCCGCCCCCGCGCGCATTCAACTTCCCGCTCATCCGTGCTCTCCTTGGTGTACAGCCCCCCACTTGGTCCTCCACCGTCCCTCCCACGAGAGCGTCCATCAAAGTTGGGACAAACGGCGAGGATATAGAATGGTTCAGCGAAAGCCTGAATGATAGCCAGAAAGATGCTATCCGGTTCTGTCTTCAAGCCGAGCATGTCGCCTGCATCCACGGTCCCCCAGGCGTACGTTACCCCACCTCCGTCTGGCTCACAGAGATGGTACAGCGCTAACAACATGACTGTAGACGGGCAAAACACATACACTCATCGAACTCATATTTCAGCTCCTCGCCCGCCCTACCAGTTCAGCTTCAACCTCGGGTGGCCCGGGGTCAAACCAACCACCCCGGATATTGATCTGTACCCCATCCAACCTCGCGCTCGACAATCTCCTCACCCGACTACACTTTCTCGCCTCCCTCCCCTCCCCCAGCCCCTACAGCGTCCTCGCCCCGCCCGGATCCATTCTCCGCCTCGGCCACCCTACGCGCGTGCACAAAGACCTCCTGCCTGCCACTTTAGACTGGCAAGCCGCCAACGGCGAGCAAGGGGCGCTGGTGAAGGATGTGGGGAAGGAGATGAGCGGGTTGCTGGGCGATCTGGGGAAGAAGCGCGGGGAGAAGGGGGCGGTCAAAGGGAGACAGAGGGGAGAGATGTGGGGAGAAGTTAGAGAGCTGCGTAAAGAGTGACTCTCTTCTATTTTCTCGTAAGTACGAAACTAACATACTGGCAGATACCGCGCAAGAGAAACCAAAGTCGTCTCTACCCTCCTCTCCTCCGCCCAGATCGTGCTCGCCACATGCCACACCGCTGGCTCCAGACAGCTCAACAATTTAGACTTTGATGTGTGTATTATAGATGAGGCGACGCAGGCGGTGGAGGCGGTTTGTTGGGTACCAATCTTGAAGGCTGGGAGGGTCATTTTGGCGGGGGATCCGGAGCAAGTGAGTCTTTCTCACTTTTTTTTTCGCCTGACATGTGAAGAGGGACTGATGGGGATGATCGTTTTAGCTCCCACCGACGATCATGTCGAAAGACTCTGCACCCCCGATCCCAAAGAACGTCGAACAAGCCATCCAATCCATCTCCCTAAAATCGACGTCGCCTTCCCTTCAGCCCCCCAAAACACTCGAAACCACCCTCTTCCAGCGACTCGAGCACCTCTACGGGCCGTCCATCAAACGCGTCTTGCAGGTGCAGTACCGGATGAATGCGCATATCGCCGAGTTCCCTTCAGAGACGTTGTACGAATCTCGGCTCTTGTCGGATGATTCGGTCAAGGAGAGGACGTTATTGGGCCTTCCGGGAGTCCAATGTGAGGTGGAAGGGGAAGGGGAAGATACAAAGGACGACCTGGAGCCGACGGTGGTCTTCTTCGATACGGCAGATTGCGAATTTTACGAGCGCACCGAGGGCGACGATGATAAGAGTGTCAAGACAAAGGCGATTGGGGAGGGAAGCAAGAGTAATGCGAATGAAGCCGAGATCGTTGCCAAGTGGGCTCGGAAACTTGTCAGTCACCCGTCTCTTCTTTCTGTCCCCTTCTATGCGAGGGGGCGCGAGGCTGACCAAGTGGGAATTCTACTGTAGGTGGGGTATGGCGTACCGCCAGTCGAGATTGGGATTGTCACGCCGTACCAAGCGCAGGTATCCCTCATCGCGTCGATGTTGCATGAAGAGTATCCAGAGATGACTATTGGGAGTGTGGATGGTTTGCAAGGGCAGGAACGTGAAGTAAGCCACCACCCGTTCCCTTCTGACTGATAAAATAGCTGATATGGGGCAAAAGGCGATCATACTTTCGTTGGTCAGGTCCAACGCTGCGGGGGAGGTTGGCTTCTTGGGCGAGTATAGGCGATTGAATGTGGCGATGACGAGAGCCAAACGTCAGCTTGTACGTTCCTCCCAGCGCTCTTTTGGGCATAAGGCTAACGGTAAGGGACAGTGCGTAGTGGGAGATTCCAAGACGGTGGGGAGGGGTAGCAAGTATCTGAAAAAGTGGATGGACTGGTTAGAGGCAGAGGCGGATGTGAGATGGGCAGGAGACGAGATTGTGTAGAATATGCACTGCTACTGCTACTTGCTTTTGTTTTATTGCATCCAAACCTCATTTAATTTCTTGTCTTTCCAAACCTTATTATGTGTTGTCTTATGGAATCTCATTGAATGGTGTCTTACACTTGTATGTTGCTTTGATTGTCGGCTTTCCAGTCATTATAATGCCGAATCCTTATACTCGCAAACGGTCGAGGAGAAAAAGTCGCTTCAGGGGCGGGGCGGGGCAGGGTGACTCAAGACGAGCATGCTCTCGTAAGCGGTAAATTCGTTCATCGTACTCCAACTCTTTGCCGCCTCCGAAAACTCGTCCACATGCGTCTGCACCAACTCGCCCTCTCCACCACCTCCCCTGAACTCCTCGGCACACCACTCGAAACTGTCCAGCTCCACATCGCCCAGCGTCACATGCGCCGCGCCTCCAGCACCGGTGGAGAATGGCCCGCCAGTGGCGCCGGCGCCGCAAGCAGACAGCGCGAGGGCATTGAGCAGACTTGGATCGGCCAAAGCGGCAGCGGGGTCGTGGATTCTCTGCGGGTTGATCGTGCCGTAAAGATTGGAGCCGTTCTGGGCTTGCTCACCCAAACAAGAGAAGGGGTGGTGCGATGGGGGGGACATGGCGAGGTGCGGGGCACGTTTGGGTTCGGGCGTTGGGTAGGACGCGTTAGAGGTGGATGATGACTTGGGCCCGCGGGGAATGGGGCTCTCGTCGTCGCTCTCTTCGCCACTGGCATCATCGTCGTCTGCCTCGGCCATGGACAAGCGTCTGTATGATGGTACAGGCGGGTTGACCTCGGGTGTCTTGTCCATGGACATACGCTTCTTTTGCGAGACGGCTGGAGAAGGAGGAGGGGTGGGCAGGGCACCGACACTAGCACTGATCCACTCGATATCGTCCTTCATCTCGTTCCATTCCTCCAAAGCCATGGGTTTGGCGAGCTCATCGCGCTGGTGGCGAGGGACCTTGCTGAGGTAGACGCACCCCTTCCTGTCTTTCTGGCACAAGCTACAAAAGTCTCGCTCGTCGCACTACCAACAGAGGTTAGCGCAACGTTAGAGGTGAAAAGATGACGACGACATACTTTTTGACGCCTGTAGCGACACCACGTACAAGCTTCGCCTGCTCGTCGGCCCTCTCGCGCCTTACCCACAGGCTTCTTGTTGTTGCTCCCGAGAAAGGAGGCCTTGGTGCCCTTGTTGCGTGAGCCTGGCGGACGGCCACGGCGCTTCTTGGGTGGGCCCTCGGCGGCGCCGGCGCCATTGGTGCTGGTACTGGCGGTGGTGCTCGCAGAGCTGGCTTCGCGGGGCGGCAAAGAGGGGCGCTTGAACTCGGGCTCCGAATCGGTGTCGTCGTCAAGTGCGTTGCCGAGGGCGAGGGCGGTGGTGATGGAGGAGGCTCGGAGAGCGCTCTGGCGGGCGGGCCTGGTGGTTTCGGGCCTGGTCTCCGGGGCAGACATGATGGGATCCAAATGGGGATGCTAGCGGATGGATGGGAAGCTGGAGACCATCAGCCCTTTAATCGTGACTGAGGAGAGAGGAAATGACACTCACAATTCTGATTACACAACACTATTGCCACTGAGAGGGCAGTTTACAACAGACTGAGACTATGATGTACAAGGGGGACGGTCGTGAAATGAACTTGGGGCCCAGCAGGGGATGCTGTGGGTGCTGCTGGGGCGAAGTAGATGGAAAGGCAAGAGAGAAATGAAGTGGCGAATTGGGAGATGTCTACACCACCTCATTCCCCAGGCCCGGTCCAGAAAGGAGAGTATGCCGCCTGCCCTAGATAGCGAATTAGCGCACGTCTTATCAGCTGCAGACTGCAGAGCTTCCATCGCCCTCCCGCATGCCGTCGTGTACGGCACTCTTCCGTACCCTCCAGATACCACCAGCTGCTGTCGTGCACTAGCAGGGGGGCGAGGATTATGAGATCATGGAGGGCATTACGGCGGGCTTGCGTCCATGAGCCTCATAGGACGGCGAGGACGAGGCGTGAACTTTCTTGCCGCCTCCATGGTCCTCCCACCATGTCTTTTGACCGATATATTATTCAGGCATCTCTGATTCTCCCGGTTCTGAGGGCCTAAATGGCCGGTTAGCTGCTCTTTAGGGCCATGGCTGCGCTATACTTCTGTACATATGCATACGCGCTGGCCGGGCGATTGCTGAATAGACTTTGTTGCGATATAGAGCAAAGGCACAATCAGGGGTAGTGACCGCTGACCGTCGGCCTGGTACATGGTGGTGAGTAGACTGCACCAAACCGGGTCATCTTGCTTCACCTCTGCAAATCATGCATATGCCCAGCTTTGTAGAATACTATAGAGCGCATACTGTGCATGCACTCCATGCTTCGTGGCCCCACAGTAAGCTGCTCGTACTCGTATGTAGTGCACTGTCGGATCCAGGCTACACCACCCGCCGGCTTCACAAGACAGAGTCATACTACTCGAGTACACACTTGTGGTGGAAAACTTGACATAGTTATATAGTTTCCACATTTGGATCCGGCAAGGATGATAGCGCCATTTGGAAACCAAATTGCAAGCTAAAGCCGAGAGCGACAGAAAGAGAGAGTCGACGCTTACGCTGAGCGGTGACTTGCTTTTCCCCATCTCCTGCACACTTTGTTTCGGGAAGAGGGTACATACCCAAATGTCATCACAAGTGCGAATCCGGGACTCGACGAAGCCGATCAAGTCTCCCGAGGTTAATCTTTGGCGCTAAAAGTGTTGACGAAATTGACGACCGGATGCGTCCTTCTTTCCACATTGTATGTGGCGGCATACTACTCGTACAGGAGTAGTGGCAGGTCATTTCTATATATTGCTTTCATGCTATTGGAGCTTGGACGGGACATCTTGTGACACAACTGAGAGCAGTCTGGCGGATAATGACTCCAGCAGATAATCTTGTGATGCGATGATGATGATGGGATTGCTCACGAGGTCGACTCCCGTCAGACAATACTGCTACTGCTAGACAACGACGTACATTCTGTCGAGGGCAGACGGCGTATTGCTTTCATGAAGAGGAGAGTATAGCTATGCAGGTCTTTGGCAGGAAGAACAAGGATCCAATGATGGTCGCTGAACATGGCGGCGTCGCCCGCCTGCGCGCCCCTCCCGGCCTGCCGACGCGTTTCTTGCGATTCTTGGGCTGTTCTTGTTCTTGTGTCGCCGTCTTTCTATTTTGCCAGCCCCAAATACCTCTCACGCACAACACCCCTCTCGTCTCCTCAGAGACGAGAGACTCATGCCCGCCACCATTCACACCGCCCGCAAAATCACCATGGCCCCCTCAGGCCCCTCCACCGGACCCACCATCCCCGCCTCCCTCTCTCACTTTGTCATCTTCAACCCCAACCTCAAGCCTTCCCAGATACACAAGAACCCAAACGAAGAGGAGAGAGATAGAGATGACGAGGATGATCAGAGGGAGGCGGCGCAGATCTTGTTTTACACGGCGAGAGAGGGTGGGGGCGTTAGTCGGAATAAGATGCTGAGGCAGGTGGGGCTAGCGAAGGGTTTGATGGCGTTTGGCGAGTCAGTCTTTAATCCTCACTGGTATGGCTGACTGCTAATAGAGCATTGCAGTATGGTAGCGAAAGAAGACGCCAGATTCTGGTCGATACGCACGCACAAACAGCGTCTGATAATCTACACCCCAGAGCCCGACTTTTACATCTACATTGTAAGCCAAACTCGGGTCTGACTGCCGCTGACCACAGACAGTGCATTCAATTGGCGAACGTAGGTCAGAACAAGGATCCCGCCCCCGGCGCTCAGGGTCTATCAGACCAGCTGTTGGTCTCTGGCCTAGCCAGAGGGTATGAAGACTTTCGCGTGCGTCTTGCTTTCTTGTCCGACCTTTCAGCAGCTTACTCCTCTTTCTCAAGCTCCTCCACGGAACCCTATCATCCCAAACACCCCTCACCCCCTCCACCTCTTCCACAGTCGACAGATTCTTCACCCGCTTCGCCTTTGAATACGAAGCCTCCCACGTCTCGGGACCTCCTTCTTTGGAAAAGTGGATGGACGGCTTCCCGCTTGTGCATGTGTCTCTTGACGAGGCTGTGGAAAGACTACTGAAAGAATGGGGAGAAACGTATCCGATGATGATAGTCGGCAAAGATGGTCCTCTACATATCTCTGCCGAAAGCCCGGACCTGCCTCTCCTGCGGCATTTGACGCACCTCGTCCAACTCTCCCTCCCTCCCCCGCCTCCCGAGTCTACCAAAGCCGCTAAATCGGAGCAAACCAGTTCTCTTGGATTTGGCCTCTTGAGTCTAGGAGCAGGCAAAAAGAAGGGGCCAATTGATGTTGAAAAGGGGCGAAAAGCGAGCTGGCCAAGTCTAGGTTGGGTGCCCGATCTGCGCCGGGTATCTACCCCGTCGCTGCCTTCTCTTCCAGCTCTATATAACACCTCGACACCTCAGCCTCAGCCTTCTGCAGCTCTCCCACCTGTGGCTGAGTCTAGCAGAGGAGGGGCAGGGAAGGACAAGAAGCCTTGGGATTTTGGTTTGGGCGCTATAGGCGATGCGGTGGGGAATGTGGGGACTGTTTTGGGATTGCCTGGGCTGCCTGAGAAGAGTAACAAGCTTGGAGCTGGGGTCAGCGCTGAGGCGACAGGGGAAGCATCTGGAGCTGCCCCGGAGAGTGCCGAGCAAACCAACGACGCTACGATCGTCCCTCCTACGCCCGCCCAAAATCCCGAGACTCCCGATACGGCCCCAGAAGTACCAGACACCGAACTCCCGCAAGTCGCCAAAGAGCTGAACCCAGCCGAAAACGAAGAAGCTCAAGAGGGGCAGGTGGAAGCCAGCGACGTTTCCCTTCCGGAACTCGCAGAAGCTGTCCAAGCGGATGAAGGGATGGAGTGGGATGATAGGTTGGTTTGGGTTGCTGCGCCGTTTGACGGATGTGCAGACAGAGAGGAGGGAGGACTGGAAGAAAAGAGGCTGTGTTGGGTCATTGTGAGTAAGGCAGGGACTTTCGATACAAGTACTGATTTGGGCATAGCGCGATACAATCCTCATAGCCATCGTCCTCCCCACGGCCCTCGAAAAGCCATATCCTCTCCCTCCTAGCGGCCCTACGCTCGAACTTTTCGCTTCAATCTCCTCCCTCGTCCAGTCCGCGCCGGAGAAGAGCTCTAAGGCGGAGAAGGCAAAAGAGAAAGAAGGGGCTTGGGTGTATAAAACGGGCGATGAGATTCAAGAAGAAGGCAAGATGCCGATCGATCTGGAAAAGACCTTCATCAGCTTTCGCGGGACTTTTGCAAGGTGTGTCCCTCCTGCCTTCGTCTCTTGCTCCTTTGCTAAAGAATCAACCTTCTAGGTCCCCGGCGATCAACGAAATCATGGGCAAAACTGCTTCCTCCAGGTTTGTTGTAGCAAAGAGGAACCAAGAGGGTGAGATGTATATGGCTTGTGCGCCAGGGGACGAGAGTCTTACCGATGCAGAACGTGAGTCTGTCTCCTCAGCTTGTGGAGGGGTCGAAAAGCGTTGGCTGACGAATGATCAGATTCTCTGCGAGCGGTAGTAAAAACCCATCCGGAAATTCATATCTAGCATCCTCCACGGCAAAAGCTGCATGATTGTCATGTTGTACTAATCTTCTACGACCCCTATAATCAATGAATAGATATATCTTCCTCACTCAGAGCGCCTCATGGCTAGCCCTTTGCAGGGGAAGCGGAATGACGGCATTGGATGTGGCGAAGTGGAAACATGCCACCTCTTCTCTGTTTCCACCTCTTTCTCCACCTCTCTATACGTCACGATGTACATTCTCCATCCTACTTTCGTCTTGTCTTATCATCCCGGAATATGATCACACAAACCAATCAACATACGGTAGGAACTGGCTATACACGATGATCATCAAGACCAGTACAAAGAAGGGCTCCAGCTCTTGCAAGTACCTCTTCGCTTCCTATTCTTTTGCAGCGAGGTCTGACTTGAGTACCAGGCTCCGCATCTCACATCTTTGGCAGATTTGTCCCCACAACATACGTACCCTACCCAACCTTTCCGCCTCCTCGCCAAAGCCGACTCGACACCACTCTCAACTGGGCCCTCCAACGCTGCCCCTTCCCTACCGATATCAAAGCCATGGTCCTCGGCCGGGTCTTCTTTGCCCCCAACTCTCGCTTCCCTTGTGGTCTAGAAATCCAGGTGGGGTGCGGGCTGGTAGAAAGCAATTTCACGGCGGAATGAGGCGGGCTTGGGGAGGTGAGGTTGAGTGATGTCGTCCATTATCGGATCACCCTGCGGGTCCTCGCTTCCACCATGCTTTCTCTATTGGAGCAGTTTCCACGCCCTCGGTCGAGGAACGAAGCAGAAGCTCAATTGTGCCTTGCCCAAGATATGATGAGTGGGGAATGGGAAGATATCGACGAAGCATTCAACAACCCTTCTTCCATGAGCGCTTTTGAAACCTTTTTCATGCCCTCCATGATGACGCACATGGCTTCCGCAAGGCGCTTTGTGCGCTGAGTCAAGACATCCTACCGGACGGTTGGGAGACGTTATTGAGGGTGGCGCGGGGACGATGAAGGTACAGATGATCGTACATAGCTGGGATTCGGATCGAAAGGGCACATTGTGCATTTGGCACAGAATCTGATTCGAGCACACAGAAAGGAGAAGGAGAGGCCGTTGTCCTGGGACGAGAGGAAGAGGGTGGAGGCGCAATTGCGGGTCAATGTCGATTGCACGCCAAATGTGGGGTCGCCGTGTTATGGATGATATGCAGACCAGGGGGATGGTTTGGGGGGATGTGTGGTGTAGCCAGAGGTTTGCGTGCGTGGACATGTATACATCTATCGTTCCCACAATGGGCATACAAATCAATAATGCTCTAACACCAGCGCAAGAACAGTGAGTACTATTTGTTGTGCCAAAGCAGCGTCTTCAGACTTGTCCAAGTCTCGGAATCTCGGTACAAGTATTCTGAATCCTCATCAGTTGACATTCTAGAATCTCGAAGGATCACTCACTCATGCTGTTACTCAATCCTGGCTGCAATCTCTCACCCCGATGCCTAAACATGTACATTGCCACCGCCCAACTCAGCGTCGCTACAATCGTGAACGGGACCTGCGCAGGGGGGATAGGTTTAGGGTTGCCTGCGGGGGACGTGATAGATGGGAGAGGATGGGGTAGAGGCTGGAAAGGGTGAGATGGGGGAGTTGAGTGTGAGTATAGGCGGGGAAGTAGGGCGAGAATGTTGCGGCCGAGGACATAGAGGACGATTTGCTCGTTGATCTGAAATCTATTAGTGATGCCTCCGAAGGTGGGGAAAAGTACGCACGGGCGTTCTATCTCCAAAGACCCAGTAGCCTCCCAGCCCTCCAGCCACGAGCGTGTCGAGATCTCTTTCTTTGCCTCCATTGAGCTTCTTTTGCAAGAGAAGGAGTGTCTTGTAGATGGTGACGAATTTGCAGAGGTTGAGAGCGTGCGTCTTGGTTGCCGTAAAGACACCGCGAATCTTGGCGGGGACACTATCGAGAGATATAGTCAGCAGGATTACGGAAGGTACGGAGAAGTGAACGATGGCTCACGATTTGTGGGAGAAGAGAAAGGTCATGACCAAAGCATGGGGGAAGCCTGGCTGCTGTCAGTGGAGCCTAAACTATCGATGGAGATTGCGTACGAATCTTGCAGCCATATACAAGGCCGTTTCTGGCGCCCTTGAGAATGGCGAGGAGGTCATGGTTTGCAGGGCTGCAGAAAGATGAGCGGGGGACAAGGTGGATACGTGGGGCGTACTCGAGGAGGAATCGCTGGAGGGCAGACATCGCGGGAGATGAGATGGAGATAGAGATGGGAGCTGGCGGGTCTTTATAGGAAACGTGATATTTGATAGCGCCAGAGAGAGTATACCACACAATCCTACACACAGACTGCGCGACACCTTTCGGCAACGCGGCCGGTTCCTCAGCCGATACGTGACATCACCACTTCTATCCCCTCCAACACCGTCATTCACGAAGCGAGACGTCTTGGTGCATGCAAGATACGTCGAGGCTCCTATGGGTACAGGAAGAAGGGGCTTGCTCTCTTGCTAAGTTACAAGAGATTCAAATGAGTCGAAGCGACGACACCCAGATGTGGCGTTACGTTCAAGCGAGGTCGCATCTTTAATTGTCCTCATAAAAGGTCATGCCGGACAGACACACCCCAAGATACAAGATCCCACAGAGAATCACTCAGTGAGACAGACTCGTGGGGACAGGCAGCATGAACAGGTGACGTTGCAAAGTAGTGGCCGACCATGTGATGTCCTCCGCATGAAAACTAATACATAGAGGCTAACGTCACTTTTGCCGAGTAAAAACACAATCCAGAGATGCCACTTGTTAACGAATGGCACAAACTGAAGACATGGCACTTCTCTGCATTATCTGGCTGGCTTTGATATATGCAATACCTCACTATCATACTGTATATGCGCCGGATCCCCTTCTTCTTCGCTCATGCTCTTCCATCTCTTTCCTCATAAGATCCAAATACCCAAAGACGCTGTTATAAACCTCTTTGATACCATAAGGCGCCTCCGTGATCCGCTCCATCTCCGCTCCTAGGATACGCTTCCCAAACTCCACAAGTTTTTTATCCTTCTTGTGAAGGGGAGGAAATACCCAGAGGTTGGACAGGGTCCGATCAAACTCTCGTTTGTCCTGGCACACCCTCGCGCGAACAGTCTGTCCTGGCTCCACAATGCGCCTCATGCACTTTGCGAGATCGTGGACCATCCACGCAAAGATGAGCTTTGTATCATACACCCACCTACTTCCCACCGCCCAACTGTTCACCACCTTTCCCTCCTGTCCGATGAATCCTTCGACTGCTTCTTGCAACAATGTCCTCGCAGCGTGGTAACTGATGTATGATCGTTTGCTGGATTTGGTGACTTCTGTATCGGCGGCATCGAGTGCTGGGGCGAACCCGACGAAAGAGGAGGCCAGAAGGCGGAATGTGCCAGCGGAGGGACCGCAGGTAATGTGGACGTGCATGAGGAGATGGAATGTGGGGCCTTTGGAAGATATCGGGAAAAGTGGGGTGGGCGGAGCTGGTGTGGGTGTTGGGTCACGAGTAGCGTGGGGGATGGGGGAACGGTTTGTTTTGAGGGTGGGAGTCTCTAAAGCAAAGCTATGCACCGAGGAAGAGGAGGAGGAGATGTCGGAATGGCAAGAGGACGAGTCGTCATCGCTTTCCTCATCTTCATATCCTTCGTTGTCTAACCAGCAAGAATCAGCCCCCATTACAAGTCCAAAAGAGGTCAGTGTCATATATGGATGAGACAAAAGTTGGTTCTGACGCACGATAACTCATGCAATAGTGATACGAGTCCCCGGCGTCGAAACCCAACATGGCGGGCGATGATGGGGGATGTGTTTGGAAGATGAAAAGATGATAGACGAATCAAGCAAGGTGATAGTGTCGGTCTGGTGATTCAGGCAAGATAGGAAAGGACAGAGAGATATTGAATGAGAGTATGATTGTTGAAGAGGAGTCGGTCAAAATGGTCGACGTCTTTCCATCCTCCGCTTGGGTTCCTATAGCGGAAACGTGAGTGTTCCCTGTTTCCTCCTAACACCGAGTCAGCTCGTTGCACACCTCACTCTTTCCGCAGTCTCTCGCATTTTTTCCACCAATTCAGAGCTCCATCTCTTCCGCCCTCGCCAGATCAACCTCCTCTCGGGCTCCCGAGAAGAAGATCCATAGAGAGTCACTCATGTCGCGTCCAGGATGCCTTCCCTTGATCATGATCTGCTGGTTCCAAAGAGAATCAAGTAAGGATGTATGAGTCTTGCCAGGGTACAAGACGAGCTGCAAGTGATTAGCAAGTGATCTTTGCCGATGAGCATCTTTAATGCTTTCAGCTCGACAACTCGATTCGTCACACTCAGGCAGCTCGCGCGCGCAGTATCGGAAGTATTTTACGTAATTGTGCGTGTGAGCCTGAAATATCCCCACCAGAATGACGAGGAGGGGGCGCGTGTGGTGGAAGAGCACAAAGGTGAGCAGGGGGCGGTGGATGGGTAACGAAGGCATGGGGCATGCGTGGGGCATGCATGGGGGGGAGCTGTAGACAGTACATGTATAGATTTGTAATCGCAGCTATTAGAAACGGGGCCAAATGACGAGAGCCATTACAGTTCCTGAACTGGTGCGTCATTGCAGAGACAGAACAGCTTCTGATTTCCGTTTGACCTCTTTCCCTCTATAACGCACATCATCCAACATGGCCCCAAGAAAGAACAAGCAAGCCGCCTCCTGGGAAGTCGACAGCGACCAGCCCAAGCCCCAGGGCGAGACCCGTGCAAGGAGGGCGTACTGTGTCAAGGAGCTTGTCACTGGTATGTTTGCCCCCGTATCCAACGACACCTGCTGATGCGTCCCCCCAGAGCCTGCCCCTGGTGTTACCACCGTTCATGACCTCCTCCTCTACGCTGCCAAGACCCACGGCGACAAGAAGGGTTTCGCCGCCCGAGACGTCATCAAGGTCATCACAGAGGAGAAGGAGGTGACGAAGCGCGTCGGCGGCAAAGAGCACAAGGAGATGAAGAAATGGAACTACTTCAAGCTTTCAGACTATGATTGGCTGTCCTACAACCAGTTCCTCGACTTTGCCAAGCATGTCGGTGCTGGGCTGAGACAGCTTGCTGGGGAGGACTCGCGAAAGGAAAAGTTTTTCAACATCTACGGTCAGACATCGTGCGTAGCCGTGTATAAGTGATGATGGTGTGGCGAGCGCTGACGCGGCGAGTGCAGCCGAAACTGGATGCTTGTCGCCCAAGCCTGTGCTTTCAACGCCGTCCCCATCTCCACCGCGTACGACTCTCTCGGACCTGATGGCCTCAGACACGCCCTCAATGAAACCGAAGTCCGCGGCATGTTTACCAACGCCGACCTCTTTGGTACCCTCATCAAGGTCATTGAACAGACCAAGACTGTCGACTTGATTGTCTATGATGGAAAGGCCGATGAAAAGCTCCTCGAGCAGATCAAGGGCGTCAGGGAGGGTTTGAGGGTGATCCATTTGGACGAGGTTGTCGAGATTGGCAAGAAGCAGCCTGTGGAGGCTATCCGAGCGCAGCCCGAGGACGTGTACTGCTGCATGTACACCAGTGGTTCCAGTGAGTCATCTGTCGCGTACATGGTTCCCACTAACACAGTATGTAGCCGGTACCCCCAAGGGTGTGCTCCTTACACACCTCAACGTCGTTTCGGCGGTTGCCTCCGTTTGGACCCTCTTGTACGAGTTTCTTACCCCTAAAGACTCTTATCTCGCCTTCCTCCCCCTCGCCCATATCCTCGAGTTTGTCGTTGAAAACTCCTTCGTCTTTGCCGGTCTTCCCATCGGTTATGGTCGAGTGAAGACTTTGACTGACGCGAGTGTGCGAGAGTGCAAGGGTGATATCGCCGAATTCAGGCCTGTAAGTCTTCAAGCATATAGAAAGGTGCCATGCTGACTCGCATCGAGTCTATCATGGTCGGTGTCCCCGCTGTCTGGGAGCTCATCCGAAAGGGTATCCTCTCCAAGGTCGATCAAGCCGGCGGCCTCAAAAAGTCCATCTTCAACTTTGCCCTCAAGGCCAAGACTGCCGCCAACTCTTACGGCATTCCGCTCGTTGCTGGACTGACCGACGCCATCGTCTTTGACGGTGTTCGTGCCCAGACTGGTGGCAACTTGAAGATCATGTTTAGCGGTGGTGGTGCTGTTTCCAAGAGTACTCAGCAATTCCTGAGTACAGCTTTGGTCACCATGATCCAAGGTCAGTGTATCTTCGAATTACAAGGAGTCCCGCTGACCTATTCACAGGCTACGGTCTTACCGAGTCCACCGCCATGGCCGCCATCCTCAACCCCGGCTGGATGCAATACGGTGCCGTCGGTGGACCCGTGCCCGCCGCCGAAGTTAAGCTCGTCGACGCCCCCGAAGCCGGCTACCTCTCCACCAACGACCCTCCCACCGGTGAAATCCTCGTCCGTGGCCCCGCCATCTTCAAGGGCTACTACAAGCGACCCGACCTCGACAAGGAGGCCTTCACCGAGGACGGTTGGTTCCGCACCGGTGACGTCGGTCAGTGGAACAAGGACGGTACTTTGTCCATTGTCGACCGACTGAAGAACCTCGTCAAGCTTTCTGGTGGTGAATACATTGCCATCGAGTACCTCGAGTCCATCTACAAATCCTGCCCCTTGGTCGCCAACGGTGCCGTCATTGCCAACGGCGAGCACAACCAGCCCGCTATGGTTGTTGTCGCGCACCCCCAGAACTTGCCTGCTTTCGCCAAGAAGAATGGGCTCGGAGATGGAGAGGACCTCGAGCATTTGTGCACGGATGACAAGGTTGTGGAGGCTGCGCTCAAGGAATTGAATGCCGTTGGCAAGAAGGCTGGATTGAAGGGTATGGAGTTGTTGGAGGCTATTGTGCTTGTGGCGGATGAGTGGACCCCTGAAAGTGGATTCCTGACGGCTGCTCAGAGTGAGTTTTTATTTTCATGAGCGTCAAGCGCGGTTGTTGATTCTCTCATAGAGCTGCAAAGGAAGACCATCGACAAGCACTACGAAGACAGGATCAAGGCTGTCTACCCATAAGCATGTCCCCTCATCGCAATCATTTTTTTGGCGCTGTATATCCGCTACCAGAGAAACAGAGACAGAAGGATGGAACGAGGTTTTTTGATAGTCGACGATTGGGCTTCGATATTCTTTGTGCTAGAACGTTCGCTACATCATGCGATTGGACGAAGTTGGTGTATATACAGATCAGTTGAGAGAAGTTCTGGAGTTGCTATGTATTATGTATTCCCACACTCTATCCGGTGCCAATGGGCAATGTCATAGTTGAGGCAGACACGAGTTCATTAGGGTAAGCACCCATTCCAAGGTATGTATTGAATCTATGACACGACTATGCCTGGGCTTCACTCCCCTCCGCGTGCTGCTCACGACCCTCACCCAGCACCTTTGTTTCTCCCCAGCTGACCGACCTCTGCTTTTTCACTTTTGGCTTGGGAGCCTTCCCCTCGCTTCCCCCGGCCACGGCCTCTTCCCCGATCCTGCTCTCTTCATCTCCCGGAACGACAGACTCCAAAATCGCCTCCCCTTCTTCCTCCAGCTTCCTGATCTCCTCGTCGAGGTCGATTTCCGGCCCAGTCCCGGTCCTGGGCCCGCCAATCATCTCATACCCATCCCCTTCCACCTTGTCCCACTGGATTTGATCCACATCTTTGAAGCCCTCGGGCATACACAGATAGAACACGAGGACACTCAGACAAGCGCCTCCGACCAGGTCAATCAAGTAGTGATGTGATAGGTACATGGTAGCCCACCAGAGCACGCCGACGTACGCCCAGTAGAAAGGCTTGAATCGGGGGAAAAAGTGGGAGAGGAAGAGGGCTTCCATAGTGGCTGTTCCCGCATGGAGGGAGGGAAAGGCACCAAAGACGAGAGGGGCGGAGCCAAAGGCATTGGTGTATCCAGAAGAGTGGAAGACGCGGTCGATACGCATCAGTCCTCCGGGGGAGCCAGCCATGGAGTAGTCGGCGGGAGTCAGGCCGTGGATAATTTCATACCCTGCGTTCATATATCAGCGATGGTATTATTAAAGGCGAGAGGGACATACAAGGAGCAGCAGCGGGAAAGAGAATCTGGCAGACGACTCCCAGAAGATTCATCCACCCGAATGCCAAACCAAAGTATTGCACAGCGCCCCTGGGACCAACGGACCAGAGGACCAGAGCGACAACGAACGGTATCGTGAAATGCAGTACACCATATGGCAGCCAAGCGATGACATCCAAGACGGCATTTGTGTATCGTGTCTGCAAGTCGGAAATGTTGGCACCGTAGAGCACAGATTCGAGGGCAGGCAGGAGGGCGACGTGGATCGTCGGTCGACGGCCGGAGGGGATGAATCGGGCACAGAAGAAGGTGATGAGCCAGGCGAATATGGGGGTCGCTGGCCAGACGAACTGGGAGGTGATCGGCAGCAATATAGCAGCACCATATACCAGTGGTATCCCGAATTTCAGCGGGAATGGTTCCATGATATACAGACTATGCAGTGCGCATGCCAGCATAAACACAAGGGGAAGGCTGTTGCCGATAGTAAATTTGTGTTGCTTTAGACGGTTTAGCGTCTTGCGAGGATCCCGTGAAAGGTCGAGCCGGAGTAGCGATGCCTGGATGGCAAGCAGAAACGGTCTGACTGCAGCGAGAGGAGAAAAGGAGGGACGTGCCTCTGTTGTGAGAGGTGCCAGCGTCCGCGCGAAGGAAGACATGTCGGAGAGGGGAGAAATAGCTTGTTTCAAGACAGTCGGGAATGAAAGAGGACATGAGCGCGACGAAGACTGAGGAACAACAACGCGACGAGTGGGGGCCAGTCACGTGACCGAGTGTGGCACTTTAAGCGAGAGTTGAATGATGTTTCGAAGTATGGTCGGAGCCATGCAGCAGTGCTTCCGGGACCAAGGTCATATTTGTGGTAGACTTTTCATGGTAATACAGATCTTGGTACACTCCTTGACTTTATAGTATACACCTACCGTCAAAGCCGTCACTTGTTGTCCGTTGTGACACGGCTCGTGTGTTGTTTGTGTTTACCGGCATTCTCAGTATATGACCTGGAAGCCAAATGGCCTGCCCAGTGGCTTGTATTCATTCAGTGCCATATAGATGATCTGTCCAAACAAAAGGCACAACTTGGATTTCGAGTCCTTTCTTGAAGCCAGGACTGCGCGCGACCTGTTGAAGTCATCCATAAGCTGAGCAAGACTCTTCGCACCCGCCTAGTTTTGGCAATCGTTATTGTAGGATGTACCTGGACTGCAACCTTCGATCTGCATCTATGCGCTAGACACGTTTCACCACCATCTTCCTTTGTTCTCACTCTCTTCCTCTATCTATATCCCCTGGTGGCCTTTTCCTGGCGGCGGCGTTAAGTATACATGACTCCTTCCATTGTATCTCAAGTACTTGAACAATGGATTCACATAAACACCCATCTCATCACATATGACCTAAAACTGCAGAGCTACACATACCGCTACGGAATTACCAAGCAGAGACGAAGCCCTGCAAAGTCGTGTTTCCTACTCCTCTCTGTCGAACATAACTATATGACAATGTCTCTCCTCAAGCGCTCGATTCCCTTGGGAATTATCTCTCTATTGGGGCTGGTCAATACGATAGAGGCTCAGGACAATGGTGATACCAGCCAGTACCCAGATTGGGTCTCGAATGACTATGATTGTGGTGCGTATTCTTTTCACTCATCTAGTTTCATGAAATGACGAGGCCCTGACGACTCTGACTAGTGATTGGATGTCTGTCTGGATTCAACGATACCATCACCACCATCCCCCAGTAAGCAGTAGCATGATTTGGACAGGGAAAGCAATTGACCCCTTGCCAGACCCGATCTCGAGTCCGCAGCTTACAGCTGTTCGTCTTCAACTTGTACCGGTGATTCTACAGGGAACTACTACCAGACTCTGTACTATATTCAAGTAAGCACGTATTCTTCTGTGTCCACCTCCAACTGACTCTCAAAAGCTCTTCTACGCCACTGGCTCCATCTACGAGTGGTCCGACTCGGCCCCAGACGGCTATAAACATGCCAACTTCACCACCTCCGGGGCTACTTCAGACGCCGCTGTTAGCGGTTCATCTGACGACGGAGATGATGGCGCTGATAGCACCGACTCGGCTTCAGATAGCCATGCTTCTGCTTCTGCTACAGACTCTTCCGATTCCGGGGCGGCAGAAACGGGGGCTGATGATGCCGCGGCCACTACCGGAGAAGCAAGCACGTCTACCAAGCAGTCGTCCTCTGCATCTGGTTCAGCAGCCACTAGTGCCAAGTCAGGAGCCTCAACTTCCTCTTCGACTGTCGCGCCAGACCTCAGCACTAGTGGGGCTGGCACAAGGGTTGGCGGGGTGCAAGGCGCCTTGGCAGTTGTTGCTCTTGCCGGTGTTGCTGGTGGGCTCGGGGTCGGACTATAGTCTCATGTCATGTGGGATTGATTCTAGGCGGCACAGTAATATAGTGTTCTTATGTACCTTGTGCAAGATATGCAGCTCGGTGATGCCATCATGGACTCCGGCCATGCGGTAGGAAGGCAACAAGTATACAAAGAGAGCCGTTCTAGCTGAAGGCCTGGCTCGGCGTCTGTAGTGGTGTGTAGAACATAGTAGTATGTATCTGCATTCTAGGTACAGAACTGCACTCAATGCTATTAGTACTACAGGAAAAGAATTATACAACATTTGACACATTACGCAAAGCATCTTTACCCCTGCCAGTGTCCTTGCCCTTGCCACCCTCCGTTGAACCTCGGCCCCATCTGGTAGTTCCCCATTTGCCCCTGAGGCTGATATTGCCCGTAGCCCTGAGGTTGAGGCTGCATGCCCATCCCCATCCCCATCTGCGGCATCCCCATCTGCGGCATCCCCATCTGGCCCATGCCCATTTGCCCCATTCCATGCGTCACACCCTGCATCTCCATCCCCGGAAACGCAGGCATCATACCAAAGTGCCCTTGGGGCTGCGGAGTATCAAACCCCGGCTGACCACCGTTGATTCCCATCTGATGTTGAGGCTGGGGTTGGAAGCCTCCAAATTGACCCATGTTTCCGCCCATCATCCCCATAGCCATATTCGCCGCCATCATCTGCTCCATCGACATGCCCTGCATCATCATCGGATTCGGGAAGCCAGGCTGCATCTGATGTTGGGTGTGGGGGCTGAATGTGTGATTTGGGTGCCCTATAGGTGTATTTGGCCCGCCAGATGCTGAGGACATTCGAGGCGGCGCAGGCGACGGCCTGTTGCTGGCTGCCGTCGGCCCAGCCCCACCTGTTTGGCCGAGGCGATGCCCCCGCCTTTGAGGCGACTTTGGCCGCAGCTGATCGATCTCGGGATGGAACGGCAAGATCGCCTTTCCGTCTGACTCGGGAACAAGCGAAGAGTAGGTTGCGGGGTTGAACATTTGCACCGGCACTGATTCGCCTGTTGGTGTCGGGGCAGGTGAGGGGAGAGGCAAAACACCAGCTGTGACCCAGCCTTGGCGGGCGAGGTGGGGCGGCGAGAAGATCTCGAGACGACGGGTGCCGAGGCAGAAGTTTTCAATCAGGGTATAGAGGTATGGTGGGTACTTTGGTCCGTCGTCTCCTAAGATCTGTAAGCATAATGCAAGTGAAGGTAAATGTCCGCAACCTTACCTTCAGGTTTTTCCCAGATGATGACATCCGTATCCACATTACAATGAGCGAAACGCACATCTACGCTTCTCTTGATTGTACCTCTAATACCCATCAGGCAGTGTTCCTTCTGGCTTGCAAAAAGCGCCCCCGAAGGCGCCCCTTCTCCTTCTCTCCTCCTCGCGCTCTTTCCCTTGTTGGTCTTGACCCAAACGATATCCTCGGCTCTTCTGAAGCCCCACTTTGCGAAACACTCTCTACCTCTCTCCAGCCCTTCTTCATCCCCTCGCCCGACCCACAGAAAAACTACTGCAGTTTCGGCTGACAGTTGGCGGATGGGGAGGCTGGCAGTATCATCCCAATTGGAGATAGGATTGATACGAATGACGTCGAATTTACAGGTAGAGAAATTGTTGAGAAGAGAGTCGCGAGGAGAGTCCTGGGGTGATAGATGGGCGTAGAAGGGTGGATGGGCGTTTGCGGCGACCAGTTGGGTTTTCAGGTTCATCAGCTTTTTTAGTGCTGGGTATCTATAATTCATAGTGGTCAGATCATTCCTGGATATGCGACTAGCCATCACTTACTCGTCGCAAATCTCGCCTTCGCCAGCACCCATGATGAAGTTACTCCCACACTGCCCAGTAGCATTATACCACTCGCAATAATCGTTGCGCACCGTCTCTTCCTCTTTTACATACCCCACTACGTTCTCCTTAATGGCCAAGCCATCTTTAGCTCCCGATTGAGGGATAGCTCGAGGGGCTCGCCCGCGGATTTCGACCTGAGCAGGAAAGGTCTCGCCGGGAGCTATCAGCCGCCGCCGTTCGGCCTGGCGGTCGAGGATAGTGTTGAGGAACGATCGATGGGATACTAGGGCTGCCATGGCTTCATGGCCCCTTATTTTGGAGGCTGAGGAGATTTGTTAGCTGCAGATTGCTAGAGATACCGCACAAAGTAGTGCTCTGCGAGTGGATGACACGCCGATGCAAGAGAGTGGAGGTCAGGTACGATATGGTGACGCGAATACTTTATGCGTCAATTTCCCCTTTTTCTCCCAGCACATGTTGACCGATGAGGGGGCCGTAGCCCAGTCGTCTAGGGCAGAGGAGAGAATTCGACACCGACATAGGTTGTCCGCAATCAGTGGCAAACTCAAGCCTTCATAGCACTGTCAGATAGTAAGGAAGAAGCGCGAGCTGGCCCGTGTCCGAGGACCCTCCTTTCAGCTGGTTCCATAGCTTCAGACCGAAAGCTGATGGTATATTGTGAACTGTTGTGAATTGCTGTATCACCTTCACTTCTCAACATTCTGGTCAAATCTCGACCAGTTGGAGGCAAATGTCTACCAACATAAACGAGGACACCGCAGCAGGTGTCGATACCAATGACGACACGGGCTTGACTTGCATCGAGCCTTCAGCATGGGACACCATCATAAGTAAGCTCCCGCTCATCATTGTGCCCTCATGACTTCCAGGATGTACAAGTAATGACGTTCACAAAGAGGTCATATTAGCTCTATTGATAGCGGAGCTGGGCATGGGCATTCTCTTCGCCTATTTACGGATGAGGCGACATAATGTGGACCATGAACACGGACTGACGCATGCCTATAAGGGATGGCTGAAAAGAAAGTTGAAACAGAGGGGTCATATCAAGTGATTCAACTTATAATGCTGGAGGAATCCGTCATTATTATGGAAAGGCTGCCAGTGGCCGACTTCATGCAGACTGTGCTAGATCGTCCCTCAGGGTCCTAACTTTTATGTGTAGTTGTGCTAGCGCATGCCCAGGTGTGAGGCAATGATCACCTGTATCCCTCAACAGACTTCTCCTGCGACTGGAAACATCCACATGGTGTTAAGTGTCGCCTGCCTGCCCAGACCAAGAAAGGGGTTGGCTTTTTTGCATTGCATATATCGAATCCTTTCACATCCTTCCTTTCATTGCCAAGGCCAAGGCTGGTGATCTGTCTCTGAGGCTGACATTGGTCCGTTTCCCCTGTCACGAATAAATGCAATACCATGTTGGAAAGCATACCGGGAGTCTCCAAGTCTGGCGAGTCTATCTGCCCCGCACAATGGCTGCTTATTGTGATATACTGTAGGTCGTCCTTATTCCTCACCTCTTCTCCATCTCCAGTCACCCTTAACTCGCCATCACTCCTCCACTGAACGATACACTTACACTCTGTCCAGGTACTTTGGCACTCATCATCTTCGCTTTGATTACCCTCGTGGTACTATCCATCAGAGAAATATGGCTGATGCGACAATCGAAAGAAGGATTAGTAAGGGAAGAAGACGAGAAGGAAAGGCTGGTCGACATCGCCGAGGAGAGTGGGGTGAAAGTAAAGGCGGATTGAGAGGGTGCAACACGGCTTGGGTACACAATGTACTCTGTATGATGGGAGATTGGAAGGACCAGCCACGGATCTAGCCAGTGGCGACTCTTGAGCGGCCGCCCTATAAAAGGCTTGTTCAATGCTCCTGTTGTCAACTCTGTAACGCACTGTATACACCACCACTATCGCCGCATTTGATCCCTATCACTTCAGAAACCTTACCGCTTTGTGGCAGCCATGTCCCGCAATATCACCATGTGCCGATACTTTGCAAGGTGTATCTTTGAAGCCGATGGAGGAGAGTACAGCACGGATCATTGGGACGACATCCCATCTGATAACGTCAACAAGAAGTGGGCTGGTGATTGTCATCATATATCCCCTAAGGGGACACCAAAGTACGCGTGCCGAGGTTCAAGATAATATCCCGTAATGCTCATGATTTCCGCAGTACGCAAAGGCAGCTCTGGAATGAGAGCGGACCGACAAGAAAAGAAGAAGTCTAGCAAGATTCTCATCCAAGAAGAAGGAGACGAGGAGACCGCCGCCGGCGTGATGGAATCTGCGAAGCGAGGTTTGTACTCCATTTATGTACTTGACATGTTGCTCGATGCTGATATTGATGATGCTTGAGTATAGTTTACACGCTCCCGAGCGCATTGGAGTGTATACGTAGTGCCGCCGAAGATTGCGAGGAAAGGGGTGACAGGTGCGATGGTCTATATATGATGGCGTATATATATGAACGTAGATGCCTAGCTCGGGTTCAGCTCGCGTTTCGCCTCTCGGCCACGGTGGCGAGATCGTCCCAACTGGATTTGGGCCAGGGTCAGTACTCTGCCGCGGCTAAGCAACTACCTCTGCATATTCTTTGGATCTGCATTGCCACAACGTTCTCCTGCCATCCATGGATGATCTATGACTGTATTGTATGATACTATGCATCTTCGGTGTATATATCTTACTCGCAATGAGCAGAAAACAGCTATACTCGTAAAGTTGGTGATTGCTAAAGCTTGCCATGGCCGTGTATGCTCCATTCCTCTTTGGGGGCAGTTCTGATCATGCCAAACTGCAGCAGTTAGGCGTTGGGTCGTTGTACTTATCATCTGGTGTAGTCAGTATGCCGCTGTCGCTATCGATTGAGGTTGGTCTAATCGCTCAGTCCGCCATATACCAGGCCTTTCCAGATGATGATGCTGCTTTTGGTCGGCGGCTCCCCATGTCGACTGGGCCGTTCTCAAAATAGATAAATACAGCCGGCCCATCGACGGACTAGATGTGGTTTCGAAAAGGTTTGGATAATGACAGGCGAGAAGACTGTGACAGGCGGGGAACTTGTTCTTCGTGCACTCTGTATGGAGTTCAGCAAGTATAGATGACGGAAAGTTGAAGCGAGGAACTGACTGGTATTTATAAGGGGAGACAAAAGGCCCAATTTGAAGCCTACACTTCATCAGACTTCAATATTCTGCATTTACCACCCTTGACGCCTATTCCCCTCCCGCCTCTCGGACGATCTCGCCACCGTACTCGCCCCCCCCGCGCCACGCCGGTTGCCCGAGGGCCTCACTGGAGCCGACCAGCGACCGACGACCACTTGCAGACATGTCAAAAGGCCTTCCATGATGCCCTGTTCCTCCATTTCTTCAGTCATCCATTGCGTCCTCCTCTCGCCACCTTGCAATGTCCACCCAGCTCCCTTTCATGACCCGTGTCGGCCTCACCCACCACAACTACTCTCTCTATGCTCTTCCTGTGGGATATCTTCTCTCGTACGTAGCGGGCATGAGTGCATGAAAGAGCTGATGAAGAGTTAGCATGGCGCCTTTCTGGTTTGCTGTAGTCAATATCAGGACAAAAGTGGAGTGGAACGCTTTCGATCTTGCCGTGGGTTTTGCTATTGACCGAATCATCTCCGAGGATGAGGCATGGGTTGCTGAGGAGTTCTGCAGAACCCCCGGGAGAGCTACAGGAAGCTTAAAGATGCCAAGATTGATCCCAAGGTACATCAATTCAGCTATGAGAACCTGAGATCACTGAATTGATGAAACGGAAACGTACCAAAGCTTTACGGCCGGATCACCCGCGCTCTCGCAGCGAGCGACAACACCTTCACGTGCGTCTCTAACCCACCACAGCGCTCTCAAGATACTTCCTGCTTTCTGACGCTGATTGGAGTACATACAAATAGCAACCTCGGATACTTTGCGGCCTCCGTTGTGGCAGGAAACGTCGCCCATCTCAGTGCACGTACCCTCAACACGTGTGCTGCGATCTGGATCCTCTCTCGTGTCGCTTACAACTATGCCTACATTGTCATTGAGCAGGGTAAGTCCTAGGTGTCCCCTTTTATGGCTTTCTTGGTCCGCGAAATCTGACCAAGGTGTGGCTGTAGCCAGATTTGCGAGAATTCGATCATTCCTTTTCTCTGTCAGCGTCGGGACGTGTTTCACACTCATCATCAAGGCTGCCAATAAGCTCAGTAGCGTTCCGTGGTAGATCTACTGCCTTCATAGAGCGGTCTGTGAAACATGAATTGGTCTTCACAATGTATGCAGATGTGACGATATGGCAGATGGGACAAACACATAACATTCATCCCGTGTAGATCTGGCTCGAAACGATCCCCTCCCCGGGTCGCAGCGTGTAGAAACAACAGTTCATACATTCTTGCAATAATCACTCGACCAGATAGAAGTACGGTTCTCTTACAGCTCGAACGCTTATGATCTGATTCTGACACGTCTAGTTGAGAAAAAAAAAGTCTGAAAGCACATCCTTGATCAACGTCAGCAAAGCGAGTGTAAGATCTCGTAGTGAGAGAGTGCAGCTTTGATGATGAAACTCGGACTACAGTCACTAGAGTCGACAATGCTTGGCCAATAGTGTAGTTCGAGTATTCAGATATGAGCAAAGCTATTGGTAGCAGCTGTACGATGTCTCGGAGAGGGAAGTGATGTGGAGAGGAGATGAAAATAAGAGCCGGTGAGGAGAAGAAGTCTCCTCCCGTCAAGCCTTTTATACATCGCAGAAGCTATCGGATACGGGCGATATCGGAGCACGTCTTTTCCTATGTATACGAATAGGGAGGACAGAAATGTATACGAATAGACGAGGAGAAGCGAGCAAAGATATCACACGGAAGACGAAGACGGATAGCGACGAAGAAGAACAAAAGAAAAACGGAACAGGTTTCGGCAGAGGGAGAGGCTCGAGCGTCGATGGCGTTCGATAAGTGGAGGTGAGGTGGAGGTTGGCTTTACAGAAGCCGAATCGAGAAGCCGAAGTTCCAGAGCAGGAGAGGGTCGATACCGAAGGAGAGGACGAAGGTAGCGTAGAGGAAGGGTTTCGTTACAGCGAGGGCACCACTCTGCTGTCAATGACTACTCGGGCACCAATGCAACGACGACAAACCTTTCGGGTGCTGGTCCTCACTGCTTGTGAAAGATCAGCTGGATCTCATATCTTTTGAACAACCCTTTCTCTGATGCCCTCTTGAATCAGTCAACCAGCCATTGATCAACCCAACGGCGGCGACTTGCTTCGGAGTTCGTTTGTGTGGATCCGTCGGCCGCCGGGAAACGTCATGGATCGTCGATCGAAAGACAGAAAAGTCAGAATCTGCTGGTCACAATCCAGCGCTTTGCTCACTTCTGCTTGTACATAGTCATTACGAAGAGAAGCTCAACAATGTTTTCCCAACTTCCCTTTGTCGCCCACGCTGGCCTGACACAATACAACTACTCTCTCTATGCCCTTCCTGTTGGATACTTCCTTGCGTACGTATATGGTTTTCTTCGACCGTCAAGGAGATTGGCTGATACAGCACCCACAGAATGGGGCCATTCTGGTATGCTGTCGCACAAATCAGGAAGCATGCGGGCTACAAGGCTTTCAATCTTGCTGTATGTATATCATCGGCGCTCCATCGGCGCAATGAGCCGTCGTGAGTAGCATCGAAGAGATGCTGATGGAGCCAATGGACTGCTTAGAACCCGAGAGAGAGCTACAAGAAGCTTGGAGATTCCAAACTTGATCCCAAGGTGAGTTATCCAAAGTATGTCAAGAGGAACTAACATGAGCTCATCGGCAAACGCCATAGACCCATGGCCGTATTACCCGCGCTCTCGCAGCGAGCGATAACACCTTCGTGTGCGCTTCCTCTTTCTGTCCTATACGAGAATCAACACAAGCTGACCAAATCGGCTATGTGGATACAGCAATTTGGGGTATTTTGCCGCTTCCGTCGTAGCGGGCAACCTCGCCCATCTCAGCGCCCGTACGCTGAATACCTGCGTCGCCATCTGGATCGTCTCTCGAATCGCCTTTTCTTATATATATGTCAACACTGAAAAGCGTACGTTTCCATCATGATTTGATGCATACCTCATTAGAAGATCCAGCTAGCTGACAACATCTACAGCCGCATATGCGAAATACCGATCTATGATCTTCACTGTCAGCGTCGGAGCTTGCTTCACCCTTATCGTCAAGGCTGCCAACAAGCTCAGCAGTGTACCTTGGTGATCGGGCTGGGATTAGTCGCGTATATAGAATTCAGACGCTTAGATCGAGATGTACAGCAGTAAGATTTGTAGGCTCGTGATACTGTACATGGCTAGTAAAACAACAGTAGATTTACAAGTGAGCATACCTCGAATGCTGGGTATAGTATTGGCTTTGGCTCCCCACATAGCGCCCTTGACTACAGCGGATCACCGGATAGGTTCCAATGGTCTTTGGCACCACACACTGATCCGGCTTACGGCTAATGTTGCCCATTGACAGGCGCTTGTCCACCTTGCGCACCTGTCCCATTCACCCCATCATCGTTGGCTGGCCCAGCCCCAGTTCCGTCTAAAACGATCGGTGCGCTCTCTGCTCCCTCCTCCCCGCCGCCATTTGTTTCTTGAGACGGCTTGACGGGTTGATGTCGACGCTCGGGTAGAGGAATCTCGGGGAACTCTTCAGAAAGGGCTTCGTGCAATTGTCGACGAAAACTCTGTCTTCAAGTCAGTCCTCGGCTCTTATGGAATTGCCCTTGGGGACTTGGGAGGGCAGACGCACCTCCAAGCCGAGTACTCTGCCGAGAGCATATTGATTTTCGCCTGTGGCTCTAGTGATAGCTTGTTTCGTATACGTGTGTGGATTTTTGTGCCGGTCGACATGTCTGCGCGAGTGAAGAGATCAGCTTGAGCTTGAATGGGCGTCTTGAGTGAATTGGCTACCCACTCTACGATCTGATGAGGGACAGAGTCTGTCATTTGAGATGAAAGCTGCGAAAGGTTCACAAGAGCCTTATTGACATTCTCTCTGTACAAGGGCAAATGCATGAGCGCCTCATTCGCGCTAGCAGGTGCGACACTCACAAGTAACCTGGAACAGCATCCTCCCTAGTCTCCCTCACGTATCCTGCACTGATCTCCATCTCATAAAGGTCCTGTGCCAGCTGCAAGAGCTGATTCTCCACAGCCGTGCGGATGGCTGCTTGATCTGGCGCGGCCGGGGCGGCGGGAGGAGCAGGGGTGGGAGCGCCGGGTAAGGAAAGGGCTGCCGAGGGAGTCGGAGCGGGTGAGGGGAGATGATTCGGGTCGAGAGACATGCCTTGCAGTGTATTATGAAGAAAACGGTAAGATTAGTGATTTGACGCGCAAATACGTAGCCAGCGAATGGTCACGCAAGTGGAGGCAACTTGGCAAGTCGACTGCTTCGCTCCTTTCTATCTTGGATGTCAGTTCGATTCTTCTCTTGCAAACTCCAGTCATGTCTTCCCAACCATCTCGTCCCGATACCCCCTCGACATCATCCACCCCAGACATCACCGACGATCTCTCAAGGCTCGACCTCCACACTCCCCAGGAAGGAAGCTCGAGCTCAGCTTCAGCATTCGTCGGCGGCAAGAAGAAGATTGATGAGGACGAAGAGCTAGAGCGTTTCAGAGCGCAATGGCGGCAAGAGCTGCTGGCCAAAAAGTCTGAAGGGGGCGCTGGTGGGGCGACTGCTGCTGCTCAGATCTCGCCCACAAAGGAAATTAAGCAGGCTCAAGAGGTAGAGGAAGTAGATGGAAAGGGCGAAGGCAAGGAAGCAGTATCACCGAAAGCGACCAAAGCTCAACAACTACCAACGTTCCAAGATGAAGACGATGACACACCGATAGTCGGGCCTCTGGCACATGCTGCTGCTCCTGCCATCAACCGGGCGCACGCTCCAAAGAAGACCTTGACGCACAAGGAACGAGCTGTCCAGATATACGCCAAAGCTGTCGAGAGCGAGCAGAGCGGGCAGCTCAATGAAGCTCTGATACACTATCGGAGAGCTTTCAAGATGGACGGTAAGTCATTTTCATACAGGCAAACGTGTTGTAGAGTACTGATCGGATGATAGACGAAGTCGACAAGCTGTATACGCGTTCAATGGCTAAAGCTTCGGCGGACCAGATCGCTGAAAAGGCAGCCATCAGTGAAGATCTCATGCCAGAGATACCTAATTCCTCAGACATCGTCTCCTCGTCCGCCCCTGCCGAAGAGCCGTACTCTTTTCAGAGACATATCCAGCTCGACGCCGACTATGATAAATCTTCCGCCCGGCCCACCGTAGCTACTGCGCACAAGTCGCCGCTGTCGACCATGCTCGAGTCGCTTCCGATCTCTCCCTGGGAATTCGCCTTCCTTCCAGAAGACGAGAAACTTCCCATTCCCATCGCCAACCTCCCCGCGGAGCTCATCGACCCTATCCTCGCCCATCTTGATGTGATATGGATAGAACGTTTTGCGTCAACTTGTTGGAGGGCGCGGTATCTGACAAGCGGGTCGATGGCATGGAGGAGGATATGCGAAAGGGTCTACAGACCACCGGCAATGCTGCCATTGGGAGGGTCTGTGAAGACACAGGATCTCGTGAGAAGGCATGGCGGAGAATGGCGGACGACCTTGATAGAAGAGGAAAGGGTTCGTATGGACGGTTGCTACATCGCAGTCTGTCATTATATGTGCGTATCTTATAACATCTGCCAACAGTCTCTGACTATGTCCTAGTCGACCAGGTGCTGGTGAAGAGTGGGTGACTATCACCCATCTAATCACATACCACCGCTACCTTCGTTTCTACCCCGACGGCTCCGTCATCTCATATCTTACCACCGACCATCCCTCCGACGTTGTACCTGTCCTCAAACCTTCCCTTCGACGCAAAGGCCTGCATTTTGGCCGCTGGCGTCTACTCCGCTCCGATGCCCCTCTGGACCCAGAGAGCGATCCCATCTGGGTGCCCTCGAAGCCAAACGAGAAGAAGCCGGCTCGAATCATCGTTTCTGGATTACTGGAACCGGGGGTCAAGGAGGCAAAGTATGAGTTTGAGATGGAGCTGGCTTTGAGAGAGACAACTAGGGGGAGATGGAACAAATTGGACCTCCTAGAGTATCGATCAGTCAATCTGGGAACAGATGAGGCGCTGCGGCTGGGGCTGAGGAACCAGAAGCCGTTCTACTTTTCCAAGTGAGTCTCTTTGCAGAGTGGGAGAAGCGGAACTAACTAGCGGCAGGGTTCGCTCATACAACCCGCCATTCTGAAATTGTACCAAAGCGCACTGATTTCTACTGCATTGCATACACATGAACATATTGCTTAACTTGTTGGATGTAACTACTACCGAATAAATTGACGACTGATGATCTCGCGTACGTAGATGTCTTCTCCCTTCCCAGGCCACTGTTTCAAACGCCCCCTGTATACCACTGTTCAAACTCATCGATCTCGTTCATGGGGGCAGAAGCTGTGGCGAGAGGATCAGGGCAGCCAATGGAGACACAAAAATTACCCACCTTCGAGCCCTGGTATAGCTCTCCTATCAATTGCATTCTCTTTTCCCAAGGCTTTGCTCCTCCTGCTCCATCCGAGACTTCGTCTCTCACCACGTTATCGAGTCCAGATCGAGTATCCCGATGATTTACAAGCTCAATCAAGCGAGGCCGCTTTGTTGCCGGTCGTCCAAAACCACCGATATCGAGCGGAGCGAGCCGTTTGGCAGGATTCGTGCTAGTCGTAGATTTTGAGATTGGCATCACGTCTTCTGATTCCGCTTCATCTCTGCTGACTTCCACCCTGGTGGCAGGTGTGCGAGATCTGTTGTCCAACTCAGCAATCATATCTTCCACCCCAAAAGCTTCCTCCGCTCCGTTTTGCGCGAACGGCGATTGCCTCGCCTTTGCGTGATGAGTTTCATCCTCTTCCTCTTCGTACTCCTGAAGCAGATCATCGACGTTGAATTCCTGGGCTGGATCGGGGAGGCCTAGTAGAGGTGACCTGGCCTCAGCGTCGACTGCAAGCTGAATGGGAACATATTTTCTGTGAGGTTTGGGTCTAGCTTGCGGGCTCTCGGTGAGTGTCTCGTATCCGTCGGAGAAGATGCCTGGAGTAGGCTCGAGCTCGTACGTGTTCGCACCGTGCTTGTCGATCTTGGGGGTATTTTGAGTAGGGCTGTGGGAAGGGAGTGGGTCTTGAAGAGTGAGGGATTTGGTACCTTCTCGTCGGATTGGTGATGCTACTGCGTTGAGACGCCTTTTGGACTTGTTGGATTTTGATCTGTCAAAGAACCTTGATTTGACCGGCTCGGGCTCTTCGTCGGAGTGGGTGAGGTCCTCAATGTTATAGATATCGGGATCATCGTCATCTGAGTTGGGCATGAAAAGTGGTGTCTGGCGCCTGGCGTGATTGACTATGAGCAGGTCAGTCGCAAGATCAGAGCGGATAGAACAAGAACACCTTTGATCTCTAGAGTGTTGCCGTTCTCTGTATGCCTGGGTTTGGTATCCCTCAGTTTTGTTGTTTGTGCATTCACGGATGGAGTTTGTCGGACAATTCTGGGTTCTCTGACGCGAGCAACACCGGTGCTGGGTTTCAAAACTTGCTTGGTGGGAAGAACATTGCTACTTGAGCCCTTCAGCTTGCTTGAGATATTGAGAGGCGGTGCGCGGTTGCGATCGGAAGGTTGACCGACGGCAGCCAGCAGAGAGTCGTGCGAGCTAAGTACCGGAGAAGGGGATTTGCTCATGGAGGGTCCTTTTTGACTTCGTAGAACGGCTAATGGCCTGTCAGTGACAACCATACGAAAAGAAAGACAAGTAATGACCTTTTGCGACAGCGGCAGGTCTTGGAACTTCTTGAAGGGTATTCGTGGCCTTCTGAGTTTCCTTCATCCGATCCGTTGCTGTCCGCTTGTCAGTGAACCAGCGATTCGAGCGATACAAGTACGAGATGCGTTTACCAGTCTTGACATTCCCTTTTCCAGATTCCTTGGCAGCGACACCCTTGCTTCTCTTCTTTTTCGAGGGGATTCCGACTTTGCAGCAGTTGTGCTGGCAGCTTTCTTTGTCTCGGCAGCTGTGATGGCATGGAAAGTTGCCATTGGGGAGTCGGTCCTCGGGTTCTGGGTCAGACTCCACAAGGGTGTGATCAGCCGGGTGAACTGATCACAGATCAGCAACTTGGCCCCTTGGTATAGGCGTCTTGGAGCTCACGAGGTAAAACGTCTGGTTCCTTTATATCGTCAGGGTAGACAGTGTCGTCCAGGTGGGTCTCGTACTCTTCAACAGTGCGACAACCAGCCACCTCGTCCACTAACAACATCAATGCTAGCCTTTTCAAGCAGCAACTCACCTGCAACGATTGCCATGACTTTCTCGCAGCGCTTATCCAGGGTCACAGGTAGCACGAAACTGGTAGCCTTGTTGTCCAATTTGCGAAGCTCTAGTCGTCGGTAGCCTATGAAAGAACCGTTCTGGCGCAAGAAGAGAGTTGAGAGATTGTACAGCGTGATGAAACCGCCTCGTTTGCCTTTAAATTCGGTGGACAAGACCCTACTCTTGGGTCGGATGTTGATCCGGAGATTGAGAACATTCGTTATGCCGTCATAGTCCATTCCTTCTTCCCTGTCTCATGGGTTAGCGCAAACTTATATTATGTTACCAAGTACCCACTCGATGGAAACGTGGAAGCGGGGCATCCTACGAGCTTGGTCACGTATTCCGCGGGCGAACTCATTGTTCCTGTTGAGCCACAGCTGGATTCTTTCTGACTCGACATCGAGTAGTTGCTCGAAAGCTGATTGAGAGTCAGGAAAAGTATGAATTGTAGGGAAATAGACGAACTGGAGATCCCATTCTGACCCAGCACTCGAATGGATTTTGGACCTCGAGGTTCAATCAGCTACGCCAGGGGCTAGGATAGCTGAAGTCACCCACCAATACTAGGTATCTGTCGAAATATGGTGGGCGAGTCCTCCCACGCCTTACCGATAATGGTCCTGTGAAGCTCTAATGCTGAGCGGGCAGCTGTCCCATATTCTCTATTCAAAGCAAATTGGACGATGGCTGACCACAAAGCAGAAGGTCAGCTTTGATTAAGCTTGGCGAGAAGCACGTTTCTGACCTTTGGCAATACGGGGAGCATGATTGTAGATAGCCATCAGTGTCTGGATGGGAGAAGAGAGTTCTGTCTTCTTGGCTATGTCGTCCAGTATGATGTTGCCGAACGTGACCTGGAGCATAAGAAACACCTTGTCGCTGTGACAGGTAAGTCATGCATCACACAAATTGAGTTTTGCGACACCCACGCATAATTCGAAACTTTCTCTCCGAGAGGGAAGCGTATCTCTTGATGGTCCCGCAGTTTGTTCAAGAACTTTTGGATTCCGTCAGATGCCTCAGCTTGTGAACTTGCCGAGCACTTACACTGGATTCCCCTTGCCTGATACGAAGGTCTGCGAATCTGTTCAAGACAATTAGCAGCGCTTCATTAGCCCCTTATCACACCTACTCGGTAGCCCCAGCAAGGATTTCCAACAAGTCCTGCACGGTAGACATCGGAGACATCTCTTTGATGGAACACATCTGGAAGAATGAGCTTAGCGATTGGACACAGCCTGAACACGCACCGTTCCGTAGGCTGTAGACTATGTCAGCTTGACTCGTGCCAGCACCTCATAGTACTCACAGATCATACATCCGCTCATAATTTTCCCCGTTTCTGTTGGCGTCAAACCGTCGTCATCGGACCTCTCAATGAAGCCGTCTCTCTCGAGGTTCAGAAGCGCTTCCTACATATTTGGGGTGAGTGACCGAACCCGATATCAGACGATAAAACGCACCTCGACAAAGTGATCCAGCCATTCTTCCCATGAGTCGTTGGCAGGCTTGTCTTTGGCGTTTGAGAGAGCATAGTATCGGGGATTCTGCTGGATTCGTATGTGGAAGAAAGAGCTGTACCCGACATCAGCTGAGATGTGTCTGAATTGCAGTCCGTGACCTACTTTCTCAGCCACTCCTGGGCAGAGTACACTGACGTGATCGTTCCGAGACAATCTCGCTGTTTATATCTGCTATTCCGTCAGCTTTAGCGCAAGCGTGCTTTGATGTTGACTTGCATTCCGTGAGGTTTTCATGCCTACAAATCAGCACGTCAGTTATGTCCGTATTCCGGTGGCGGTACAAAACCTACAGACAGCTCTCCAGTACCGTCTGAGACCGCAAGATAGTCTCATACTTGCGCACCTTTGACTTCTCGCACATGACAACTACCACACCCGACTTGTCATACTGGGGTCTACCAGCTCTTCCCATCATTTGCTACCGTCTCGTTAGAGAACAACAGGCGGTGAGACGCGGACGACGAACCTGTATGTCAATATCGGAATACTCCTTGAAACCAGTAGCTGGCCCTTGCCAAGCCATGACCCCCTTGATGACAACTGTATGTGCAGGCAAATTGACACCCACAGCAAGAGTCGACGTGGAGGCAATCATATGCAGTATGCCGTCTCGAAAGCCGTCTTCTATTGCCCGTCTGTCACCATAGTCTAGACCAGCATGATGGACCGCTATGCCACATGTTGAGAGCTCGGCAATCTTATTGTCCTGAAGACTGAGTCTCACTCTGTACATTGGTCAGTCACTTGAAAGCCCCCTCATGCGCAGGAAGACTGACCCGGGTGGATGGTGCCATGGGAGCTTGAGACCCTTTGCTCGCGCCTCTTCATAGATCGAGAATATGAGATCAGCCGTCGCTTGACATGCTGCGTGTTCCGGTCAGGAAAGATCTTGTAAGAGCCATGCGCAGCTCAAAGACTCACACTTCCTAGTAGGGCAGAAGACAAGAACGGGTTGCCCCGCTGTGTGCTTGAGGAGAATGGGGAACAGCTCCTTATCCATTCTGTTAGCCAAGGCCCAGTCGTTGCCACCGCTGTCGATTCCATAGGTCTCTCGGAAAAGGGGTACGGGCCTGAACTCTTCCCCAAACTATTCTCTGTCAGCGCTCAATGGAAATAAACTACACTAAGCTCGCTCACCTTGTATACCTTCGCCATCGGCATGTCACCTACATCCGTTTTCCGCTCCGTCTTCTTCTTATCCAGATCTTTGCCGATGACCACCCCTCTTGAAAGCTGGCCGTATTCATGTCTGGCCGGACCAAGCCACCTGGCGATATCATCGATATTTGGCACAGTTGCGCTCAGAGCCACGAATCGAATACCCTTGCCGAGACCTTTCATACGAGAGACTACTACTTCGAGCGTGGCCCCTCGAGTTTCTCGGAGAATGTGGACCTGAAAGGTATGTCAGCGTTGAAAGCCAGAACCACAAATAGCTTGCTTCATCAATCATAATCAGCCTCAATCGATGAGCCATGTTTTCCATGTTTCTAGGACGGCGAGTCATCGAGTCGAACTTTTCGGGCTACAAGCACAAGTCAGGCTTTGACTCGATGGAAAGACAAGGGGCACGCACAGTAGTAACAATCAGATCCGCTCCTCGTATAGCGTTGTAGATTGTGGACGCGTTGCCATAATCTCCAGTGATCTCAACGCCTTCCACAAGTCAGCTGTGTATCAAACGACATTTGCCTTAGCTTACAAGTCACATCCGGCAAAGCCAGATTCATTCTCTCTTGCCAATCTTTAGCCTTCTCATTACAGAGAGCTTTGGTTGGGGCGATATAGATGGCCAGTGGTTTGGTCGACTCGTCCGGCGTCTTGTATGTGAGGCTGCGTAGGAAAGCAAGCTCAAATATAGTTGTCTTTCCTGAGCCAGTCGGTGCTGATACGACAAGGTTTTCGTCGCTGGAATATACCTATGAATGATATGGTCAGTCTGAGCACCGTTCTCACACATTGAACAGCTCACGTCGTCAAAAACATAGCTTTGAACGTTGTTGAACGCTGGGAAATCGAAGAGCTTTCTCTCGCTCATAGCTAGGGAATATGATCAGCCACATGGGCTGACTGTCGCCACGAGAATACTCACAAAGTCTTGAGATAGGCACAAGGGCTTTCCCAAGCTTGTTTGGAACAACACTCTGCCTTGTGAGCTCCCTCTTTTTCACTACATCGGCGGTGGCAACTGGCTCATCATCATCGTACACGGCATCGGCTGTAAAAGCTATGAGTCTTCGCTCATAAAGGCTGTATACTGACATACCTTCATGCTGGAGACTTTTATTCGCAGCTTGCACAAAACCATCATCTTCCCAGATCTCATCACCAAAGTCGTCACTTTTCTGCGCTTTCATTTGAGCAGGCTTTGCCTGTTGTGAGGTACTCGCCGGCGCGGAGCCCGTCCGATGTGGGTGAGAGCTGTAGGCGGCTTCGCCTTGCATTTTTGAGCGCGAAGCGCGTGGTCGATGAGCGGTAGTGGTTCCAATTCTGTCTCGAGAGCGGGAGAAGGAAGGTGGAGGGACCTGAAAGACGGGCGAGATGGGGTAGATGGACTGAGAGGGGAGTCGCTGCGATGGGGGGCGGTGTGAAGGAAGGGGAAGAACTATAAGTGATTAGCTTGGTCTGTACCACGCCCGACAAAGAAGACACTCACTCGGATCCTGATCCATGTTGCTCATTGTTACTCCAAATTGAAAATCCTCATCCTCACCGTCATCGGAACGATTGCCCCAAAGAGGCTGATCGTCGCCAAAGTCCATGCTGAATTAGTCCTTGAAGACGGGGATGTGTGGCGATATTGATGAGATATTGGAGGGCGGATGAATTGTTGAAAAGAAAGTGGAGAAAGGATGAAATTGATGTGGATGACTGGACTGTCCTCCTGCGCTCAGATCTCCACCGCGTGTGTGTCCGTGCTCACCATGAAGAAACTTTTTTCGAGGCAACACCCAATTTGAGTCAAAACTCACATATGACCAATAAAGAGGATACCATATCTTCGTACAGCGTGTCTAATCATGCACCCAACATCACCCCTATTCCTCGTCATCCCCATCTTCGTCTTCACTGACCTCAATCCCCTTCTCCTTCATCACCTCCTTGTCCCTTACCCGCTTCCCTGTCAACTCGTCGAGCAATACCAGCAGATCTTCATGCTCCTTCGCCTCCTCTTCCCGCCTAGCCTTTTCATCCGCAAGCGAAGTCTCGAGTTCTTTGACCTTTGCGTCGAGCTCGGCAGCGCGCTTCTTGGCTTGCTTGTTGCTACCGCCTTGGGCAGGCTCGGCAGCAGCAGCAGCGGGGGCCGCGGCAAGCTTCTCTTCGAGCTCCTTTACCTTGCTCTCAAGAGTGCCTACCTTCTCCTCCTCGAACTTGTTTTTGGCGGCAGACGTTTTAGCGTCTTCCTCAAGCCCCTTCACTCGTACCTCCTCCTGTTTCAACTTCGCTTGGTATTCTGCTTCCTTCAGCTTCCACTCCTCCTCTCTTTTGGCGATCTCTTCCTCTTTTCTCTTCAAGCCCTCCATTGCCTCCTTCTGCTTCTCGACATTGACGTCAGGTTCAGAAGGCGCAGCCGCTGACGCAGAAGACGCCTTCGCCGCGGCCACCTCCTCCTCAAGTTTTTTGACCTTGCCTTCCAAGTCCTTCATCTTCGTCTCTCTTCCTTTAGCGCTCATCCTCGCCAGCTGAAGCTCGCTGCTGGCTTTTTCGTGATCCGCCTTCACTCTCTCAAATTCCCCCTTCAACTCTCCAAGCTCTTTAGAGGTGAGTTCAGCGCTAGCAGCAGTCTCCTCTGACTTGCTAAACGCTTCTCTCAGCCCTGCCAGCTCGCTTTCCAATGCCTCAACCACAGCCTTGCTTTCTTCAAGCTGGGCTGTAAGGGTCTTGACTTGGTCCTCAAGCTGGGATGTTTGTCGCGTGAGAGCATCATTGGATGTCTTGTGTTCAGAATGGATGGAGTCGAGTTTAGAGGTGAGGGAGGAGACTTCGTCGGTTTGAGTTTTGAGTTTGGAACGGAGAGAGAGAATGATGGCGGTGGTCTCGGTGTCGTCGGGCGCTAGCTCAAGGTCAACGCATGGCCTCAACTTTCACGAGTCACTCACTATTGGACCCGCGGACTGCATCAGGGTCGATAGCAATTGATCTTTGGATTGTGTCTGCGCCATGGTCAGCTCCGAATCGTTCGAAGTGGAACGACGTACAATAGTGATTTTTCCAAAAGTCTACAAACGCCCAGTCGAACCACACCTCCACATCCTCATCAGCCTCCTGCTCGCCATGATGGCTGTGCTGCTGTGCCACCTGCTCGTCCAACTCAAAATCGAGCGGCTGCACCGCTCTAAACCTCACATCCTCCCTGAGCCTCGCCATCCTAGAAACAAATTGGTCCGGGCCAATACGCGAGTGAAGAATGGGGTGTAATGTTGCTCGAGTGATCTCTCCAGGTTCGCGGTTGAACTCGTAACAGACACCGAGGAGGAATGCGGAGAGACCTTGAATCAGAGGGTCGATAGAAGTGTTTTGGGTGATAGGTTGGATCAACTAAGCCAGGTCAGCGTCGCCCATAGCATTGAATAGCGACTCACTGCTTGGAGGTTGTTACTTTCACTTAGAAACTCCTTCACGCTCTTCGGGCTATCCCACAGCCAAGTACAAAGCAACATCAAGTACCCGACAATCACCCTCGTCCACTCTTCCTCTTCTTTAAGCCCGTCTGACACGCCCTCCTTGGCAGCCTTGTTTACACACTCCGTCTGTTCCCTGGAGGCGAGCAGCAGGTTCCCCACAACAAGCTGGATAAGAGACACCTTATCGTCATCGGTATCGACAGCAGAATCGGAATCACCCGAGGGGAAAGTCACATCTCGAGCGAGTTTTTTGGCGTGCTCGGAATTACGAATGAGGTGCGACATGAGCAGGCAGGAGAACAAGGGTCGGTAAGGGTCAAACTCTGGGGAAAGGGAGGCGTGCGGGAGCTCAAGGATCCCGGCGAGGATGAGGGAACTGGCCGAGGGTTGGTCCGGAGACTGGCCATCAGCGGTGGGGTCAAGAAGAGACGACAGGATGCCGATTCGAGCATCGTCGTTGCCTGACAAGTAAGCCTCGAACATGTTGACTCCTGCCGATCTCGATCGCAAGCTTCTACCGCCCGCAGAGGGATCACCCTCAACAACGCTCTCCACAAGCGCCACAACAGCAGATTTTGGGGGTACTCGAACGAAGCCGCCATTGGGATTGACTTCGTCCGCAGGGATAGCCAAGAGGGGTGAAAGTTGGAGGGAAGCGAGGAGATCCTGGTTGGTCTGAGACGACGTGAGGATGGGGGTCAAAGTGGAGAGGCACTGGGATTTGATGGCGGCAGGGGCGTTGGAGGCAAGAGAGACTTCGAGCAGGCATCGAGTCACACCGCTAGCCACCATGGCGTTCTGTTGACTTTCAGCGGGGACTCAAACGGACCCGAGGGACTCACTTGGTTACCGCCACCAGGGCCTCCAACAAGCATCCTGACGAGACCGAGGACCAGGCTGGTATTGTCGACCTTCTGCTCGGGCCAATATTGCAATGCAAATTCCTCCGGTGTAGCTTCATCTTTTGATAAAGAGGGGAAGCCCAAGATACGAGGGATTTGGGGTATGAGGGTGAGCTCTCGGAAGTAATTCTTGCAGATGTCAGCACCATCACAGGCTTGATTTGAATGATGCTCACCTGATTTGACACATTGAACCTCAAGAGATAGCCGACCGCAGCCAAGGCATCCTGCACCACGATGCCACCGTCAACACCTCCCTCGGAATCGATGATCTGGAACAGCTTCTCAAACGCGCCCGAGAACGCGACAATCTTCTGCAAATCCTGATTACCACTCAACAGCGCCGGGAAGAGTAACAGAGCCTCGTTCCGCAACATCTCGCTGGCGCCTCCAGCCATGGCCGGTCCCGTGGAAGGGTCGAGTACTGCCAGGATCCCGTCGATACCAGGAGGTGGGGCAGACATGATGTAGGCTTGCGCGACTTGGGGACGCGAGGCCAGGAGCTGGGAGAGGAATTGGATTGAGAAGAAGCGAGGGTAGAATGATCCAGAGGCGGCAATCAGGTTTATGAGAGTATGGGCAGGTTTAGGGTCCTATTTGATGTCAGTTTGGTTCCCACGACATTGTGAAACACTTACTTCGAGGAAAGCATCGGTGAAGAACAGGCCAAGGTCATCTTTCGCCGGCTTCTCGGCCGTTTCGCACAGCTGCATAAGGGTCTCGAGCGTAGCTTTTGCGATTTCGACGTCGAATGGAGCATCATGCTCCAGTACCGCAATCAAAGACGGCAAGGCATTGCGCCCGACATCCTGCAATGTGTCAGCCCTGATCCTGACACCTACGCGTCTTTCTCACCTCTTTCCAATCTCTGCTGAGCCCCTTGAGTCCCAGAACAGCTGTTCGCCTATCTTCGACGGCGGCACTAGTTTGAATCCTATCGACGAGCTTTTGGATGGTCTCTGTGGCGGTCTGTGGTGCGCCGAGGTCTCCTCTTAGCTGGTTGTAGGCGGAGGACAGCTTGGTGGAGAACATGGAGCCGAGCTGGTTGGTGTTCATTGTGGCTGCGAAGTGCCCCCGACGTGGGATAATGAGATGTAGAGACAAGTGCTTCGCTTCATAGCCGCGCTATCGAGGTGCTCGTGGAACGGCATCAAATGCCCACGTGCCAAGCCCGGACGCCCGCCGTCTTCATGATCTCAAAGTGGATTGAACATTGCATTAACATATGCATGCTGCATTGATTCATGGCGGAATTCAGTACATAGATAGATGGTGACGGCCACTGTAGTTCAGGGCTTGTTAGGAAGCAGCAGTCAGATCTATGGGCTGCGTCGTCCAACGCACTGTACCAACATTTTTGGCTTTTGACCGTCGCACGCTTATATTGATCGAGCTGGGCGCATAGTGAACCCAGGCGCCCTTCTCTCACCTGTCATGTTCGACTCAGCTATCAAGTCTGGGACTGTCTCACTCAGGCGTCTCAGCAGAGTTGGTCATGATGAGACTCGAGCCGAAGCCGTCGGCGACGGCCGCGCGTGGCGCGTGGTTGCAGATCAGTTGCTTTGATGTATTGCTTTTGTTGACAATTTTAGTATCTCAATCGCAGATTCATTTTCAGCTTGTTTACATTTTTGCCGCTCGCCCCTCACATGTCTCAAAGACACCCTCCGCCAGCTCCTTATCCCCAGCATTCCTCTTACCTCGCCCCAGACGTTCTTCCAGCATCCAGCGACACCATTGTCCCCTCCTCCCCCGCCCACGGGATTACCCAACATTCCCAGTCCATGCGACGGCCATACCCCATAAACCTCTCGATAGATGCGGGTATGGTGGGTGTAGACGGATCCTTCAAGCGGAGGAAATTATCCCCGACTTTGTATGATGTGACTGGTGGCGGGGTTCAAGGGATACCAACACCCTTAAATGCTGAAGGGTTTTTCCAGCCTCCCAAGCAACAGCCATCAATACAGGCCTTTACCGTCAATGCTGAAATATCGACACCAGCTTTGCTGTACAGCTATGCCCAATCAGCGCATGCTGCCGCACAGACCCATCTCCAACAATCCTTCATCCCGCCGGACATCAGCGTAGATCGAAATTCAGGATATCCCATAGCCAGGCTCTATCCTGCTTTCCCTTCAACTCAGCCTGCATCAGATAGACCCGCTGCTCTGCCCAGGTTTACACATGACGCCGAGGCACTACCCAAAGCTCTCGCATGTCTGCTTCTGGCATTGGACCTGCTGAGGGCCGGTTTGAAGAGCAATGAGTTGTCTGACCGGGAAAAGGTCGTCTTTGCGCTGGAGTTCGGGCTGGTGGGGGTAAAAGTGCGAAGCACATGGAAAGCAGGCCCCGTTTCAGCAGAGAAGGAGAGGGAGAAAAAGGAGAGCGGAAGGTTGATGGACGAAATGCAAGACTTTGTGGGGCAGGCTGTGAGTTGGTCCTAATTTCGCGGGGTGTTCGATTAACATAATGTAGTACTTTGTTGCCGAGCGCCAAACCTCGTTGACTGTTTTGAAACAGCATTTGGAACTTTTGAATGCCAGATTGGCGTTCATGCAGGGCAAGTTCAATCTCGGCAAGAGACTGATTCGGAACGGCTTGACCGCTTGCAAGTGAGTCAAACAGCAATATAGCAGAAATCCGAACTGAAAGTCGACCATCAGGAATGACCCACACCATCGTTATGGTCTTTACCTGCTTTACCTTGAGCACATTGAGATCAATGGACCTGGTGAATACCTCAACATCGTGACGGAACTCCTTGTAAGCGGTCGTTTCGGTTTTTCGAGCTATTTTGACACGCTTCGCAGAAAGAAGCCCAACGCAGCAACCATCTCCAGATTGTACAACTCGCATTGCTCCTCAAAGCCAGGATTGCTTTCGTCCATCGGCGCTGGGAACTTGTCCCCTCTTCCCTAGCCGCCTTCGCCAACGCTCTCGACTCGCCCTTCTCGGATAATTCCTCTGTCCCGACCAATATGCTTCCTGGAGTATCGCAACAAGAACAAACTTGGCTGGCATCAATGAATGTGCACTACTTGATATTGAAAGCGTTATGGGAGGGCAGAAGCGGGAATGATGCGGTCACGAAAATGGTCTTGAAGCAGGTCTACGGATTGATGGATCTGTCCAGCGAGAAGGGCACCTTCAGCAGTCTTCGCGCAAGCGGAGGAGTATTCGCGGTCCGTGCCTCGATTACAGCAGCTGTGACTATGCTGACGAACGAGCAGCTTCCACTTCCCAACACCCGGCCCCTTCTGATACAGCTTACGCCGCCCAACATCACCTACATGCTCACATACCTCACCACCGTTGTCACCCGCCGCGACTTTACGGGATCCAACGTTTCGTGCCGCACACTCGTTCATGCCAAGGTCTTCAAGGAGACGGAAAACGTCGCGAGAGCAGAGGATATGTGGGATATTGGATGTAAGGGTGTCTTTCGAATTGCAAGAGCAAATGCTGATCAGACTATAGTCTCAAGCTGTCATGGCCTAGCAGACGTGCTGGGGCTGCAGAAGAAGGTCGTCTCCATTAGGGCAGAAATATCACTTGAGCAGGCTACAGCGCTCATGTACCGAGGGAGTTTCAGTGAAAGCCGCAGTGTAAGTCGACCTGGCTTCGCTTGTTCAGAAACTTACCCGGAGAACAGCTTCTATACGCAACAGTCGACCATCTCCATAAGAACGACCTATTTACTCCCCTTTCCCCTCATATCTGTCTCTTGTTCGCACAACACGCCCATCTGCTCGGCATGACTCCCACCGCCACCCGTTACTATACCGCCTGCAAGGCTCTCATTAATTCCGGTAGCGAACTTTCCCTCATTGCCGAAATCGGTCTGTTGGCGGTGCACAACAAGCTGGAAGATCTGATGTCGGATGTCAAGGGGCAAGATGAGGTCAATGGGCTAGGCGAAAAGTGTAAAGGGAGTACGAGTGCGACGTTCAGTGCCGCTGGGCACTTTTTGGCGAGTATGACGGATGACAACAGGGTCAACTCAAAGTGAGTCCGGCTTGCCAAAGCGAGACGCAGCTGATAGGCATCACAGAAAAAAGCTTTCGACAGCTTATGATATCAGTCAGAAAGCAAACAATCACATACTTCGTTTGCTGATTTTTGCGTATACCACGAGTACCCATCATTACGGTGGTCGCGAGCGGATGCACCGACAGCTCGAGACAGGGAAGGATATCGCAAGGATGTTGGGCGGGAAGGACAGGGAAGATGGGGTCGGCCAGGTCGTGCTAGGGTTATGGTTCGCTAGGCGGCTGAAAGGTAGGTCTGTCCGAACAGACAGCGGCCACGCAGCTGATCCGATGCGAGCAGAGTTTTACAGGCAGGAAGGAGCCGAGCAAGGGGTGATTGAGGCAAAACAAAGTGAAAAGTTTCACTTGAAGCGGCTTGAAGAGGTCAGAAGAGAAGCTGAAAAGGTTGTCAAAGGTGAATAACATGTTGTAATCGATCATCAGTATCTTGGGACCATCATCCTTCTTGCGAGAAACCTTGTATCAGTCAGATTGTCTATAATCCAGCATGTCATGTCGTAATCCTATCCCTGCTTCCATCTCTCTAAGCTACCCGGCAAAGCACTTCTCCTCCAAGGCCAGCTCTCCAAGCTTCCCAACCTTCCATATATCTGTTCACTCCAGTCCTTCCCTCCTTCTTGTCTTCTGGCGTCCTGACAATGAAGATCTCTCCCAAGCCCACGCCCGGCACATTTCTCGCCCTCTTTCCGACCAGTAATCTGCCCAATTCTTCCCTCGATACCACCACCCTGAACGAGGACTTTGACACCAAGCCCATCCTCCTCAAGACCGGTTGCCCATCCCGGTGTTTCAACCCTATCCAGAGCTTCTTTGCCGGTACGGGCAAGGATTCAAAGCTCTTGGGGTCGGGGCCTGCTGGAGAACCCAAGGATACGTTGGATACGAGACCCGAGCGAAGAAGGATGGAGGAGATGGCAAGGGAGGAGGAGGTGTAGGGGACGGCTGTGCGGGGGTGGAACGCGCGCGAGGTGTTTTGGAGGTGGGCGCAAAGGTTGGCCGGCAGGGAGCCTAATCGAGACATGTCCGGTGTTGTGTGGTTTCAAAGGTGCGGGAATGTAGGTGGGTAAGTGATGTTCTCACGATGTGATGCGTATGTCAGTCGAAAAGTCGCGGCGAAATGCAAGAGATCAATAAAAGCGCCACGCAGTTATAACTCCGCCAATTTCCGTCGTTCTGGTTCAAGAAATTCGCTGACACTTTAAACGTCTCTTAACTTTCTTTCTTTCCTTTCTTCATCATGTTCTTTTCCAGATCGGCCGTCGCTGGACCATCCCGCATCCCTCTCCAAGCGACTCAAACAGTATGCCAACGTGCTGTGGCTAGGGGATACGCCTCTGAGGCTCAGGAGGGCACAGTCGAGGCTGAGGCCGCCGAGCCGGTAGATGAGCTTTCGCAGATGAAGCTGGACCCCTCGCCTGCGCCTTTCAATGGCTTGCAGAGGAGGGAGGGCCGAATCTTCTACCAAGATTGGATGAGGGTCGAAGGAGGACAGTACAGGGTGCCGCAGAAGGGGCAGAAGGCCAAGTGGCTCGGTGGACATATCGTAAGTTTCACCGTGTTTTATCATCTGTCGGGAGCTAATAGCAGAGTAGCCATACACCAGCAATCCTTCCTTCCGCCCTCCACCACCTCTGTCCAACTATACTCAAGACGCCATCTATGCCGATCTCGTTCGAGGTGCCGATGTGGCCGAGGTTTCTACCAAGTTCAACGTCTCTAAAAGTCGGATCGAGGCTGTGAGAAAGTTGAAAGAAATCGAGATGGAGTTTAAGCGAAGGGTGAGTCGTCGTGTCCATTCACTCTATCTTCTGTCCCTTTTACCCCTGATGAGAAAAAATATGACATAACCTTCGTTCTGAAGACTTATACCCATGGTTACCATCTATTTTCTTCACTTTCTGAAACCCACCTTTTCCTCTGCATCATGACAATTGCGAAGGAATTCACGCTGACGATTGTGCGTTTTCTCTTCTATCGTTGCCACGAATGAACAGGTAAGCTGTCTCTCCTTATCTTTTTCATTACTTTTCTATGATGCTCAACGATTAGTCTTTAAGACAACTACATGGTTCCTACTTACGCTTTACCTTCTGAACCTTTTCATCAAGCTTCGATTATCCTTTTGAGAATTTCGGCTGACAATACGCAGTCTCTTCCTCTACAAAGCGCTTTCCTGGAAGGTATGGAGCCCCTCTTAGGCGTCCGCACGCCGATCAACCCTCGCACCAAAAAGTACGACATCGCTATCGCTCGAGACATCGAAATGGCCTACGACTCGCATCCCTCCACCTCTGCTGAGCGCCTCGAAGAACAACGGTTCGAGTCGGGCGTCGGCCAAGAGGGCGCGTTCGGTGACCGCTCTCGCGAGAGTGCCCAGGCCGGTATCGAGCGAACAGCGTGGGAGTGGCGCGACGAAGAGAAGGCCCTTGAAGATAGACGTGTATTGGCGGCGAAGGAGGCGGAGGTGAAGCAGCAGCCTGGCCACGAGGGTATCGTGCATGAGGTCCTGCAGAAGGAGGTGCAGTCTTCCTCTTTGTTCCCTACGCCTGCTGTCGAGGAGAGTATCAAGAGAAAAGAGCGGGAGGAGACAAGGGCGGCCATGGCGAAGAAGGATCACGTAGATGTGGAGGGTGTGACTGTTGGCGACATTCATTTCGTTGACACCTCATTCACAAAGGCGTTTGTTCATGAGAACAAGGGGCAGAAGGCTAGAGAGAAGCGAGAGAGGAGGAGGCAGAGGGCTGCGGGAAAGGCGTAGATTAGTGACAGAAGACATCAATCATGAATTAATGACCAAATCCATTACGCGCAGAACATCAGCTCGTCTTGATGTAGAATCAAAGATGTGCCCTTAAAGTACAGCATGCTATGTCACGGTCAGAAGGGCCTCATGGGGGCAGCGTGGTGACCTTGCTGGTCACTGGTTGACTGCTGTCCTTGTATCGTGACTCGTGGAGAGCTCTTGTGGACTGTCGCTAGAGTGGGTGTGGGTCTTGTGAAGTCGATCGTGGAGACTCAACGGAACGAGGAGTGACTAAACAGTCTCTGGAACCTCTCTTAAGCACTACGCCCCTTCTGATACTGCAGTACTGCTGAGATGCTGCAAAGGCTACCTTGGATTCCCGTATAATGAAAACACAGACAGATACAGAAGGCGCGTCATGCGACGAGTCTACGAGAACTCGGATCGCTGCAATACACAAACGCATCCCCTTACACAAACAAATAGACACAAACTATGTATGTGTTCTGGGCGTGTGTGCTACGCCACGCTTTCTATCGAGTTCATGCAATTCCCGATAGCCCGAGAGCACTTGTCTAAATGAATTGCTTGATCTACATAATAAAAAAGTCCTCGATGACAAGATTTTCCGCGGACCGCGCAGAAATCTTGCTGAGCTTGCTGCACCAAGCTCGGCCATCCGCAGCCTCGCTTCTTGCTTTTTCTTTTTTCCCTTTGTTCCACAGCAGCGACTGTGAAACCCGCTGTTCTCTTTCAGCACGATTCTACAAGAAGATGGATCATCGACAATAATACGCCACCATGTCTTACCAGCAAGTCCCTCACGAAGACCCCTCCGATCTCCCCACCAGCTACCCTCCACTGCAACACATCGGCCCGCCTTATGCCCTAGCACGCCCCACAAAGCATCGCATCACCCCCTCCCTCGTCCTCAAATACACCCTCTATGCCGTCGGTGGTCTCGTGGTTTTTCACTACGTCCTCATAGGCGCTTTCCCTACTTCACGGTATACCGAAAACTTTCGACAATGGCAAAACGTTGGGTTGACACAAGACGACTATGTGTACACCACAGAGAGCTCGTCGGCGTCCGACTTGCTGGCACAGCTCGATCCAGATTCTGGACAGCCGGGGACGTTCTTCAGGGACGCGTACCCGCTGAGGACGATGCTGGCGTTCTGGGAGTTGGCGCAGAAAGAAGTGGAGGAGCGAGGGCTGGATACGTGTTCAGATCAGCTGGGCAAGGGGCTCGTCGAGGGCTATCACCGCAGTCAGATGGACTACTGCATACCGCCAGGCAAGATGGGGCTTGACCTGATTGATAACAACTCGTCAGCATGGGAGGTAGCGTCGGGCGAAAAAGTCGAGGCAACGAGGATAGTCTGTTCGCCCGTCCACCGTGACGATTTCACCAAGTGGTGGCCGTATCCTGCTGCTCCGTGTGTTTCAACCAACATGCGGACGGTAGTTGGAGAAGAGAAAAGGTACCGGGCAGTGGGATGTAGAGTCACCGATGACGGGATGAAGTTGAACAATGAGATGGATCGGGAGAAGTTCATCGGGACATCAGCAGAGTCGCTGGATGTGGATGATAAGAGAGGAGACTGCAAGGAGAGAATTGAACACACTATGGTCCTCATACCGAGACAAGATCAATGGAATCCGTAAGCCTGACTCTCTCTTATACGACTCAATGAGTATGCTCACGAGATCGCAGCTTCCACGTGTCTGAGGACCTCATTACCACCATGGTCTCACTCTTCATCTCTGCCCGGACGGCACCCCACCTTATCAACACACGAATGCAGCTCGTCTTCACCGACAACTTTGACATGGACCGAAACCACTTTACACCTCTATGGGACCGAATAGGAGCTTGGGCACCGAGAAGGTTGAGGCTTGATCCGTGGAATGAGGGAGAGTGCTGTGAGTCCTGGCCGGAATTCTGGAATTCAGTAGAGTCGAGCTGATACGGTGCAGTCACGAACGCGATCCATAGTGTCGGTGCCGGTGCTTCCTTGCTCTCTGCGATGGGTGTAGGCTCCTCGTATGTTTCTTCTGACGGCTTGACGTAATATAGCTGACTCTGCTCAGCTACACCTGTGCCTCAACCATCACATGGGCCGCATCACATTACTACCGCCACCTCTTTGGTCTTTTACCACCATCGCTCTCCGCTGCTACCAACGAGCAGAGTTCGGACAGACGCAAACCCATCAACCTACTCTGGCTTTCGCGTGAAAAGCTAGACCGCTACGCCCAGAGCCACAACGACTGGTCGACTTGGCGAGGCGTCCGTCATATCAACAACGAGAAAGAGTTCATCTCCACAATCCGAGAAGGAATGAAGTCTCTTTGTGAGGAAGGAAGCGAGTCGGCCGCGATGTTTGGCGACGCCGGGTGTGTCTTTGAGGATGCTCGAGACACTCCCGAGACTTGGGCTTCGACCACCCTCCTCCCCTCTGATCCCGTCCCCATCCGTTTCGCCGCCATCGATCCTTCTGTTCACGCGCTCGAGACCCAGATCCACTATACGGGTCACGCCAGCATCCTCCTTTCCCCGCACTCTGGCGCTGCCGGCCTCTCGCTCTTTCTTCCCCCGGGAGAGGGTGTGATAGTGGAGCTGCAGGTGGACAGTGTGGTGGGCAATTATCATTTTGAGCATATGGCTAAAGAGATGGGCCATCGGTATGAGACTGTGGGGATCGATAGGACGGTGGATTCGAAGAGAGTCTGGTTCTATGTGAAGAACTGGCTGGAAAAGCTTGGGGCGGAAAGAGCGTGAGCTAGGGGAGATGTGGCATCTAGCTTGAAGTTCATGACCTAGCATTGTTGGTAATTTGTACTTGCTCTTGACACATGCATTTGCATTAGTTTTGCGTCTTTCGTCCTAGCATCCGCCGAAGAGGGTCTTGGGCAGCTGGACAAAGAGTTGGGTCATCTATACATCGTAATATCCGTGCAGCGAATCCTCACCCCCCCCCCCCCTCCCGGGATTTTGTCTAACGACACCGCTCTGATCTCTCTGTACGGTCTCAATCAAACGGTATAGGCTTGATTCCCGGTCGACCTGTAAGTGCAGGCACGCTTTTGTCTTTGGCGTCCTGGGCAGCAGCAAACACCGAGGGCACTGGTCACATATCAGCATCATGTTCAACGTAAATTCAGGCGGACGTACCAGGTATTCCACAGCAGTCCATCGTCCAACCCTTTTCAGCCGCATCATGCACATGCCCATGTTCATCTTCCTTTCCACTCTCTCCCTCCACCCACCCTTCCGCTTCCAGATCCTTTCTCAGCTGCTGATCGTCCTCCACACTCGGAAACTTGAGCAGGCTCCCAAAAAGCGCGTGCTGCATGACTGGTAGTTTCCCAAGTACCTCCGCCACAAACATCTTCACCATGCCTTCATTCACTTTGGCCCACGCTTTGACGGCAGAAATGTCGTCGAGCATGGGAGAGTGCCACCGAAGAGAGGCAGTCTTGATAGAGTTGATGAATTGGATACAGGAGAGGTAGATATAGTCTTTGGAGAACTCGGCGAGGATCTCGGGATCATGGATGGCTTTGGGACGCAGATATTTGTGATCTGTTGTTGCCCATATTAGCCGGAGATATTACCAATATCAAAGATTACCTACCTTTGAGCTGAGCTGCTCCCCAGAGAAAGGGTAGAAAGTGATAGTCATCCAAGCCCCATACACCATGGGATCCGGCAGGCTCCAGCCAATAAGTCGATTGAAGGTATCGCATTACGTTGATATATTTCCAGAAGACGCCCAGGACGAGAAAGGAGTAGTCGTCTTTGGTGAAAACGTCGAGCTTCTTCAAGCATAACCTGTCCACATGTTTTAGCTTGTATCAAGCGGAATGGAGGGCATCACGTACAACCAACACAAGAAATTCAGCTCCATTCCACTGCCATAGTCTACTCGCTCCCTATTGCCCCATGATTCGCGAAAGTAGACTTCGATTTCCTTGATAGCCTCCTTGGGAACACCAGGTATCGCTTCATGTAGAGACGCTGTCGATGACGATAACTTGTCATAGAAGGTCTTGAATGCAGGGTTTCCGAATCTGGAAAGCTTGTTGTCCACCGGAGGAGTTGCTCGGGCAAGTTCCAGTACTTGGTCCAATACCGCCAGAACAGGCTTCGTCCTCTTACATTGCCGGTCAGCTGAGACCTCTTGTATGTGCTTGGTAGAACTCACCTTTGACCCTTCTCCAGCTTCGGAGAGTTTCTTCCCCACTACGCTCGTATTCAGATCTTCAATAAAGGATAGTATATCCGTGTGAGCTTGGGATCTTTGGAAGGCGGCGAGGTGGGCTTTGGAGAGGATGCGTTTGACGGGTACTTGGTATTCGTGTGAGGGCTGGGTGGTCATTGTGCTGGTTGTGGAGAGTGTCTGAGTGAGTGGGAAACAGGAATAGAGATGCTGAAATGGACTGAAATGCCAAAAAGAAGTCATGAAAGCAGCATGCAAGAGTGGCGGCCGGCGCGTCAAGGGGCCGGCGAGGACCGTAGCGGCCTCTCGTTCTGTGAGCAACAATAATTGAGCTATTTTCTTTGCATCTTGCATGATATACATATCTTTGCTCGTGCTTCTATTAGTCATGTCCGTCTCCGCGTATACTGATACCCTCATGCTCTTCGTACGTGTCAATGCACACTGGAGACGCAGCGCTGACTTCGTGAGCAGGGCGACTCGCTTACCCAGGCGCTGTCGGATGGCTCATTCTCCCAAAGAATGTCAGAGTGGTATCTCAGGAGAGCTGATGTCGTCAACAGGGGGTTCGGAGGTGTGCTCTAGTGGCTACGTGTAGATGTGGGCTGACGCCTGAACAGGATATACCTCGGAATGGTAGGTATCGGCAAGGCCATCGGCTTGTTGCTGACTTTGGCCCTAGGGCTATTCCCGTATTTGAGCAAGTATACGCCACAAAGGATGAGAGAGAACAAGGCAAAGCACAGAATGTCAAGCTGATCACCATCTGGCTCGGTAAGTCTGCCAAGGCAACGCTGGCTCCACTCTGATTATCTGGCAGGCGCCAACGACGCTTGCCTCCCTGGCACTCCCCAACACGTCCCGGTCGCCAAATACAAGTCCAACCTCACCCATCTCATCAAACTTCTCACCTCCCCCTCATCTCCTTACTATTCCCCTGAGACAAAGATCATCCTCGTCACCCCTCCTCCTGTGTGCACTTCCAAGTGGCTCACAAGCCGGATCTCCAAATGGGAGTTCTTTGGCCAAGAGGGAGAGAAGCCAGACCAGAATAGGGATCAGGCAGTGGCAAAGGAGTATGTGGAGGGGTGTCTGGCGGTGGCGAAGGAGCAGGGGGTGGAGGTTGTTGATCTCTGGGGTGCCATTGCGAAGGCTGCGGGAGGTGAAGGCGATGAAGAACTTGATCCTTACTTGTAGTAAGTCGTCACAAAGAGAAGTGATGATTAAGCTGATCACAACGCTATAGTGACGGTGTTCATCTCACGCCCCCCGCGTACGCTATCCTCTTTGAGGAAGTGAAGAAAGTCATTGTGAACAAGTTCCCCGAACTGAACCCCGAGACCATGCCCATGAGGATGCCTCAGTAAGTCATCCACTATCACTTCGAGGGAAATCACTGAAAGCGCTGCAGCTGGGCGAGTATCGATCCTGAAAACCCTCGTGCTGCTTTTGAAAAGGTCAAGAAGGGGCGTTTGGAGGGCGAGCTCTGATCGCAAAGAAGTGCCAAAGTAGAAGAAGACAGAATGCACAAGCATCATGAGAATAGATGGCAGTCAACAATGAGCCGAGTCCGACCTTGTGCATAAGTGTAGAAACCTTGCGAGTGGTGACTGCTACATGTGTATCCAGTTCAAATCCAATTCCAACTTCAAGGACGATTGAAGTTGAAGCGGGGCTGTCACTTTGTCTCAGGGAGTCATTTCGCGTCGTGTAAACAGATCTTCTCTTTCGCGTTTCTTCTTGTTCCACCATTTCGACTTCGCCCAACTCTATACTGTAACCCTGCCGCCAGCACACGCTGCTCCTCGGACCTCCGCAGAATCGACCAACAAGCCCAGATGCAGCCCAACGGCCACCCGGTGTACCATCACTACCCTCACTCGTCCATCTCGACATCCTCATTACCGCCTCAGTCACCGTATTCTCCCTATCCGCCCCAGAGCCCCTATTCAGCAGGAGAACTTGGACAGATCCCCTACGGTGGTGCAGCATACGGCTCTGTCCCTTCCTCGACCTCCTCTCGTTCTTCTTATGGCGCGCCTCCGCCCATACCCTCTCACTCATACCCGACCCCCGCCAATGGCTACCCAGCCAATGGATACCCCAATCCACATCCCAACTCGTACTCCAATCGTATCCCCACTGTCGAATCTGTTCCTTCGCCGGTGCCCAAAGTCGCGTACGAGGCGCCCGTGTTCCAGACTTTTCAGGAAAGAAAGAGGGCAAAGGATGCTGCGCTGAGAGCGAAAGCGAGTCAGGGAGATCTAAGAGCAGGAAGAGGAGCCATGCCGCCTCCCCCCGTCCCCCAAACCCTCCCTCCTGCGCCGCAGGTCCCCCCGGTAGCCTACTCTATACCGCCATCAGCGATGAGAGGGCCGTCTCCAGGGCCGGAGGCGATGGCAATGATGGCCAAGCCAGGCGGTATGGGTCCCCCTCCTGTACCCCCGACGCGCTCCAGAAGCCCAGCTACATCTCCTTCCGGCTCCGTCCCCCCCAGTCCGGTGTCCAGCCAAGGTGGAAGGCCTTTGCCGCCACCGCGCGGGCGTACGCCAATGTCGGTGAACACGGGTCCCGCAAGTGGTGAGCCGCCCCTGCAGCCAGCGCCCCACTCTACTCCCTCGCACACTTCTTTTCACCCCTACGCCCCCACGCAATCGTCTTCCGCCAGCTCGACGCAGTCCCAGCAGCCGGACCTGGACAGATCAGACACTTTGTCTTCTGTGAAATCACTTGATCGAGCGAGCTTTTCGTCTTCCTCTCCTTCATCTGCTTCGAGAAGACCTCTGCCGAAACCTCCCGGGGGCGTCGTCACTTCCAAGAGTCTGGATCGAGGGACGCCATCAATGGGAGATATTGGAGAAGCGCATAGAAGAGGAAGGAGGCAGCCGTCTACTGTGAACGAGGAGAGTGAGCCGGAAGAAGAGTTGGCGAACGGGATGAGAGCTATGGGCCTACAGGCGAGAGGGCAGGGCTCTAGGTCGCCTTCACCTCAGGCTCCTGCGATCGTGGTGCCCACCATCAGCGCCCCCTCTCAGCCTTCCGATCCGCATGCCCCTGCCAAATTCACCCCACTTCCTTCCTTTTCCTTTTCCGACTCTGATGCTGCATCGGCGGCCTCGGAGGACGAATCCTACCAGGTGACGCCAAAAGCCAAACGGACATCCAAGAAGGAGGAGCAGGATAGTTCAATCTCATTTGCGGGGGCGCCTATGATTACTGTCTCGTCCTCTGATACCGCGGACGAGCCGATGGGCGAAATAAGCTTTGCTGTCCCTTCCATCTCTGTCGGCGGGCCTCCTGCCATATCTATCCCCATCCCCTCCATTTCCACCCCCCAATCCCATTCCTACCAACATCCAAATGACACCCGCACGCGTGTCCAGTCGTCCTCTGCCATCCTCTGTACTGGTTGTGGCCAGCCTATTATCGGGCGTATCGTCAACGCTATGAACCAGCGCTGGCACCCCCAGTGCTTCACGTGCGCCGAGTGTGGAGAGCTCTTGGAGCATGTCAGTAGTTATGAATTTGAAGGTAAGGCGTATTGTCATTTGGATTACCACGACGTGAGTGTCTCTTTCCTCTCATTCTCCTTTGCGCTGACAAATGTGGCAGAAATTTGCACACCGATGCCATCACTGCAAAACGCCCATCGTCGAACCGCGTTTCATCACACTGAATGACGATGTTCTCGGACAACGGTACTACCACGAGCTTCACTTTTTCTGCTCCGAGTGCGGTGATCCGTTCTTGGACCCTTCCAAATCGTCAGCGCCAGGCACCGAGAAGGCTCGGGCAAACGGGACAGACGACGGAGGAGATGACGGGGAGACGAGCGATTTCGTCATCCACAAAGGCCATCCTTATTGCGAAAATTGCCATGTTCGTCTGCACAAGCCCAAGTGCAAGGGATGCAGGAAACCTATCAGAGATATGGCGGTAGGGGCTTTGGGTGGAAAATGGCACAAGGAGTGTTTCGTTTGTACCGTGAGTCTTGGTCTTCCACTGTGGTGTAGGATATACTAACGGCTGTGTAGAACTGCAAAGAAGAGTTTGCCAATGGACTGTTCTTTCCTCGTGAAGGAGGGGCGTTCTGTACGACGTGCTACGAGACCACTGTGGTGGGAGCATAGATGAGAGTGGTTCGGGGCATACGATAGACTTGACGACATCAACGATACGGACATTTGGGCTATTTATCGTGCTATGAGATTATGTGACCTTTAACCTACGGCCGATGTTGAACAGGCGCTTTGATGCGGTTCAGATGGCTTCTATTCTGCAAGTATCCTGCAAGTTGAAGTGAATAATAAGATTGTCTTCTGGCATGGTGAGTGTTGCGCTTATGGCATCGTAGCATGACAACATTCTAGAAGGGTCGTCGAGGAAAGAGACTCAAGTCGATATACGTTCATCACTACCTTCAGCGCGTTTGTGACTGGGACGACTGCAACCACCTACCTTCAGCAAATTGGTCACGTGATGGAGTTGGTCACCATACCTGTCTAACAAGTACATCTTGTCTTCACAGGAGGTCGGCGGTTCGATCCCGCCCGGGATCATTTCTTTTTATCGTTTCTTTTTGCCCTGTGTGCCTCCACTTTCCGTTGCCAGCTATCCGACTTTTGTGTTGGTGTTTTGTTTTGCTACTTTATTTTCTATACCTTCATCTCATAGACAACTACTCATCCAACGGAGTCCGGCAGCTACTAGTCACCATGTCGGACTTGCGCGCTGTGAAGAAATATGCGGCACAGCATGATCTCTTCAATCGTCTCCATTCCATCGCTGCAGACGACGTTTTCGTCAAGAACGTTGCCAACAATTGGTACAATGGGCGCTTTGAAGTAGTTCGTGAGTGAAGACGCTCCAGACATAGGAAGTCCGAAGCTGACCGAATTCAAGCGAATCAAAGATGCGGTAATTGGTACTGTGATCCTGCTGTACGCTTTCCTTCGTGCTCTTCATAATTCAGTGTCTGATTATGACGCTCGTAGACGAGCTCAAAAGCCTATGCGTACTTCAAGTCTACGGATGGGCATATGTCTGTGAGTGGAATCATAATCACCGACACGTCTGACTGTTGTCCTACTAGCACTGGGACTTTAACTTGCGAAGGTCTAATCTGTCGTTCGCCTCTTATGCAGCGGAGCGAGGAGGGTATGTGTATTGGGGAGTTTGTTGCTACATCACTGACGGTCCCAGATTGATTTTGGTCGATTCCACGAGGAAGGGCAAGAGGATGCCCGACGGTCTGTCTAAGACGGTGCCGATCTGGTGAGTCGTTGTGTTTCGCGCCGGCTGTCGCTCATAGTCATCAGGTGCGCTGTGATCAATATGGCCATGGGTCTAAGAGAGAAACGAGGAGACGGATGGGACACTCAAATATATCTGCCGCCACAGATCGTACCGGCGACAGAGCGTTCGCAGATAGAGGCTAGGCTTCAGGGGTGGGCCGAGTCTTTGGAGGTACGGGAGGTGCTTGCAGCAATTCGTGAAGAGGAGGCTGATAATCCATGAAGCGCTCGACATTACCCCTTCCTAAGCTCAACAAACCTCTTCGGCCGTTCTTCCTCCACCCTTCCACATCGTCCCCGCCTTTCATCGCTGATTCTGTCGACTTTACCCCGATTATATGTCTCTCTGCCTCAAGATGGGTGAATGAAGGGGGTGATAAGATACCCACTGTGACGAGTGTCGGACCGCGAAAGGTCGGATTTCATTATGTTCCTGGAGGCGGGGATGATGATGAGCTCTGGGCTCGGGTGAGTTTCTGTGCTGGTCAACCTGCGAGTATGCCGCTGATGATATCTGCAGGGCTTGAAACCGGCCACCTTCCACGCGCACCGAAGTGAATTGCTCTCTGCGGAGAGAGACGACCTACCAGCCCTGGTCGACGATATTGTCAGCTCTTCAAGGGACGCTCCTACCCTCTCCGATCAATTAGACGATATGTCTCTAGCCTCTTCGCCTGATTTTGTGGGCGTACCAACCCCTCACTCGAGATTAGCTCTCGACATCGGATCTCCTTCTTCCCTTTCCCCCACCTCAGCTTGGGAACAGCTACCTATCACGTACATCGCTGTCCTCGAGCTCGACAAGTGTCCAAAAAACATCAAACATCTAATCACTCTCCAAGACGGGGAACGTTACGTGCTCGTCGTGCCCTCCGCCAAAGCAGATGGCAAGGCGTATGCCACTGTTCTCCTAGAGTTGGTGTCTTTTGTCAAGGATTCAGAGAGCAAACGTGGCATCGTGTTAGGGCCAGCAACGCCCTCGGATCTAGACACGGCCGTCAAACAGTACTCTGAAGAATCAGTCAATCCCCTCTCCGCCGCCCGCATTCCTTCCCTCGTAGACTCTCGCAAAAGCGTCATACCACTCGCCCTTGTCCTTTTGTGTGCTCTGCCCTCCATCGCGGACCTGCCGGATCAAACACCGGTCACCAAGAGTACTATCGCAGACAGGCTCCACTCGATGGTGACCCTCTGGCCGGATGGAAATCCGGCGAGGGCTGGGTTGAAGCGGGTTAATGAGTTTTTGATGGGTGAAGGGAGGCGTTGAGGTGCGTGAGGTGCCGAGGGTTGCTCAAAGGGATGAACAAGCGCTGCCCGAGACTTATTGTGTTGTATGGCAATAGGCGTGCAGCATACAGGGGACAAGGTGTACATCCTTGAAATGAATCGAAAAAGTCTCATGGAGGAACACCTTTTCCCATCGCCTCATTCGAGCATATAGGCCAGATGCATCTTCTCGTTACTAGATCTGTATCTGGATACTCAGACACTCCACGCCTTAGACACTCCTGTTAGCAGTGAGCCACTTTTTCGCAGTAGCATATATATATAGGCTTCACCCTCTGGCTGATTCGAATGAATCAGAGACTGTATTCTATTTATCGACATCAACTTTCATCTATCTTGAAGAATTGATCAACGAATGACTTACCCCGAGCTCTGTATTGGCTGGCCAACGAGAGCTTTCCCAACATCTTCTCGAGATACCTCTTCTTCTCCAGCTCACGATCCTTCCAGTATAGTTCAATGTCAAACATGCCCTTGAAATGCAGATTGAATTGGTCAAAGGTTTTCTGAGCTAGAATGTCCATCTCTCGACATTCGCTGTTGTTACTAGCGAGAGTATGGTCTGCTAAGCTTTCGAAAGAGGTGATGCTAGTACTTGTGCTCCTGGGGGAAGCAGGCGGCAGCGCGCTGCTGTCGAAACTGATAGGAGGGACTGTTGTAGTGGGTGTGTAGGACGCCAGCATGGTGATAGAAGGTGGTGAATGAGGCGAAGAAGTATTTAGTTCATTCACTCAGTAAAATCAAGCCTGACTGGGGATATAGTGGAAAGAGGCAGGTGTTGATCCTGTGGCGAGTGCGGAAACATGCTCGAGCAAAGATTGAGCGGAAATGGCAATATGGGTTCTTGTAACGGATCTATGGGACCACCGTTGCATTGTACATAAGCTACAAATACTGTTCCAGCCGGGCTGGAATGGTGACCTTTTGCAGCTGTTAAGAGGTCCGATTTAGTGATGTTTCTTTGCAGTTGCATCCTTACAGCATTCCAGCCCTTCTGTCTGTCGCCTGTAGAGTTGCCTTCGGAGTAGTCAAGTGGAAGTGTCGGATAGGATGAGTATGGAGAAGGAGGAGGAGGGAAAGATCAATATAAGTGACATGGGAAAACTATCTATACTGTCCAGCAGCCTTCTATATATACCCTTGGTCCCTCGGCACTCCTCCGACTATCGACTACGACCACGACCAGGGTCACAGACCCGACTACGACTAATCCTCGACAATCCCGACTGACGCTCCCTATGTACACAGTCCCTACCGTCCCTACCCCGTTACATCACCCCCTCCTCTGAAAAAGGCTCGTCCCGAGCCGTCTCAGAACTTGCCTAATTGGAGGCAGAGCTCTTGTTTGGAACTGGGGACGTGACTTGCCCAATATTTCTCAATCGCCTCGTCTACCTCCGCTGTCCTCGCCTTCGACCAACACTGCCACCTAACGCTTGCCTCTGCTTTCGTCTTTGGGTGGATCGCCTTGCCCGTCGCCCGGTGTAAGGTGTAGCCGAAGTGCAGTTGCATCCTTACAGTTCTTCATCCGCTACTTACCTTCTGTCTGCACTGGTTCTAGAGCAGGACTCCAGAACAGGATGGATATGCATGACAGCTGTCATAGCTTGAGATATTATAACTGTCGGGAGATGACCATTGCTGCGTGGCGAATACCATGGCAAGATTGGGGGCGTAGCAATGATGATGATGAGTTCCTTCGTCGGCGATCGTAGAGCGATCGTTGCGCCTATACTTTATATACGAAGTGTATTTGATCTCTAAGTATATATCATGCTACAGTATTGGGAAGTGGACAGCAGCATCGGAGTATACGGCGAAGAGAGTTGTTCACTGTCATCCAAAGAGGGTCAGAGATGAGAGATCCCAGAGACAGACGCGTTGGACGCGTTTTGACATGAGCTCAGGCACCAGGAACGGAAGACTGGTTAGTTACCGTTCAGAAATCGTTCAACGTCAAACTTTGTTTGTCTTCAGTTCTTGCGTCTTTGACCGCTTGCGGAGATTTTGGCAAGAACCTCGCACCACTTGCGGGAATGGATCCAAACCCAATCAGAAGACACTCAGCAGGAATCAGCAAGATGACAGCTATGGCAGTATGGATCGCGGGGAGTGGGGGGGCAACGCCCGACCCATACTACAACTTTATTTATACTGGCTCATCAATTATGGGCAAGCTTATCAGGTCGAGCCTGGAACAGTGAGCTAGCTATAGCAAAGGTGAGGGAAGAGGGCGGAAGGGGTGTGTCCGAGTGCCGGTCGGACAAAAGAATCGTGGGTGGCGCGACCAACGATGGCGACAGATCTGAATGCAAGCACCTCTTCGTAACATATCAGGCATGGCCTTTTTCATTTTCCTTTTTCTTTTCATCTTCCTTCATACCACTCAATCTTCATACATCACCAAACCCAACAAATCATCTATCCCGCATCACTTCTCCGCGATCCTATCATCTTCCGAACACACTCTTTTCCAAATTTGCCCTGGCCTCGCTGAGCGAGGCTCTTCGATCTCCCCTCCCCATCCCTCCCCACCAATCTCCCAGCCATGGCCAGGTTATTCTCCTTCCTTCTGGTCCTCCTCGCCTTCGCCCTCATAATCTGCCAGGTAGCAGCTGGGGCGCCCACACCAACAGACGAAGAACCGACGCTGGTGGACAGAACGGAGCACAACATGTCGAATGCGCAAAGACTGCGTAGAGGGATGCCTTTGAGAAAGCCGGATCACTACTTTGACGCCCGACGTAAGCGTTTCCTGCATACCAATGCTGACTGAAAGCTGACACTTCGATCAGTTGGGCCGCGAGCGGAGCCTTCTGCAGTTCGATGATCGGTCTGGCAGCGTGTGGCTATACTTTGCCATATTCCACCATTCTACGACCTAGCCATCGGTATGTGTGTCAATTTTCACATGATGCATGCGCTGACGACGATGTAGGCACAGCTTACGACCGTCTCTCATGCCTTTTCTTACTCTTACATATAGTTGTTCCCCTCTGTTTCGTCTCCCTTTCGTCGGTTTTCTATATCCTTGAAGGAAAATGTTTTCATCACATTTGTGTTCCTATGTATACATTCTCGTATGAGGCGTCCTGTCTATGGTCATATTCACCCCGCATATCATCAACACCAGTCTTCGTGATAGATCTACTTCCTTCCAGTTTTGTTCAAGGTTCTCGCTGCGGCATGCACCGCCGTTCAGCGCGCCTAAACGAAGGTCCATATTCACTGAAGTTCACGCGTTGCATCCATCATCTCTTTCATCACAGAACGCCAAGCGTCATCAGCCATCATGACCTTCAACCCCAAGGACATGAGACCTCTCGTCATAGACTGCGATACCGACACTATTAGAGCAGCATTTGCAATTGGCGAGCTCTTCCCAGCCCCTGTTATCGTAAGCCTCGCAAGCCATTATGAGATCAAAGCTGACGCATTTGAAAGACAATTCGTGCGTGCTACGCTGTCCCAGCAACATCCCCGAGTAAAGCAGGAGACGCCAATGGCGATATTCAGGGTGCGGACGGCGAGGTCGCCCATCAGGAAGCCGGGTCAAAGAGCGGATGGTTAGTGGGCGAAGAGTTGCTTGCCGCGCAGAAAGAGGACGGACGTGAACAAAGCTTGGAAGTGAGATGGCCGTTCAGGCCGAGCGAGGGAGCAGAAGACTGGGAAGGCCGAGAATTTGTCATGTGCGTAGTCATATGGCCTACTTGAGCTGCACTGACTGCCAGCAGCTCACATGTCTACGCTCTCGCTGGCATCAACATCCCAAGCAACACTATCCCCCTTCTTCTGATACCTCCGGCCTCCCCGCCCCTCCTACCATTGTCTACTCAGGCTTCCTATACCCAATTCGCATTCGAAACCATCAACTCTCCAATGTTTTCCATCCTCCCCGCGCCCCTGGCTGGTCTCTTCGCTCTCGGTGCTACGACTGGTATTGTGATATACATAGGCCCATCAGAGTCTTCAGTGTTCCTGGTCACCGACTCAATCGTGAGGTGGGAGTGCACGACGACAGCGGATGTGGGGCGACTGGATTGTGTGGCCTTTTTCGAGGGGTTGTTAATGGAGGATGAGGACCTGGACAAGGAACTCAAAGCGGCGGCGGGTAGGGAGTCATGGGAGGGAGAGGAAAAGAAGAAGCTCGTCAAGGAAGTGGCCGATTTCGTATGGAAGGAATGTACGGGACCCGATATCGAGGTGCCTGCGCTGGACAGTAAGGCTGCTGAGGCGATAAGAGGGGTCCACGAGGAAGAGGATGATGCTTTCGATGTCGCCAAAAAGTGAGTACAACTTATGTCTGACATAGCTAATAATATATAGGCTCGTTGGAGATGCCTCTGCCGCTCCTGCTGTAAACTCCCACAAGAGCAAAAAGCAGCAAGCCCAAGCAGTCGCTGCCGCTAACAAGGCTGCAGCCGACGCTGCGGCGCGTGCAGTCGAGCAAAGCGATTTGATTGTGGTAACCATTCCCTCGTTGCCTGAGAAGGAGATTCAATTGGGTCCTGTGCGGCATCGTCTTTGTGAACCGTTATTGCGCGGGAAAACTGTTGGCGGTGATACAGTCTGGGAGGCCGTTGGACGAGCGATTGAGAGCGCCAGCTTGAGTTTGGGGGAAAAGCTTGCTGTATGGGATGGGATTGCTATGATCGGAGAGACGGCCAAGATCCAATGTACGTCTTTAGAATCTGCTTTCTGCAACGCTGATCCGCCGTAGCCTTCTCTCCTGCGCTTGTCACCTACCTGTCTCCATACCTCTTGTCCTCCGCGGAGCTTACATCTGACTGTCAACCATCAAAACTGCGTCTTCTGAGCATCCCTGAATACTTTGCCAATTATCGAAAGACTACTACCGACCTCGCGCCGTTCTTGGGAGGGCAGCTTGTTGCAAGAGTGAGTGTCGACATGACGAAGTGGCATCCGTGACTGACATTCTGCAGGTCGCCTTTACAGAGTCGCAAGGAAAGCACAGTATTTCCAAAATCGACTATAATTTCAAGGGACCACAAGCCATATACACAGTACTCGGCGAAGATAGATAGGACATTGCTTTTGATCAAGTATGCAATATATGTGACAAGCCCACAGTTCATGCCGCTGCCTACGACCTATTGATGCTTCCCAACCCTCCGGGCACTGGCCGATTGACCCATCTGCTGACAAGTCCCATCGCTCTCGCTCTCCTCACAAGCTTGCCTACCCTCCTCTGCGACTTCCAAGTCAACCCCGTTTCCGCCCGGCTCTTGATCTTGCCCATGGCGTTCACAAACTCATACGCGTAGTACGGGTTGAGGTCGTGTGACAGGGGGTTTGTCTTGGTGATATGGAAGGGATCAAGCTTGGCAGCTATCTTTTTGGGAGGACCGAGAAGAGGGGCGCGGGCGCGGGGTGCGGTTTCAGGAGAGAGAGCATCGGCGGTGAAAGCTTGGGGCCGGAGGAACTGTTTGCTATCAGCCATATTCTCCCAGATGCAGCATCGCTCATACCTGATCCTTCTTGAAAGTTTTTCTTCCCTCTCCCAAGACTGAGGATGCACTTGAAGGCCCGGCAGTACCAGACTGTGCGGTTTTTTGGTCCAGATGACCGTGTAAGAGCTCCATAGGAGATTTTTGGGGCCCTTGTTGTCGTGAGATGGATGTGGAGAATTGGCGAGCCGACAAGGCGCAGCGAGGGAAGCGGGCGAACGACATTGTAGGAGGGATGGGGGAGTGGTACAACGACACATTCAAAGCAGCGAGAGGAGCGAAAATGGAGGAGCTATCTGCGTTACGTAAGCGAATGGAGACCTCCACCAAAACAAACCAAGAAGCAATCTCGAAAGTCATGTCTGGAACAATTCTTAGCAACAAGCATGTCAAAACCAGGGGCCAAGGCAGCACCCCAGAAATCGTATGGGAGACCACAGAAAGTCGTTAATAAAACGGTGGATCTCTTGAAGAAGAATGAGAGAGCTAGTGCGGCCGGGAAAGGCAAGGAGAGGCAAGTCCTGGGGGATGTAGTGGGTTTGATTGATGGTGAGTCGATGAATTGATTAAGTCGCAGTGCTGACAGTCTATGTAGAAGTCAAAAGGATTCCCAATATGATCCAAGTCGAAAAATTCGCGCAAGTCAGTATGCACATTCAGAACAGGAACGATTTGCTCACTAAACGTCTAGACGAGAGCCATGGAAATACATGCCTTCCAGACTGCTATAAAGAGTGCAGCGTAAGTCAATTTTCTCCATGCCTCCAAGGATCGGCCTGATACCTTGTAGGACACAAGGGAACACTCGAGCGTTCCAATCGCTCCCGAGACATCTTCGTCGGCGAGCTGCCAGTCATAACCCTCGCCGAGTGCCAAAGCGTCTCCGTAGCCGAGCAGCTGCCGAAGTATGTGTCTCTCACGTGCTCGTACATTTTCTGACAATATTAGATTGACGCTGCCGACAACATCGCAAAAAAACATCGCAAAATTGCCAAGCTTCGCGCCAAAGGCAACCTTCGTGCACACTTATCTCGCACCGCCCTCTTTCGCATCCGGCAACGCTCCAAGCGCTGGCTTCCCACCCACATATGGCACGCCAAGCGCTACCACATGGTCAATCACTGGGGATGGCGACTCCCGATGAGCCCGACGCTGAAGAGTTTCAGACCGGCATATAGGGCGGGCAGGAGGAGAGCGGTCGCATGGGATGTGAGCTACTATGGAGTGATTGAGGTGGAAGGAAGGAAAGAAGATATCGTGCGATTGCTAGGCGGTGTGACGGACGGAAAATTCGCCGGCGAGATGTTCGAAAGCGGGTCTAGGGTAGCCGGCGTCTCGTTTTACCAATACGGCACTTTCCCTCAGGGGCTTATTGGTCCTGGAGAGATCATATGGCAACCCAAAACACAGGCGGAAGGTGACAGAAAGGTCTGGATCCGACTCCATCCTTCAATCTTCAACGATATCTGGACTCTCTTCAAGAGCACTTCATTGCACATTTCAAGTGAAGCCGGGTCATCCTGTAATGCCAGTCAAGGCTTGCAGATCAGAGATTTGAGAGAGGAATTAGAAGCGTTGGAGATCATGGGACCGAAGTCTGGAGAAGTGCTTCGACGTGTGTTGAGGCTGTGTAAGACTGATAAGGGCCTGAAGCACAGAGTAAGAAAGCCCAATTGACCGAGCGACACGAGCTGATAGCCTGCAGGTATTCAATGGTCTACAAGACCCCGCTAATCAATCCGACGGCACTATAATCGGTCTTCAAGCTTATGACCCTCGCTTACAGTGAGTTGAACCTGTAGCTGCATATGATGTGTACTTACTTCAATCAGTTTCCCGCCGCCCAAGCTCTCAGAAACTCAGCAATCCGCTACCGATGACGGAATCCTCCAGAACAACATCGTTGAGCCTACGGCAGAGTTGGCGTCTTCTCTGTTGTGGGATGCGAAAGCTCGGGAAAACGCCTCGGAAGTCACCTATACCAAGTTCCAACTCGACGCTCGGCGTCACAAGGTGAGTTGCATTGTTAGCCGCGATCAATTGGCTGATTCCTTGCTAGCTCGGACTACCGGGAACGAGGCTTCATCCCCGTCAGTCCGATGACCGAATGCCTTTCCTGATGTACAAGCGCTCCACACACCCTCCTCCATCTGCAAATCCTGAGTCGTTTCACGGATACACTCTCCTACTCCCAACCTCATGGGCACAGTACCTCCTCACCTCTATCGCTTATACCGGCACTCTTATCGGCGGTCTCAATGAACGAAAAGTGCAACACAGAGAAGCGGGGGTGCATAGTTTTCCAGAATATTTCAGCGGGGTTTGCGAGGCGGGAAATAGGTGGCAGGAGATGAAGGCTGCCTTTGAAAAGGAGACCTGGGACAGAAAGCCGCCTGGGAAAAGGGTGGAGTTTGTGAAAGTCGGGACCAGTAGCCCCTGGGAGCCAGATTGGGATAAACTGCTGGTGAGTTTGAGTTTTACCCGACGCGCCTGTAGGCTGACCGTTGTCAGAATGGAGACACATTAGCCGAAGAGGCCTCTTTGAACACGCCTTCGCCTACAAAACCATACCTGCTCCCGCATCCCTTCTCTACCCATATATCACCCAGTCTCGACCCTCTGCAGCTCCTCAAACAGCTCAACACATTTCGCCGTCAACGTTCTTTGCCTCCTTTGCCCCTGACCAAGGCTGAAGCTTTATTCAATGAGGCTGTTTTACATGTCGAGGTGGACGTGGTGGGAAGAGGGTCGCCGGGTGATATGGCGGTAATCTGTGGGCTCTCGGGAGAAGAAAGACAAGAGTGGATCAAGGCGTACGAGATGGAGGACGACGGTTTCAACTTGGCCGGAGAAGTGAGCCAGTTGCAAAAGGTACGTTTATGCTGCCTCTGGTAATGATCTGTGGCTCATCGCGTGAATTTCGGCTAGCTCGGCCAAGATCGTCCATCCGAACAAGGCCTGATAGGTTACACCGATTCAGGCAATATTTCTCTTACCCACGGACAGGGCCACGCGCTCGGGACTATCACTTTACGAGGGTACGTTGACCTGCTCCAGGCTGCCGCAACTCCCGCCGCCGTTCAAGACAGCCAGCAATGGCATGGGAAAACATTGGTTTGTGTGAGAAACAGGGACGGAAGAGTCGGCAGACTTGGGGAGGTCCGGGTGTGTGGATGAGAGTGACACGAGACAACAAAGCATAGGTGTATTTAATCGAATGCAAAGACCGTCTCATCACGAGTCTTTGCAATGCCAAACTAGGACCTGTTGTTTGACATCGGTCGAGGATCTAACAGGCTACGACCAATTGAATGAACATTTCAAGACGTCATTTTGAAATCCTCGCTCTGACCGCAGACCGCAACAAAACAGTCTGAGGGTGGTGATTTGGGGGGGCGTTATCTTATAAGCACATAAACTGCACCTCCTCCATCGACGGCCATAGCCTCCTCAAAGTACCGCGTCCCGTCTGATCCGCGAAGTCAACTAGGAGAGCGCTCGGTTAGTACCAGGGTGGGGGACCACCTGGGAATCCCGGGTGCCGTCGTTTTTGCTTTTTGTCACCTCCAAATGCTACTCGCTTCGCGCTAGACACAAAGGCTGCATTTTGCACTTTGCATATATCATTGTCTACCATACGATTCCAGAAACTACAGACAACAAGCACAACGATACGATTAAATACTAATACCACCTAAAACCCAAGAGATTGTCCATGAATATTATACTGATCATAGAAAGGACGATATCGAATATCACAAGCTATCGAGGATGATCAGCACTCCCTGGTAAACGCTGGAACAAGACACTGCGAGGAGCTGAGAGCGGGCGTACCTGAAAGAGGCTGAGATAGCAGCAAAGTCGAAAGACAGGGATGTAAGAGAGATGAAGGTTCTATCGTGTAACGATCGTAATACAGGTGTCGGATACAGAGGGTTGCGGGACGTCTGGCTGCAATTTATCAGTACAGATTATTACTCTGATTACAGTGGGAAAGTTGGAGATGGTAGACTTACCTGAGAACACGTCCTTCACGCAGGCCAATGCTGCCTCTCGTAGAAGTTGTGCTCGGGCACAGGAATAGCCACAGCGACCGACGCTACGGTGAGCAACACGGCAACAACTTTCGAGATGGAGAGCGACATGGCAGTGGTCAGAGGACAAAGGAGTGGGCGCTGCAAGATTTCAAGGCCGGATTTGAAGGATGAGGGGACGCGGAGGCGGAGGATGCGGAACAGAGAAATATATGAGATGGGACGATGATGATCAAGATCGAGATGCGTACGATAATGGCCCTTGTGGGAGTCGTGGTCAATTGACAGAATGACGGTAAACAAACGGCAACCTTATCGGCCGGGGGCCGCGAAAACAACAGACACGAGTATAGGCCACCCGACAGTGAAGGCCTCAGGGTATAGGGTACCTTGATGTATACCTGCACCAAGTCCCTGGGGGTGACATCCATCCACCTCTATGACCTGTGATCTATATATCTATACAGTACTCGTACAAATTGCCATCTACATCCTCCAGAATCCAATGTCCAGTGCTTCCTGCGCACTGTCTGGTACTCCCGGTCTTTTCGTGCGACATGTATATATCATCTCATGTCGTTCAATATACCCAGAGACATCTCGCCACATCGTAAGTACCAAGTCAAGCCCAGAGCTGGGTGTCAGAGCTGGACCGTGTGCACAAAGGTAGTAATGACTACCCGCGGCCATATCCCGAAAGACTGCTGGGAAACCGTCAGTCTTCAGTCGAGTAAGCTTGGCAAAGTCCCTCTATCAACCTCTACTTCATCGAGGCCAGCATGATCTGTGAGGGTCAGTATGGTAGAGATACATGCCTCAATGAGTGGATAAGATTGTAGATGGACAAGGAGTGAAAGACGACGCCTCGCGCCTCGAGTGACACCCCGGTACCTCTGTCATCTATTTCCGATCCCGGCCGATCTAGAAGTTCTTCGGTGTCGGGTGGCGTATCCTCTACAAAACAACAGAGAACGCGATAACGCGACAGGCGCGACAGGATTCGGGATGTTCTGGATTTAAGGTTCATATGAGTGGCTTGCGAATTGCAGGTGGCTTGAGGTAACTTTGAAAACAGACACTGTGACATGTTGCAGAAGTGTGAACGATGGTTATCGATCAACTGCGATGCATGCAATGCATGTTGACAACACAGCGTGCTTTGACGAATCGCATCAATTGCTCACCGGTCAGCGGCCACCGGCTACCGGATTGGCCCCGTGATATGGTGGCTTACGAGAGATAAGGACTGAGGCAGCTGACGCCCGCCTGTTCTCGTATCCTGCCGTTTGGCGCCCGCTGTCCCCGCTGGCCTTGGCCTCGGCTGATCTCGGGCCACTGTCCTCTCTCCATCTCACGCCTCCCCCCTCTCCTCCCTTGGCCATCATTTCCGTCGCTCCCGCCTGCCCACCGCCTACCGCCTATTCGCTTCCTCATTTGCCTTCCACATACGTATGTCACTCTAGTACAAGTACGTAGCAGTATTTTACTTTCTGACGGGGCTTCTAAAGAAGGCTTTGTATTACAAAGACCTTCTTGCATGGTACTCAATACAACAAGTCTTGCTCGACACCAGGCCGATTGACATAAGGTCATTAAAATTGCTGTAAGAATCATCCCTTGAGATTTGGATGAATTCGCCACCTCACATGTTGACCGCCCCTCAGCTGATATAAGGCTCTTCCCTATAATATACACTCCCAGTGACAAGATCCAGATCTCCTCCCTCGACTCGCCCATCAGGACAGGCAGGCTTGCTCGTGTTTCCCGACCAGATCGCATTGCACCCAGGCAAGTACGTCAACGCCTGGGACACAGTCTCGCCTACATGTTCGTTGACGATAGGGGTTTGGAGGCGGCAAGAGTAAGTAATGTCCATATTGATGGAGGAGTTTAGGTGGGGGCAGTTGGGAGGGTCGTCGGCAACTAACGTTTTGAACGACAATTAGCAAGGTTGATGAGAGAAGTGGAAGGACTTGCCAGAGTCAATATCAGTTGCGTTCATGTAACGGCAATCATCCAAGACACCTTGAAGAACCGTGTCTTTCCACCCATTCATGAAGTCGGCATGGATACCATACTAGTAATCTGTCAGGTTCTGCTTTCAGTCATTTAAACGGATACACGTACACCACTTGTATCACCGTTAGCCAACAACCATGTGATGTTGTTGTTTCCGTTGTAAGGAAAATCGTAAACGGCAAAGACGGTCTCGAATTGCAGAGTTATGAATTTCTTTGGAAAGTCTGTAAACTCGTCAGTCATGGAACACGATAGAAATGCAGGGTGGCGCACCAGAGGGACAGTAATACCCATTGGTGTCGTCCGTTGGATATGTTACATGGCCGCTATAGTCTCCGTCGTCGGCATAGACACCATCCCAACAGCTGGGGCTAAACAAGACATGTCAGCAACGTATCCTGTCGATGTCTGAGGAGTATACTGACAATTGGATACCCTGGACAAGCCCGCCAGAGCAAGCGCTTTTGGGGAAACCCCACGTCTTTAGATCATTGCCATCCCCTCGATAGCACTGATACCAGAATGCGGTATGATGCCTGGTCATGAATTAGTATGGCGCAGCACTGCAGACTAGAAGCATGACTTACGGGTCGGATTCGTTCACAGATCTCCTGTATGGGTCACCAGCCACGATATTGTAATTGTCGGGGAAGGGGTAGATGGTCTCTCCGGTGGGCGCCTTTTGGAAGTAGTAAAGTGATGTCCTATCAAGCGGGACAGACACCAATGAACCGTTCGCGTACCGATAATAGAGCGCCGACACCCAGTATGCCGACAAGTCATCTTGAACGACTGTCGTCGTGCAGTTTGCCAACTTCTGCATCTCGGTGGCCGACGTCAAGTTTTGCGTGAAGTAAGACGACCCGTGCACTCGGTGCATGTGGGAGCCGACAGCACCTGGGTTGACGATGGGGTCTAAACGGGTGACGACGATGGAGCGGTTGGTGGTCATGACAAAGTGATCTGCTGAGCGATTGCCGTGTACGGGGATGTCACCTGGTTCGCCCTTATCCACCCCCCCATCGGCGATAGATAGGGGGTGTCCGCCATTATCTGAGGCTGAACCCGCGCTGGAAGATGAAGAGGACGAGGACGAGTTTTTGGGAATGACGACTGCGCAGACGGCGGCGACGACAGCGATAACGACAATCGACGCCGCGATGATACCAAACAGAATCCATTTTCCCCTTCTCGTAGCTGGCCAGCAGCTTCTTCGTTTTGGCTCGTACCCCGCCTTCTCGTTCGTGGCCGCATGAGCAGCGCCCAAGGAAGCCGTTGGCGGCGGCGGTGGTAGATCCGAGTTGCCAGCAGGCCCCTCAGGCTGGACAGTATAGGCCGCAGCAGGTGCTGCAATGTAGGTCGAGTACTGACCCGGGCGGGGAGGCAGGGGAGGAGGGGTGGCAGAAGAGCGCCGACGGCGGAGCGTAGGCAGGTCACTGTCCGAGATTGCCGGTACAGGCTTCCTTGTGAGAGCCGCAGGAGGCCGGGGTGGGAGAGGTGGTGGAGGTGCGTGAGGGTGACCAGATGCGTGTTCTGCGTTGGGTAGCGAGGATTCGGCAGAGGCATTTCTAGAAAGAAATGGATCGTTATCTTCGTCCGAGTACTGTGGATGGAGGGACATGGTGAAGCGTGGGGTGGAGTGAATGACCGAGGAGATGAAAGGTGGGGCGCGTTGATTGATTTGCTAGGTTTGTTCGTTGGTGAGAATTATAAGGTCGGAGTAGAGAAGGAAAGTGATGATGAAAGTGCCGGCAGAGGGATGTATGAGGTTGATGGCGCGGGAGATGAGGAAGAGATGGAGCGTACACAAGATGCCCAGCAGGAAAAAAGCTTTTGGCCTCCGTGTTCCTCTATCGCGACGGATCTTCAGGCACAGCGGGGAGCTCCGATCAGATCACTGGTTGCCGTGCTCGTCAGCCAACCAGGGCGCCAAAAGAAGGCCGACTGTGTGCAATTGTGTGGTTCATGGACAGTGAGGTAAAGGTAAAGCCAAGAGTTTGTCTATGTACAGTACATAGACGAATTGGGAAAAAAGGACCGAAAGGCAAAAAAAGATGATCCCGGGCGGGATCGAACCGCCGACCTCCTGTGAAGACAAGATTTACTTGTTAGACAGGTATGGTGACCAACTCCATCACGTGACCATTAACCGCTGTAATATATCAGCTCGTTGAATGTAGTTTACATCAATGCTATATGATCTAATATGGACAGCCTGGTATGAAACAGCACATATATCTGTAGCGTCTGCATGGTTGAACGAGGTGGAATTGGAAAGTGGAGGTGCTCATAGGTATGCGAAAGGCTGTTCCGGGATCTCGAGCAAATTGTCAAGTCATCCTCCTTTGTACAGTAGTAGGTTGAAGCACGATCAGCAGCCAGAGCCAAGATCTACTATGAACCAAGAAGAAAGTGGATGAAACACATTACACCGGCTGGTCGAGGGTATGAGGTAGCACGACGTTGAAGGGTATAGCGCACAAGGGGATGAGCAGGGGGAAGCTGGCCAGATCCTGTCTCGCAGTATGACGGCCCAATACTGGTTGCAGATGCACGTCGTTAGTCTGGGGTGATATTGATGTGCTCGAGGTCTAATATGGATACATTCTTTCCTGTCGCCCCTCGGCCTTGTACTGTATACTATTTCTTCTGATTTCATGTTCCCATTCAATTCACACCATCTCCACTGAGCGCCCTATTCAAGTTGAAAGCTGCCGAAATCAAAGTGACATGCGAGAACGCTTGAGGTGTGTTCTAGGGATAGTCAATCACTCGTGTCCTTTCTGGAAGATATCAAGTAGAAAGAAAGAAGGACTCACACCCAGACCTTCACCCCCTGCGCTGATCTCCTCAGAGTACAGTCCGATATGGTTGCCATACCCCAAAAAGTCCATGAACATGTTCACCCTGTCTCACGTCAGCATTGTGATACCACATATGCAGCATCATAGTAAAAAGCAAGACCCCAAAGTGGTGCAAGTACTCACGCAATATCCAAATACTTTTCATTATAGACCCCTGCTCTCGTCAACGCCTCCACGCACCATAGCGTACACAACGAGAACGCGCCTTCCTCGCCCCCAACACCGTCGTCGGAAAGAGCGGCGTTGTAGCGATAGACGGAAGAGTTGGCTGTAAGGCCGCCCTTCTCGGGTCTAGTCACAGTGTCAGCATCGGGATGGAAAGAAGAGATTGAGGTGATGTACGTTTTGAGTATGGCATCAAGGGTACTGGTGAAGCGCGGGTCGGCGGCTGAGGTGAAAAAGACCAAAGGCATAATTACTGACACCGATCGTTAGCAAAGATTCTCATCAAGGACTGGATATGTACTGACAAACAGAGGAGTCCAAGGAATGAAGGTCCTCATAACTCTGTGCGTAAAATTTCTTCTCCGGACTTGCCCCCTGTCAGCAGATACTCTCCACGCACAGAGGAAAGAAAACTTACTTCCAGCCCTTGTTCTGCACGTCCTCGTAAAGCTTGTCTCTGGTATCCATCCATTTCTGTCGGTGGGGACAAGGCAGACAACGTTTATCGGCGAGACGTATACCTCGGTCGATAGCGACCCACATCATGACTTTGGAATAGAGGAAATTCTTCTTCTTTCCGCGGACCTCCCTGACCACCCCAAGAGTCAGCATGGCAGAGCAAGCAATGCGAAAGGAAAAGGCATAGACGTACCAAATGGAAAGGTCCTGGACTTCCGTCTGGGTACAGACGTGATCCACGACTTGTCTGATTGCGACCCAAGAGTCCCAGCTCTAAGAGGGGAAGATCAGCTTCCATTTCCGTGCGAGTAGTCGAGAGACTGGCGAGAGGTTTGCTATGCTTTTGCGCAAGGTAGATACAATCCATCAACTCGCCATAGATATCCTGCAGCCTAGTCAGCTGGCAGTGTAAAAAAGGTGAAAGAAGGACGTACGAGTTGAAGATGGTCGGCGGCGCCGTTCCCGATACGCACGGGCTTGGAGCCTTTGTGTCCTTCCAGATGAGAAAGCTCGATTTCTTCAAGATCTTTGCCTCCATGGATCGTATACACTCTGCACGCTCATCAGCCTTGCGGAACAGCCAGAGAGAAAAGAGACACATACATCTGTAACGACCCATCCGAGTTTCTCTCCTTCAACCTATTCAGGATGAACTCTACAAAAGCATTCGCCTCTTCGGTGAATCCCATACGGATCAGGGCGTAGAGGGTGAAAGAAGAGTCGCGGACCCAGGTGAAGCGGTAGTCCCAGTTACGCACGCCACCAATGTGCTCGGGGAGGGAAAAGGTGGGGGCGGCTACGATAGCGCCGGTCTCTTCAAAGACGAGCATTTTGCTGAGAGTCATATGAATATGTGGTTGTTTGGCCGAAAAAGGAATGGCTTACAGGACGAGGGCGGAACGGAGGAGCTCTTCGCTCCAGCGACCTTTATACTTATTCTTGCCGATCCAGTGTCGCCAGTAGTTGTTGGTGTTCTTGAGAAGCGACTCGACGAGAGCCTGCATCGATGGATCAGCTTGGTACCCATCAAATCTCATACATGTACTGACCTGAGTCAGAACCGGGTTCTCCCTATGCCTCAATTTGTTGGTAGCTTCCAACATTTGATCCAGAGGCAGACCCAGATCCTTCTGCTTCATCGACCGAGGATTGGCGATCTCTTTATGCTGTTCGCTCTCATACTTGTAATCTCCTACTTCTCTTAGAACAAAGACGATGGTTTGCCCTTCCTCGAGCTCGAAATCGGATGTGACGGATGGCCCGAGGAGTCCGCGGGAGTCTTGGAAGTCTTCAATGTTGAAATGGATCTCTGGGTCAGAGACGCACGAGTCGGAGGACCAAGCGATAGTACGAAGGTCGAGCACGAGATTGGGAGAGGTGAAGAGGGCTTTAGTAGGCTGGGCCGAGAGCGACGCGGAAGAGTCGTCCGGTACCATCTGTTCTCTGTCAGCTTCTTCGGCTGGAGGTATAAAGGGAACTGGACTGACTGTGGTAGTGTGTTTGTCTCGGCAGTAGTTGAAAGCCGGAGAACATTCCATCCTGAAAGGCACCTTTCCGCGGATGCTCTCCACCTTTCTGATAAGCCAAGGCAGATGCGGCTTCTGTGGAGACTGGTGGGCTCCCTTGGGCACGAGAAAGTCGGTCATTACGCCGACACCCTTCTCGCTGAGAAATTTGGTGACGAGGACATTGGAGTTGGGGGCGTAGGCTTGTTTGCTGCGAAGCTTGTAAGCGTGGGATCAGTTGTTGCGCAGAGGAATTCGTACGATTTGAAATCAAAGGTGCTGAAAGGACGTCAGTACATGTTGTGGGAAACCGAAGAGATGAACTCACGGGGTGATTGAAAAGTGACCACCTTTATTGGCATCGACGATCCTTGCAAAGACACTTGTAGAGCAGTGTGAGTCAAACTGTTGATAAAACCTTGACAATGTATGTACTCACCTCGGAGAGTCAAAGTAAGGGATACACATAGACTCGATGGAGCCATTCGTACTGACAAGCGCTGCAGTCTACCTTGCCATCAACACTGACCTTCGTATTACCATATGGGCCTACCCTCAAGTTCCCGATGAGAGCATGGTCCTGTCGACGTCGTAGTCAGCTTTGGGCGACGCAGCTAGCGGGATCCGATATGGGACTCACCTGGATGCCTGGAATAGGAAAGCCGAGCTTGTCGGCGGTCGTGTGAGGGTCGGTGTTGCTGTCTATGGTCATGGTGTCTGTATGCAAAAATGAAAGCGGGCGGGAGATGGCTTATGAAATGCATCCCATTGCATCTACATTGCTGCCCACGTCATTCCAGTCGGGCTCGGGAGAGGAGCCGGAGATCGCAAGTGGAGGCAGAGTGGAGGCAGCGTGCCTTGCACCGAGGACACATCGCTGGCCGACTGCTGGCTGACTCGTTCTTCTCTTTCACCACTCGACGATGCCTGGACGGACAGCAGAAGACGTCCTCCTCGTGCCCTCCTACACCCGCCCCACATCCTACGCCCAGCCCACAAGCCCCACACGCCAGCAGACAGCCCCGAATCCTACGCCACACCGTCCGCCTAGAATAGAGATCAATGCCGCCTCCCGACCCGCTTCCCCCGCCTTGAGGTCGGCGCCGGCTGTGCTGCCCATGCCCACGAGGAAGAAGAGCGTCCAAGTGCCGCTGACTGCGAATAGTCTCAAGTAAGTATAACAACAGACGTAGAGGGGTGGCGCTCATCGTTGTAGTCCGCTGGAGAGGGAGATTGAGCGACTGTCGGCTGCTTGTGATGAGCATGAGAGGGTCATCAGGTCAACACTTGTAGGTCCACACTAGACGTATATTCATAATTCTGACCGGGATCCCAGTCGACTGTCCGCCATCACCTCTTGACAAACGTCCCAGCCGTGCTCGAGCGTCTGGTCAAGACAGACGACGACGCAGAGGTGCGCTTTGATTTTAGCACGTACCGCCCAAAGCTGATGTGATATATCAGGGAGTGACGTCCGACATCCAACAAGCTCTTCAAACCTACATCTCTGCATTCCAAGACAAGCTCCGTCAAAACCTCAAGCACCGCGCTGAAGACGTCGACACCATGCGCGACCGCACAACCCCCTGGCGGGACGTCGTGAATGAGAGTGCCGGGTCTGGTAGGAAGGATGGTGGTGAGGTGGTTGAAGGAACATTGTCCAGTGGGGCAAGAAAGCTGAAGAGGGTGGAGGATGGGGGGAAGGGCGATGCTTTGACGAGGGTGGAGATGTGGGCGGATGAAGTGGTACGTTCAGCCTCCATCAAACCTTGTCCCCGGGCAGTGCTAACATGCATGACAGGAGATGTACTTGAACAATGAAATCGCACGGATGAACGAGAGCCTCCGGGTGAAGCGCACACGGCATGTCTCGGTATACTACACCGTCATCAGTATGTCCTTGTCCTTTACCCTTGGCCTCTGGCTGAACGAGTTTGTAGCAACGCTGGTCGTGCTAGGAGCGGTAGGCGGAGGGTTTCTGATATATTATCCTTCGGCTGCAATCTGGAGCTGGATACAGAACTGGCGGGAAGAGCTGCAACGCGCATGAGTAGCGAGGCTCTCAAAGACCTTGACCTTGAAATTGTACTTGAACACGTGTTGTATGCGTATCTTTTTATGTCGTGTCCTTGGTGACCGTTCTGTCATGTATACACACTCATGCGTCTGCATAGATCTGACTGACTTGCCATCGACCCAAACCAGATATTCATTTGGTGCTGCTGGCAACACTCAAGATCACCTTTTCTGCATTGGTCATGGTCCCTTCCTCGTCACAAATCTACAACTCGCTCTCCCTCTCGACTGCATCCAGATCCACCACGTTTGGGAGCTCCGTTTCCGTCAACCGACCCAACAGACGGCAAACGTTCGGTGTTCCGGTGTGTTGCCCTGCCAAGAGACTGGCGGCTTGTCATGCTCAATCCTTTGTGGGCCGTTTCATCTTCTCCTCACGTCGTCAACGACCTTTCGACTGTCCGTGTCTCGTATGTCCTGATTCTTGCTGACTGACAACACTTGCTCATCGCCTGTCTCATACTATAGCCTTCCTAGTCGATCCAACATACAATTGGCACGACTTCCTTGGCTCTCATGTCAACTCTCTTGGCGAATTGGAATTTTGACCCACGTTCATCCAGCTTCTATACCCATTGGGCTTTGCTTTCTACAGCCGCTGCTTCATGGGGCCGGGTACCGGTCGCACAGAACGTTTCTGGATGGCGTTCCAGACGCTATGGGAAAGTATAAAGAAGGATTTCAGCTTTTGACCTTTTCACATCAGCTGTCGTTCGTCCTTGCTTCCTTGAAGGCCTTCAGCACGTGCGATAGGCTGCTAAAGCAAAAATCGTCTTCACGATGGCCGCTCTCCATCAATGGGATTACCTCTTCGCCTTCGGTGTCCTCTTTGCTGCTCTAGACGCTTACAACATTGGCGCCAACGAGTTCGTCTGTTTCTTCCTGTTACCCGCTTCCCCTTACTGACACTTCACAGCGTCGCCAACTCTTTCGCGACCTCCATCTCTTCCCGCTCCCTCACCCTCCGTCAAGCGACCTGTCTCGCCGCCATCTGCGAATTCCTCGGGGGTGTTCTCGCAGGCGCACAAGTCGCAGGCACTATCAAGAATGGTATCATTTCCATGGCAGCTTTCAAAAACAACGCCGGGATGGAGCTTTTGGGATTCGTCTGTGCGCTTGTGGCGAGTGCCACTTGGTTGATGATTGCTACCCGGTCAGTTTATGTTTCTCTCTCATTATAGATGGCTAATGACAAAACTAGAAAGTCGTGGCCAGTTTCAACGACATACTCTATCGTCTCTGCCCTCGCCGGAATCGGAGTAGCCCTCGACGGTCCCGGTGTCGTCCAGTGGGGCTGGAACGGCGGTAAAGGTCTCGCCACCATCTTTGCCGGTTTCATCATCGCCCCCGCCATCTCTGCCGGGTTTGGGGCGACTGTCTATCTGTTGACGAAATATGCGGTTTTGAAGAGAAAAGACCCCGTCCGAGCAGGTCTGAGGGCTGCTCCGGTCTATTTCTTTGGGGTGGCTGCCATCTTGACCATGTCCATTGGTACGTGTCGCTCGGTTGTGCAAGCTTGTAGAGCTGATATGAGGAAAAGTATACAAAGGTGCCCCTCAACTCAAGCTCAACAAGCTTCCCCAGACGACTATCGCCCTCGCTATCCTCCTCACCGGTTTGGTCATTGCCGTCCTTGCTATCTTGTTCTGGCTGCCTTTCGTCCACGCAAAGGTCATCAGGAAAGACTATAGTAAGCTTGCTCTCCATGACGTAGATCTGGGTGGGAAGCTGAAGAAAACCCAGCTCTGAGATGGTACCACTTCTTTTTGGGCCCAGCGCTTTGGTGGCGAGCTGCCCCTCCTCCTCCTCCGCCAGGACAAGAGATGGCACACGTCCCAGACTATCGAGTGTACGACAGAGACGACAACCATACTACGGACGCCGCCAGCCCCACCTCCTTCCCTGACCCTGCTCGTCCCACTTCCACCTCCCTCTCCGACCAGCAGATCCCTACTCCGGATGGCGCGAGGTCCGTATCTCAAGATAAAGAACGTGACATTGAAGTCAATCCTGCTCCTCTCGAGAGTGAGAAAAAGGTGTATAATAGCAAATTGGAGGAGCTGGAGAATGATGAGCACAGGCTGGAAGGAAACTTGTTGTTGCCTAAAAATCTCTGGATCTTGCTCAGGTACAGACTCCCCAGAGCCCTTTTGCATGGCACTTCCAGTAAGCACCTTTCTCCTTTTACCTAAAAGATGCTGAAAAAACATAGTCGACATCCATGCAATGCAGTCACACTCGGGTCAAGGTAAACAGTCTGACCGCATGATGGCCATGTACGCCCACGCCGCCCAGTACGACAATGAAACCGAGCACCTCTTCTCCTTCATGCAAGTCATGACTGCCTGTACAAACTCTTTTGCCCACGGTTCCAACGACCTCGCCAATGCTGTCGGGCCTTTTGCGGCAATCTACTATGTATGGTCGGAAGGGGTGGTGACGCCGGCGGAGACGGAGACGCCGGTTTGGATCTTTGTGGCTGGGGGGCTCATGCTGGTTTTGGGGCTGGCGACTTTTGGATATGTGAGTCTCTGAATCCGAGAGGTGAATAAAAGTTGATAAGACATTAGAACATTATGGCTGTGCTCGGGAACCGTCTCACAATGCACTCGCCCTCGCGAGGCTTCTCCATGGAACTTGGTTCTTCCATCACCGTCCTCCTCGCCTCTCAATGTGCGCGCCTTTACCCTCTCACTTTATCCCAGAGCTGACATGGCATAGACGGAATCCCCGTGTCTACCACCATGTGCATCACAGGTGCCACCGCGGGCGTCGGTATCGTCTCTGGCGGCGTCAAGTCTCTCAATCTGCGCGCTTTTGGGTGGATCTTTTTGGGATGGGTGCTGACTGTGCCTATTGCGGGTACGGCAGCGGGATGTCTCTGTGGGATTATAATCAATGCGCCGAGGTTCTAGGGGTGGATTGGATTGCGACGGTTCTTTCATTCTTTGCTTTCGATACCGCTTGGTGGTTTGGGTCCTGCATGGCTGCCCCTTATGCAGTTGTGTGCTATGTCTATGATCTACTTTGTAAAGTGGAACGAGTACACTTGAACATACGCAGAGGTAAGACGACACTAAAGGGTTCGACGTCCAAGTTGACTGATCCGTGTTGCTGCTGCAAGCGTCTTGAAATCAGGCTTGGACATTGGAGCTGCTCCTTTTCCCACCCCATAGTTATTCCGCCAGTAATCCAGTAGTCCACCCATACGCTTTCCCGTGGAAGAGCCAACCACGAATGCTTTCTGAATGCTTCCTGCACTTCTTCTTGCTGCCGCAGAGCTCTTACGTAAATTTGCCGTATCCGGCGACTCCTCCTCCCGCCCGGCGGGTGCCGCTGTGTCGGGGTATGACACCCGAGAGCCAGGAATACCACCACGAAATCTTGAACCGCGCCTTTTCAGCCCCCTCCGGATCCCAGCCATCCCCCTTCCCGTCCCAGCCAGCCGCCGCCCCCACAGCATATCTGCCATCGGGACAGTCGTCAACAGCTGGAGCTCTGCGCTTCATCCACCGGCTGCCCGAACCAAAGCTCAACCAAAGCAGTGCGCCTCGTCTCGTCCGTAAGCCCCCCGCATCGAATCGATTCAAACTCAGCCAGCTTACTGACACGATCTGCAGACGAGAGCCCCTTTTCACTGAAAGGAACACATACACCAAGAGGGAGTAACGCAACACAGCTTTTTCTCCCCAGATCTGGCGCCTGGCGAGGTCTACGACGTCCAAGCGCTGTTGTCGTGCGCTCGTGACTCGGCGCGTTTTGAACGACAGAAACCACAAATCATACTCCAGCCATCATAATGTTCGCCGGCGACAGCAACATCCCCATGAGGGAAGTGTCCACCGCTACACCACCCGTGACTGTCCATTCCGCACCTACAACCGACGTCCCCACCTCCCCTCATGCCCCTTCAAACTACCCACAGCCCGGCTCCCAACCAGAACCAACTCCCACAACCCACCCTCTCTTGCACAACCCCGCCCCCAAACAGCCTCCGAAACACGACCTCCCCCCGCCAAAGCTCATCTCCGCCCACCTCCTCGCGCATCCCAACCACTCTGCCGGCAAAGCCATCAAACAAGTCTTTCCCCAGCCCAACTCTTTGATTCGGCTGCTGAGGAGGTTTAGAGTGAAGCATAGTGTGATTGATGGGTTGACGGAAAAGGAGGAAGCCAAGTGGGAGGCGAGAGGGCCAGAGTTGAGGCAGCGGGCGGGGTGGAAGTTGGAAGGCGAGGAGGGCGATGGGGCGGTCGTGTCGGAATTGTTCTGGAAGGTGCGTAGCTTTGACTGAGACTGGACTGAGCTGACTGGGAGCAGATGTACATATCACTACTACCGACCCTCGAGCGCGATCCGCTCTCCGGCCTCGTCCCTCCCGACCTCTTGGGCTCAACCACCACCATGCCCCTCTCCATCATCTCCCTCATCCCCGACATCATGCAACACTACCGCGACGTCATTGTCCGCGCCCAGAAGGAGGTGTTTCTAGCTACAAACTACTGGCAACCGTCCAATTCTGTCAATACCATCACCCAAGCGCTGCTCGACTTGTCGGCGACGGTGATCAAGGAGAAGAGACCGATTGTCACTGTCAAGGTGATGTATGATAGGGGGTCGTGGGAGCAGTTGTGGAATGCCCATGCGTTTGTACCTCCGAGCGGGTGGACACCACTCGACTTGCCGGGCAAGGATGCTATCCCAGGTCTCAACCTGGAAGTCATCGTACGTCCCTTGTCTGCCTCCTGGGTCCAAGCTCACTCTATTGGTAGAACTTTCATAAAGTCCTCCTGGGCACATTCCACGCCAAATTCCTCATCGTCGACCGTAAAGTCGCCCTCATCAACTCGAACAACATCCAAGACCGGCCCAACCTCGAGCTCATGTCGCATTTCGAAGGGCCCATCGTCGACGCATTCTACGAGATCGCCCTGCATTCGTGGTACAACAAGCTAACACCTCCCTTACCTTGCCTCGGAACACCGTACGAGCCCCCGAGAGATGCGGAGGGAAACATCCAATACCTCTTCCAAGACCACAACCCTTATTTCGATGATATCGAAATTCTCAAAGCCGCCCGCGCTGCGCGCCTTCTCCTCCGCCGCCAGAACAAAGACGCCGAAGACTCGCGTTTCGCGCACCACGATACCGCCGGCGAACGGCTCTTTGCGGCTGTCCAAAAAGTCGTCGATCAGCAGCGCCAACGAGCGGCGGATTGGAAGCCTGCCGAAGAGCTCGAGGCGAGGGCGCAGACGGCTATGAAGGAGCTCCGGGATTTTAGGGATAAGTGGGGCTTGGGGATGCAGGGGAGGATGGCGTCGAGTAGTAGGGTGGGGTCTAGGGGGCCTAGTAGGAGGGCGAGTCGGGAGAGGCGTAAGTCGCTTGCATTTGAGGTGTGGGCAAAAGCTGATAAAGAGTAGACAGGGATGAGGAAAAGCATAGGACGCTTTTAGCGCCGTCGGAAGGTACTTCTTCGCCAACGATTACTGCTGAACTCCCACCCAAATCCAAAACCTATCCCCAACCCGGGGATACACTTGCGGAAGATGCTTGGGCTTCGCGTATTCTCGCGGACGAGCCGCATCGACGCGATACCCTCGACTCGGATGGCGTCTCTCGCCACAGCCTCGAGCACGAGCACGAGCACGGCGCAAAGCGCCATGTGGCGTTTGCCCACGAGGACGGGCCCATGTATGGCATTCGGGGTCTGACAGAATCCCCCAACGCTTCCACCTTGAATGTAACAGAGGAGAACTCACCGTCGAAAGCGGCGGCGCACGAGGGCGAGACGATCCTAGAGCAAGACGTGACGCTCCGGGGCAGGGCGAGAGGACGGACGCTGGAACGTACTGCCGACCAGGGCCAGCCGACCGAGGCGCAAGCACAGGCGCAGGTGCGCGCTGCGATCGGGGCGGGTGACGGTCTCAAGCCCGTACCGACCAATAGCAGGGAAGAGGCCTTACCGCTCTCGGCGCAGATGCCGGATGAGATGGGTGCGGGGTATGAGATGGCAAAGAACAGTGTGGCGTTGGATGTTGCCGAGGGGAAAAAGTCGGGGGAGATTCAGCCGGAGGGGACGGGGAGTAGGAGGATGTTTCAGCTTTCGCAGAGGTTTAGTGAGTGCGCTCCTCTTTGATAAAGTGGGGTTTGCTGATCTGGGGTAGATGCTGGGGCGTTGTCGGAAGCTTGGGCGACGGTGGAAGATTCGGACGATCTTGATAACTATAGACCGCACGTTGTACATGCCCCTCACGAGCCTTTCCCTATCGCCATGTGCTGCCGGAAGCCCCACGGATGTGAGTATCCAACAGTCCTCTCGGGCACTAGCTAACAGGCACTAGTCCCCGGGCACCACGACATTCGCAATCCCCAGAACGCCGCCTGGCTCGCCGGCTTCCGCTACGCCAAAAAAAAAGTCTTTATCCAAACCCCCACCCTCAACGCCCGGCCCATCGTGCGCGCAATCAAACAAGCCTGCCGCCGGGGCGTCGACGTCTACCTCCTCGTCGACCTCGGGTTCAACGATAAAGGAGAGTCGATCCCGTTCCAGGGGGGCACGAACGAAGAGGTTGTGGATAGGTTGTACAAGAAATTGAAGCCGGAGAAGAAGGAGCAGTATTTGAAGGTGTATTGGTATACGGGGAAAGACCAGGTGAGGCCGTTGAATGCGGTCAAAAAGCAGAGGAATTGTCATATCAAGTTTGCGGCGTTTGATGATGAGGTGTTGATTATCGGAAATGGCAACCAGGGTGAGTACCCTTGGTTCTCTGTTGGCAGCAGCTAACGAGGAATAGATTCGCAATCATGGTTCCATTCCCAAGAAGTCAACGTGATGCTCGACTCTCGCCAGATCGTCGCGGAAATGATGGACACGCTTCTTTCCAACCAAAACACGATGAAGTATGGTGCTGTCGAGTCTGACGGGATCTGGCGGGATGAAGAGGGGCATACGCTGGAGCATTACGGTGCGACGGCCAAGGGGCAGTTCCGAGGGCTGTCTGGGTTCATTGCGTTTGCAAAGACCATCTGATGATTTCCAGCATTACAGGTAGTATACGTTATCTCTTGTATCTAGATTTGTATTTGTCCATAATACGTACAGCGTCGCCATACACGGTGCATTGTGTGATTTGCTCCCGCCTCGGCTATCTCCTGGTCCGAGATAGCATCTCACCTTGAGTCTATCCTCTTACACACCAGACTTCCCCCACGCACCATGTCGTTCACCCAGGCGCCCCACAAGCTGCTCGTCATCCCCGGCCCCATCGAGTTCTCCGACGACGTCCTCCTCGCGAATGCATCCCCCGCCACAGCACACACCTCCCCCGCCTTCGTCCCCGTCTTCGGCGAGTGCCTCTCCCTCCTCCGCGACGTCCTCCTCTCCAGCAAGGACAGCGGCTCCCAGCCATTCCTCATTGCGGGGAGCGGCACCCTCGGATGGGATGCCACCGCCGCCAACCTCATCGAGCGCGGTGACGAGGCGGTCGTGCTCAACACGGGCTACTTTAGCGACTCGTTCGCCGAGTGGTAAGCAGCCTACGAGATTGTATATGCCCGGCTGACACATAGACAGCCTTGGGGTATACGGCGCCAAGGTGACCGTCGTCGCAGCCGAGGTCGGCGACATCCCCACCGACGACGCCATCATCTCCGTTCTCGCCTCCAAGCCCAAGCTCCTCACCATCACCCACGTCGACACCTCCACCGGTGTCCTCTCCCCCGTCGCCCACATCGCCTCCCTCGTCAAGAAGCACAGCCCCGACACGCTTATCGCCGTCGACGCAGTGTGCGCGGTGGCGTCGGAGGAGATTAGGTTTGATGATTGGGGCTTGGACGTGGTGGTTAGTGCGACGCAGAAGGGGTTGGGCGTGCCGCCTGGGTTGAGTGTGGTGCTTGCCAGTAAGAGGGCTGTCCAGGTAAGCTAGTTCGGGATGGCAGAGGCAAAGCTGACGCTAGAGAAGACTGTGGAAAACAGAAAGACACCCATCCCCTCATACTACGCCTCTTGGAAGAAATGGATCCCCATCATGCAAAACTACGAAGCCGGCAAGCCTTCCTACTTTGCTACCCGTAAGCCCCCCACCACACCTCTTACCTTCAACTCGACTAACTCCCATCAGCCCCCGTCCAGCTCATCTACGCCCTCCACACCTCTCTCAAATCCATCCTCTCCTCCCCCCTCGCCGACCGCTTTGCAGCCCACAAGCAGGCCAGCGCCTATCTCAAAGACAGCCTGGCCGAGATTGGGCTCGAGTTTGTGCCCAAGAGCAGGGAGATTGCTGCTAATGGCATGACGGCTGTGAGGTTTCCGAAGGGAGTTGTAGCCGGGGATGTGCTTCCCAAGCTTGTCGAGTGAGTCCGAGTTGTCTGAATGGTTGGTGGTTACTGATGGTTGTTGTAGGAAGGATATTGTGGCGGCTGCTGGGATCCACAAGGCTATTGCTTCCGAGTATTTCCGTATCGGCCACATGGGCATCACCGCCGTCAACAGGGAGAGGGGCGACCTCGAAAAAGTTGTCAAGGCCGTCAAGGAAATTTTTGGTAAAGTTTGAATCTAAGCAAAGTTGTAAAGCAGCCTAGTCTGAAGGGAAAAGTGACAAAAGAACTGTGAATGCAAGCGTGAATGAAAAATGAATTCAGAGGCGAATTCATTCAGAGGCAGTTGGTTTTACATCAAGGTAATCAAGTAGACCGTTCAACAAGCTCAACCCCAAAATCCCCAACCCGCCGCCGTTCCATCTCCCCACTCCTATACCGTCTTAGCGTCTGCACAACGCCCGCCGCATACCTAAACACCAACACCACCAGCGCACTACTTGCCAGACTCGCTGCTACCAGACCTACAAGCCCTGGCGAGCCCGCCGACCCCCAGCGGTTGGACCCCGGTACAGAAGGGGTGCGGTACAGAGCGGAACCGATGGTAGGGCCTATGACCGCGCCCATACCTCTTGCAATACTCCAGCCTTCCCAGTCCATCAGCCCCCATACTATCATTCGTTGTAGGGGAAGAAGGGAGGACGTACCAGCAGCCAACAAACTCTGCTGCTCCTTATCCGGCCCAGCAATATCCCCTGCATTTTGAAACCACATCGAACAAAACCCGCCCGCCGCAAGACCGAAGAGGATGGCAAAAGGGGCGAGGACGGGGAGACCTTGGTTGCCGCCAAAGCCCCAGAGGAAGAGGACAAAGAGGGCGCCGAGGGATGAGGAGATTGCCATGGCTGGGGCGGGCTTCATGCGCTGTGGGAGAGTTAGGGGTGGAGCAGAGGGGGGGAGAATAGGAGGGCGGGGGGTGGACGTACGTCGGTAAGAAGACCCCAGATGATTTGAGAGCCGATACAGCTAACGTTGAACGCCGCCAACAAGCCCGCACCTTCCGCGCCCTTGAGCGTGTCTGAAAAGCGAGGCAAGAACAAATTGACATTGCTATCATCCCATCAGCTTTTTCCTGTCCGACATCTTCGATCAAGTGGGAGGAGGGGACTTGCTAGTATCCAAAAGATTGAAACATGGTGCACAGGAATGTACCCAAAAACCCCCACCGGAGGTAGGTGGTGAAGAAGGACGGCATGGGCATGCGGTTGATGCGCGCGCGGGAGGAGATGGGGATACGAGGGTTGGCAAAGAATATTGCGATGCTCTTGTTTCGGTCGTCAGTGCTGCACTAGGGCCCGGGGCCAGGGCCGGAGGAATGGGAGGGGAGGGAATGGGAGTGGGACGGGGGGCAGGGACGTACGGCGATGGTCGCGGTGGATATGGCGGTGATACGGAGAGACCATTGATAGCCGAGTTTGTCGATGAGAAAGTCAAATAGGAAGGGCATGTACTATGAGTCATTAGTAGGGCTGTGGGAATTTGACATGGCGAGCACTTACTACACCTCCAACACCTCCCCCGGCAAAGATGATTCCTCCAGCGGTACCTTTCCGCTTGTCAAACCACCTTGAGTATACAAGGTCAGCACTGGATGGATCACAGACCGTGGTGGTGTATGGACGTACTCGGGGATCCAGCGGATAATCGGGGAAGCAGTCAGAGCTGCCGCTATACCTGCAATGGTCTCTCAACATTCGCACCTCATAGCGATGAATCCGACTTACCAGGTCCTATGCCCTGGAATACGATCAAGAGCGGCATACTTTTGACAAAGCTCGCAATGAGCATGGAGACTACATATAGGCCCACGCCGAACCAGAGAGAAGGCTTCATGGCTCGGGGGAAGGAGTTGTAAAAGTAGAGTAGGGGAAGGGAGAGGATGTCTGGGACTTTTGTCAGGATTTCTTCGGCAGAAGGGGATGGCGGAGGAAGCTTACAGCCAAAGAGGAGTCCAAGAGTTCCAACGAGCGAGATTTCAGTCTCCGAAACATCCATGAACAACTACCATGCCAATTAATTTAACGTACCATCCACATCCATCCAACGCAAGACTTACAGGCATAGCAGCGTATTGTTTCAAGTACACGGCGGTAGAATACATCGGCCCCCAGAACAGCATCTCCATAGAGAAGCCGGCAAAGACGTAGAGCCATGCCTCTCGACTGGTGTCCACAGCCGGAAGGGCGCGAACTTCTCTTTCTTCAGGAGTTGCAGAAATTTTGGCAGGATTCTCGGCGGTCGGGTTCATGACCTGTGATTCCTTTTGATGGTGGATGGGTGATGGAAAGAGGAAAGAGAGGATGGATGGGGTTTCGGAGTATTTGATGCCCCCCCTCAGTCATGTGTGCTTTTGTAGTACGATACGATATGGACCCTATGGAAATGCAGAAACCATCGCGCATGCGGCCCGCGGTTCATCCGGCCACCTCGGAAGGGCGACCCTCGTGCAACCTCGCTTGGCCACAAAAGATTAGCCTGAATGCGCGGGTGCATCTAGCTGCATCCATAGTCAGACGGTTGTCAACTTGAATATATATACATACAGCTGCCAGCCCAAAAGAATGCTATCCAACTCATGAAGTATACTCAAGGTGGCCTTCTCTCAGCAAGCTCAACTTCCCTCCGGCTCACCGGGGATCCGCTCATATCACTCCTCCAACCCTGCACAGCCTTCTCTGCATACCTAAAGACAAACACCACCAGCACGCTGCTCGCCAAGCTCGCCGCTACCAGCCCCACCAAACCGGGCGAGCTAGCCGAACCCCAGCGGTTGGACGCCGATACAGAAGGCGAGCTATGGAGAGCGGAACCTATGGCAGGCCGATGACTGCGCCGAGCCCTCTTGCGATGCTTCAACCTTGACCCGTCGATCAGCACCCCGGTGCACCTTCCAGGGCACGCAGATGAATAGACTTACTGATACCACATACAAGCCCACTCTCGACCAGAGAGAAGGTTTCATTGCTCGTGGGTAAAGGTTGTAGCAATAGAGCAAAAGAAGAAAAAGAATCACTGAGGGATTCATTGAACCCTTCTATTCCGTTATATGCCAAGGACAGAAGGAGCTCACAGGCAAAGAGGAGCGAGAGGGTACCGACAAGGGAAATTTGAGTCTCCGATACGTCCGCAAACAGCTACCGTCATCAACAGCCAATAGTAGAAGTTTATGCTGCCCCGAGAGAGATGGTGAGTCCCAGGCATAAAAGCTTACTCCTTCAATTATATGGCAGAAGCAGACATGAGCCCCCAGAAGAGCATTTCCATCAAGAAAGCGGAGGAGACGTAGAGCTATGCTTCGCGACTGGTGTCCACGGCGGGAAGAGGGCGCACTTGTCCCTCAGTGTTCTCGACAGGGTCACTGGAGTGGTCCATTGCTGTTTCTGGTGCCTTGGTGGTATTTGAGAGAGAGAGAACAATTGATGGATGACTTGCCGTTGATTGTGCCGGATGCCCGAGTCGATCCTCGGCTTGCACCGATCATGCTTGCTGTAGGGAGGCGCCGACTGTGGTGTGGTCAGACTACAATGGCTGAGGACATCTGGATGATTGCTTAGAAGCTTGAAAACGGTGTTCGATCATGTGGCAACCGCAACATGCGGTATACCTCGCCAGACTCGCCCGGTCGCCGACAGACAAACAGAGTCGGCCCAATACTTGGAAGAACTGCAAATAAGCAATGTGACAAACCAACAATGGTCTATTCCAATCAATTGGTCACGTGATGGAGTTGGTCACCATACCTGTCTAACAAGTTCACCTTGTCTTCACAGGAGGTCGGCGGTTCGATCCCGCCCGGGATCATCTTTTTGTTTTTTGATCCTTCTTGGCCCCTCGGGTCGTACAGTGCCAATCGGTCAATTTCAACACGTACAGCAAAGCCTTGCCGGCACACATAAGTCTCTTATGCTCCTAAATTGTGCTCGCGAGAATCAGCTGCCACTTACGCCGCCAGACATGCTTTCACAAGATACTTGGAGAAGGGAATGTGTTGTACATCAGTCATTTATATCGGGCTCTGCATATCACGAACACATCCATTTTTTTGCTCAGACCTTGATGCCTCTCCACAATGATCTTGCAAGTTTGAAGGGCATCAACCATTTGCGTTTTACGGTGGCAGCGTAACAAGCTCTGAACATATGCCGCATCTGATCAAGGTTTCAACAACAAACAATTTATAATCCGGTCTTCGGTGGCATAGCCGTTTCGTTGGTGCAGTGGTAGCATGCCCTCTTAGGGTGATTTTCGAGTCGCTTTGGGGGTGGTCCTCGGTTCAATCCCGGGACGAGACCATCTTTTTGTCGTGCCGCCCTCCCGAGCGACCGTCCTGATCTTTTGCAGTTTTCCTGTATGCCAACATGTATCTACATAGATATTCTATCTCCCATCCCCCTTAGATCTCCCTTGTGAAGGCGTCGTTGGGACAGTCATAAATGTGCAGGTGTTCTTCTATAGATCATATGCATATTAACCTCACCTATGCCTCCTGCCTGCACAAGCGGTCACCTCTCTGCTACTTCGCAGCAGCGACAGCCTCCTCGGCCTTCGCCTTGGGCCCAGGCTTACCCCAAGACCCCTTGGCGGCTCCAGCCACTTTTGGCTTCTCTACCGCCGGCGTTGCCTGGGCCACAGTAGCCGCCCTTCCATCAGGAATGAAACCAAACTCCATCCTCCCCTTCGCATCCTTGGTACCCTGGCAGATGTAGAATCCCTTCCTCTCGAACTGAATGATATCCCACTTCTTCAAGTTGGCAACCTCGCGCGAAGCGAGTGCCAGAGTGCGGTACTCGGTCTTGGGGTTGATAATCTCGTTAAGGTCATCATCCTCTTCGAGCTTCTTTTTAGTGATGAGGTAGTCATATTCCATGAGGGCAACAGGGATAAGAGGCCTCTCGGCGGTAGGAGCGGCGAGCCAGGTGACCTTCTTGGAAGTCTTCTTGAAGTCACCGGTAAGGTGAAGGTCGAGCTGGAGAGAGGCAACGTCGCCAGACGCGGTAGGGTTCTTCTTGGCAACAAAGGCGTTTCCCCAATCCATAGCGGTAATCTAGACTGGATCAGCTTTTTGCTCAAACCAGCCTATATCACGACTTACCTCCTCGTTAACACCATCTCTTTCTCCCCAACCTCGGGGTTCTTCTTACGCAGAGGCTTCTTGACGACATCGACCGCGTCAATCTCTCGGCCCTTGATGGTAGCGGTGACATTCTTGTCCTGGGCGATGGCCCAGTATCGAGGAGTGATGGGGTCGATGACCTTCTTGTTGGTGGTCCATGTTCCGTCCCATTCGAGCTGAACGGCCTGCTGGGACGCGCCTTGGGGGAGGATGTAGTTCTTGAGACCCTGGACAGACATACCACGCGATCGAATACCTGATGGACATCAGCGGGATTCAGGTATATATTGAAAGTGGACGCACCTCGAACGGTGGGAAACCTGATGACATCCCAACCGTTCACAACGCCCTTCTCCACCAAGTACTTGAGCTTTCTCTTGGACAGAACAGTGTTGACCGGGAGAAGTCGAAGATCTCGATGTTGGGGATTTTGAGGGACTTGAGGAACCACTGGTACTGCTCGTGTCGGGCCCAGTATTCGCTGGCACGAAGAGCGTGCGTCACGCCGTCGAGATGGTCAATGACGGGGCAGGCAAGGTCGTACATGGGATAAGCCCTGTACTTTTTGCTACAAGACGGTCAGTGATGGCCATGGAAAAGTGAGAAGGCATACCCGACGACGTGGTGGTCGGCGTCGACGTATCGGTAGATTACTGGATCCCTCAAAGTACCGTTCTTGTGCTGGTAGTCGATCTTGGCCCTCAAACTCCACTTCTTGCCCTCCTCAGTACCCTCGCACATGTCCGCGAACCTCTTCAAGTTCTCCTCGATGCTGAGATCTCGGTTCTTGGACGGGATCTGGGCACGTCATTGTTCCTTGACAGTCTCGCCATCGGTGTCGTCCATGAGAGCGTCGCCTTGGTTGATGAGCTGAACTGTGAACTCGCGAATCTCGTCAAAGTGGTCGGAGGTGTGGACAGTTTTGTCGAAGGAGATGTCGATCATCTTGAGGTCCTCTTGGATGGCCTCCTCAAACTCTCCCTGCATACAACGTTAGCGGACGACTGGCGAATCAATAGTAATGGCTCACCTCCTCCTTGAGAGGGTTGGTGTCGTCGCGTCGAAACGAAGGATGGATTTGCCCTGGTGCTGGTCGGCAAGGTATCTATCAAGGATAGCAGCTTTCAAGTGACCAATATGCAGGTATCCAGAGGGCTCAGGAGCTTTACAGACGTCAGCTTGCACATACGGATATGGATCTCGGAACTCACCAAATCGGACCACAACCTTCCCCTTGACGACATTAGGCAAGACAACATCAACACTCTACAACCTCTTTGTTTCTTTGCCCTTCTCTTGCTCGCTCGTCACCTGACTGAAGGTTCTCAGAGCTTGCTGAGGCACATCAAGGGTCTCGACGTGAGTGAACCATCTTTGGAGGTGAGGGCGTCCGGGCTTCTTGATGGTACCAATGGCAAAGTTGTTGCCTCGGATGGTACCCCAGATGGTGGCGTCTCCATATCCAAAGTTGGGGTCTGCAAAGTATGTCCTGTGCCACTCATCAACATCATGACCGAGCTTACTAGAGAGCGCGGGGCTGGAGAAGTCACCTGTACGCAAGGTAATCATCGAGCGCATCAAGGACGGCAGTGACATACTGGAAAGTACTTGTGGAGCTCAAAAGGGTGGGGAGAGGGGGGAGAGGAATCTCTTAGCCATTGACGTTCTTTTCGAGCTCGGCCCGAACAGCCTCGGCGCCTTTTACTTCGCCGTAAGAGGCTTGACCAGCCTCGCCGGAAGTAGTGTCCCAAGAGACAGGAATGCCTTGGAGAAAGGCGAGAGCAATGATGGCGAATGGGGGGGTTTAAACAAGGGGGAGAACAACGCTGGGCATATTGGCGGATTGTGTTGAGACAGATGCGAAAGTTAATTTGGCCAAGGTGAAAGAGGGAGAATGGATTCAGTTATCATGTGTAGTTGTTGGGTTCTGGTGAACCTTAACAGGTACATTTCAATCAATTGGTCACGTGATGGAGTTGGTCACCATACCTGTCTAACAAGTACATCTTGTCTTCACAGGAGGTCGGCGGTTCGATCCCGCCCGGGATCATTTCTTTTTGCTTTTGCTTCTCTTTTCTCTTTTCTTCCTTTTTCGTGTGACTTCGATGACACATATCTGCGACGACCTGTTGACATGCCCGCTTTGATTTTTGAAACGTATTTTGCTACTCAAACTCACACAAACAAGGCGGATTATGCCACGTGTAATCAGATAAGGAATAAGGATTTTTCCCAAACGCCACCCGCCAAGCGCCTGAAATTTCACTCTCCTCTTTCATCGCCTCGTTGTTTTATTTTTTCGCTTCAAACCCCGCCATGTCCGTGCAAGTCACCCCCGAGCAAATGTCGCAGCTGCGCGACACCCTTCTCAACACCGCCGGCTCCACCCCACTCCACGAGCGATTCAGGGCCCTTTTCATGCTCAAGGCTGTCGGCACTGACGAGGTCGTCGACATTGTCTCCGAGGGTCAGTGGTTTCATGTCAGTGAGAAGCAGTGCTGATGGAGAAGCAGGCCTGAAAGACCCTTCGCCCCTTCTGAAGCACGAGCTCGCCTACGTCCTTGGTCAGCTTCGCAACCACCGCGCCCTTCCCACCCTTTCGACCGTCCTCGCCAACCCCACTGGCCAGCACTGCGCCATGGTCCGCCACGAAGCCGCCGAAGCTCTCGGTGCCATCGGTGCCGAGGAGAGTCTACCCATCTTGAGAAAGTACAGGGATAAAGAGGAGAACAGGGAGGTCAGAGAGACCTGCGAGATTGCGGTCGGCAAGATCGAGTTTGATTTGAGTGAAGAGGGCAAGGCGAAGAAGCAGAAGTGAGTAATCTGCTTTCTTCCTGATCGTGTAGAGCTGACAAGGTGTAGCCCCGACTACCCCACCATTGACCCCGCCCCCTCTGCCGAGGCCGCCGACATTCCTTCCCTTACCGCCGAGCTCCTCAACCCCAAGCTTCCCCTCTTCCAGCGCTACCGTGCCATGTTTGCTCTTCGTGATTACGGATCCGGTTCCAAGGAGGCTGTCCACGCCCTCGCCGAAGGCTTTTCTGACGGCTCTGCCCTCTTCCGACACGAGATTGCCTACATCTTTGGCCAGCTCAGTTCGCCGTACAGTGTGCCGAGTCTCCTGAAGAGGCTGAGGGATCCCGTCGAAGACGATATGGTGCGACATGAGGCTGCGGAGGCGCTGGGAGGTATCGCTTCCGACGGGGTAGACGCTGAAGCAGGCGAGGGCGAGGGAGAGGAGCTGCCTGAAGGTGGTGTCCTTCAGGTTCTCAGAGAGTGGGCCGTCAAGGCCGATGCTCCCCCAGTCGTCAGGGAGTCTTGTCAGGTCGCCCTCGACATGTGGGAGTACGAGAACTCTACCGAGCAGTTCAACCCCCTTGATTCTCTTGGTAGCAAGGAGAACACTACCGGTATGGAGCGGAGTGCCGCAGCTGCGGTTGCTGCTATGGCCGTCTAAGCCTTAGATCGGGCGAGGTTTCGGATAAAAGAAAGCGAGATCAGCTTTCAGACTTGTTTCACAGTCTTCCTTTCCCAGGACCTGTTGTATACCCTGCATATATGTATCCAAGCCATACCCTCTTGCATGACGACAAATGACCTGACTTCTTTCTCTTATTATGCTTCTAAACTGCGTACCCCTGACCAAGCTTCTCCTCGACCTCCTTGATCAGCTCTCCCAACCTCGGCTCCTTTCCAGCCCATTTCTTCAAGCTTACGCGGCCTTCCTCAACCTTTCCTACTGCCAAACCACCGCTCACCTTCTCCGCCGAGATCAGGTTGCCAAACGCGACCGCAGCGCGGTAGACAGTCTCTGTATCGCCTCCTTCAAGCTTTTCTGTCGAGACGATCGAGACAATAAGCTCAAGGAGTTTGGGCGCCAGTGAAGCAGGAAGGAGCGACAATTGGGCAGAGATGGAGTAGTTGAGAAGGACAGTTGCAGCAGCAACTCGGCCGTTCTTGCCCACACCTTGCCAGGCGATACCGTCAAGGGCAGACAACACTTCCTGGCCGGTCGCTTCCTGGTTCAACACGGCTCGCCCAGTCGCATTGTTGAACTTGTTGGCCAGGGCGCGGAGAGTGAGGAGGAGGTTGGTCTCTTGAGGCTTTGACAGCGCACCCGAAGACGCCTGAAGAACCTGCGTAAAGATGACGGGGGAGAGGGCAGAAGAAGCCGGGGATGTGGCTGATAAGACCCGGAGGAGATCCAAGAGAGGGAATCGTTTCTCCTCGGGCCATCGGCAGATGATACCCGCCAGGGTCTGGGGGTCAAACTTCTCTTGTCCATCTTTGCCCTCGGGGTTTGGCAGCGCCACAGACGGCAACGAAAGGAACGCATAGATTTCGGTAAGAGCCTTTTCTTCATCCGTCGTCAATCCCGCTCCGCCACTCTTCAACTCTTCGTTGAATTGAGCCACCTTGCCCTTGACGGCAGCAACGTTGATCTGCTTGAACGAGAGCCAGCTTTCGACCGGCAAGATGCCTTGCTTTTGCTTCTTTGCTGCGGGAGTAGAGGAAGGGCGAGGGGTGGAAGAGTAGGCGCCGGAAGAGGTGAATGGGTCGCCCCCGCCGTAAGAGGGAGTATGCGTCGGGACGCCGCCCCCAGTGTATCGCGATCCGCCAGTGAAGGGGTCTCCATTGTTGGCCTGGCCACCGGCCATCGGCACTCCTCCTCCAGTATATCTCGATCCACCAGTGAATGGATCAACATAAGTCTGAGTCTCCCCTCCACCCAGCGTCTCACCAGCCGTATTCTGCTCGATAAACTGTACCACCTGATCCAGATAACTCCCTGGCAGTTCATTGTCCTCGAGGAACTTTTGGGCCGCGATCCAGGGGTTTTGGGAGGTGTTGTAGGGGAGTTTGAGGGGGGGCATGCCTTCGGAGACGTCGACATCAAAGACGTAGTCGTATTCTTTGCCTTGGTAGAGTTGTTTGCGGGATTGGCCGATGGCGTCGACTACTTGGCCGACCTGTTGCCAGGTGGACTCTGGAGCAGACCACTGGGCAAGGTGAGCATGGAATACGATATAAAGTAAGGGAGACGCACTTGGTAGGCTTCAACTTGGCCGTTGTTCTTGATCATCAAGACCTGTCCATCTCTCTTCCCTTCCCTTCCCAACGCCTCTATACCAGGCAGGTCTGAATGCTTTACATCACCCACCTGACTCTTATCCAACTGTCTCCCCTTTACCTCCCCATCCCAGATCGCCAGTTCCTCTTCCGAAGCAAACAGCTCCGGGGAAGTGGTGAAGAATCGGATAGTAGAGTCTGATGAGGACGAGACGATATAATGCCCGGAAGAAGGGGCGGAAGGGGGGGGAGGGGCGGTAGCGCAGGACCAAAGAGAGTTGGAAGTGTGCGCGATGGTTTGGAGGAGTTCAGATTCAGACCAGACGCGCATGGTGCCGTCTTCGCCTGTTGAGATGGCACCGCTGCCGTCGGGGAGAGCCGTGATCGAGTAGACGAATGAAGTATGGCCAGAGAGGGTGTTGATAGGGGCTGGCTTGTCGAAAGAGTAAATGTTGATGTTGCTTTCCTAGGATTCAGCATGTCATCGGGAAAGCTGAAAGCAACTCACCCATCATTCGAACAACTCCAGAAACCTTGCCCGTCAGGCCTCAGAGCTAAGCCTCTGACTGGCTGGGTGTGACCAGTATAGGTTTGCAAAGGTGTCGACCTGCCCGAAGCAACGTCGAGCGAGTGAAGGATGATTTTGTTGTCGGCAGAGGCGGAGAGGAGACGATCCTCACCAACGAATTTGACAGACCAGACCGCTTGTTCGTGAGCCTTGATGGTGACGGCTTTTTTAAAGTCTTTCCACACAATGACGCTCCTAATGTGCGTCAGTAGAGAACGTGGCAAGACGAGTTGGAAACGCACTTGTCCCACGATCCGGTAGCGATGAGCCCGCCCTTACTGACGTCCATGCAGCACAAGTTCTGAGAGTGCTCGATGAGAGTGTGGACTGGCTCGGGAAGCACATCTTCGGTGGGAGGAGCAGAACCCTCGGAGGGAAGTGGGTAGCTTGCGAGTATACCAGACTGCGATCCTACAAGCAAGTATGCTACACCCCATGAGCTCATATCCTATCCCGCTGCCGGCAGTGGCTCACCTTCCCCGTTCCAGCTAGTCAGACCGACGCAGCTCACATAACGCTTCTCAGGGCCTTCAACTCTCAGCTTGACATCCCACTCGCGCGACTTGTTTGACGGGCCCCAGACGATGGCGGAGCCGTCCCTCGAGGCAGAAAGGAGGAGTGGAATCTGCGGGTTGGGGGCAGTCAGATTACGCACGTCGGCGGCATGCCCATGCAGGGAGAAGGCGAGTTTGTAGGGGGCGGACATGGGGAGAGAGTGTTGCTGCTAGAAGTGCGATGAAAGAGGAGATGGGCGGCATCGTCAGCGTCAGACCACGGTGAGCACCGCCCAACGTTTCCGCCGGCGGCCGGCATGACCGACCCGTCGACGTTGTTGTGTTGCATTCTGTTTCTTCTTTCTCTTCCATTCTGGGGCTGTCTGCTGACGATGCCGGATCTGCTTACTCCTCAGGTGCTGGCCACGGGCGAGTAGTGCGCTCTCTGAGTGATCTCGGGCTGACCATGACTCACAGCCGGCCCACTCGTCCTTGACACTTTCATCAAGCACTACCTCGGCAACAACAGCAGCAAAGACAAGAACAAGGACAAAGCAAGAGAAGATCTCATGTACGATGAGGGTACGGAGATCATATTCTTGGGGCGGACGCGAGCTGACTTATACTCCACAGCGTTTGTTTTGATGAAGGTGCGTTGTAAGGGAGGTGGCGCAAGCATCTACTGACTCCATCAGACCTTTCTCGAGATGTCTACAAAGTGCGCCATTTCCATACTCTGAGGCCCACGCTGAAAGATCGCAGACACCCCGTGGCAGCTCTACAAAGATTTGGCCAGGTTCGCACCCCATCTCCGCCATGGGTCGCTGTACATCGCATCCACGTTCCCCACCCCACTCTCGCCTCCGCCGCCGAATACCTCATCAAAGGATTCGGTGGTGAGGAGATGGCGTTCAAGATTGCGGGCGGCACAAAGTGGTGGCAGGTGAGGGCGGGGCCAGGGGTAGAGGCCGAGTGGATTGTGATGAAGAAGGATTGGAGGACGGTGGTGGCAGAGGAGAAAAAGGAGAGGAAAGAGAGAAAAGACAAGCCCGAGAAAGGGAAAAGCAAGGAGGAAGACAAGGAAGAGGATGACTGTGAGCACCCTCTGATGAATCGACTCTTCTGACGTTTGCCAGTCCGTCCCGAGATGGACCGCCTTCGCTGCATGCTCTATAGTGAGTCTCTTGATCTTATGCCAGCGACTGCCCTGATGCGCTCTAGTTCATGGTGGCGCCTACTACTGGGGATCCATCAATACACACCGCTACACTATATGGCGCCACGCTCGCAAGATGCACGGCCGCTGCTTCGCCGTCAACTACCGCAAGGCTCCTCAATACCCCTTCCCATGTGCTTTGCAAGACTGTCTTGCGGCCTACCTCTACCTCACCAACCCCCCGCCTGATGCGCCGCACACAGCGATTGACCCAAAGAACATTGTGCTTGCCGGAGATTCGGCGGGTGGGGGGTTGTGTTTGGCTTTATTGCAGGTGCTGAGGGACACGCCAGGGTTGGAGTTGCCGGCTGGGGCGGTGCTGATAAGTCCTTGGTCGGATTTGACGCATAGCTTCCCCAGCATTCTCGAGAATACTGCCACGGACGTCATCCCGCCTTATGGCTTTATTCACAAACCCTCCTCACTCTGGCCACCTCCCCCGCCCGTCCTTACAGACGCTGTCCAATCCCGACTGCGCACCAAGATGCGTGAAGCTATCATTCGTGTGAGGGAACACGAGAACGCAGGCAAGGCACCACATGAGGGAGATGCGGCTGAAGGCAATAGGCTCAAAAAGATCTTGTCGAGGGTATCGTCGCATCAAGGGGACAAGGAGGTCCGAGCATCGTCGCCAACAGATATCCACTCGCCTCGGGACTCCGAAGCCCGCGGCAGCCCCGATCCAAAAGACCTCCAGCCCACCGCAGAGGGCTCTGACGCTGCTGCCCATCCCGAGCCACAACATCCGCTCTCCGACTCCGCCGCCAACCCCGCCTCTCTCTTTCCCCGGATCTCTCTCTCCACAAAATCTGGCCAGCCAAAGACCCTTGCCTTGGACGAAATTCCGCTGGAACTGAGGGTCAAGGGGGAGAAGGTGGTGTTGGATACGCAGATCCAGCTCTATGCTACCAACTCACAATTAAATCATCCCTGGGTGAGCCCTGTCTTGGGGTACCTCGGCGGTCTGCCACCATTGTATATTATGGCAGGGGACAACGAGGTGTTGCGTGATGAAAACATCTATCTGTACGTCTCCCTTTCTCTTCTACTTCAAGTCTGACCATCTTTCTCTAGCGCACACAAAGCAGCAAACCCCCAAGCCTATCCCCTGCGCCCAGACTTATGCCCACTTCTCCCTTCGCTACAAGGTATCGAATCCCGCTACGGCCCCACCAACGTCCATCTCCAAATCTACGACGGTGTCTGCCATGACCTCCCTCTGTTCAGCATGACCAAGGCTGCTCGGGGATGTTTCAGGGCTATCGCTTCTTTTGCGAGATATGTGACACCTTCGGCTCCGGGTAGTCATTATATCGGCCGCACCCCTGCCGGAAGCAAGCCACCTTCAAGAGGCGGCACGGGCGATACTGCTGATGGGCTTGAAGCGGGGAGCAAACCGGTCTTTGGTCAGGGGGTTGCTGCTTCGCCAGAGAAGCTCAATCCGCAGTTGCCCGAAACCGGCCTCGCTGCACCTTCCACTCTGACGCTCAATTCCAGTATGCGTCCCCTCGCACCTTCCACCTCCAAAGGCTCCACCACCTCCCTCCTCTCATCCGTCTCTAGTACTTCTACGCCAATGACCGCCAACTTTACTGGTATGACTCATGCCGACGAGAGTGTCTCAACGGAGCAGGACACCTTTTATACGCCCATGGAAGGGAACTTTGAAGGGATGGAGATGTTGAAGACGGAGGAAGAGTTGGAGAAGGAGAGGGGAATTCTGCCACCCACGAGGAGCAAGAGTCTCTTCAGTGACACGCCCTCGGGAACGCCTGGTACTCGCGGGTCGACAGAGATATCGAAATTACCAAGCAGACTCGACTCTCTCGACCCGAACCATCCACACCCTATCATCTCCCCTGACGACCAACCGTCTACACCCCGACCTTCCACTCCCTCTACTCCAATTACACCTGCCACACCTGCCACACCTGCTACACCCGGATCAACTGAAAAGATCACTCGGAAACATAGGAGTCTCGCATGGCTGCAAGGCTCTGGGTCCGAATCCCGCAAGGGCAGCCGGGAAAGTAGGAGCGAGAAAGGTGGGGAGAAGGAGAAGGACTTCCACGGGTTGGATGATTCAAGGGCGAAGGAAGGTGAGGCGGGGTGGCCGGGAATGTATCGGGGTGAGAATGTGAGAACTTAAATGTTGCCAGGCCAGTAGTCAATCGCTGATTGCGTCGTAGCCGTTTGGACCAGATCATATGATCCGCGAACGTATCGATCCCTTGGGCCATACCCGGCCCCTTTCCCCGGTTTCCGCCATCCCCGCTCTGCAAATACCATCTGAAAAGATTGGTCTCATCAAGGAAGGTCCTGCCATGCGATACATCAATGGCCAGACCCTTTGGGACAAGAAGTACAAAAAGGTTGGAGAGCGCGTCGAAAAGAAGCGAAGAAGGAACCTGAATGAAGCAAAGAAGGTTGCAGAGAGGGGAGGAGAAGATAGAGGATTTGAAGGAGTTGTGAGGGAGGTGATGAAGGCTGAGAAGGAGAAGAGTGTCCAGGGCAAGGCCAACAAGGGGAAGACGAAGAAAAAGGTGGCCGGGGATGGAGACGAGGCGTGGGAGAGTGAAGCGGAGGAAGGTGAAAACGGTGATTCTAGCTGGTCTTGGGACTGGGCTCTCCAAGGCGAAGCTCCTCCACCCAGTGCCATTGTCTCCCGTCGCGACTTTGTGAGTATCACACCTCCTATCTTCAACGTCTGCTGACCACATCAGGCCGAGGCGCGTCAACTAGCACTCATGGCAGACCGTATCGACTCTTCCGTCTCTCACTCTACTCCCTTCCATGGCCTCAATATCTGGGTCGGTCTTGCAGGCTTGTTTGGGGGGAGTGGGAACGAGAAGGAGAAGACGAAGGAGATGTTGCAGGAGCTGAAGGAAGAGAGGGAAAAGGAGAAGAATGAGGAAAAGATGGGGAAGGGGACGGAGAACGGTCAAGGGCATGTGAAGGGTGGCAAGGGGAAGTGGTGGAAGTTTGGAAGGCATTGACATCAGTCCGGGCTGTTTGAATGTTAGAAGCAGATGGATAGAGCGTAGAGGATCTTGGCTGTGGAAAACTTGTGAGACGAGGGATACATCGACGACGGATTGATTCTGTGATATTGTAGAATACACCTTCGAAAGGAAATCTCATGGATGCCATGTCTCTATCTTACGCGAGCTTCGATCAGAGTACACAGCAAGCGAATATCACATGGTGTATACGTTTCCTGCAACCATCATCCCCTTGTTGGCATGCCGAGGTGGTTGATGACCGCCGACTAATCTGTTCAAACGAGATAGCGTTGTAGAAGCCACTGCAATGAGAAGTGGTGGGAGATGAGGCGATCGACATGTGATGGAGAGTCTAGCCAGGACAAGAGAAGTCTTTGAAGGGTTCATGGCAAGTCGGGGGTTACCTCCCTTCTTCGAAAGGCTATTTTTATCGTCAGTCGTACTCCTCCTCCGGCCATACATGCTTGATCTGACTCACCAACGACCTAATCACCCCATTTTCCATCCAGTCGGCAGCGACACCCCTTCGCTCCGTTTCTTCAGCACTAATTCCGCCGGACCCATTGGCGTATTGAAAGGAAAAAAGAAAGTCTGGTACTTCTCTTTGTCCGGTTTCAGCTCCTCCCAAAGGTCGAACCACTTGTCTTCAATGCCCTCATCATGCTTTTCCAGTATCCTCTTTGCGTACAAGATAAAAGCATGCGAGAAGGGCGCCAAGACTTGTTGGTAAGGGGGTCGCAGGTTGAAACGGCGCATATGAGGACGAGGAGGAGTGTCAACAAGGATGTCAATGTCGTCAAGGGGAAGCGCTCTGTAAGCACTCGGTTTGAAGTCAATCGATTGCCAAGAAAGAAAATGTTCCATGACGACTTGAAATTCTTCTGAGAAGACATCGATATTAGCATGTGCATCATGACGGGACAGGAAGATGCTAGACTTGCCAATGTATGAGACAGACTGAGAACGACAAGTCAGTGTGTCTAAGGGCCTACGTGCGTGTAGCAGAGCTCGAACAACGTACCTTCCAGAACTGTTGTGAGGCAATGGGGTAGTTGTCTTTATACCGAGTATCGCCCTGTTTGAGTAGATCCTCCAAGCCATCTTTGATGGCTTTCCAGAACTGGCGAGCTTGCATTGCACACCCGTAAGCTTTACAGAGGTCGCGACGAGAAAGCTAGAATTTGTCAGCCCCTTTAAATCAGGTATGACAGGTCGAGTGGACCTACTCGAATGGTACCGTCGGGGGTCTTCAAAAAGACTATGAAGTATGAGGGGTCTTCGTCGGTCTGTAACAAATCGAAGCATGGGTTGTCTGTCCGTAATTTCCTTGTTTCTGGTGCTTCATTGTTGGTCGGCTCGGTCTGCAGAGTCCAAAGAGGAGGACAGAACCCGGAGAACTCGTTCCAGACAGCCTGTGCTTTGGTAAGCAAGGTGGGTCCAGATGAGAGGAGAGAGGGCATCTTGTGACGGAAACTGGTGAAAGCTGAAGCAAAATAGCGACGGATCGATGCCAGACTATGCAAACGCTTGAGCTTTGTCTCGTGTTACCACCCACTGCCGCCATTGCGGAAGGGGCCGGGACACGGGGCAACAGCCAGAAAATCAACTTCTATGTCACAGGCACGAGGCCCCGGACGCCACCTCCACATCGCGCGTCCAGGCAAGGCCAAAGCCAGAAGAGCCAGCCAGAGGCCAGAGGCCCCAGAGGTACACATATGTGAAAAGAGGGGCCTGCTATAAAAGCAGACATGCTTCATGCTGGCCACTGACCACTACTGAAGAACACGGAGACCTACATCAATCGAAAGCAGGTCCTCGCTGCAAAAGATTCCGCTGGTTCATGGTGAACACCAGACTCGGATGAAGCTTGCACTTTTCTCTTCAAATACTTACTCTCAAGGATGGTCAGACATCTGTCATCAAAGCCTGCTGATAGTCACATTGTTGTCCCTGATCATTATATACCTATGTGATTTGAAGCTCAAGGCCTTCTCAGCCATTTGCAGCTTGACTGGACGTGATGATGATCGCCTGCCTTGTAAATCAATCCTTGCCTTAACGACTCATATTTCTGCCTCCGAAAACGCCAAATACATCCGTAGCTCTTGCCCCAACCCTAACCAGTTTTTCATCAGGGAAAACATCGACCGAATGCTCCCCGCCGCATGTTTCAATGAAGACAAAGATTGGAACGGGACACTGTTCGTTAGGGTTGTGGTCGACGACGCTTGCCGACGTGGTTGGATGGTGGGATGGCGGGGCCAAGATTATCCTAATGGTACGTATAAGACTTTCGTGAGCGGATACTGGACGGCGAGGAGGAAGGTGGGCTAGGCGGTGAAGAGTTCGCAACATGTAAGACGATATGTCTCATGATGCATAACTTTACGCAAAGTCCGTATGTATAATCACTTACGGTTGTCGGCATGACTCAATGCTTGACTGACGCGAATTCATTGTCATCAGATGATCAATCACGATGTACGATAGACTGATCACCAGTCCTCGAGACCTCGAAGGGAAAATTGAATATTCACGCTTTTACATTACATATGCGGCAAGACTGATCAAACTATGCTAAACTGCTATCCTCCTCACTTCTTCCCCTCATCCTTGATCCACCTCTTGGGCACTCCCCTACTGAGAAGCGCCTCAATAATGATCTTTTGCTGACTCCCCTGTACCTGCACTTCTACCAGCCCAAGCTTCGGGCTCACCCCTTCTCTCGGCTGTACACTTGCCGACCCGGCACACTTTTTACGCATCTCCTCTGCAAAAGACTCGGCGGGGATGGAGAAGAGCTCGAGCCCGGTAATGTGGGTGACGGTACGACGGCCGCCGCGGGATTTAATGGTCAGGGTGATTGGTTGGAGGGCGCCTTTTCTGCAATGCATATATAAGCAGGGATCATGCAAGAAGGGAGCAGACGTACTTGATGACACCGCCAATGGACACCGCCCAGCTCACTCCATTTCTCAACTTTGCAATCACATCATCTCTAGCCATCTTCTGCCCCGGCTCCGGCTTTTTCACGGCCACAGCCTTCCCCAGCTCTTCGTCCAAGAACACGAGTCTGTGATTGTTTGGTATAAGCAAGTTGTGCTTTGTGATATATTCGTCCACTGTCTGTTTTAAGGCAGAAGGCGGGTAGTATTCAGATTTGGAGAGACCACAAACTTCCCAGAATCGCAAAGCAGGCGAGATGGGTTTCCATAGTTCTTGAATATCGATCGGCTGGGATGCGGTATGGGCGGGCTTGCCATCAGCGCCTTCTGGGTTGGCAGCAGCTTCCCGAGCAGCCTTCTTGGCGGCTTTCGCCTCTTCTTGCGCTATCGTCGTATAGTCGACATGCGCCTGCACAGCCGGATGGTTTGCATCAAAGCTGACCACCGTCACCTCCCCCTTACTCTCTTTGGTCTTGACGATCCCTTCCTTGTTGATCTCCTTCATCCACTTGGCCAGCTTTTTCCATTCACTTTTGGCGATGACGACTTCGTCGCGTTTGTCTTTGGGAATGTAGGCGGGGCGGGAGGGCAAGATGTGGGAGGAATACAGGAGGGAGGCGGGCATGGGGAAGGAAGAGGGCTGGAGAGTCGAGAGGGCTTGAAGAAGGGAGAGAGAGAGGAGGGAAGAGATCTCGTCAGGAGTGAGAGTGGCGGAGGAGATGGCCGGTTCGGATGATGCCTCGGTAGCGTCTTCGGATATAGAAAGATCCTCTACGAGGGGAACGTCCTCTTTTCTTTGCCCTCTTGGATCCGAAGCCAATGGAACCTCGGGAGCTGGAAGGATGAACGTCGGAGGTGCCGATTTCGAACCAAGCTCCCATAGACTACGATACCCCATGAGTTTTTATTCCAACTCGCTTCAGAGATGAAACTCACTGGTCCTCTATTATACAGAGCACATCCGCAAACTTGCCCTCTTCCCTCTCGTCCCCACCTTGCAAAAGCTGGATCCTCCTCTCCCAAGCGCCCCTCATACCGCCCTCAGCAGCAATCCTCCCAACTCCCACATATTGGACCTCGTCATTTCTAGACGGGGAGGTCGCAAAGGCGACGAGATGCCCTTGCTGTACATCAGGAAGGAGATGGGGTTTATCAATGTTACGAACGGCGGGGATGAAGAGAGGTGCACCCGTAAGAATTGGGGGAGGCATGGGGTGGTATATTTGGATGACCGGCAGAAGCGGACGAGGGAGGGGTAGCGTCAAAAGGTACACTGTCAATCTTGTCAGCGTTTGTTTCGCAACAAAAAGTCATACGTACGCGTAGGGATGTATTCCTTGGAATTACGACCGAAGGACATCCAGAGAGGGTTGCCATCAGGTGCTATCCAAAACGTCTAATGACTCCATTAGCACGGACTCTAGGTGCGATATCGATAATGAACTTACCCCCTCCACTCCAGTACTGTTCTCAAAAGTGCCGGTCTTGACACCCTCTGGCAGAATGACTCTGCCGAGCTCTTTCTTGTCATTGTCTTCCGCGCCGGTGACAAGTGAAGGGAACTGGTCAAAGATGGCAGCCAAGAGTTGTCGCCGGGCAGAGGACCGGATGGGGGTCGCGTTGGATTGGTGGACGAGGGGTTTCTTGAACATGGCGGGAATCGCCAAAACTAATGATGAAGAGAGAAAATGTGGAGAGAAAGGGCAAAGTGAGATGCAATACTTGAACGCTTTACCCCGCGGGGAAGTTCCTTCTCTGCGTTCCGTTCAGTCTCTCAATCTCGAGACATCGACCGTCATGGACGTGTCATTCGTGATGGACTCCTGGGAGCAATACATGTACAGTCCTTGCACCAGGAAGTATGTAGAGGCCTAAATACTTGACTTCCTGGACGCCATTGCCTTTCATCAAACTGTTTATGCCAGCTTGCTTCTATTCAGGTGTAGGGGAAACCATTGACGCCCATTTCAATACATTGGTCACGTGATGGAGTTGGTCACCATACCTGTCTAACAAGATTATCTTGTCTTCACAGGAGGTCGGCGGTTCGATCCCGCCCGGGATCATTTCTTTTTGCTTTTCTTTTTGGCACGCTCACCGCTGAAGGAATCGAATAGGGAGAAGACCTGTGGCTGGAACAGTCTTTGCTTCACTCTTGCGGTCCCACGACGGATGACGTGATCGGGCGGGGAACAAGATATATCGTACACCACGGTCCAGTGTTGAATAAGCCTTTCCTGCGAAGGCGCAGCCTATGGTACACCTGTATGGCAATTGTTGCGCACGTCCGTAGAGTTCAGGAAGCAACCTGCCGCCTTGACCGCCACCCATACACGTTACACGACAAGAACTCTATAGCTGTTGAACAACAAAAAGGTGACCAGAAAAGACAAAAAGAAATGATCCCGGGCGGGATCGAACCGCCGACCTCCTGTGAAGACAAGATAATCTTGTTAGACAGGTATGGTGACCAACTCCATCACGTGACCATTAACCGCTGTATTACAACAGCTTGTTGGAAAGGAATTGGTGGTACAACAGGTTGTTGAAAAAAGTTTTTACCCTAAATAATTACAGAACGTTGGTGATTAACTCCTTTGTTCTTAGAATCTTGTTAGTATGTACTGTACACCTGCGGTTTACTTCAGCTGTAACACCAATGTACTATGAGCTCCTTTCGCTGCCATTGACAGCTGGATCACATAGTCGAGCGCCGACCTTTGCCGACCTACTAGCTGGACACCCTTTTGGGGCGTGGCAGCAGCTCCTTTCATCTTTACCATGCACGGCAAATGCACGATGCTGTCACTTCTGCGTTTTTGCTGGAGTGCACCACTCACATTCAGATTCTTCCAGCATCAATTTGTGGACCAGTTTGTTCGGCATCAGCTCAGTCATTCGTAAGATAATCAAGGTGCATCGAAAAGTCGGAAGCTCGTGCCTGCGCGTCATTGACCACACATGTCTCCCCGAATCAGCCCCGAATACAGAAGTCAGATCACAGATTACAACCATTCTTCTTTCTGCTTTTATCTGTCTTTACTACCCTGTCTTTACTCCCCCTGCCCTCCTGTACATATACGCCCTCCCCTCGAGTAATGCCGCCCTCGACTCGCTCCGCCAAGCTGAAAGGCGCCCAGACACCACTGCATCTGCTACAGGGTGATCAACAAGAACAGAGCGCCGAGGGATCTAACCACAAGGCAGACGAGGACCAGCCGGCGTTTGAGATTGTCGTGCTGGGTAGCGGAGGAGGTCCTCTGGAAACAGATTGTGCTGGGTGAGTCATCGCAACGTTTACGGGTTCCCGAGAACGTCACCAGTATTCTGGCGCGAGCTTATTTTCGATGTCTTAGGTATCTGGTGAAGCCATATGCAAGTAGATGGGAGGATGGAGTGCTCGGTGTTGAGGGCGGTAAGTACAGTGGACCTTTAATCCGGGAAGCACCTGACATCAATGAAACAGGCTCTGGTCTTGGCGCTCTCGCGACGCTACTCTCAACGCGCAAAGCGAAAGACCTCTTCCCCGGCGTTGTTTTTCCTCGCGAATACAATACCCCTCTTCTGAAAGCGTCTTACATCTTTTCTTTCTTATCGTAAGCCCCCTCATCCCCTTGTGACATATTACGAAACTAACACGACCCAGATCATACGTGATAACTCACTCACATATGGACCATGTCCTCTCCCTCGTCATGCTCACTGGTTCATTCCCCCATATAGCCCCAGAGCCCATCCCCAATCCTGCTCCCCAACCCGACACCTCTCCCCCTCCTTCGACCTCTGTATCATCCTCCAAACCCCCAACAACCGTTTACGGTACAAAGGGCACCCTCAAACGCTTCTCGATGGCGTACAAAGGCGCCCTCTGGCCTGAGCTTGCTGATTTCGAACCTGCCAGTCGCGAAATGGACGATGCAGAGTTGATACCCGGCATGGTCTGGGACTACGTTTTAGAGGGAGGCGATGGTCAGAAGAAACGGAAAGTGGGAGAGTTGACGCATTCGAGGAGGTCTTCCTATGTGGCAATGGATCCGGCCTTGTCGAGGCGGTCGTCCTATGCCGCTATGGATCCTGCCTCAGATCCTGCTGGGGCTTCTCCGGACATTGTACATCCATGTCTCACGCTTGCACCGTATGTGTCTCTCTCGTCATGCACAAGACGACGCTGACGCAGTATAGTCTGGCCATCAAAAACACGGGCTCTCAAATTCAAAATCTCCCTCTGTCTATCCGATCTTTTCCTCTCTTGCATGGCGCAACCTCTCAAGGAGAATTCGAATCCTCAGCTCTCTTCATCCGGCACACGCCTCAACCCCACTTCTCTGCATCTTCCACTCCAAAACCCAACGGCGCCAGCGGCCCCCAACTGGAAGAGAAAGAGTTTCTCTTCTTTGGTGATATGGAGAGCGCATATCGGCGACCAGGGGAAGAAGATGTGGATAGTGATAGAGCTGCGGAAGCCGACAAGATGAACAGGGATGTATGGGCCGAGGCGGCTAGATCTTGGGATGAAGGACGTTTGTCGGGTGTTTTTGTAAGTCTCTTGCCAGATTGTGAAAGCGATGGCTTATGGGAGGGATACTAGCTGGAATGTTCTTACGACTCTTCAAGACCGGCTCAGTCTATGTATGGACACTTGTCACCCCCCGGGGTGTATCAAGAATTGAAGACTCTGGCTAGTCTTGTTCAATCCAAAAACGACAGGTCAATCCCAATCCCAATCCCTACACCTCTTTCCCCGTCGGCTACCCAAAGGCTAACCTTCTCCCAGAGAACCTCTTCGAGGCTTGAAAGTATTCATCATTCACATCAAAGAATCTCTCTTGCCCAATGCCGAGAGCAAAACGCAGAGAGAGATTGTCATGCGCGAGTTGCACGAATTGGAGGGGGAAGGCAAGCTGGGTGTGGTGCTTGCAGATCCGAGGCGAGGTGATAGACTAGGTATGTTCGCTCGCGTGTCTGGGTGTAATGATCAGGATGAAGAGACAAGTGGGCTGATCAGATGCTTCAGTCATATAGAATAAGAGCATAGTAATTCATTTACATATTTTGTATCAACAAGCTATCATGTACTCTCTCACGACACACCGACACCATTTTCTTTCGTTTCTCGCCTCTCATCCATTGTCCGCCCCTCTACTTCTATAACGTCCAAGTTCTTACAGTCCCTTCCCAACAGCATCTCCCGCCCTATCAGCAAATCTCCCCATAACTTCCCACCACCACTCCTCATCCGTCCCATCCGCCTTGTGTTTTGCCGCCTCCTTCGCCACATGCGCCAAGAAGCCATATACGCCGTCTTCCAGGATGGCCTCTCTGATATCGGGGGAAGAAGGGGAAGAACGAGAGGAAAGGAGACGTGGGCCGGAGAGAGAAGACGGGAGGAAGAGGTAAGTATAGCCGAGTGAAGCGAGGTTGGAGGAGTTGGTTTTCAAATCGTTGGGCGCTTTATAGTGATGTCAGCCATTGACTCCAGGGGATAAAGGGGATCACTTACTGGAAGCCACCACAGGTAGATTGTAAGCCATCCACTGGCCAGGGTGCGTCTCTTGCACGGCTTTCGCAAATGCTTCAGCTCCCTCAAAGGTGTGCCCGTGCCCGCACGTCCAAACGACATCAGCGATACGAGTCGTGATACGCGCTCTGGAGATGGCGGCAGAGATACCGCCGGCATAGGGGTACCACCCCTCGGTGGTGCGCGCTGCTTCGGCGGACCAGTAGAAGGACGAAGAGAGCTGTTGAGCAAGGGCGTATGCTTCAGAAGTGTTGAGGCCCTTGCTCTTCTGTTCAAAGGTGTCCCATTCGTCTGGATGGCTTTTCTTGAAGGCATCGTCTAGGGTAGCAAGTTTAGCTTCGCGCACCCACTCATCCTTGCCCGAATGACCGTCAGCGTGATAAAAGCCTCGAGGAAGGGGGACGGTGGCGCCGAGGATGTAGGGGCGGTCACGAGGGTCGATGGTAGAGGTGATGTGGGTGGCGAAGCGGGTGTCTGTACGGGCTATGGAGACCATCTCTGATCTTTCTTTGTCGTGAGCTCTTGTCGTGAAGAGTGGAAATACCATAACTCACCCCATGATATCAAGCTGTAACTTGCCCGCCGTCAACCTTCTTAAAAACTCGCACACCGGCACCACCACTTCCCCCTCCCCATCCTTCTTATCATGCCTCGCCGCCCCGCTTAACGAGTCATCTAGGTGATACCCTGCCGCCCCGCTCAAAGCGAGGAGCTTGAGATGTTTCATGATGACGGTGTGCGCTCCGTGCCCTGTTGCTGCGTCGGCAATGAGCGGCAGGATGTCGTTCTCAGCATCAGCGGAAGAAGAGGTTGAGGCAGACGCTTCGGAGGTGAGGGGGATGGGAGATGAAGGGTGGGGTGCATTGAGGCGGACAGTACGAGCGGACAGGAGCTGGGAGCGATAGAGGGATTGGACTTTCTTGGGAACTGTCTCGTAGGTGTCGTGGCTCTGTGCGGCGTTTCGGGTGAGCCTCTCACTATCCGGTTGAGATGGCGCTTACAATGCCTAAAGCACTCTCGTTTGGAGTGGAAACGTGCGTTGCGCTTGACACATATGCCGTTTCTACGCACTAGTCAACCTCTACCCCCAAAAGGAACCGCCAGCTCCTCCTCCCTCACAACTCACCAAAGCCCGCATCGGCCATCAAACCCAGCCCGACAAGGTCATTCACACTCGAGCTCAAGCTAACCTGCTTGCTCTTTTGCGCTTTCTCGAGAATGGCCCTTAGTTTGAGGGGCATGGCGTTGGAGCACTGGACTGGAGGGAAAACGTCTCGAAGGGAGGCGACGGTGTTGGCAGAGTAGGGGCGGTGGATGGTGGACTGGGAGGGGGTAGCCCACCATGCTTGGATAGCGTCAGGATCTAGCCAGGTGGATCTATCTGTCATTTCTGAGGATTGGTGGGAAAGATAGTAGAATAATGCGATGTAGATGGGTTTATATACGGCGACGTATCTGGACTGCCTCCACCTCGGATGGAACCGGGTTCGGCTTCGGGTGAGCCACCCGAGCCGCCGTGCTACTCGTTGTTTGGTCCGGGACAAATAGGAGCGAGCTTATCAAACGATGACCATGTCAAGTTGCAAGAGTTGTAGTGAATACTAGTACATTGTTGTATGCATGTGATTACCGTTTGATCATGAATAGAGAAAAAGACCCCGACTTCAACCCTCCCGCTCATCCGCGCCAAGTATGTCCCCTACACAGTGTCTTCCAAGCAAAGCTTGGGCATGATGTTCATACCCATCAGCTGCACGATCTGTCAGCGACGACTCAAACGTCTTTCCTGAGACCCACCTCTTGAATCAGAAGCTTGGCCGCGTAAGGGATTGTCAACCCCACCACGCCCTTCCCACTCTTACACTTCGGACACCAATTGTTGTACCCCAACATTCCACATGTTTCGCAAACTTGTGTCTCGAAAGCGTCTGATGAGATCATGAGTCGTTCAAGCAGAAGTTGCGTAGCACCATAACCGATAAGACTACATCATATGATCAGTCGTCTAGAGCAAAAGCTGCGCGAAAGACGTACCAATCTCTCTCCATTTCACCTAGTCGAAGACCACCGTCCTTTGAACGACCCTCGGTGGGTTGTCGGGTAAGGTTGGCTCGGGGACCGGTAGGTCGAGCGTGCATTTTGTCCATGACCATGTGCTACGCTGTGGTCAGCATTTCACTCGCCGTCTGTAATGCAGCTTACCTTGAGTTTCTGGTAGTAGATGGGGCCGAAATAGACATATGCCTCCATGGGCTGCCCGGTGATGCCGCTCGTCAACATATCTTTACCGCCATACGAGAAACCATTATCGATGAGGATCTGAGACATGTCGACGACCTTTGAACCACCAAAGGCTGTTCCGTATTGTAGTTTACCCGCAAGGACTCCAGCTTTGCCGGAGAGCAATTCAATCATCTTTCCAACAGTCCTATCAAGGTTTGTCAATACGGCCACAGATGGGATCAATAGTGCTCACATTCGCGAAGGGAAACCGTGAGGGTTCATGATGATATCCGGCACGATACCCTGATCATTGAACGGCATATCCGCTTGCGGCACAATCAAACCACACACACCCTTCTGACCATGTCTTGACGAAAACTTGTCTCCCAGCTCCGGCCTTCTCGTCTGCCTCGTCAACAGCTTGATCAACGCCCCATCTTCCCCTTCCGTCAACATGACCTTGTCAATCAAGATCGGCTCGGGCGTCTTGTGCGTCACGGGACTGGGCTTGTACATTTGCGTGTCTGTCCCGCGCGTGTCTACGGGCGTCTCACGGTGCACCATGACATCGAATTGGTTGATCGTGGCGCCAGGAGCGACCATGCCATCGGCCTTGTCGACGAAGGTGTATGCGTCGGGCCGTTGGGGCGGGTCGGGGTAGGCGGTACGTTCGTGCGAGCCGTTGTGGAACGTACGCATGGGCACAGTCTGTTTCTTCAAGACGTGGCATCGTCCAAATCCTCGGTCCACGGACGCGCGGTTCAAAATCAGAGCATCTTCGATATCGTACCCAGAGTACGACATGACAGCGACGGTAGCGTTCTGTCCGGCAGGAAGCTTGTTGTACCCGATAAGCTCGATAGTCTTGGTCTTCACCATAGGCTGTTGAGGGTAGGTCATCAAATACAGAAGGGTATCGATACGGTTGAGCTGGTTGTACGCGATAGCGCCGATAGCTTGTTTACCCATAGCGCACTGGTACGTGTTACGAGGAGATTGATTGTGGTGGGGATAAGGAATAAGACCGGCAACGGCACCGAGGATAGTGAAGGGTTCAATCTCGAGGTGGGTAGTGCCTTCTTCAATCTCGTGCTCGTAGCAAGCAATGAAAGAGTCGTTCTCTTCGTTGACATCGAGATACTCGACAAGACCTGCTCGAAGGAAATGGTCGAAAGTAACCTTGCCTTCCTTGAGCAGACGAACGTGCTCGGTGGTGACCCGGGACTGGCCCTTCTCGACAATAATCATGGGTCGACAGATACGTCCACCATCACTGGCAATGTAGATGACCTTTTGGTGGTGATTGATGTAGATAGAAACAAATTCTGAGGTCCTTCCCGCCCTCCTCAGCTTTCGGAACGTCCGCACAAACTTTTTCGCCATCTTGGTCACTCCGACGATCGTACCGTTCACCTGCACAAGGTGCACGCCCGGGCGGTATAACTCGTTACCGGTAACAAGAGAGATGTCTTCCACACCCAACATCCAGGCCAGCTTGTGCAGCGGGCCCTCGGGTACATCGGTCGTGATATGCGTCATCAACGCCAAATTCTTGACCAGTCCGCACGCCTCTCCTTCGGGCGTATCTGATGGACAAAGCATACCCCACTGACTCGGCTGCAACGCACGCGGACCAGAGACCTTTCTCGTCTTTTCAAATTGAGACGAGATACGCGTCATCATACCTAGTGCGGCGATGAAGCTGAGTCGAGAGAGGACGTGGGTGACACCGGCACGCTCAACGTGGAATCGCTTGAGCGACCAGTTGCCGGTGGAGATGGAGCGGACGAAGGCTTGCGTGATAGGGTCGCCGCCTTGGCGAATGAGGGTACCTGCGTCAAACGGGCCCGCACGATTGACCTTCTCTAAAATCTTGTCCATGCGCTTCTTGAGCTCGCTGTTAAAGGTTTTGAAAGAGTCTTCAAACAAGAGCGAGAGAAGTTGACCGGCACTGAAACAGATGAGCGTATGTTCAAGGCCAAGAGAAGGAGACTTACAGTTCCAGACGTTTGTTACCGACATAGTCTCGGTCATCAACCATGTGATCATCCACCATAGCCATCAACACTCTTCTCGCCATCGTCGCAAGATAGATACATTTCGGTCGGAAATTCATGTTCTTGACAGGAACGTGACCGAGTACCATTGCAGCGAGTGCTTGTTGAGCAACGTCGCTGGGAGTGAGCGTTCTACCGGATGGGCCGTCGTCCTTGGCCTGGTTCTGCGAGACTCTTGCGCCGATCCAGTTCAAGGCTTGAAGCCTTGTAAAAGTCTTTTCCTTGGCGGCCTCTTCCAAAGAGACACCAAACGCCTCCTGATATCGTTCATCAGATCCACAGATGAGCTGAAGGATCTCCTTGTCGGCGGTGAGACCCATAGCTTTGAGGGCGATAACAATCGGGATGAACTCTTTGAAAGAGTTGTGGCGGAGATACAAGCGGTTGGCTTTGGTGACGACGTAAGTTTTGACAACTCGATCATGAGTCGAGCTGGGGAGGATCAGTGACAGTGATACAAGATGATGGACGACTCACGAGGTGACTTCTGCTGTGACTTCATCCTTCTTGCTATCCTTCATGACAAGAATACGATTCTTGCTCAACTGCTCCTGCACCAAAATGACCTTCTCCGTTCCCTTCACCACAAAGTACCCTCCGGGATCCATGGGACATTCGCCCATCCTAGCCAGCTCTGCCTCGTTCCTATCTTTGAGGTTACACAAGGTACTCCTCAACATGACAGGCAACATCCCAATCTGCACGCCTCGCTGCTTGATCCTCTTCTCTTCGCCCATATACTCTACATCCACAAATATAGGAGCAGAGTAAGTGGAGTCCGTTAGACGACACTCCATGGGAGTGAGAGGTGACGCGACCTGGTTGGCATCATGCCTTGAAGGTCTGCCGACTCGAATGTCGGTATAGCGAATGTAGTAACGAGGGTTGATATCAGAGATGACTAGGGAGTTTGCGGCGAGGATGGCTTTGATGTCGACCTTGACAAAGTAGTCGAATGAATCTAAGTGTTGCTTGACAAGACCCTTGACCTTCAAAAAAGCTGGTAATAATTGCCATTTATCCTGCTTGTATTAGTCATTATCCCAGATATGGTAGAGGTGCTCACTTCTACCGACTTGGCACCTTTGGCATACCAATCCGCACCCTTTTTGTCCCCGTACGTCTGCTTCATCAATTCCACCCATTCCTCCTCTCCCAGGTTGCGCTCAATCTTGGGTTTGACATCGGCCTGCTCAGCTCGGACGGGCGCCTTGCTCTTGGCAGCAGCTGCGGGGGCGCGTGGTTTTGCTGTCGATGGCCCGGCCTTGACGACCTTTTTGGGAGCGGATGAGGAGGTCGACTGACGCTTCGGAGGAGCCTTGGGCGGCATGTCGAGGGGATGGAAAAGGATAGATGTGGAGGAAGATGGACACAATATCACTGCACGAGCAAGTAAGTGCGAGTTTTGAATTTGTGATTGAAATTTGGTTCCGTTTCTTTACATAAGCGTTTTAGGCCGGCGGGCTGCCGCCGTGGTCGGCTGGGTCGATGCAAATATGCAAACCTGATGCAAACGATGTCTAGTCGAGCACCATTATCGCCAATGACTACGTATGCTGTCCAGCCTCTCACACCAGTAGATACGTGAGTCGTGAGACCATGCGCCTCCGGCGACAGAGCCTCATCATCTAGTAGGCGTTTGTGTCCCCTGAAAGCGACGTCGTGTGCGATATATAGAGCTGTGCCTGCACTTGGCCCACTTCCAGCCGCATCATTCAAAGATCCATGGTGTCTTGCCATTGATTGATTTGCGCTACGCTACGAGAGCTCTCACAGTCTTCGCCCTGGACCGGAACAAACTCTTAACAACAAGGCCTTTTTTTTGCTCCCCTACACCGTCTCATACTGATCCACATGCTTACTCGCTGCCCTGCCCCCGACCGCCAACACTCCTCCCCCAGACCCACCGAGCCCCAGCCCGCCCCCACTGAACATCTCCCGGCTCCTAAACTCGTGACTATTGTACATTTTCCCCCCCCACGCACTGGCATTCGCCCCCGGTCCTTCCTGCCCTTCGACACGGCCGTAAGCGGGCGGAATCGAGAAGGGCGGGGACATGGCTGTTGAAAGGGATTGGGCAAGGTGCGGAGCAAGGAGGGTGAACAGGGTGGGAAGAGGGAGAGACGAGATTTTGGACGATTGTGATGGAGGAAGAGGAGGTTTGGAAAGAAAATGAAGGAAATTTGACACCGCTGAGGATGATATATCAGGTGTTGATGGGAGTGCAGTCGATAGGGAGAACGAAGTGCGCAATGGGTCGCTCGGAGAAAGGGGTGCAAGGTAGGGCTCAGCCAGGCGTTTAGCTTCCAAGAAAGCGAGCTTCTTGCCGAATACCTCTGATGACGCCAGGAGGAGGCTGGCGATGATTTGTCGAGTGTATTCTGCTGGTATTGACAAGCTCCTCAAGCGCTCGGGGCTCAGGACGTTGGTTATCGTCGTCCACCTAGGAACGACCCTTGCCAAGTACCTCCATAACAAGGCATCTTGGACTGTAGCCTTGTCGAACACATCGAGGACCAGTCCGAGCCCTTCACTATTCTCCTCCGTTGCAAAGCGCTCTCCCAGGTCCACCAGTCTCGAACAGTTACTCCTCTGTTCGGACATTTCTACCCGAAGAAGATCCTCCTCCTCGATATGCGGCTGATGTTGCAGAATACACGAGAGCGCGGATACCCCTAGATCTAAACTTGCCCAAGCCGCAGCATGATTATGAGAGCTCGAGGGATGGAGAAGGGGTTTAAACGGATGGTCGTTGGGAAGAAGCTCGGAAAGAGGCGGTTGTGACGCGTACGTCCAGTCGTCCAGAAGCTTCTTGGCGAAAGAGGAGGTAGGGTGTTGCAGGAGGGAGAACAGATACTCGTCGCTCTCTAGCGTTTCGAGAAGAATTGATTTGTCTGTCTCGGCAAGCAAGTCGAGGCAGTCCAGGGTGCGCGATATCTCTGCTGCGTCGGCAGAAGATGAAAGGTGGTTCAAGAGCGCTGTGGGACTGTCGCCAGCCCATGTCCACAGCCAAGAGTAGTCTTCTTCGTTTGAAGCATCGGCAGGAGTACCTGGCCCATCGGCGGTAATTGTAGCGTCGCCGGAAGAGCTAGAAGGGCTAGTATATCCGTAGATTGAGATAGTCAACCGCTCGACAGGCGCACGTAGCATAATCATTCTGCTGACCGTCTGCTCATTGAGTCAGCCTTTGCCGGACTTTGGCTCTCAGGTGCTCACCCCCTCGGGCATATCAATGGGATAATCCACAGCATGGTTGCCCCCTTCGTAGTCTATGCTAGTCGCCACGAGCGCATTGACGGGACTTGAAGGAGAGATATTGAACAAGAGCTGGCCGGACCATGATTGTGGGTACGTTATCCTGAAGCAAGAGGTGAGAACAGCAGCAAGGGTGAGGAATGTGTGGCTCACCCTTGCCCGTCCAGAGATCTCACGCCTTCCGGTATGATTCGGACTGATGCTACTCGAGCCGGCGCTGCGAAACGGACGACGAGGAGAGAGTCGGAAGAGTTTGTCGGATACAAAGCCGGTCTTGAGGAGTGATAAAGAAGCGAAGGAGGCATGGCTGGGTATATCAGACTTTAACCAGCGATGATCAAGCGAGTTGGCGAGTTGGGATTGTAATGCAATTGCGACAGTCCATACCTCAGCTCTGCCCAGCTGGCACAACAACGCGCGCACGAACGTCGAAAGTGGAGGCAACATCATTACGTAAGCGCTTATTAGACTCTCAACAATTCAACAAGAAGCAAATGCATGGGGACAGCAAGCAGCAGGCAGACAGCAGGGACGAGCTTCATAAGGTTCATGGCTTGCGCCGTAAATCACTTGGATGAATTCACGGCTATCCGTCATAGCAGGTTATCCTGAGACACTTTTCATGCTCTGTCGCTCCTTTACGGGAAATCGTCCGTCGTTCAACAACCCGGCAGCATCCTTTCATCAGACATACTATTGTCTTACATTCCAGGGTGATCAGATCATACACTTACATACCTCGCGTGCCTTCGCAAACGTATAGACATATACAAGCCCACAGCCGACACCTTCAATCATTACGGATTAGCGCAACAGGTCAGCACACATAGAGGTGTGCTGATTCATGAACATGGTGGAGAAATACCTGTAAGCTCACTACACGAATACGTTGGTACGAGGCTGAGTAGATGGGACCACAGGGGTTTCTGTCCAAATTAGCCAGACTTCCAGAGTACAATGCCGGCTTTGCAGTCCTCTGTAATTCCGACTCCGGAGGCAAGTACCTCCGAGCACTTGTCAAATGCCGCATGATCGAGTACTTTGCAGGACTTCCTCGACAGGACTGGCTCGGTGTGATAGAGGTCAAGCGTCAGGCCGCTTTTCAATCCTACACGTCTCCGACCGCCTCTATCCCAGCGCCTTCTATCTCCCGCAATCTTGCTAATAATGCAAGCTCCCTCGTAGGCACCTGGTCGTCTCCCGATTTCGCCACCTGGACTATCCACCCTGGGCAGATGGTATCCTCCCTCCCAGCGATGGGGTCGTTGCCATTTGTAGCGAGCCTGTACGGGTCCGTACAGTTGGTTTTCTCGCCTGCTTCCGCATCTTTGCTTGAAGACGATAGCGTCAAAGGGGAAGGGAAGCGAGAGGGATGGGATGCGTGTAAAGCTTGGACGAGCTTCGACACAGGCGAGGTATTCCATGGCGACCCGTTTCACCTCAAGATTTTCGGAAAGGATAGGATGAAGGTTGTAGGTTTGACAGGTGTTGGCGAGGGTCTAGAGGAGGAAGATTGGCCGATTTGGTTTTCGCGAGATGTCTGAGTGTTTTAGTATTCAAGTCTGTGAGTTGAATCAAGACCGGCTGTCGAATGATATACAAATTCTGCATTGGAAAACAACAATCTTGAGAACGACCCATCTAAGCGCCCTCTCCTCCTGTAGCATGATCAGCATCCACCTCCACACCTCTGCATAGACTCGGAACTCACCACTTTCATTGGTAAACGTAATGTGCTTTTCGATATCCGCCCCCGTCACCGTCGGCCGGTTTACGGCGATAGACTTCTCAAAGTCGTTTATGCTCAACAACGGTTCAAGAAGCTCATCGGAGGCGACATCCGTCCAAGTCTTTTCGACGGCGCCTGGCGCGCCAGGGGAGCAGGGGGTCAGTTTGGTCTTGGGACCGGTTTCCGTGTCTTCTGTGACCTGCTTGCAGAATCAGTGACGGTCCAACAATATACATTCGACGTACCTCTCTGAAATGAGTAGCACTCAGCACCTTCCTGACCGGCTGCATCAAAGCGTCTCTGACGATGACCGCGATATCACTTCCCGAGTATCCATCCGTCTGCTCCGCGAGGTGGGTAAAGTCGGCGGGCTTGAGACCGTGTGGTGTGGATCCGATGTTGATTTCAAACATTCTGCGCCGGGCGGCAACGTCGGGAAGGGGGATGTATATTCTCTTTTCGAATCTGTCCCTCCAGGTTAGGGGCCGAGTCTAAACGAGAGAAGAGGGACGCACCGTCGCTTGATAGCGGGATCAAGCTGCCAGGGGATATTCGTAGCGCCCAAAACAAGCACACCAGTCTCTTCGTTTCCCACACCATTCATCTGGACGAGGAATTCGGTCTTGATACGCCTTGAAGCTTCCGATTCTCCTTCGCCTCGAGCACCTGTGAGAGAGTCGATTTCGTCGATAAAGATGATGGCGGGCTTTTGTTCACGAGCCATCTGGAACAGCTGCTTTACAAGACTACGCAGCGTCAACACAAGTCAAAACGCCTGGGCAAGGGGACTCACCGTTCACTCTCACCCATCCACTTGGAGACCAAGTCACTACTCGACACCGAAAAGAACGTGCTCTTTGCCTCCGTAGCCACTGCCTTTGCCAAATAACTCTTACCCGTTCCAGGAGGTCCGTACAGCAAGATCCCCCTCCACGGCGTCCTCTTCCCCGTAAACAACTGCGGAAACTTGATCGGCAAGATGACCGCCTCCTTCAACGCCTCCTTCGCCTGAGCCAATCCCGCCACATCGTCCCACTGCACATTCGGACTCTCCGACAAGATCGCGCCCTGCAGACCTGAGCGGAGTTTCTTGATCTCGGGATCGTCGCCTTCTTCTCCCTTGACGTCGGGGCCGCCAGCGGAGGAGCCGGCGGCAGCACCGGTGGCGGAGAGCTTGGACTTGGAGCGTTTTTCGTCAGATTTGGCGATATGTTCTTTGAGCTTTTCGGCGCGGTCGAGATACTCGGTAAACTTTTTGCGGATGAGTTCTTTGAGCTTGTCGTTCTTCTCATCTTGTGTCTACGGTCAGGTTGTGTCGACAAGGGGTATAGTATGACGTACACTTCATAGCCTGTAAAGGGGTCAGCAATGAATATCCAGAGATGTAAGGAACGCACCATCATAAAGTAATCAAGGGCATCTTGATACTGCTTGTATGCCTCCTACATGGCGTTAGTCCGACGCTCCAGCTGACCAAGGGCCGACGCACGGCATAGTTCTGCTTGACGTCCTCGTCGATGGCCTTCTGTACCAAAGCTATAGCTTTCTGCACAAATAGTCAGCTCATCCTTCCAATGCAGCGCGGGCAAGATGGTTTACGTCTAGAAAGTTGGAGTTGCTCATTGTGGCCGATACAGATACAGATGGACAGGTCATCGTGAAGCGCGAGATCAACAACTCAGGAGCATGCCCGCGTTACGTAAATGCGCTACTCTTCTCTATCATTGCCTTTCGTCTTTCGTATTTCTCATTGCATCTCTTGTTGACATATATACCACCGCCCCACCATGGCCAGCGCATCCGGCTACAACCATCACAGGTTTGCCCGCGCCGTGCTCAAAAAGTCGCGCAAATGGGAACCCTCCCTCACTGTCCAGCTGTACGCCAGCCACTGGAAATTCGAAAACTCTGTAAGCCTCCTCCAATCTCTAATTTCCCGTGCTAACATTTGTGTGTTAGCCGATGAACTTTCAATACGAAGGTCCCATGAAACCCTTCCTCCTCGCCATCCGCTCCCAAGTCATCCCCGCCTCCCTCATCCCCTTTCTCTACGACATCCAACCCCCAATCTCCTTTGTCGACGGCTGCCTTGTCGTCGAGCTCCAAGATTTCCGGCGGACGCCCGAAGCCCGCTCCAGAGTGGTTATGCGGCCTGCGGCGGAGACGTTGCCGCAGACGATTGATGTCATGCTTGAGCGGAAGGGGCAGGCTTGGGATGATCAGCTTGCGTTAGAGCTGGAGAGCCGAATTATTGCTGCGACGTCCCCTCCGCTGTATTTGGGGACGTCTATAATGGCTACGCGCAATGCCAGCCTAGCACTATCACTCACTTCCCCCGCCCATCCCAACCTCTCCTCTGAAGGCTCGATGCGCCAGCCATTGTCGATGGAGGGGGATCAAGCGTCTTCAATGGACCGTATGCGCAAGCTCGTGCTTGCGGGGTCAAAGCTGGGTAGCGGGGCAGCACCCTTCCAGCCGGATTGGCTGGTGTTGAGGTCGAGGGAACAGTATGAAGCCGTGAGGCTCGCGAGGGAGAGGGGGTATGTACCCCCGGGTGGCAGTCAGGGGCCGGGCTCGATTGGGCCGCGGTCGTCGGTCGGCCCGGGGATGGGTGTGGGTGGGGATGGCAAGGATGAGGGGGGCAAGAAGAAGGGGAAGAAGAGGCCTGGAGAGGAGGATGAGGGTGACGTGGTCAAGCCAAAGGCGAAGAAGAAGAAGAAGAATCCGTTGGCGGCTGCTGAGATTGAGGGTGACAAGAAGAAAGCTTCGGTAAAGAAGGGCGGGGACAAGAAGAAGGCGTCAAAAAGGAAGGATGCTTAGAGTGTATTGTTGCATGGTTGTATACTTTTAGAAGATTATGTATTGTAGCAGTATCTGAATCAGTTGCCGAGTCCCAGTACGTCTCATGCTCTATGACATTTGACGGTCGTCCGCATCTCCGTCCTACTGTCAAATAGAGATTGAGCGCTCTTACAAGGCGACAAGGAAGCAGTGGGACTATCGATCAATTCACTGCAACCAAGACCGCGAAGAAGTAAGATGATTCTATGCGCGATGGCAAAAGACACCTATACAAAGTTGGAGATCACGGTCTGCCATAGTTCAGCCATCTTCTGATCGCAGACGCTCAGCTGACCATTACAACATGCATTATAATCTACAATTATAAGGTACGATACGCGTTATCATGACTGGGCGAGAGCGCCCTTTTCTTCCTTTATTTTCATACTGTTGACACATCAGCGCCCGTCCAGTACCCATATCAGACCACTCACGTCAACAAGACAATCTCTACCAATCTCTCTACCGCCCCAGCTTCCCTCTCCCCCGGCTCTCGCTTTGCATATCTCGCTTGCTCAATGTATTTGATCCACGAGTTGAGCAAGACTCTGAGGCCTGTATCTTCCTGCAGAGCACCATCGGAAGCAGTTGGGGATTCAAACGGGTTTTGAGGGGTGGAAGAAGGGATACGAGCGATGGCGTCGTAGAATGGCTGGAATGACAATGGACTGTAGGACAAATCGTCTTTGACTCCTAGTGCTTCGCCTACATAAAGCGGTCAGTATCGACGATCCACAAACAGTATTGCGCTTACGCATAACCCCCATACTCCCCAAAATCCAACTCCTCAAATGCTTTCCCTCCCACTTTGTCCCCGGCCTTCCCCACCCTTCCTGCTGCCCCGTAGTCGCCTGGCTTATATGGCTGATCACCGCCGTCCTAGAGTACTCTGTCGCGACGTGCTGCGCGACTTTGGGTGGGACGTCGTCGGGCTTGATGGGGATGTATGGTTTGGGCATGGTCTTGAGCATCTTCTTGATGGATATGATGCGGGACCAGGAGTGGGTTAAACAGAGGAATCCCTGGGTGAATATGAGTTGTGATTCGGTAGGAGGGTAGGGCGTGCTTACAGTGATAATATATGCCAGAGCAACGACCAAGACATTCCAATTTTTCTGTCCTCCCGTCCTCCACGCTTGCTCTCCGAGACCCAACGCCGCGGCCACGAGCAGCGCCGCATTGAGCAGGACACAAAACCAAAAGGACGAGTGGTACAGTATCGAGCGGATCCTGGTCCATTCCCAGAGTTTTCGCTTCTTCTTAGGGCCCTTGGTCTTGCGGGCTATGGTATTTTGGAGAGGAGGACGGGGTGACGGGGGATAGGTGTGGTCTGCGGGGGATTGGAAGGATTGTCGTGTGGCGGATGTGGGGGGGACGCGGGAGATGGGGGTGTAGAGGGTGTGGGTAGACTTGGGGTGGAACATGGCGGATTATAGCATGATGGCGATGAAAGAAGAGAAAGAAAGCTGAATGAAAGAGTTGATGTTGTTTCGGCGGGAGCGGACAGGGCGGACGGGGGGGCAGACAGAAAACCAGGTCCGGACCCGAATTGCTCACTGCCTGACGCGGGAAATGACTTGCAACGATTTATGCGCTGACTGTCAAAGGGGGCCTGGGAAGAAAAAATTGTGTCCCTGGCCTCCCATTCAGAGATGGACGACGACCCCCTCAGTCGCCAGGCATGAGCGGAGAGTGATTCCTCCAAGCGCCGGGACCTAGCCTCTGGAAAAAAGCGGGTGCCATCGCAAGCCGTCTGCTCAAGTCAAGCAAGCAGCGAGGAAAGTATGATTATTCTGGGAGATATCTCTGAAGTCCTCATGGTGTTGTAAATGGTACCCGATGAACTGTTCAAACGTCAGAGCCGAGCAATCTACCCGCCCCCTCAGGTCCCAGCGATTTCCGCATATCCCTCGTTCTACCCTTCTCAACCATCTATCTTGATGATTGCAGTAGAGGCCGTACGTCAGCGTCGTCCGCTCGACAAGAATCCAGTCCTAGCCGTAATTCAGCTTCAGCTACAACCACAGAACATTTCTCGGTACGTCTTCTTTCGCCTGAGGCTATTGCATAGCAGACATACTCATGTCCTCTAGGTGAACGTTCTCATAAAGTACAAAGTGCGCTGCACGAGGAGAATACCTTGTCGACTAGCTTTTCGGACCTTTGATCGAGTCATTCTTATGGGTGATGCACATCAACAGAAGGTTTGTCGGTTCTTGGTTTGGTATGATCTCGAGCTTACAGCAAGTGCAGGAATGATCATCTCCTGTTGCTATACTTTCACACTGCCGTGATCCCCCCTCTTGCCGGAGCGTTTGGTGAAACATCTGGGAGTAAGGCATCGGCTTCTCCCCTCGGTCCTCATCGGCCTCCTTTCTTTGAAAGTTCTTTGGAAAATGTAGGGCAGCCTTCGACAGCTTCATCTTCATATTCAAACGCGCGTCCCCGGTCCTGGCGGTTGTCTCCTTGTCCGAGCTTGCCAGGTCCATGTCACGCGGCTAGTTTCATATGGTGAACGCCGGGCCTCGCCTTGGTCTTTGAGTCCGAGCATGTCAGTTCCATGTACGGCGGCCAGTTGTTCATGGTGCGAATGTGCCAATTCCACCTGTTGCTCTGCGGCTTCAAGTCGACGTTCGTTTGTTGCTGGATTGTGCTCAGGACTGGGTAGCTTGTCGAGCCGGCGACGCTGTTGTGCAGTCTGTATCTGTCTCCATGTATATTGTGCGAGTATCTTGTGACGCCGTGAGTGTACAAGTTCCACTGTGGTACTTTGCCAAGCTGAACCATTCGCTCTCAAAATTTGAAGACATGAATTGCATAAGACTCTTTTCCAAAAGCCCACATAAAAGCTCGATTAAAACACCTTTGGAGTACAATTATCCCCATCCCCCCGGCTCACGAATCCCACCAATCCTCCCCCCCCCAAAAGACATTCATCTCACCACCTCCCTTGCTCCAACTGCTTCTCCAAAGCCGACCCCGGATGCTCCTCCAAATCCTCTTCCTTGACATTTGCCATCTCGGCCCCACCATGGAACGCCGGGCCAACGCCCGCACCGCTGGCAATGTTGTCTCCTTGTGAAGAGTTTTGTACGGCCGCTGGGGCTGGGGGGAGTTCGTGCGTGTGTGTTTCGTGGCTATTTGAACTTTAGCTCTAGCTCTTGGGGGGGGGGGGGGGGGGGAAGGAGGGGACGTACGTTTCCCGTCGAGGAGGGCTGGTCTGCCTGACCAAATGCCTAAAACTGCGCACTTCATCCAAGATCAAATCCCGCATTCCCGCCACCGAGTCTTCTTCCTCAAACGAAAAGTCGAACGGTACTTCGCAGAGCGGTTCGTCCGTGGGGTCGTGCCATACCGCCAGGCTACCTCCTCATCAGCTCTTAAAGTCGACGGAGAAAGGGAAAAGGTGACGTACTAGGGATGTTCCAACGCCTCCTGACACCCAAACCTCTTGGCCGGATCAAAAGTCAACAACCTCCCCAACAAATCCAATGCCAACCCCGACGCCCCCGGATAAAGCGTTTCAAACCTCACCCTCGGCTTGATCGGCAGACTCCTGATATAATCCTGCGCCCTTGGGCTGCCGACGCGACGGAGAGTGTCTTCGGTGGGGGTACCGAGGAGGTTGAGAATCTTGTTGAGTTGGTCGACATAGTCTTCGCCTTTAAAGATTGGTTTGCCGCCGAGGAGTTCGGCGAGGATGCAGCCGACAGACCACATGTCGATGCTTGAGGTCTGCCCGGGGCGTCAGCGAGGGGCAGAGAGCAAAAGGGGAGGGGGACGTACGTAGTTTGCGAAACTCAACATGATTTCTGGCGCTCTATACCACCTCGTAGCGACATCTATCCCTCATCAGCCCCTCCCCTTCCTCCCCTTTGCTTGAACACAGAAGAAGCACTCACACTCAGTCATAAACCCCGCCTGCCCCTGATCCGTCTGTACTGCCCCAGGCTGGAACCCGCGCGCCAAGCCGAAATCACAGATTTTGAGCTCGCAGTCGGCATTAACGAGCAGGTTGCCCGGTTTGAGGTCGCGGTGGAGGACGTTGGCAGAGTGAATGTACTGCGAGCGAAGCGAGCGAGCCGCGTTAGCGCGGCGTGAGAGGAGGAGGAGATTGAGGAGGCGACTCACTTTGAGACCGCAGAGGGTTTGGTACAAGAATGATTGGAAATGGGCATCAGAAAGCGGTTGGCCCGATCGGATCTACCCCCCATCACATACACATCAGCTTTTCCATCCAAGCAGCCCAGCTCGAGGCAGGCGGGGACTCACGATAGCATGCAAATCCGCCTCCATCAACTCTTCATACAAATACACCTCGCGAAACTGGCCAGAACCGGGGGGGTCAAAGACAATGTCCATGTCGTACAAGCTATCATCAAAGCGTCAGGGGGTTTCAAGGTGGGAGAGTGGGTGGGGAGGTGGATACACACCAGGTGATCTGTGCGGGAAATTCAACGTCAGCTTGGATTCACCTTCAACTTCCTCCCCCGCCCGTCCACCCCAGCGTCTACTCGCAGCGCTCGAGGGATACATTACTCGCTTTGCTCGCAGCCCCCCGTGCCAGAGACCCGCTCGCTTCGCTGGCTCCCATCCCACCCCTTCCCACTTCTCGCCCGCTCGCTCGACTTACATTCTTATGCCCCCTAAAATGATGCAACAACCGCAATTCCCTCAGACACCTCTTTGTCAAGATCTTTTTCTGAAACACATTCGTCACTTTTTTCACGGCACACGTCTCGGCGGTCACGGCATTGCGGGCGGACGAGACGCAGCCGTAGGCGCCTTGGCCGAGTTCTTTGACAAATTGCCAGGGTTGTTGGAGGACGCTGTTGGAATTCACAGGGTGGGGACAAGTTGAAGGTGAAGGTTGGGAAGGTGGGGTGGGGTGGGGAAGGGGAGGAGAGGGAGTCAGCACATGACGCGGGGTAAGAACTGGACTCAAGATTCGACGTACTAGACATTGTTGGGCGTCTGGAAGAGCTGGCGGGGTGTGTTGTCCATGGCGGGCAGTGTAGTATTCTGATTGATAGAAAGAAGAGAGCGGAAGGAGAGAAAGAAAGAGAAAGAGAAGATGCATCGCAACCATGCGGGCACACAGCAACACACAGCCACGCGCAGGTGGAGGTCAAGGCACGAGAGTTACGTAACCCCGCGCATGTCCTCTTGCATCGCGACGATGGGATGCATGTCGATGCGACATATAGTAAGGGAGGGAGGGCCGCATGCGCGGTGCTTTTGATAAATATGGGGATGCATTGGGGCTATGCATTGGGGCTATGCATTGGGCAGAAAAGGGGGCGTAGCAAGAGGCTAAGGGGATGCGATGCACTGGCCGATGCCGCAGTAGGTCGACTTGGGACGCTTGCATCAAGCTGATGAATGTTGTCGATTGGGTTACAAGGCGATACTCCAGCATCAAGAGGACAGCCCACTAGCCCACCCTGCCCCCACCCTCCATAAGCTCCTTTAGATCTTTCGTGACAAGAATAACAAGGGTCTATGGCTGGCTGGTGATGGTCGCAACGGCATGCGAGAGAAGTGGAGGCAGGGTGGAGGCGGGAGGGCGGCCAGGCCAGCCTTTCACGCGGCTACGCCCAAGATTGCGCCAAAGGACCTCCTTTCCGCCGGCGGCCAGGCCGGGTCGATTGATTGTGACGCCCATCACCGTGCCTTGCCTCACCCCCTCCTTTCCCTCCCTCTCCTCCTTTCCCGCATCTCCCTCTCTCGCTCTGTGGTCTGCTCTGGCCAGCTATCATGGACCGGAGATGGCCGGCTCCCCCACTCTCCCCCACCCGCCCCACTGCGGGTGCTCACGTGGTATATATACACTCCCTCCTTGTGCATCCCTCCCTCCCTGTTTGGTCCTCCCCTCCTTTTCCCGCTTCGCTGCGCCCTCCCACCACATAACCCCGCTCCCTCCTGTCCCCTTCCCCCAGCGACCATGCGCCCCGACCTCCTCTTCATCTCCCCCACCATCATCAACGGCGCAGAAGACGCGGTCCCCTACGCCGCCGACCTCCTCGTCGACTCTTCCACCGGCCTCATCACCACCATCGCACCCCCCTTCACCCTCTCCTGCACCTTGCTCTTTGAGCGCTCCAAAGCCCGCGAGAGGGGCGAGCCCGTCCGGGAGGTGAACGAAATCCAAGCAGAGGGGTTGGTGCTTTGTCCAGGGTTTATTGATCTGCATGCGCATTCGGATCTGTATGTCTTGACGCACCCGGACCATGAACCCAAAGTCTCCCAAGGCTGCACCGTAAGCCCGCCATCAATGTTTTGTGGTGGTGACTCCCCTCTGACATGGTGTAGACAGAAGTCCTGGGCCAAGACGGCATCTCCTACTATCCCATCGCCCACCCCGACCACCTGCTCTCGATCCGCCATCAGATAGCAGCATGGAACGGGAATCCGGACAAGGAGGATTATCCGGCAGTCAAAGGGTTGTGGGAGTGGGAGAGTGTGGGGGGGTATTTGGATTGTCTGGAGGGGAATGGGGTCAGCGTCAATGTGGCTGTGTTGGTGCCGCAGGTGAGTCGAGTGAGCCTGCGAGCGATATCCTTCGAGCGGAGCGAGTAAACAGTGGGAAGGGGGTGGGAAGGGGGTCTGCGAGCGAAGCGAGCAGTATATCCTTCGAGCATAGCGAGTCGACGTTGGGGTGGGCCGGCGGGGGAGGGGGTGAAGATGACAATAGAGATCAGAGATAGAGATGAAAAGTAGGAATGGGCTGACGCGAACTCCAGGGCAACCTCCGCCTCCTCGCCTGCGGCCCCAACCCGACCCCCGCCACCCCCTCCCAAATCACGCACCAACTCTCCCTCCTCCGCACCTCCATGCACCAAGGCGCCATCGGCATGTCTTCCGGCTTGACCTATACCCCTGGGATGTACGCTTCCACTTCTGAACTGGCTTCCCTCTGTCGGGTGTTGGCAGAAGAGTTTCCGGGGAGTTTCTACGCGCCGCATCATAGGAGTTATGGGAAGAAGGCTTTGGAGAGTTATGGGGAGATGCTGGGGCTGGCGAGGGATACCGGGTGTGCCGTGCGCAAGTCTCCTCCTTCTTCTTCTTGTCCTAGGCTGACGAGATACAGACTTGACTCATGCAACCCTCAATTTCCCCGAAAACACCTCCAAAGCCCCCCTCCTGCTCTCCCTCATAGACGACCACCGCGCCCAGGGGTGCGACATCACCCTCGACTCTTACCCCTACCTCCCCGGGTGCACCACCCTCTCTTCCCTCCTGCCTTCTTGGGCATCGGCAGGTGGGCCGGGTGAAGTTTTGAAAAGGTTGAAGGATGGGGAAGTGAGGGAGAGGATCAGGAGGGCCGTGGAGGAGGAGGGGTGTGATGGGGGGCACGGGATACCAACTGATTGGAGTGTCATCGCCGTACGTTTCCCCCTCTTTTCTCTCCTTCCCACTAACTTTTGGGGGTAGATCGGATCCACAGCCAACCCAGCCCTCTCTCACCTAAACGGCCGCCTAATCTCCGAAATCGCCCTCTCCTCCTCCCTCCCCCCTTCCACCGTCTTCTTCAACATTCTCTTGGAGGATGAGCTGGGCACGAGCTGCGTGATGCATATCGGGAATGAAGAGAATGTAAGGGAGATTATGAAGCATGAGACGCATTGCGGGGGGTCGGATGCGATTCTGCATGGGGAGAGTCTACATCCTAGAGTACGTCCTTTCTTGAGGCGGATCAAGGCTGGGGCTGATGAGGATGCAAGGCATACGGCACGTTCCCCCGTTTCCTCGGCCACTACTCGCGCGACCTCGCCCTCCTCCCCCTTCCCCAGATGATATCCCACCTCACCTCCCGCCCCGCCAAACGTCTCTCCCTCTTCCCCCTCCGCGGCCTCATAGCACCCGGATCCATCGCCGACCTCGTCCTTTTCGACCTCAAGACGGTAAAGGACAAGAGTACTTTTGCAAAACCGAGGGAAAGGGCGGAAGGGGTGAGGTGGGTGGTAGTTGGGGGAAAGGTTGTCGTGCGGGAGGGGGAGGTTTTGAAAGGTGTTAGAGGGGGGAAGGTGCTCAGGAGGAGGGAGGGGGGGAAGGTTTGGTGATTCATCGGCTTTTCTTCTCGGTTGGGTTGGTTATGGGTTGCTTTTCCTTGGACAACTTTTTCTTGCCGCTTGCTTCTTTTCTGCTCTGAGGACCTAAAAGATGAGTTCATATCAACTCACTCTTCATATATCATTAGATCTCTCATATCTATTCCACATATCTATATATACGGTACAAGTACTCTTCTCGTAGAAAATGATGGATCCCAAAATGTAACAAAGAAGCCGATGCAATAGTACGTCATTGATCTTTCCTCGTTGAACGGATCAGAAAGTCGACAACGGGTCTACATGCAACGAGTCTTTCCTGTTGCATGGTCCACCGCGAATCATCAGGGCTTCTGCTGTCTGCCAAAAAGAGTCGCTTGCGATCGGCCTCGAGAATGGTCGTATAGATGCATCAAACCTCACACATACACACAAGATTCTACCGTACTTTCTGCATGATGATATGAGCTCATCAGCCAAAGAGGCGCTTGGACGACGGAACTATGACCTGTCAGTCAACTCTCTCGTTCATGGGTCGTTCACTCACCGGTAGAACTGAACCACACATTCCCTCGTGACCTTTGAGGACTGGTCGCGGGACCTGCTGACGAGGTCTTATCCTCTTCTCCAGACCTTTCCGTGTCACCGCCGAGATACTTCATCTGTTCCTTCCACCATCCATCATCGTCATCATCATCAGCCCAGCTGAAATCTGTCAAGGATGGGTAAGTGACCATCGTTCAGTTGACATGAGTTTGAAACAGGACTCACTTGCTGTTGGCTTCCATTTCCTGGCGGTTGCAGTCTCACTACCCTCGAGGCTCATGTCGCGGCCCTCTTTCGCAGGGGCAAGGGACAATTCGTCAAGAAGAGTCTCTACTGGTGTCTCGTCCGCCTCTGACGCTTTCCATTCTTTCCATGCCATGTCAAGGTACTCTTTTGCGGCTACTATATCCAGCTGGATGTCTTGCTGATGGCTTTTGCCGCTCCTGTTGGTACTGTGTACAAGATTAGGGTAATGTTCCTTCACCAAGGCAGTGGCTGCATGAAAGTCTGCGTTAGATCGATACGCATTCACTCGACTTTCCCTTGTATCTTGCTCTTCGTTGATTCGCTCAAAGTTGTCACGAGCAGTTTCGACTTTGGCGTACAGGCTGCCAACAAGACTTTCAATCATTGTATCATACTTGGCTTCAATCTTGCTTGCTTGGTCGAATTCTCTCGTCAGCCTTCGCCCCTCTTTTCTAGTGGCCGTGGAGCGAAGCATGGAGTGACGATGCGCGTGAGATGCCTCGAGAAGTTGTGCGCGTGTGGCCTTCTCGGGCACATCCACGCCTTGAGTATTCTCGCGCAAGTACTTGTCGAACCGATGATGGACTTGATCTTGCAGGCCCACAAAACTGCGCAAGTATGATTGGGCGATGGATGGACGAAACACATTCGTCTCTGGATCATATTCGTACGTATCTACAACCTCGTTGAGCTGTTTCGACAGCCGGTCGTATGCGAGAGGAATGAGAAGCATCTCGGTTGGCATCCCAAAGTCGGATATCTCCTCTGGTGCTACAGCCCATCAGTCGTGATGATATGCAAAGGGAAAGATTGCTCACAAAAATTGGTAACAGGGAGTGCAGTTTCTTGAGGATAGTCGGGCTGACCAGTCGCAGCCGTCCAGTCGTCCTTCAACTCTTTCAACGAACCCTCAAGGTGCTCCTTTCTGCTTGTCAACAGCTCTACCAAATCTCCGATCCGAGTAGTCTCGTACACGCCCGATATAACACCTTTAGGGCCATCAAAGAGATCCTCGTATAGTTTGCGCTTGACCGTCTTTTCTTGATCTTCTACCAGAACCGTGTGAGCCTTGTCGATGCATGTCTCGAGCTCCTCGACAGTTTCACTTTTTCCAGGCCATCTTCTGGAAGAAGACGCTCTGAACGTTGCTATGGCACCTTTGATATCTGACAAAGACCGATCCCATTTGATAGCGTTCTTGTTCTTCCTTGTGGATGGTGCCACGTCAGTTTTAACAGGGTGAGAAGCGGAGAGGTCGTTGTATATCTTGTTTGCCATGGAAGGCAGTACTTCCGCAGCAATGATATGGCTTCTGATTCCATCCCCCAGATGCCTCATCTGAGCGAATTCCCTCAGATCGTCTTCATCCGATGCGGTGCCATCTTGCACAGTCTCCGAGATGTAGCCCAAGAGCGCAGTCATCTGCTCATTCACGTCTCCTTCTCCGGCTGACATCAAACCGTCCAAGCCGTAGTATGATTCCCCTTGTTCGGCGAGGTTCTCAACATCTCTATATAGAAGCTGCGCCCATCGACTGGCGTCGGCCGCGTTCCATTCGCGATGGCCGTTATGGAGCACTGCGTCTGGATTCTTTGATACCTCTCCCCCGGCGGCACTTACGAGTGTCATGGCGCTCATGTTGGTGAGATCTTTGTAATCCCTAGAGGGATCTAGGAGGCCTTTGCGAGATAGTTTGTCCAAGACTGAGATTGTGTGATTGAGCTCATCTCTGAGATAGTTGATGTTTGAGAGGTGCTGATAATGCTTCGCGAACTGGGAGGAGATTGCGGAGTAGGGATAGTCTTTGTTGTTGTTGTTGCTACTTGATTCTGCCATGTATGATGATATCAAAGTATTGCTTTGGTCCTTGTAACAGAATCAGAATTGAAGATGTGCTACAGCAGGTATTGTATAAGTACCCGATAGAAGAGTCACAGCAGAAGAAGATATACGATACGAGTCCATTCTGGGATGTCCATCTTGAAAGAAAGAACCATGTCTGTTAGCGAAGGCCAAGCAAATGAAAGGTATTTTGTGAGGTTTTTCATTCCGACTGTGAAATATGGAATGATATGGCTTTTCGAGTATGTTCCAAAGTCGATCGTTCATCAAATCTCAATCTCGCGTCGGAATCGATTCACAGCAAGCAGTGATTGTTGACGCTGATGAGGCCTTGGTGCTAAATCGGGATGAACTGGCCTGAACGTCACATACATACTTTCCCAGCATATTTGTGCTTTGCAAATTCCACATGATCAAGTCAGAGCCGAATAGGCCAGCTGCGTGTGCGAGAAGAGAGGTATCAGTATCCTCCTCCCCACCCACCTTCTCATCCACTTGCCTTGCACGTAACCCTGCCGGTACATAGATCCAGAATTGCATCCGGAGTCACATGCCAGCCCTCGATCCCCGGCCACGACGGAAAGACGAGACAAAAGTCAAAAAGACAACGAACATAATAATCTCCCCCACTCTTCTCCCCCACTCTGGTCGGCGAAAAGAATATTGGTCCCGCGATAAGCCGGTTTGCCGAGCCGAACAAGAGTACAGGTTCCGACGGGGAGTGGAATCCGGCAAATGAGGGGGGTGGTGGGCTTGGGCGAGCCTGGGGTAGAAACGGAGAGAGAGCGAGATGCATAGGGTACAATCAGAAAATCAGAGATGAAAGAGGAGATATAGCGGATGCATGGCCACGAGGACCAACGGCGGCGGTCCGAGGAATCACGCGCTTCGCGTTACCCGAGATAAGAACTCACCGCAGCTTTAATAACCCCTTCCACCTCTTCTCTTTTCCCCCCCAAAACACCAAAAAGTCGCACAATGTCCACCACCACCCCTCTCTCCCTCTATGCCCTCCCAGACAAGAAACAGCTCCAAGCAGCATTCGTCGGCGCACCCCTCTCCTCCTTGCGTACCCCTGCGCTTATCGTAGACCGCAAAGTCTTCAAGGACAACTGCGAGCGTGTCACGGGGGAGGCGAAAGCCCGGGGGATGGATTTCAGAGCGCATGTCAAGAGTGAGCTACCCACAACCAGAAAAGGGCAAAGATCTAATTAGGGGAAAGCGCACAAGACGACGGAAGGGACGAGGATGCAGGTACAAGCTGCCGGCGGTATACGAGCAGTCATTGCATCGACCATGGTGGAAGTATGGCAGATGATAAGCTCAGGCTTGGTCGAGGAAGGTCTTGTGGACGATGTACGTCCCTTCCCCTCCCACTCTGATTTTCTCTCGAATTGCGTGATGAGCTGATGGGGATCTAGATTCTGTATAGCATGCCCATAGGCGCCGATAAACTGGACGACATCACCTCTGCCCAAGAGGCTGTGGCTGGCAAAGGTGTCGTTCGGATCATGGTAGACCACGCCCAGCAGATCAAATTCCTCCAAGAATACAACAGAACCCTCTTGAGGGGGGGTAAAAGCCGGGCCAAGTGGTCGGTTTTCGTCAAAGTTGACGGTGGTGGTCGGTACGTTCCTGACACTCGTCTCGTTGACGGAGAATGGAAATGAAGCTGATGGGCGATGGGGCGGATGTTAGACGAGCAGGTGCACCTCCCGAGAGTGATCAGATGAAAGACCTTCTGCAAGCCATCCTCAACGCACCAGAGGCGGTCTCCATCTTTGGTTTCTACTCTCGTACGTCCCCCTTCCCCTATCACCTCGGTCAATGCTAAAAGTCTATCCAGACTTTGGTCAATCCTACGCTTCCTCCTCCCTCCCCACCGCCTCATCCTTCTTCCACGCCGAAATCGCCTGTACCCAGTCCGCCGCCAAACTTGCTCGCTCCATGGGCTTCAAAGAAGACCAATGGGTGATCTCTGTGGGCGCAACCCCTACAGCGCACGCTGCCGTACAGGAAGCGGTGCGTGATCTGAAGGTGGATGGGAAACTTGAACTGTAAGCTTTGTCCATCCCCATTACTGCGGTGCCGGTGATGAAGAGATAATGGAAGAATGGGACTGGGGCTGACGGAAAGAAAGGCACGCGGGATGTTACTGCATGAACGACCTCCAACAACTCTCCACCTCCCTCCTCTCTCCCGCACACACAGCCTTGTCCATCCTCTCCCGCGTCGTTTCCCTCTACCCCGCTATAGACCGCCAAGAAGCCATGTGCGACACAGGCGCTCTTTCCGTCTCCAAAGATACTGGCCGTGAGCCGGGGTATGGGAGGGTCATCTGGCCTGAAGGAGTGGCGAGGGAGGGTTGGGATTTGGGGAGGGTTAGTCAGGAGCATGGGACGCTTGTTCGTCGAGCTGGGGATGGAGCCGGAGCTGGGGGTAAGGGAGCAGGAGAATTGGCAATAGGAGATCTCATAAGGATCCTCCCCCAGCACGCTTGTCTGGCGTGCGCATGTTTTCCGTGGATGTATGTGGTGGAAGATGGGGGAGAGGAGGTTGTGGATGTTTGGGTTCCTTGGAAGGGATGGTAGCCTTGTTGGTAGGAGTTTTTTTAGCCGCTTGGTACGGTACGGTACATGAAATTTGATTGGGATTGAATTGAGACTCGGGATACGGCTGTAGTCTGTAGAGCGGCAATACAAAAAAGATCAGAAGATCGTGCAGTGAGAGATTCTCCATTTCATTACTTGAATTATGCTTTTTTTCCTGCTTCCGTTAACCGGATCGCCGACCACCCATGGTCCTCCTGCCTGGGTTCTGCATCAATCTGTAAACGAACAAAGTCTAATTTGTCCTTCAACGCCCTCTTCAATCGCCATCGCATTCGAGATGCTCTCGGTTATCTCTACGGGGTTCGACTTGGTCACCAAAACAAAGACAGTTTTGCATGAGTTATCCGGGCTCTACCCGCCTGTTTGGGTCCTTAAAACAGAATGGCCAACCAGCAGCCACAAGAGATCAGGGGTATATCGGACCGATGATACATGTGTTGATGTACTGCAAGAGGAGCAAACGACGTCGTATCTCATAGTATCTATCAAGATTCTTAATGACGAGACTGTGCAGGTAAGCTGATCACACTGCTTGAAGCGATTCGGGTGCCACAACACAATCAACATGCTCTAGCTTTCTCGTCGTGATCCCTGCAAAGCTTACGGGTGTACAAGCCAAGCGTGCCAATCCTGGAGAGCGATCAAAGACAGGCTAGAGGCTATGCTCAAGGAAGGCAATTCCCAGTATAAAGAGGACTACCTTATTACCTCAGAGCGATTTTCAAAGGTACGTCGCGGCTCTGTCCTCCGTTCTCCACAAGCTCTGCTGACTTGCCATTGGCAAGAAGTGTGTCGCATACCTGAGCAAGTCAAGTGATCTCTCTCCCAGTTGTGGCGTACACGCTGACATTGATGTTTTGCGTAGACGAATTCGACTGGGTCATGCACCACTTCTCTCGCTGCCGGGAAGATAAATCAAATTTGCATTGAATTAGGTGGTTGGAGGTGGGAACTGCTACCCATCTACCGATATCATATCTCCAATTGACAGTCAATCCTGCCTGTGCTTTCTGGGCATCGAGGTGCTGAGAATGCTTTGGGCTTGGGGAGCTCATCAAAAGTGACAACGTTCTTGAGATGTTCTCAAATGCTGCTCTCACAGCTAGCCCGTGCCGTCACCAGGATCGGGCGCCTCATCGCGTACATACACTCCCGGCCCCGCTGATCTCACCCCCTCTTCTATCTTTCACTCCATGGGGCATTATGTATATCATTATCTTCCTCTATGTCCTCCATCACTCTCCTCATGTCTTGTCCGAGTTCCGAGGGCCATCCTCGCGGTCGGCAGCAGGCTTCACGGCCACTTTTAATATATCTGCTCCTGTATGCCAGTCTTTATGACATCTATCACAATTGGACAGAAGTACAAGGCGCGCTGAAACAGTAAAAGAATACATATACATGTCACTTTATGTGCTTGCTTTAAGGACTATATACACCTTGTTGTAGACCCACCCGGTCCCCAAATGGGTAGTTGGCTTGAACAATGGATATCTCTACTTGAACGTAGAGGGTTCCGTTTGATTTTCCACGACCATCGAAACAAACGACGGTAAGAAGAGAGGCGACTGTGAAATGTGGAGGGTCGCGGACGCCCCCCCGGAAGGCAGCTGCACAGTAATCGGTGACGTGCCTCGGAGAGAGGGTACTCGTTCTGGAGTCAAACAACCTACAGCTCTCTCGCTCGTCCTCTTGGCCAGCTTGAACGACCACACATTGTCAGATTTTACATGGACGAAGCCACCAAACTTCCCGCTTGCGCCACCGCGGAGGGCAGCGATGTCTTCCAAGAGATATGCCCAGACTCGACAATAACGGTGGGAGGACCTACTCTTCGTTGCTCGTGACGGTTGACATAGGGCGAGCCTTGCAGGGCAAGGGGGGGGGGGGGTGGGGCATTGACGGCAGACGACAGTGAACCGTATGCGGTTTTTGTGGCTCAGGTTTCTTCTCAGAAAGAAGAAAGACGAAGAAAGACGAAGAAAGACGGAGAAGAGATGGGGATGATATGTAAGCATGGTGTGTGATGGTGTATGACAACGCGCCAGGCTGCGATCCTGCCACGTGGAAGTTGCGCTCTTTGGTGAGGATTGCGGGGATGGGAATGTGGCTGACTCGATAGACAAGCCTCACGACATTGTTCCACAGCATCTGCTGTCATACACTATCAGATGTAGATGTAGGTGTACATCGTCCAATTGACATCTCAATATCACCAGTTTCCCTCTCCTCCCGAGAGCGCCTGAGCTGGTCGTCGAGAAGAAGTATGTCAAGGTATCGTCATCAACATCTAGAGAAAGCGTCTACAAAATGAAGTCAAGAAAGAGCGAGCAAGCGGTCGAGGCGTCAAGCTTGAGGCAATCTAGCATGCATTCATCACGCAGGATGAGTAGAGACTTTTCGTTAGGCAGAGCGCTACTATGAAACAAGTGTTCTATCTACACTATATACAACTCTAGAGCGAAAAAGGTACTGGCTACAGAACTAATATGGTCGACAAGGTGAAAGCAGATATCTTTTATATACAACCTCCAAGAGCCCAAAGAAAGACACAGGTTAAACAATATATACAACACCAATTCTCTTCTCATTCATTTCCGGCCATTGCGAACCAGTCTTCTCAGCAACGCACCATTCTCCCGCCCAGTCCCTTGCCCCCCAGCTCCCGCGCCCGTTCCTCCCATCATCGCGTGCGTCCCACCCCCATTGACCTCTTCCAAATCACCCGCCACATACTTCATCAACCTATCCATCTCCCCGGCCTCCAAGCTGTCCATGCGTCCAGGTAGACGAAGGATCTTGTCCAGGAACGCAATGATGGGCTCTTTATCCCGCAGCGCCGGTGTTGGAGGAGGCGGGGGCATGTGGCCGTTGTGCCCGTTCAAGCTTCCTGGCCCCGGGCCTGCACCTACAGTAGAGTGCGTCGTATTGTGCGGCGAGTGGGAGAGTGTATGGGGGCGGGAGAGGTGCATGGCGCTGGGCGAGATCTCAGTGGGTGTTTGTGGTGAGTAAGGCGACACGGTGATGGGTGGAGGTAGGGGTGGAAGGGGCTGATGTATAGCGAGAGGCGGTTCTTCTCTGGTGAGGGTCTCGGCATATGCCCAGCATACCAACTGCTCTCATCAGCCTCTGCTTTGTTCCTCAAGAGTGGTACTCACAGTGGTCAAGAACACAGCCCAAGGTGTGTACAACCCCCATTCGCTCAAGAGCGACTGTCGCAGATACCGCGCACACTGCCAAACGCACGTCCAAGCGTCGTCTGTCTTGGCCCAAAGGCGGAGGCGGCGTTTGGCATCAGTGTATTGGCGGGGGCCGATAGTGCTGCCGCAGAACGAGGTGGAGCCTGCGGCTACACAGAGCATCGGGCTACGGGATGTCAGCTCGGCATGATCAGCGAGTTGTAGAGCGTACATGTCAGAGAGGATGGATATGATGCAGATGGCAAAAGTATCTCTCAGATCTCTCGATTCGATGGCTTCGCCCATCCTGATCACCTCTTGCTCATAAGCAGCTCTCAGCGCCACCACCGCTAAACCACAATGTCAGCCCCGTCACTTTACATATGACCGTACTCACATCGAAAGACGATCGACCTCCAATGCTTGGTCCCTTCCTTGAACCTGATCCCCATCCCTCCTCTCGTCCTGCAATCCCAGGCAATAGCAATCAATCCAATCAGGATCATCTGTACCGTCAAGCAATTGTCCAAATCCGCTTTGAAAGACAGCGGTTCCAGCGCCAGCGATGCCAAGATGGCCGCCGAGTATCCATCCGTCACCGTCGACACCTGAAACTCGGGGTGCAAGCCCGGCAGGTAGCCGGAGCGTTGTTGGCTGGCAGCGCGGCGAGGCGTGGGCGGGGTGGACGGTTGGCGGAGACGGAGGCGGAACCATTCGGATGCTGTGGGGGCTTCCCATTGGGAGCGGTCGCTGGGGAGGGTGAGGTGGTGGGCAAAGATGGACAGTTGGCGGGAACAGTGCTGGTTCCAGAATGCCGACAGCTGGGTATCGATCAAAAGGACGCAATAGGCTGCTCGACGACGTTCTGCTACGTGTCAGCCACACCCATAAAGAGTGTCAACTCACCTTCTTCCTTTGCCCAGGCCGTCCAAGCCTCTTCCTGATGCACCTCCGTCTCCGGCTTGCCCACAACTCCTATCCCCTTTTTTCTCGAATGCGCCACCATGACCGGCCACATACACTGCGCCACAAACTGGCTCTCGGCCGTGCCATACCACGTATCATGCACATGGCAGAGGCAAAACGTCTGCAGCGTCGTCACCGGCATGTCGAGGCCGCAGCCCTGGACGAGCGTGCCCCGGATCTTGGAGACGAGCGGGGCGAAAATGCGGCGCGGGGACATGTGGACCGAGCCGACGATGGCCATCATGATGACAAGCTCGGTCGGGGCGGTGGCGAGGTCGAATGTGCCGCGGTGGATGAAAGGAAAGGTGGGCGCGGTACGAGACCAGTATGTCTGAACAGCCTCTATGACCCAGGATAGTGGGACGTCAAACTCCTGTGGCTGAGTCAGCACCATCCAAGATAGGGGTAGGGGGGCGTACCGGGTACGACCGTTGTAATCTCGAGACAACCATCGCGCTCGCCATCTTGTCCTCGCCCCTCTCTGCCGACGTTTGCAGTGGCATCCGCGACACATTTGACGTGTCCCACGGTAGCTCCATCATGGGCTCAATGGGAGGCGCCAGTGACTCGTGGAGCAGCGCCTCCCACTGCTCCGGCGCCCACAACGAAAACCCCCAGTCGCCCATGAATTCTCCCACCACAAAGTCGTTGCCTGCTATAGGATTGCCGATGGCCGATGGAAGTGCTGCGTTGAGGTCAAACTGGTTGTTGGGTATAGACGCGCCCCCGTCAGGCGCGAATACGGTATTGTTGTGGTACAGCATGGAAGAGGAGGAAGCGATGGCATTCAAGCTCATGGCATCGATCGGAGGGGGCGGAGGATGTCTGTGCGGAGGAGGGAGGGTTGGGCCACACCCCTCCGAGTCGCTCTCACTGACTCTGCGCTTCTTGCCCGATCGCCCAGAACCGCTGGCCCCGCTGGGCGCATCTTCGCCGCAGATGTTGCGTTTCTCATGTCGCTGCAAGAGATCGAACCGCTTGAATTCCCGTGTGCACTTTGGGCAGCTGAAGGACGTCGGTGAATCTGTGTCTCGGGTGAGCTAGGCATTTTCCGGAGGCAGTGAGGGAGACGAACGATTGGCCGAGTGGCGCAGCAGGTGGTCCTAGAAAGACGTCCAAGTGAGCATCTACATGTGCACACAGGCGAAAACACGCACCTTTCTAGTGAAGGCCTTTGTGCAGCCGGGGTGCTCGCACTTGAAGGCGAAGGCATCGCCATCCATGGCGAGGGCGTGCGGCGTACGGCGTGCGATGGATGTGGAAGAGCGAAGAGGAAGAGGGGATGACATGATCCACCTCCCATCGCGAACCAAAGGAGACGACAGAGTGAACCTTGTCAGAATTGGTTCCGCTCGGCCTCGAGCGTCTTTTTCTGCCTCGGTGTGTCCATGATCATCTTTTGATCGTGGCGCCCATCAACTCTTGTAGCGGCAGACCAATGCAATACACAAGATTCTCCCTGTTAGCCTCCGTATCCTCCGTGGCTGACCAAGGCAGACAAGGACGACAGGGTCAGGCTGGAACATGAACGAAGCGTGACAGCACACAAAAGGCCGTTTCGTGACCCCCTTCCCCCTTTTCACCTCCGATTTTCATGCCCTGCTTGCGAGATCACCTGAAGCTCCTGAAGCCTAGCATGACTACCGGGGTCCTTTCAGTGCCATCTCGTAGCAAAACCTAGGCCCTAGGCCGCATAAGACAGGGGCCCATCGTATGGAGCACATGCGAGGCACACATCTGAAGCAGGACGTGTTGCTGCTGCTGGGCACTGCTGCTTGTTCCAGGACAGTCGAGCGGTCATGCCTCGGCGAGGGATGGACGACGTGAGCGTAATAGGAGGAATGAATATCGCCGTCTTGTGTGCTCTCGAGTTACGTATCCGGATGCTTACGATTTCATCCAGCCTGTGCCTCCGCCGCCGTCGTGCCGAGCGGCGCAGTGTCCATCAAGGCACTAGATGGAGGCCATCTTCGAGTAAGGTCTACATACAGGCAGCGCCCAGCTTGCTTGGCTCGCTACAGCACAGGCAGTGAACTCACCCACCAAAGCATCGCAGAAGCTTGAAGACGCTTCACAAAGATGTGCCGTGCCGCCGCCGCAGTCATGTCGGTGTTCCGAGCGGCCACTAGTTGTGACTTGGAGCGCGCCAACGAAATCTGTCGTCCTATACAGGCAAGCGTGAGTTGCTTGTACTCCTCTTCTGATGAAAACAGGGATTATGCAGTGCTGTGTTGCCTTCTTCCAGCGTTGTCGTGCCATGACAACAGACTTTGGCGGATGGCGTTGTTGCTCTGATGGTACCCCTCTAAGCGCCCCTGCCCCTTCAACACTGTCGCCCGAATTCATGCGAAACCGATCAAGGTTGATCTCTAGACCTGTGCGGTACACGGTACAGTACATCATGTAGTAAGCCATCTTTGGATGTAGTGAGCCATTGTTGGCCACGAGGAGTCGTGCAGTGTATCTTCCCGCATGAAGTACGCCTCGTCGTGTTCGAAAACCAAGCAACCCGAGACCTCGAGTTCCTGTCTGATTGGATGAGTTCATCAATTGTGTGATCTAAACAGGTACTGTACAATAGATGCCGACAGCTGGAAAGACGTCCAATTTTGGCTACGTTTCGCTCCACATCTCTACATTCGCCTGGCGGAGATATGATGACCTGATCTATGAAACGCTCTCAACTCCCAGCTTGTATGTGATTGAGGGTCGAGGTGTTTGGAGGATTTTTGTACAACGATCGCCACTAACGCATAGAAGACCGCGCCGAGACACAGTGGATTGCACCACTCCCAGTCGTCCCTTGGCCTTTCTGTTGGATCAGCAGACGACAGCTAGCAGCTAGCAGCCGTGTCTACCCCCATGCCCAAACCTTGGGCTCCATCATCGAGTTTTCTTTCGGTTTAGCGCCATGAGATGCATGCAAAAGCCTCAAGCCTCAAATCAGCTTCAAGTGCACGAGCATGTCTATTCCATTATTCGGCTCAACAGAATCGGGCCCCGGGCGGTCAGCGCCGGTGATCTATTACACCTTTAAACTTTGCAACCCTGTGATGATAGTTGGAACCCCACATGCACGATGCATGACATGTTCGCGTCCACAAAGTCAGGCACAACAGCCATCACGAAAATCATTTCAAGCTTTTCAAGTAAAAGTCCTGAATCCAACATGGCCGACACGGTCAGTTAAATCAGTTAAGCCTGGTTTATAAATTTGATTTTGGTTTGTGCCAGCCTTAACCGCCCTCTGCCTTCCGCCTTCCGCCTTGAATGGTTTCGGGCCTTGGCGCGCTTTTTCACCGTTGGCCGTTCTCCGTTCTCCGTTGACTTGTTTCGGAACAATCTGGGTTTGATGTTTGTCCCTCATTCCGCATCCCTCATTCCTCAACGCCTTCAGCCTCAGCCTTCAGCGTCGGCGTCATCATCAGGGATATCATGTCTCATCACAGACAGCATGTCCCTTATCTTGGCTCTGGCCGCGCGCTCTGGCTTTGGATTGTCTTGCACTTTGGTTACCAATATATCGCGCCTTGATGTTTGTTCCCCACCGACCACCGAGCGCGTTCCGAGTCTGCGAGACCTCGAAGCTTGAGGGCCTCGAGTGAGACATTTGTCGGGCGTCGGGCATCGCGTCGGGTTATTGGAACCTGCATGACTGGCAGCTGACTGAGACGCATGGTCGGGTAGCCAAGCATTACATACCAACGGTGCGATGCAGGAGGCCGATGCAGGATATGCAGGTCTTGTACATGTGTTCAACTCCTCACGGCCTCAGGTCTCAGGCTTTAACGCTTGTTGAAGCTGTTGTTGCTTGTCGTCTAATCTTGGTATGGTTCCCCAAAATACATCGATATGATTCAGTTGCCCCGTATTTTGCCAACGATTCAATATAGCACGGATGTCTAGTCCATATCAGCCAGTGACAGCTTTCGAATGACGTTGGTGCGGCAAAGAATCGTGTAAGGGGACAACCGTGCGTTGCATATTATCCCGTGCACCGTTCTACTTCACCTTCTTCCACCCTTCCCGCCCAGCGCTGGGGCAGCCGGCTCTCAGAGAACGCGCCAGAAGACCCAAGAGCCGATCTTCACTACACGATAATCAGGGGAAGAAGAGTATGAGTGACAGTTGACCGATCAAAGCATCCGGGCCGACGGGACGGGTCATGTATCTCGTACAAGTTACGGAGGAGGAGGGTGTCGGGAAGCGGGAAGGTTGAGGAATGGTCGGCATTGGGTTGTCCCAAATACATGAGATGTATGGACCATGTCTAGACTACATTGATTGAGCTCTTGCTTCGGAATGTGATTCCGAGTGCATGAAAGCGAGTACAGCGAGCGCGCTGACGTGAGAGGTAATATTAAACAATTGCTCGTAAGACTCGTGGGTCCTATTGGTAATGAAGCCCGAAAGTCTGGGCCAGCCATGACGGCATAACCGGTCGAATAGAACCATGTCTGAAGAATACATGGAAGTTCGTGACTCGTATTTGAGAGCAATGCAAGCAGATAACTTGCCTCTTGCGGTCTTGCATACAATGGCCTATGACTCTTGACAAGTGCAATTGGACTTGATCCCAGGTCTTTTCGGCATCTTCTTTATGAAGGCCCACCGTTGAGTGAGGAAATAAGCATGTAGTACCGGGCATTACGTTGTCGTTCCACTAGACTCTCTTTTTCGAGCTCGAGTCTGATTTAGGATGCGAATAGCAGATAGCAGATATAGCAGACTGTGATTGCGTCTACAATCTCCGTCCCTAAGCCTTGTCTAACATCTTTGAGTGAAGAGCAAGAGGATAGGAGCAAGAAGATAGTATCGTTCTGTTCATGGGCGCTTTCTACACATGTCGCTCGACATCACATTCCCCGGTCGACGGTGTGATGATGCAATGGCGCACTCGATCTGGACATGCAACGCCACAGTGAAAGACACCAGAAGCAGCGAAGAGAGAGGACAAGACGGAGATCGCAACAAGAACCGTGTAGAAGCGAATACGAAATGAAAAGCCACTCAGTAATGCACAAAGTCATGCACGGAAGAGGCAGAAACCCGAGACTCGCGCTGTCAAATGCCGGAATATGCGCCAGATCTCAGGGCGCGGGGCCTTTTGCGGGTGGAACCAGGGACCGGGACGATCACTCAGGCACGCACCCGAAGCCGTGACTCGCGCCCCATGTGTCGCCCTCCAGGCACGCCGATCCCCGATTCTTTTTTCGCGCAAGGCAGTAACTGGGCTAGCTGTATGTATATAAGCACCCTCCCAAGCCCCCATGAGCTCACCACCTTCGTACTAATAGTCGCATCGTCCACCACCCTTGCCCCTACTACCTCGACCATTCTCCCTCCCCGACCTCCCGCCATGTCTTCTGCCATCCCCCTCCTCCTCCTCGCCTCCCTCGTCAATGGCGCTGTTATTCAGAACGACCGCCGTGACATCTCCTTCTCCTGGGGCGTCTCTTCTGGCTACCCCAACTCGGGCAGCTCTAGCTCCACTTCCCAGGCCGCTACCTACCTCGCCCAGGCCCAGTCTGGTGTGAGCGGTCTCGACCAGGGATGGTCTGCTGCTGGCTGCTACTCGGACTCGTTCAACGCCAGGACCCTCTCCGGCGCGTCCACGTCTTCTTGGTGGATGACCTACTCTGTCTGCACCAACTACTGCGACGACAAGAATTACGCCTATGCCGGTGTTGAGGGTACCAGCTGCTACTGCTGTACGTATTCACTCTTCTGCTCGTGCCTATATTGACTCTTCGATAGCCAACTCTATCAACTCGGCGTCTACCATCCAGGCATACTCCAAGTGTGAATCTATCTGCTCCGGTACGCCTCCTCATCCTTTTCATCTCGAAGCTCGCTGATGATCAATAGGTAACTGGTTCGAGGACTGTGCTGGCAACAACTACATCAACGTCTTCAAGAGCTCCAAAGCGACCACCTCTTCCGCTGCCACCTCCACGGCCAAGACTTCGACTACCTCTACCGCTGCTACCTCTACCGCCAAGACGTCTACCACCTCTTCCGCTGCCTCGAGCTCTACTTCCAGCAGCTCAGCCGCCAAGAGCTCTACTTCTGCTACCAGCTCCAGCTCCAGCTCCTTCTCTAGCTCGGCCGCCAAGTCTAGCTCCAGCTCTTCTGTAGCCCAGACTTCTACCGCCGTCGTTGTTCCCACCGTCAGCGTCCCTGCCGTCAACACCACCTCAATCGTGTCTGCTGCTCAGAGCATTGTGACTTCTGCCGTGTCTGTCGTCTCCCAGGCTAGCTCGGTCGTGAGCAGTGCCGCTGCTATCAACACTACTTCCGTCGTCTCTCAAGTCCAGAGCGTCGCTTCTCAAATCAGCTCTGCCGCTCCTGCTATCAACACCACCTCCGTTGTGTCCCAGGTCCAGAGCGTCGCTTCTTCTATCGAGGCTGCTCCCACCTCGGTCGCCTCTTCCGTCGTTTCCGAGGTTTCTTCTATCGCTAGCAGCGCTTCGTCACAGGTCAGCTCCGCCGTCGTAAGTTCTCCTTCCTTCCATCTCTTGCTTTACTGACTCTTCATACAGGCCGACGTCACTTCTACTGTCTCTTCCATCTATTCTGAGGCTACCGAGGCCGTCAGCTCTACCATCTCTAGCGTCGCTTCAGAGGCTTCCTCCGCCTACACCTCCATCCTCTCCGAAGAGTCCTCCGCCACTTCTACCATCGCCCAAGTCGTCTCTTCCATCACCTCTTCCGCCGCTGCCGCTGCGTCCAGCACTGTTGCCAGCTTGCCTTCAGGCTGGGCTGTGACTGCCTGTATCGCCGAGGGTACTTCTGGCCGAGCGTTGCCCGCTGCTTCTACCTCTGGTAGCGACATGACCCAGGAGAAGTGTGTTTCTTACTGCTCTGACGCTGGGTACACTCTTGCAGCTATCGAGTACGCTAGCGTAAGTCTCCTTCTCCTTTTCTTGCTTGTGTGTAAGCTGAACAAGGTGGGTAGGAATGCTGGTGCTCGAACGTCCTCCAAAACGGCGCCTCCCTCACCAAGACCTCCGATGCCTGCACCATGTCCTGCTCTGGCGACAGCACTTCTATCTGTGGCGGTCCCTCTGCCCTCACGCTCATTGCCAAAACATCCGCCCTTGCCAACCTCAACTCTGACCTCACTTCTGGTGCCGTCAGCCTCCCTACGGACTGGTCTGTGCCCAGTACTAGCTGTATCGCTGAAGCTACCGGCGGCCGAGCTTTGACGGGGGCCTCGTATTCGGCTTCCGACATGACCTTGAGCACGTGTGCTTCTTACTGCACTGCTCAGGGCTACGGTATTGCCGGTGTCGAGTATGCCAGCGTACGTCCCCCCATCCCCTTCTATCAACAGTGAACTGACACTCGATCTAGGAATGCTACTGCGGTAACGTGCTCAACAACGGCGCCTCCCTCTCCCTCTCTTCCACAGCCTGCACCATGGCCTGTTCCGGCGACAGCACAACCATGTGCGGCGGCTCCGGCGCTCTCTCCATCGCGGTCTCTTCCACCCTCACCTCCAAACTCTCTACCGACCTTGCTACTGCTATCATCACCCTCCCCTCCGGTTGGGAAGCTGCGAGCACCACTTGTATCGCCGAAGGCACCTCTGGCCGGGCTTTGGCACACGAGAGTTATGCGGCGGATGATATGACGCTCAACATGTGTCTCACCTACTGCGAAAATCTCGGCTGGCAGTACGCTGGAATCGAGTATGGCCGTGAATGCTACTGCGGCGACTACCTCGCCAACGGTGCTTCCCTCGACCTGACCGCTACTTGCAATGTCCCCTGCGGTGGTGACAGTACCGAGATTTGCGGTGGTGGCAACGCCCTCTCCCTCTTTGTCAACCCTTCCCTCGCACTCGACCTCACCACCGTGCTTGGGTACAACCTCCAAGGCTGTGTCCAGGAAGTCACCGGCAGGCTCTTGTCCAACAGCTCGTATGCTTCCGATGATATGACTGTCGACACTTGTATCAGCTTCTGCGCCGATCAGGGTCTCGTCCTTGCCGGGTAAGTCCCCTCCCCCTCTCTTGTCTCTCTCCTATCTTATTGGGATCCGTTTGCTGACTTGGTACACAGTCTCGAGTACGGACGTGAATGCTACTGCGCCTCCGCTCTCGCCAGCGCCCAAGTCCTTTCTACCCAGTGCGACATGAAGTGCGCCGGGAACACTACCGAGAACTGTGGTGGTGCCGATGCTATCAAGCTCTACTTGGCTGATGGTGCTGCTCTTTCTGTCCTCTAAAGTTCTCTACCCCTTATTTTGGTCGATTATATGATAGGGTAGACTTCTTTTGGGTTGTCTGCTACTTTAGGGTTATAATGCACCATATCCTGGGTTTACGATTGCTTGTGGTGATGATTACTCGACGTTGCATTATAGTCTACTTGTCCCAATAACTTCCGGCTCACCACCACTCTACATTCTCCTACCCTTCAAAGTCTTCGCAAACCCCTTCTTGTTCTCAAACCCAACATGGTCCCAAGCAGCATACACTCCCCATCCAAGCTTCGCTTCGACAAACTCATCCCGCACTTCAATCGCATGCGCCACTTCTTTCTTGATGTGATCATTCTTGAGGTTCGCCCAGCGCCTCATTACACGGCAATTACGCTTTCAAACCGCTTCTCCAACTCCTTTCCCTGCCTCCTCACCCTCTCAACCTCCTTCTCGTCCATCTCTCCAATCATGGCGGGGTTGAGGACAGCACAGCATTGGACAGAAACACGGTCAGCGTTGAGCCAAGGGCCTTTGCCGATATAGGTGTAGAGTTGGCCGACGGGCTGGGTGCGGCGGCGGTAGTGCATGGTGGCGGGGGAGGCGAGGAAGCGGAGGGTGGCTTTAAAGTTGGCTAGTTGGGAATCATTATACTCTTTTTAGGGAGGGAGGGGATGCTTACACTCGCGATACTGGTTGTAGAAAGGGGGGAGGCCGTAGTAGCAAGACATGTCTGGTGTCAGAGCAGGGTATGGGGGTATTGTTGCTTTGAGTGTCTTTCAGTAAGATTCTTGTATCAAGGGGCAGTAGGGGACAATGTGATTGGCATCATGCAGAGCATCTTATATCCCTGGCTGAGGCGGAAGTACACTGTTGATATTGAGATACACTTGCGCAACCATCAGTTGGACTGTTGGTGACCGTGGGAAACCCGGCCATCTTTGTTTTTCGCCGCCGCCGGCCTGACGCGCATCTCCTCTTACATTTCCGCCCGCAATACATCGACCATGTCCAACTCTGACGGCATCATCACAAATTCAAATGGCCTGGGATACGTTTCTGGCTCTGCTTTAAAGGAGCAGCAACAGCCTGAGCCGGTGACTCCGGCAGTGGCTGGAGAGGATACTTTGGAAGTGCGATTCGAGTTTGGGTACGTCCGTACCCCCACCCCCCCGAGATCGTTCGGGGTTACACTGATGTCTTATAATAGTGGCGGACTCCACCTCCTCTTCTCTTCCAAACCCCAACACGTCGCCCGTCTACCTCGCTTCGTCCCCGACACCACCCCACCCCAGCCGCTGAATATGCGCTACGTCGTCAAGTGGATGAAGGAGAATCTGCTCAGTGAGAGGGAAGAGATGTTTGGAGAAGGCGATGGAGTGTACGTCACCTTTTACTCGTGAGAATGTGGGACAAGCTGATCATAAGGGAAAGGCGTCCGGGCATTTTGGTACTGATAAATGACGCCGATTGGGAGCTGGAGGGTGAGCTAGAGTATGAGCTGAGAGATAGGGACGAGGTGGTGTTCATCTCTACCCTTCATGGTGGATAAGAAGTGAGTCCCATGGTGACTTCGTTCATGAGACGCGCTGACATGCCATAGACGTGCGTTCGGACCTGGTATACCCATGCATTGTATACCCTCCCCTACCCTCTCCGCGCCCTACTACAGAGAAAGCCACTCTCCCTTCTGATTCTGATATCATCAACCAGGTGATATTGGAACTCACACTTGAGACGCTGTTATTTCGTTCGCACCAAAGATACGAAGGCCCAGGGGACTGGGACTACTTGCCATTGGGGATATCAAAGGGAAGAAGTATTCGGCTGTGAGACTGGTCATTGGGACACATCGTCCGACAGATATCCTTTCCCTAGATATGTCTAGATATGAAAGTCCTCCCAAAGGAGCACGTAGTCGAATGGTATACTTACAAGTCGCAGATAAAAGCCTGAAATGCACCCTCGCCACTTGTCAAACACCCTTCCCTAATACCCTTCGTCACCTCGTCACCACCCCACAACACGTCTCCCGCTATGCAAGCTGACAAAGGCAAAGGGTGCGTCTCTACAGTCTGTCCTCGGCTCGTCGCTCATGAGGTTTGATAGGAAAGAAACATCCCCGTCTCTACAGGTCACCGCCCTCGGAGGACCACCTCGTCTGTCCATCCACAATCCCCCACCACCATCAAACTATTCCTCGCTCAATGAGCCCGCTTGGGTCGATGCTCTCTCCGGTGGACCAGCGGACCCTTCCAAGTACAAACAAAATGATGGTTCACATGATGACTTTTATTACAACTATTTCCATAGAGTTGGCAAGTCTCAGCTCCATATCGGCTATGGGACCGAGGCACAGTATCTCGTTCTACCCGGGTTGAGCGAGAATGGGAGCTTGATATATCAGACTGTACATGTCCCGAGAAGCATGAGCTCTCACCCGTTCTATGACGAGGATGATAACAAGCCACATCCTCCCTGGTGGGATGAACAGATGAAGCAGTCAACTGCGTGGTTTTTCAAGTTCAGGGAAAATGGGGGCATGGTAAGCTTTCGCTATCTTTGGCATCATTGTGGGTGGACACGATAGCTCATCATGGTGCTGAGATTAGCAACCTGCAACAAAGGATGGTGAAACACCAAAAATCACCAATCCAGAAGGGAACCTCATCACAGACGAAGAGGAAAAGCAAAAGGTACTTTCACTGTGGTCCTCTATCGCCGGGCCAGATTTGGAACAAGCGATGGAGAAGAAAGGGACCAGCTATCGTGATGGTCGTAGTCGACCCCATGTCTCTATTGTCAGCAAGCAAGACGTCGATACTGCACTGACGCATAATCCATATCACTTTAGTAAGGACGGGCCAGAGCCGCCCAAGCCATACCTGACATTCAATTCCGAGTATCATCCCGACCCTGACAATGTCGTCATCCGAGTCAAAGAAAAGAACAGATGGGGAAGGGATGCTGAATCCTGGGCGCCCGAGGGCAGCTCACATTTTCTCATTCATTCGGAATACTCCAAGTCTTGGCTCCCAAGCACGACATCGATACTCGCGTACCCGGCCAAGATTGAACACCTCGACAAGCTGTCTACTGAAGCACGATCGATGTGTGACCAGACGGACGAGGAAGCCACGGAGTATCTTCAGTCGATCATCAAGAATGGTGGTACAGCTTTCAATCTGTTTGATAAAGACCGCTTCCGTTCAGAACGAATCGAAAAAAGTGTAATGCCCCACTGCTATCGTGGATACGATGCTGGTAGGCTTGACCATGAGCAGAGGGGCACGGCACGTTCCAGGTACATTGCCGGCTCCGTCTGTCGGGCCTTTGAAGAGCAGCATTTCAACAACACCACTCGTGGTGGATCCCACATCCCCCCTTACGTCTCTGTGCCTAGCCAATACGCCTGGGACCATGCTCTCAAAACTGGCTGGATTGAGGTCAGCTCCCTACACGGCCCGCCGAACGAACTCGAGGAGATCTTGGAAGACACACAGCACCGCTTGGCTGCTCATACAGGGACTGGTACAAGAGTGGAGGGAGAAGCACCACCTCCTGCTTATGACGATGCGCTAGGATCTGAGACTAGATTCACTTCAGACACAGGAGGCGTCGGGTCGTCTACCAGCCCGTCTGTGCCACCGAGTGCGCCCCACCACAAGTCGGCTGGCAAAAGCAGAAAGACAGGCTACCAGGATGACGAGATCCTTCTTGGACAAGCCACAGCTGGCGACAGCTCTCCCAGTGCTCGACACGCATTGCAGTATGGAGCTTCACATCTGGATCCCATCAGTCGTGACACGATGACCATCACCCGCGTTGGTGACGGTAATAGATCGCCAGGAGGCTCTCGCCGACGCCGACTACTTGGTAAATTCTGCGGGGGGGACAAAGATAGCTCTGATTGATTAGGTACTGGATTGAAGCGGCTGTGCATGGAATAATGTTCCGAGCCCGTTGTGAATCTTCAAGTTCTTGCTGTTCAAATGCTTGTAGGCAAGAAGGTACCGCCTCCAAGGATCGTACATAGTTGAGTTGTTGAGATGTGTCGTGCTTGTTGCCATCATCATTATTCTCAGTTGTGAACTCTGTGTTGGTTCTCATCATGGTCCACCAGATATCCTTTCTGTGGATATCCTTTGTCTGATTCTATCCAGGTTTTAGGATTTTAGCTTTCAGAGGAGTTTGTGACAGATGTGATAGAAGAGTAAAGTAAAATACTGGTCACGCGCACAGATAAGAATCTGTGATGCGTTCTCGCCACCTACTTTCGAGCTCCCTCTTGAACACCTCTCATCACCTCATCACCACCCCACAACATCCATCCCAATATGCCGGCTAGCAAAGGCAAAAGGTACGTCTCTGCGGTCTGCGCTTGGCTCACCACTCAACGCTTTCAATAGTACGAAAGCAGACTCGTCTTTCCAGGTCACCCCCCTCGAGGGGACGCTCGTCTGTCCATGCACGATCCCCCGTCTCCATCAAGGTGTTATTCATGCCTTGATCCAGCTTGGATTGATGCCCTCACTGACGGGCTTGCGGACCCGGCCCCATCTGAACGGAACGGTAAATATGATGGGTACTTTTTCCAGCAGCTTGACAGAATCGAAAACTCCTGTTACCATATCGATTCTGGTTCGGAGGCACAGTCCCTTGTTGTGCCCGGGTTGAGCATCGATGGAAGCTTAGTTTATCAAACACTCAATGCCGGGCGAGACAGCAACGTTCATCATACTCTTGACATTTGACAACGCCCCCAATCCTCCTTGGTGGGATGAACAAATGAAGAAGTCAACCCAATGGTTCTTCAAGTTTTATAAACATGGGGTATGGTGAGCTCTAATTTTCCAACGTAGCGATTTATTTGTGGACATGATGGCTGATGAAACATGCTTTTACAGCAACCGTCAGCAAAGGATGGCGAAGCGTTAACCAAGTTAACAAACGCAGAAGGGAAGCCTATCAAGGATGAAGAGGAAAAGCAAAAAGTGCTTTCAATGTGGTCTTCTGTTGTTGGATCAGACTTGAATGATGCGACGGCAAAGAAGGGGCTCAGCTATCGTGGTGGTCGTACTCGGCCTCATGTCTCAATCATCACCAAGGATGATGCCAGTACTGCCATGATCACAAGTAAACCATTGTATCAATCGCTCGTGAATGACAGTGGTACAGCGTTCAATCTATTCGATGAAGACCCCTTTCATGCGGAAACAAGTCGGAAAAAGTGTCATGCCCTACCACATTATGGATACAATGTTGCCAGCCAGGATGCCGAGTTGAGGGGCACCGCGCGATCCACGTACATCGCTGCCACCCTCTGCCGGGCGTTCAAGACATGGCAAACAGCACTCGTAGTGGAGCTCATATTACCCCTTACGTCTCTGCACCTCTTCCAGAAACTTGCGACCAGGCTCTCAAGACTGGCTGGACTGAGACCATCTCTCTACATGGCCCGCCACATCGAATCGAAAACATTTCGAGTGACAGGGATATTCGCTTGGCTGCGACCACAAGGACCGGTACACAAAGAATAGTAGGAGAAGCGCCGCCCCCTTCATTACGACAACCTTATCGACTCCGAGGCCAGGTTCGCCTCAGACACAGGAGCCGTTGGTACTTCCAATGCATCGGTTCCACTCAGGGGCCCCCGCCACAGATTGTTTGGTCGCCCAAGCAAGAAGCAAGTCAACGAAGATGACGATGTTCTTCTGGACAGATCAATGCTGAAGACAGCTCTCCCAGTGCTCAAGGAACATCGCGATATCATGAAGGCTCACATCCAGCGCCGACCCATCATGACACGATCACTGATATCACCCGTGTAGGTGAAGGTACCGATTGCCAGAAGCTTCGCGCAGACGCCGGGTACTGAGTCATCGTTTTTGCGGGGGCGACGATGAATAGTCTGAGTAGATAGATAGAGTCCGGAAATGACCCATGTATATGTCCAAATGAGTAGATATAAGCGACGTTTGCCACTCTGGATGGATGGCCTTTTCTCTAGCTTACGTGAAGGCCCACCCGGGTAGGAATGATCAGAGAGGTATAATGAAGTGATGACGCCACTGAGAAGCTCACCCTGCATATGTAGACCGTCACATATACAGATCCATCGTTATGCATTGAAACATACAAGATTTTGAGACATGTTGAATGATGTCTGACATCAGCCGCTGCCACGCACTTGACGGCCCGTGCGCGAGTGACTTTGTGACACCGCCGATCATTGCCATATTTTCGCCGCTTTCCCTTTCACATTCCATTTCTCATCCTTCTTTCATCTCCACATTCTATCTTGCCAGTATCTTTTCTCTTGGTGACACCTCCAGCCATGCCCAGACCAGCCCCCCAGCCCCCCAAATCCTCACGCCCCTCCAGCCGCGCAGCCTCGGCCTCAAACACCCCCGCCCTCCCACTCCTCCCATACCGATCCCCGACATCCCCCGCATCCCCAACCAAATCCAGCCACTCCCGCCTCAGAGGAGTGCAAACACCCAGCAGCGTGAGCAGTCGCCCCGGGCTCGTCAGCCGCTGGTCAGATGGGGGGAGCGAGAGCTCGAGGAGTGGCGCCGGAGGAAGAAAGTCCGGGGAAAGGAGGTTCAGTGGGGGCTTCAAAAAGATGTTTATGCGTGCTGAAAAAAAGGAGTAGGTGTTCAGGCCCAAGTTGGATGAATCCTCACAGTGCGCAGCAGTACGGCATCGCCAATAGCGAGCGACTTTTTGCTTGTCTCGCCGCCCAAGTCAGTCTCTACCCCAACACGGTCTAGACCCGTCTCCGAGTACTTTCCAAACTTTCTCAAACTCTCCACCTACTCCAGCATCCCCAGCCGCCCTGCAAGCGCCCGCCCTCCCAGCACTCGCCCTCCTACCCGCCAAGACAACACTATCACTGGCTGTAATCCCCTCGCAAAGAGACATCACCGAAAGGGCTCCAACGTCTCTTCCGACCTCATCGTCGTACACCGCCCAAGCGAAGACGACGCTGGGCCAACACGAAGCTCCGAGAACGGCCGCCCCAGTACTAGTACAGTCCGCCCCGCCTCGCCTCTCATCAGTCGCACAGACTCGCTCATCCGAGGGCTGCAGTCGTTGGACAAGTTGCCGGAGAGCAGGTACCCGGGACCGTCACCCGTGGGCTCGTATGGCGCGCCGACGCCAGAGAGGCCAAAGCCAAGGAGGGGGTATGCGCAGAAGGAGGTTCCTCGTTCGGCTGAAGCCACACCGCCCATCCCGCCATTGTCGATGGATGGCGAGGACGTCTTTGCTTCGCACATATCTCGACCCAAGCAGCCCCGGCCCAAAAAGAGCTCTGCCCCGCCCTCGTCACGGCCCAGGCAGGAGCGACCCTCCCGCCAGCGCAGCCAGTCTATGCCCCCCGATGATCCCGAGCCTGTCGTCGTCCCGCCCAAACGCCGCCACAAACCCAGCCAAGGGTCGTTGGACCGTTCAGAAGCGCTGGATCTGATTCAGCGTATGACGTCGACTCGTCAGCCACTGAACGGGTCCAAAAAGGCATCGAGAAAGTCTTTTGAAAAGCTCAAGTCGGTGGAGGATAGGGTGATTGTGCCAAAGAGTCTGTATGCGGGTCTTGCCCCCGATACCGACGACAGCCTCCGGCTCAAAGCCGAGACGCCCTACAGCGAAAAGTCGTCCCCTCTCGGCGAGATTACGCCCGAAAACTCGCCTTCCAAGCGTGCGCTCCAAGCACACAAACGGCTGGGCATGCCTCCACCTGCCGCTGACCCCTCTCCCGTTCGCTCCCTCCTAACAGTGTCCAATCTCCAAAAGCACGACTCTACCGAGTCATTCGCCGATAGCCTCGCCTATCTGATTGCCCCCCAATCACCCTCCCAGCCCAAACCCGGCCATTCCACCACCAACCTCTCCACGTTTCATCTTTCTACGTCTCAAGTAGGCTCCTTCTCCACAGGACAGTTTATGAATGACGAAGAAGAGTTCCTTCTAGACCAACAACATGGTGAAGAGGCCGGGTGGGAAGAGCAGCGAAAGGGGAATCTGGGGAGGCAGGCGAGTGTGACGGATATGTATGTGGGGACGCTGTATGGGGAGTGGTTCAGCGAGGATGGGACGGCTACGTCTTCGTCAACGGCTACCAATGGGAGCGGGGGTGGGCTGAGGGTGGTTAGCGAGGGGCCATTGGTAGGAAGGAAGAGCAGTAGGAAGATAAAGAAGGCGTGGGAGTAGTTGCCTGGCTATTCTTGATTAGAGTATCATGTCTCTTACAAGACTACACATATACGCGCTACGCAAGTCAGCTTCGGGTGCTCTATAAGCAAGCTCGTTCTGATGTTATGCATGTTTATATTTTTAAGCCAAGAGCAAAGAGTCCAAAGTGGCCTCGGTCGCCACAACCTGCAGATTGTCAGCCATGATACCTATGACGAGCAGATCACTCACCTCGAGAGCCTGCTGCACCTCGAGCTTCCTCCTCGCCTGCACCAACCAATCACCCGCCAGCTTGGCCGGCCATCCCGTCAGACTGTTGACCTCTCTAGCCGCTCCATCCAAATCCTTCTCTCCCAGACACCACTCGGCCCTAGCCAACGTAGCCCCAACACTGTCTCCAGGTACACGTCCAGCAGTGGGGCGGAAGAGGACCTTGGACAAGGTTGCGGAGGCGAGGTGGGAGAGGACAGAGGCCTCTTCGGGGGCGGGGACGAGGGACGAGGATTGGATTCGGGGAGCGACGGTGTTGGTGAACCATGAAGAGAGGGCGGGGAAGGACTTGACACCAGTCTGGGGAATACCGCTAGTTTCGAGCTGAGCGATAGCAGTCTTGATGATACCCTCGTTCAAGCCTAAACTCTTGAGCGCACGGAGCTCATCGTCGAACGAGACATCTCCCTTGTCGACCTTGCTCTGCACAGCCCTCAAAGCTGACCAGAGCTTGTGGAGACGGACATTGTCGTCCAAGGTGGCAGAGTTGTCGAGAGTGATGCGTTCGAGTTGTTTGAGAGAGGTGGAAAGGGAGTCGAGCTTGGCGAGACGGCCGCCTCGTTCGGTTTCAACCTGAGTCTTGATGGAACGCAGCCAGCGGCGTTGGAGCTCGATACCCTGAGAAACAACCTCCTCGCGAAGTCTGGACAGGTCAGCACAAGTCATCACGAAGGTAGATCAACACACCTTGTCTCGATACCCTGCCTCTGGTGCTCCAACTCTCCTTCAAGCTCCTTTCTCCAGTCCTCCACAAGCGTTTGCCTCTCCTTGATCCATCCCTGCTTCAAACCTTCCTCAGACTTGTCCTTCTCCGCATCCCTGTTCTTCAACAATGCCTCAAACTCGGCCTTCTTCTCACTCAAAGTCTTTTCCAATCGCTCCTTCTCCAGCTTCTTCACCTCTTGCAACCGGGTGTTCAAAGCGGTAAGGTCATCCTGGGCCCTGGAGAGGATACCAGTAGCGTCCGGGGAAAGCGCCTTGGCGGGAGAGGAGAGGGAAGAGGTGAGAGAGTCGATGGTGGAGGCGAGTTGGGAGATGATGGGTTCTTCGGCGGCAAACTCCTTGACCTTGGGAACGAGCAAGGGAAGCTTCTCCTTGACCTCCTCTACCTTGTTTTCGACCTTTTGCTTGACAGTGTTCACGGGAGGGGCGAGGTAGTATCCGGGAGGAGGCTCGTGGCCGATGGGAAGAGGAGGACCAGTGTAGAGTTTCTTGCCTTCGTAGGAAGGCTTCTGAGGGGTGACGCCAACAGGAGTAAGCTCGCGGGGTCGCTGGGTGTCGGGGAAGGGGCTTGAAGGCTTGGTGACCTCCTTCTTGACCTCCTCAGCCTTGTGCTCAGCCTTGCCGAGCGCACTCTCCGCCTTGCGGACGAGCTCTTCAGCGCCCTCAGAGAGGTTAAAGGGCACGTCCTTGGTAGCCTCCTGAACCTTTTCCTTGGCCTCCTCAGCAAGAGCCTTGAGCTTCTCCTCGGCCTCCTTGGTCTTTTCAGCAGCAATCTTGCTAAGTTCAGCAGCCTTGTCGGCGAGCTTTTCAGAGGTAGTAGGGGGAGCGGGGGTGACCTTGTCCTTGAGGTCTCCAGCCTTGGCCTTGACTTGCCCGGGGACCTCGCCCACCTTCCTCTCGACCCTCTCGACCCTGGTCTCGGGCCTGCCAGCCACCTTCTCGTAGCCCTTGACCACCTTTCCAGTCAAGTTCTCCCATCCATTCTCCTCCGCATAGTCGGCGACAAACTCTCCACCAGGGACATAGGTGGTGAACAGATCTCTGTACGCCTCAGACTTGGTACCAGCATACCCAGAGCCGGCGTAGAAGGCGACAGTACCGAGGGTAGTGTAGATGAGAAAGTTGCGGAAGCGGTGGGTCTTTCGAATAGGGGGAGGAGTGGCGAGGGTGGTGGTGCCCGGGGTGCCGGGGGGAGGGATGGAGACGACATGGGGTCGGACGACGGTCGTACCGGCAGGGGGCGGGGTGGGAGGGGTCGCGAAGAGCTACTGCTATTAGCTCTCCGAGTCTCAAACATGGTGTTCACGTACTCTTCGCTGGGGACCCTTGATCCCAGAAGCCCTCTGAGCTACACGCAGCTGGCCGTACATGGTTTTTCGATGCTTGGAGGTGATCAGAAGGGGCTTCGACGCCATCAAAAGGGCCGTCGACATCATCGACGCTCCCCGCGCGGCGGCGTTATCGGGTGTGGCACTTACCATCTTCGATTCATGAACTGGCTGTTTTGCACGCCAATGGACAGCGACTCCCGTATTCATTGCAAGGCTTTTGAACCTCATCCTCGGTTGAACGTCTGCATGGGGGTCGTTTCATTCTACTGGTCGCCGTCTCCGCATAAAGCGGACGACGTCCATGTACAAGTACAAAGTGGGAGTACGTCTCGCGTTGGGGAACCGTCGCTGTACCACCTTGCAATGTCTAAGGGAAATAGGCTTCATCTCCACTGCTCAGCTGGTGCAGCTCAATGGTTCATGCAAGGAGTGAAATGCGAAAGGCAAATGACTCTTCGTTTTTCGTACTGACGCGACAGTAGCTAAAATGCAGATGCATCACCCCAACTATATATAAGCCCCTCACCAACCGGGCCTAGAGATCCCTCTCTCTCTCAGAATTCTATGAATCTAGAGGACTGAAAGAACCGACCCAGAGGCCAAGTAGAGTTGAATCGCATCAGCTCCACCACAGTTCTCCGTCTCATCCCCCGCGCAGGGCATGTTGCACTCGGTTGAGAGGAGCGGGGAGCTAACCAGAGCGTTGGAGCAGTAACATTCTTGTCCATATTCCACACTATCGCCACAAGGTCAGCAAACTTCAGTCCAATAGAGAGAAGGAGGAAGAACGTACCCAGCGATAGCAAGACCCTGACCCTCACAATACCCAACACAACCCTCCACCGTCATATTCCCAGCAGTCCACGAGCTCTCATTCAAAAGTCGGCCAGTGACTTCCTGCACACAGCCTTGGAGGTGGTAGTCGAGCACGGTGGTGAGGTTGAGCGCGAGGGAGGGGTTGTTGTAGAGGGAGAGGGCGTTGCCGCCACCGCAGATAGAGAGGTCGTCTCCGCCACAGGGGGTAGTGCTGGAGGTGTGTCAGCAGGAGAATCTTTGACGGGGCAACGAGGGTGCTTACCAGGTGGCGGTGACGTCGAGGGAAGCGCCGTTAGCGAGATAGTCGCCGCAGTAGCATTCACGTCTTTCATTCAGCAAGTCAGCCAACCACACAAAAAAAAGACGAGAGAAGAGACGTACCCATACTCGATACCAGCAAACTGCCACCCCGAAGTCCCACAAAAGTTGATACACATCTCCACAGTCATCGCATCATCCGCCATCGCCGCGTGCGCCAAGGCCCTGCCAGCGCCAGAAGTCACTTCAGAGATACAAGGGCTGCTTGCCTCCGCCCAGCCCTCTGGGAGGGTGATGATTTCGGTGGTAAGGTCGGCGGAGAGTTTGGAAGTGAGGGAAGAAGAGACAGCGATGGAGAGTGCGCCGGAACCGCCGCAGAAAGTCGTACCGTCCCCGCCACAAGTCATGGTACAGCTCGAGCTGGACGAGTTGAGGGAGATGCCGTTGGTGAGCAGGTTGCCGCAGTAACACTCCGTGCTGCAGAACCATCAGCGTTTTGTTCGAGAAGAGAAGGGGAAGGGGAAGAGAGCGTACCTGTATTCGACACCGGCAATACCGTAGCCCTCAGAAGTGCAGTAAGAAGCACAAGTTTCAAGCGTCATATCCGAAGAAGTATACGAAGTACCCGCCAACGCCCGGCCACTGGACGACTCGGAGATACAGCTCGTCGAAGGTACACTCCACCCATCCGGCAGGCTGACGACACCGGCAGTAAGGTCGGCGTTGAGGCTGGCGGTGGCGGTAGTGTTGACGATGAGCGTGAGGGCGGAGGGACCACCACAAATCTCGTCCGAAGCGCCAGAGCAAGACATGGTGCACGCGTCAGAGGTGGTAGTGAGGGAAGCACCGTTTTGGAGCAAGTCGGAGCAGTAGCATTCCTAACCATCTCGTCAATTTTCGTTCACACGTACATGAGTTGGAGAGGGACTTACGCTAGCGTACTCGATAGCGGCAAGAGTGTACCCAGCATCAGAGCAGAAAGAAGCACACTTCTCTTGGGTCATGTCGCTGCCAGAGGTAGAAGCAGCGGGCAAAGCTCGGCCGGTAGTACCCTCGGCGATACAGGCAGTGACGGCCCAGTCGTTGGGGAGGGTGGCGACGATGCTGGATGCAGAGGCAGCGGCGGACGAGGTGATGGAAGAGACGACTTGGGCGATGGTAGAAGTGGCAGAGGACTCTTCGGAGAGGAGAGAGCTGTAGGCGGAGGTGGCCTCTGAAGCGACGCTAGAGATGGTAGAGCTGACGGCCTCGGTAGTCTCAGAGTAAATGGGAGAGACTGTGGAAGTAGCGTTCAGAGTCACGACGGGCTAAGGCAGATAGTCAGAGATGAAGAGAGATGAGAGGGGGGTTGGGCTTACGGAGGAGGTGATATCGGCAGAAGGAATGCTAGCGATCGAAGATGCCTGGGAAACAGCAAACGAGGCGACAGAGGTGGGAAAGTTCTCGACCGAAGAGACAGAGGAAGTAGCGCTCTGGACCTCGGAAACGATTGAACTGGTGTCGACAGCAGGTACGGCGGCATAGCTGGCTTGAGAAGAGATGCTGCT